>NW_019168481.1:17316820-18024749 GCF_002303985.1 Durio zibethinus
TGAACTTACAATTTAATCACCACAAACAATATTTAAAAGTAAGAAAACATCGCTGGTTCGGCCATGGTGTAGTAAGTTTGGCTAAACCTTTAAAGGTCAAATGTTGGTATTTGCCTTTCAAGTTGAATCATATTTTGGCTAAGATGTTGTCATATTTGTAGTGTTTTGATATTTGATATCTTATAAAGATCTTATTTTTTATCATTGAGGCTTGTATACATTGCATAAAGCTTTATGTTTTAAAATTGTTCTTAGTCGATGTTTTATCAATAAGAGGATATTGATAAAAGTTGTTAAGATTAGCACGTGATTATGTTCTTACTTATGAAACCAGCAACTAATCTCATAACTTAAAGTTTGGATAAACTTGAGCTAACATGTGGATACTTTATACAAAACAAGTTCACTAAATATGATCCGATATGAGAATACTATATGATAGTTCACATAGTGTCTATAGCTACATTCTTATGTGATGGTTATATAAGTGATCCTATGACTTGAGATTATTTATGATCTTATATAATGAATGTTGTACTTTGACTTTACTTATAGTTCTAACCAAGAATGCTTTGGTCGAGTATTATTGGGTATAACATAAGGCATATAAAGATGCATAAAGTAATCAAGATAGGATTCATCACCATGTGTGATCAAGAGAGTATTTCAACTAATCTTGATTGAATTAACTTGAGAAATCTTTGGCCAAATTGAAATAAGAGTTTGGAATTGTTATAAAGCTTATATGTGAGTTAATGTCAAGGACAAGACTTAACATGGTTGAACAAGATTGAGTAGACACTAAATCAAATTCAATGTTCAAACTAGGATACTATATGATGAAAAGATATCAATTATACACTAAAACCATTTACGAATAGGTTGTTAGGCCATATTGACTTTTCTTTAGTAATTGAGGGTCATGGCAATGAAGCTAGCATTGATCATGATCTATAAATATAAGATTGGCTGGTTAGAGAATTGATGTGAAGGTAAAAAGTTTATTTTATCCATAACCGAATACTTAGGTTTACAATGCTTGTGTTTATTGCCAACATGTTAAAGAACCTAATGATCACACAATAGGATAATTGTTAAAGATTTAAATTAGAACAAATTAAGTTGGACTTAATTTGATTTTAGTATGACCAAAAGTAGAGGAAATAAAAACAAGAGAAAAGGGTTTCACTTATTTGGTACATTCAGCTAACATAGGATTAATTGTGAAAATTTACATTTCATGTATCCAACCTAATGTGGCTGAATGCTTTTCCTATAAAAAGAACATCAAGCTGCCCCTTTTTTAGGAGTAAGAGTAACAAACCAAGCATCTAGAGAGAAATTCAAGAAAAAACAAAAGGTTTTACAAACACTTACAAGCTTTAGTGTGGTTTTAAGTTCTATCAAACCTTAGAGAAAGTTTTTTCATAAGAGTTCATGTGGATCACTATTAGAGGCCGAACACTTAGGTAGCTTCTTGGCTTGGAATCTATTTGGAAGATCACGAAGTTGAACAAAAAAAATTTTGGCATATAAGGAAAGCACGTAAGCCGAAAACCTAGGCATGTTTATGAAGTTGTTTGTTTGTATAATCTTATTGATTGATCTTGGCTTTAGAGAATTAAAATTTTTAAAATTTTGTTGCTTAAACTTTAATAATGATACATAATTCCCTTCACAAAAATGGTGGATTAATATTTTTTGTTGCTTGACATTTTAGCTTCAATCTAAACTATGAACTAGTTAGATGAAGTTTGATCCAAACTTTGAATAATAAAATAAAATAAATAAAAAAGCAATATCAAAATGTTATGAAAATGTGATGAAAATGTAATGACATGTAAGAAAAGAAAATATGAATTATACCTCTTCTTCAATTTTTCTTTTTTTTTTCTTTCTTTCTTTTCACTTTTTTTTCTTAGCTTTTTTCATTTTTTCTTTCACACCCAACCCTCTTCTCCTGTATAAAAACCATTCCTCCCCCCTAAATAAGAGAAAGAAAAATATCTTTTTAAATTGAATGCTAGCCCTTGGATTGGATGTGCATTTAATGGTCTCTATTTTTATTCCTTGTTTTCTTTGCAATATGCCATGTTTCACCATTGGATCAAGCTCTTCAAGATCATTATGTGGTTGAGAATACTCACTACCAAATATTGGATTTTTAATGCTATTGGAACCAAGTGAAAATACCATTTTACCCCAATTAGAAAGTTTTCATTTTCTAGGCCATTTTCTTAGAAAACAATGCTCTCTTGTTCATTTTTGTGATTTTAAAGCACCAGAAATCATAATATAATATGAAATTAAGATATAAAAATTTTCGTAAAAATTCGACCTCGAGAAGGTTAAATTATGAAATTATCCCTAAGAGTTATTTTAGTAATTTCACACATTCCGAGGTGCTACCAAGTTTTTTAATGCACAAAAAATCATCAAATAGTTTTAAAACATGATCTAAAATGTTTCACAAAAAATTGACTTTGAAAAAGTTTAAATTACAAAAATACCCTTAAAGGGTATTTTCGTGATTTCACACCTTCTTAGGTACAATCACCATTTTTAATATTCCAAAAATTATCAAATAATATTAAATCATGATTTGAATTTTTTCATAAAATTTTGACCTTGTAAAGGTCAATTTATGAAAATACCCCTAAGCGTATTTTACTAATTTCACTATTCCAAGGTATGATATAAGTTTTTAATGCATAAAAAATATCAAATATTATAAAATCATGACGTGAAAGTTTTTATAAAAATTCAAATTTGAGAAGGATAAATTATGAAAATACCTTTAAAGGGCATTTCGATAATTTTATCATTTTCAAAATACAATCAAAGTTTTCAATGCTTTAAAATCACAAATATCATTTCCAAGGTTGATTAATCTCATTTGATTATGAATTTTAAAAAATTGACTTGAGTTCAATCCGATTTGATTAATTTTGATCAATTTTGAATAAGTTTGACTAGGTTTGGCCATTTTGACGTTGAGGCATTTGGATCAAATTAGTTTAAATTTTAATTTAAAAGACTTGTCAAAATTAATGAAATATTGGATTTGGATTGAGACAGAGTTTAGGAGCTTCACAAATGGCTAGATTTTACTCAGACAAATTAGGTGCTAAGTTACCCCTCTTTGCATATTTATGAGAATGAGAAATAATGCAAAAACTAAAGACATTGATTTTGTTTGGGACCAAAATTTGAGAGGGTTTTGTTGGTGTGCCTCTTCTATTAATTTTAGTGTTAACATTGTTCATGAAGTATGTGAATTCTTTACAAAAAAAAAAAGAAAAAAGATTAGGCAAATGCATGCAAGAACTGGCAACAAGAATGAAGAAATGTTACCTTACCATGCGTAGAATGAAAGTTCAAAAGATTGAGCACTTAGTGCCACAAGTTGGCATTTAAAGAAGGACTTAAAGAGAAGTTAAGATAGCATTCTGTAAGACTTTTGTTGGCTACTAAATTGATTTCTTGGGCAACAAAACTCAAGAGAAAAGGGGTTTAACTACTTAACAAACTTTAGGCACCAAATTGGTTGCAAATTTATCACATGCGCTAATATGAAAAAGTCTCTAGAAGTCCATTTAGTTAGAGATATTTTAAAGGGAGAATTTGGGCTTTGAAGGGCCTTTCATCTGTTTATAAAAAAGGAAAGAGTCGGCCATTTTGGAGGTTTTTTTTTAGTTTTTTCTTTTAAATTTTTAGTTCAAGTTCCTTCAAGTTTCCAACATTTTCCTTTCTAGAAATTTACTTTCTTACTTGCCAAACACTTTTGTTTCTTACATTTCCTATTAAAATTCAATTGCAAATTTGCAATTTCTCAAGTGTTTTCATGTGTTGTTTCAGATTCTTGCATAGGATTCACAAATTCCTTTGATTTCATATTCAAATTTACTCATTTTCAAGCTAATCTCAATTTCAATTTCAATTTCAATTCTAGCATATCAAATCAATCACACATTTCTCTTCGAACTTGCATTAAATTGTATTCATTTTTGTTTTAATGTTTTTCTATGTTTTTGTAACTTAATGAGGTTCAACTTACTAGAAAATTAGTATCAAATTCTTTAGCAATTGTTCTAGTTAAATCTTACAAGTAGCTATAGAAAGCTGGAGGTGGTAGAATCCATATCATGCAATTAGCACTCGAGCTTGAATCTAGTCTCATCTTGGCAATTGTTTGATATCTTTTCACTTTGATTCCTTAGATTTACTTGTTTACTTGATAATTACAGCTTGATCACCTTCATTTCTTCATATTTCCTTGCTGTTTGGATCATAAATTTAGTCAGTGTTCATTTTCTAAAGATTTTGAGTACTGTTTGTTTAGCGAGATTTTGAGTTTATTTTAATGTTTTTTGACGTGATTTTCTTGTTCAATTCTGTAGTAAACTTAATCTTTAATGTTACTTTAGCTTAGTTTAAGTTCATGTTTAGTAGATTTTACTAGATTGCAATTTTACTTTTGATGCACATTTGAATTATATTCTAGGGGTCAAAATTCGTTACTACATTTTCTTCTCTTTCTTGCAATTTGTTGAATGTTTTTTTACTTCAAATTACTTTTTCATATTGTTACTTTGATGCCCATTCAATTTTTAGTTTACATCTTTTACATTTTGGTTTAGTTTCATTCATCAATAAGAGCTTAGTGTTGCACTTTTAGCATGTTGTTCTTTTGTGGTCTTGAGCTTGTTCATGCATTTTCTCATTTAATTTTCAATTTTTGATCTTTATGATAAAATAGCTTTATTTTTTTTATTATTGTTCTTTCAATTTGCAGCCTTTTTATATTTGATTTTGATAAATTTCAATTTTAAGTTCTAGTTTACTTGTTTAATTTTTAGTTGTAAAGTTAGTTACAAGTTAGTGATGGTTAGGAATTAGTTAGTGGTTAGTTGTTACTTACATTACTTCATTGTGTTTTCATATTTCTATACACTTTAGCTTTCCAATTTCAATTTTCATAATGTTCATTAATGGAGTTTTGCATTCCAGATTATGTTCATTTGGTTTGTTAGTTGAGTTAGTAAATAAGAAAGTAAAGTAGTTATGTTAATTATGCTTGCTTAGAAGTTACTTTGATTGCATTTTCTACATGCCTTTTTTAGTTTAGAGATTTGTTTTATATTTTAATTCATGTCTAGCCTTTACCAAATCATTTTACTTGCAATTTTTTCATTCTTGTTTACCTTGTTTAGATATAGTTTATTTTACTTGTGTTTACTACCTTGCAATTTCAATTTCCTTAATTACTATTCATGTTTGCTCTTGGGTTGATTCAACTTTAGGAGTTATAAGGTGATAATAGGTAATTAGCTTAAGAAGTGACTCTAACTAATCTCTGTGGAATCAATACTATGGTTTTTAGCCTCTTTAACTACTTTATGGCTTGTGGACTTATAGTTAGCCTAATCAAAATTTCACATAACTAGGTCTTCTACTGTTGCTTTTTTCCTCTCGTTATATGTCTTAACAACACCTCTTCTTTTAGACAAACCTACCAACATTTGTTTTAGTTTTGCCAAGTACCTGTCTATATTCTGTTACATCCCTACAACTATTTTTTTGATTTCTTTATGTGCTCTTTCCATCCTATCAATTCGATTGGCATTTTCATTCTCCATGATCCTTAAGTAAGCTCGAATACTATAGGTACGAAGAATCAAATGATTTTGTTTCTTAGGGTGCACTATCCTTGAACCTTTTATTGATTCCCAAAAATTAGAAGTGCATGATGTCAATTTTTATTATTGGCCTCAAGAGATAATTTAAAAATCCTCTAATATTTAGGCAAGGCTTTTAAAGATATCTTTTTACTTTGAAAATTTGATGAAAGTATGCTTACAACCATCATTCCTTGTCCTGAAATAACATGTAAAACAATGTTCAAACAAATAATGCATGATATGCAAGTCAAATTTAATTGTTGTTGAAAACGAACTTAAATCCCTCTCATATATTCAAGTTGGGTTATTTAAGGGTACTTCTTTCACCTTAAATGTCTAATAAAAGTATATACACAACCATCATCCTTTTCATAAGCTTTTTTAAGCATACTTTTAAGATATAAACAGAGATATTCATTTATAGATAATTCAAGTCAAAAAAAGTTCTCATTCATTCCAAAAATTCTAAGTTCTATATATAATGAACCCTCTTAAAACTAGACCCATAAAAAAGTGTCAAACTTGCTCATATTGCCTATTCGGCTCACCTAAGAAATCTAACAAAATCAACTATGGATGCTAGTGGGAATGACTTTTTCACATCAGGGACTTTACCTTTTCCATCATTACCTCAGCTTATCTAATTGCCTTTTAGATCTAAGTAATAAAGTGGTCAATATACATCTATTTCCCTTGACTTTTAGTCTTTCATTATTGTCAAGCTTTTATCTCTTGGTTACAAACTTGTTTCTATTTGACTCATTTTCTTGCCATTCCTTGTGTAAAACAGCAACATGGTCCTTGTTTTCTTGCAACTATAGTTCTAGGACTTTGATCTCTATGCTGAATGCATCATTTTCCCCTTGAGTGTCTAAACACCTCTTATTTTCCTATCTCAACTCCTCATTTAATTCCTCATTCTCTTCTTGGGTCATACTTAACTCCCTTTTGTTTGCTATAAAGGCTTTGTGTGAATTCTTCTTTTCTTATGTTGTCATAGTAATCTTATCTTTGTTATCTCAAGCCTTGTGCCTCTAGAATCACACCTTTTCCTTAAGCTACTCTACCTCTTCTCAATATTTGCTTTCCTTTCCTTTGACCTTTAACTGAGCCTTTAACTGAGCCTTTAACCTTTAGTTTTTCAAGTGCAACTCTTTGAGATCACTTTGAGCCAAGTCTCTCTCCTATGTCATCTTCTCTAGCCTATCTTTTTATGTACTCTATGCATACTTCAACTGACTTTTCTCTTTTTATAGTCTCTAGTTTTTTTTCTTCATTTTCTCCATTTCAACTTCAAACTCCAACCTGGCAATCTTTAATTTTGATGGAGGGGGCAAGGCCCATGTGCTGACTAGCTAGATTACTTTTTGATCAGATGGTTGCACCAAATTGTTAACGCACTTGGTCCTCCAAACTAGATACCCTACGGTCACATTATCTGTATACCTGCCCAATTTTGACTGAAATGTTTGCTCATATGCTTTTGTAATGCTATGCATTTTAGCTATATAGCCTTTTATACCATAGTTGACTTTATCTAATCTAGTCCTTGAGTCATTGAAATGAACTTGTGACACCCAAACTATCTTCTAACCATCAATGGTGCATAACTGGTTGTTCTCTAAATTTGAAGCAATAGGACCCAAGGCTAATCTCCACAGTTGTACAAAGTCGAGACATGAGGCATCCATGATGCATTCAAATCACTTTATCCCTCTCTAGGTTTTGGAAAAACATTATCCACTATTCTTTAGAAAGACTTCTAAGGCACTTTTTTTGCATTGATCTAGAGTAAAGATGTTATGGACTTAGTGTAAAGCAACAATAAAGTACAGTTGGTGCCTTAAAAGTGACTTCGAATACCAATCATCCTTCCCTCTACTTTCCTTAGGCAATGGTTCAAAGTTTCTACCAAGATGGTTGGTGAAAGATTAATCTTCTACTCTAACTATATGGAAAAGTCAATCACGAAAACCTTTATATACCCTAAAGCTCTTGGCAAAATTACCAAACCGTAAATTGCCAATGCAAACATATCTATAACCCGATTTTCATTGGAACTTTGAAACATAACATCTCGTAAGAAGACCAACAATATCCCCTCGCTAGTTCCTTTTTTCTTATCAATCACTTGAACCTCGACCTCAATTATCTTTGCTAACTTTTTCTTGTACCCTTACGGCTTCTACATCTTCCAATACATTCCATTAGGCTTAGGTAAAATTAAACGTAGTAAGGTAGAATATTCTTCTATAGTGGGTGTCATATTTTCCTTGTTGAATGTGAAGCATAGGTATGCTGGATTCCAAAACCTTATTGTAGCCTTTAGTATCTAATCATTAGGTTTCACCATCAACAATAGGGCAATGTCTCCATACTTAGCTATGAAAATTATCTTCCTTTTTGGGCCTTATTAACTCTAAATACCTTCCAAATCTATCATATCATTCCTCTTTAAGTCCATATATACCATCTTCAGAAGGCTTGCAACATATCCATCAATCAAATACTCTCCCTTTATCTGTTATCTATTCTTTGACTGATCTTTAACTTCCCAAAATAACCTATTTACTAAGGATCCTACTTATGATTCTTGGAATGCCATGAAAATTTTTACAAATGAATCATTTATAATGTATATCTTTGATGCTTTTATGTAAGAATGATGCACGAAGCAAACAAGAAAAAGGAAAACACAAAAAACGTAGAAAAATTAGTTATTAAGGAAAAAGAAATACAAATGCAAACTAACATGATAAGTTAACAAACACATATTTTTATTAATCAATTTTTAACCTTTTTTTTCATTTTTTTCCTTTTTTTCATTTTTTTGTTTTGTTTTTTTTTAAAGAGTTGTAATTCTTAATGACTCTCTCTTTTTTTTTTGTTAATTAAAAGCAACAATTCAAATTATCAAATTAATAGTAAAGTAAATGAAAAAGGTAAGAAATGTTCCTTCATGTGACTTATTTAAGATAATTGCTAAGAAAATGGTAGGCACGACTTTACCTACGGCTAGCTTCTTACGTCTTGCTATATGCCAGGTTGGGAATTAACTCATCTAAAGGTTATCAAATTGTTCTTCACATTATCATCCATCACAGAATAATGAGGCACCTCAATTCTCACCCATTATAGGCTATAAGCGAAAATGGTTCAATTTGAGTTAGAGTGTTTCACTAGCCATTGTAGAGATTTACACCTTACGAGAGTGTAGCTACTTTATTTATTCTTAAATAGGGTAAGACCTTAGGTATAAAGCTTATGCATGCAATAAAAATGTGAGTGTGCAAAGGAACATACAAACCTTGTACACCTTCTTAAAATACCCTTATCCTAAATGCCATACAATTATTTAAAACAAAATAAATAATAATTTAAAAATAAATGACATGATTAAAGTATGCATAAAATGTAAAACACATACACACATTTTTTTTAAAATTTTTATGTTTTTGGAATCAAAGAAATTAAAATCAAAACATTTTTTATTTTTTCAATTTTTTTCAATTTGTTTTTCAAAATTTCCTCTTTTAAAGAAAATAAGAAAATTAAAATCAAGGAAATAAGTTTAAACACTAATTAAGACCATTAAACCAAAATTTAGGATAACATTCAATTAATCTTTAGCTTAACTCTTAAAAATGTGTCTTCAGTGGAGTCACGAAGCTGTCGCAATGTTTCAAGATCAAGGAAGTGCTTGAGCATTAGACGAATAAGGAATGAGAAAAACAGGGGGCTTAAAAAATCATTTTCGACAAAAACAAAAAAGGAGTTGCCATCGATCCTTTTTAGGGTGTGATTGACCACCCAACAACTTTTTGTCCTTTTTGATAAAACATATAAAAGGTTTAAAGGTTTTATAAAAAGAACAAATTAAGGTTTGCAAAATCAAATTTAGTTTAAGAATCAATTACGCATAAGGAAAGATTAACACCCCCACAACGTCCATCGAAGATGGTACCAATTGATTGTATATTATCCTTAAATTTTGGTTAAAATAGTCCCATTTTAGTGTTTAAAAATTAATTTTTTTCATTAATTTATAAAAAGAACTTGACTTTTTTGAAAATAAATCAAATTTTGAAAAAGCAAAAATTTTATTTTTGGATTAGTGAAATACCTTAAGTATTAAGATACCTTTGTCACTCTCCTATATTTAGGTAGAGCTTCAAAAGCATTTCTAACGTAAGGGTTTTTAGGTTGTCATATAAATTGAGATAACAACTCACGTAAATGATAGCTATCGAAAGTCCTCCTGTATTTAGGTCAGATCTTGAAAGCTATTTTTACTTGAAATGTCATCTTATTTAAAAAAAATTTTCTTTGAAAAGCTTTATTTATAAAACCAATGCGTGTATGCATGAACATAATAATAAATGAATGCATGGCAATTTAAGAATGCATGTGACAAAATAAAAAATGTAATGCAAATGCATGAATAGAGTTAAGGATTGGTTTTAGGGTTTAAGGTTTGGTTCGGGTATAGGGTTAAGGGTTTCTAGGGTTTAAGATCTAGGGTCTAGGGTTTAGGGTGTAGAGCTTAGGGTTTCAAATTTAAGGTTTCATGGGAAAATGCATGTGACAAATGCAAGACAAGAGAAAAAACTAATTGCAAATCTAGGCATTTAAAAAAATAAATTACAAACTAGATATGCATGTTAAAACATGAGGAAAATGAATCAAACACTAAAAGTTTTTCAAACTTTGAAAAACATGTTCCACCATTTTTTTTCTTTTTAAAAATCAAACAAACAAACACAAAAATCCCCCAAACAACCTACTTAACTAACATTTTATTTATAGAGAATTAAACCAAAACATATTGAAAACTTGATAAACCAAGCAAAAACATGTTCAAGCAAGGATGAAATAATCATCATTTGGCCATAAACAAAGGAAGGAGGTTCAGCCAAAGCATAGGGGAGCATGGCCGAACCCTCTTATGGCATCCCACAATCACACCTTCATTTCACTTACTCAAACATGCATTCAACATCACAATATTTATTGTTTAAAGACATTTACATCCTGAGAGAAGTTTTATCAAACGTGTAATGAACTAAAATAGTGAATATACCACAGAACCAGACATTCAAAGCTATACAACATACATACATCACAGACTAGCTAGACTTCATGCAAATAATAAATGAACTTACAATTTAATCTCCATAAACAGCATTTGAAAGCAAGAAAACATCAATGGAAAACTAAATGAGATTTGGCCATGGTGAAGGAATGTTGGCAAAACCTCCAAAGACCAAAAATGGCAGATTAATGTTTTTTATTACTTGACTTTCTAGCTTCAATCCAAACTGTGAACTAGTTGGATGAAGTTTGATCCAAGCTTTGAATAAAAAAATGAACAATAAATTTCTCAAGAAAATAAAAATAAATAAATAAGCAATATCAAAATGTTATGAAAATGTGATAAAAATGTAATGAAGTGCAAGAAAAGAAAATATGAATTATACCTCCTTCAAGCTTTTTTAAATTTTTCTTTTTTTTTCTCTCTCTTTTCACATTTTTTTTCTTGGCTTCTTCCTCTATTTTTTTTCTTTCATGTCCAGCTTTTGCTCCATTTTCTCCTCTGTTAAAACTATTCCTTCACCCTTTAAATGAAAGAAAAAAATATCTCTTTAAATTAAACGGTAGCCTATAGATTGGAAGTGCATGTAATGGTCCATTTTCATTCCTTTGTTTTCTTTGCAATGAGCCATCTTTCACCTTCAGATCAAGCTCCTCAAGATCATCTTATGGTTGAAAATGCTCACTGCCAAAGGTTGGACTTTTAATGTTGTTGGAACCAAGTAAAAACACCATTTTACCCCCACTAGAAAGTTTTTGGTTTCTAGGCTATTTTCTTAGAAAACAATACTCTCTTGTTTATTTTTGTGATTTTAAAGCACTAAAAATTAAAAAATAATATAAAATTAAGATCTAAAATATTTTATGAAAATTCAATCTCAAAAAGGTCAAATTACGAAATTACCCTTTTCAAGGTACTGGAAGGTTTTCTAATGAACAAAAAATCATCAAATAATTTAAAAACATGATCTAGAACGTTTCATGAAAAATTGACCTAGAAAAGGTCAAATTACAAAAAATCCCTAAAGGATATTTTTGTGATTTCACACCTTTTGAGGTACGATTAAGGTTTTCTATATTTCAAAAATCACCAAATAAAATTAAATTATGATATGGAGCTTTTAGCAAAATTTTGACCTTGGAAAGGTCAATTTACAAAAATACCCCTAAGGGTATTTTAGTAATTTCATACTTCCCAAGGTGTGATTTGGATTTTTAATGCATAAAAAATCATTAAATATTATAAAATAATGATTTGAAAGATTTCAAGAAAATTCACTTTGAGAATATCAAATTACAAAAATGCCCTCGAAGGGTATTTTGGTAATTTTATCTTTCTTAAAATGTAATCAAAGTTTTCAATGCTTTAAAATCACAAATATCATTCCCAAGGTTGATTAATCCCATTTGCTTGTGAATTTGGAAAATTTTACTTGAGTTCAATCCAGTTTAATTGATTTTGATCAATTTTGTCCAACTTTGACTAAGTTGGCCAGATTTGAGCTTTAGGCATTTAGGTCAAATTGGTCCAAATTTTAATCTTAAAAACTTATCAAAATTAATGAAATGTTAGATTTGGACTAGGTAAGGCTTTAAGAGCTCCATAATCAACCATATTTTGCCAAGACAAAATTAGATGTCTATAGTTAGTATGCATTTACTAATATAATATCATTGATTTACTACTTAGTTTTTTTTATTTATTATAAAATAATCACAAATTTATTACTAAGTAAACATGATTTGTTACCAAGCTACTAAATTATATTAAATTATCCATGATTTATTATTAAGTTATCACTTATTAACGATTAAGTTATTGATGATTCACTACTACTAAGTTGTATTGATTTATTTTAAAGTTTCCAATGATTAATCACTAAATTATTATTGATTTACTACTAAATTATTTATAATTTACTATTAAGTTTATCAATTAATTACTATTAAACTAAAACTGATTTACTATTAAGTTATCATTGATTTATTATTAAGTTATCAATGATTAACTATTAATTTATCACTTATTTTTTATTAATCGATCAATAATTTATCAATATATTGTTATGTATTTACAATTATGAAACATGGAATTCAAAAGTCCACTAATAATATATGAGATAATTTTCTTTTTATATAATAACATAATTGTTTTATTCAAATTTAGAATTTTTTTACTAAATATTTTATTCAATAAGTTCATAGTAGGTTTATTCTAACCTTAAAATAAAAGTTTTGACTTCGTTACTGTTAGTAACCAAGGTTCAATTCCTAACAATTTCAAGTATAAAAAGTTATAAATAATTGATAATTAATTATTACTTTATTCTTGTTACCATCATTCAAAATGACTATCTTGACATTTTTATGCCAATTAACTTCTTCAATAGGAAAGAGTGAAGAATATTGTAAGGAGTTATAAGAATCCAAATAAAGTTTAACTCTATGTTATTTTCCTGAATGGCTATGAATTATGATATCTCTTTCAAATGAAATGTTTGAATTATTTCTAGAACCTATATAGTAGCTGCTTAATCAACAAATGAACGATTATAAAATCATTGATTTAGAATAGCATTTCTACAATACAAATTTCAAAATCCTCAAAAGAAGATATATCTTTTAATCTCTGTAAGACTTAAGCATAAGGATTTTTTTCTACAATTATGATATCTTTTTCAAATGAAATGTTTGAATTATTTTTAGAACCCATATAGTAGCTGCTTAATCAACAAATGAACGATTATAAAATCATTGATTTAGAATAGCATTTCTACAATACAAATTTCAAAATCCTCAAAAGAAGACATATCTTTTAATCTCTGTAAAACTTAGGCATAAGGATTTTTTTCTACAATTATCATTTGTATCTCCATTTTCGCACTTAAATTTTCATTTTGTTGTGTTCTCATTTTATTTTGAACTTTATAAATAGTGTCATAAATGTTTAGCTAAAATAATGTTGACTAATCAACTCAAACTTGAACCAATTCAAAACTCAAATTGAGTATAAATAAATTTTTACTCATTTTAAAATTTAATTTAATTAAAAATATATAATGCACATAATTAGAAAAATTAATTAGTTGACTTGATTTCAATTAATTTAAAAAAGTCAACAACTTAATAGTTATTTAAAACCAAAAATGACTAAACATAACCAAAATTTGAATTGAAATGGTAACCTAATTACAATCTAATATTTTTTATTCATCTTTCATAACAATTTAAAAGTTCCTTATTTAAACTTTTTTCCTTTCATCTTTAATGTCTTATTTTTATTGTCATTGTGGTTGAATTAATTAATAATTTTAAGAGTATTTCTAAAGTGAAATTGCATTTATAATTAATTAGGTATATTTATTTTTTATTTTTTTGGATTTAGGATAATTTGAATATAGCATTTTAAAAAGCATGTACCAATTACTGAGTCAAATTTGTTCATATGCATAAGTGAATAATTGAGTACACTATGAACAGAAATAGATGATAAAACTTGACTCAACTTGATAGCACTAAAATATATAGTGTTTTACAAGTTCCTTTTGGTTGAAAACTTTTAAATTTGATAGAATTGGTGCCTTTAATGTTTGTTTTCTTGATTTTTAGGTTTTATGTACTTGAAGAATGAAATTCATGCAAAATTCATGCAAAATCCATGCAAGATTAGCACAAGTCTAATCATTGTCTTGTTCAGCCATGTTAAATGAAGATTAGCCGATTTCCATTTATATTTGGTTTCCTAAATTCACCTAGATTAAAGAATCTTAATGGCACCAAAACTCTTACACGTATTTTGTTATCCTATTTATAAGAGGACTTTTACATGCAATTAAAGATTGATGACTTATATTTAAAGAAAGACTCATTGTATTTAGCCAATAAAGATTTACAATGACAAGGACTCTTTGATCACCATTGCAAAAGCTATTATGGAAGAAGGATTCTTTGATCTTTTACTCAAAAGAGTTTGGATTGGATGCAACTACATGGTCTTGATAAACCATGTTTAGCCGAACCTCTATTGATGAATGCAAGATCAATCATACAAGGTAAATGGATGGACAAGGTCACTCCAAAAAAGCTTTATTCGACTAAGACTCTCTAAGATCTAAGACTTTATGTTCGTCTAACTATTTGAAAATCCAGATAACTTTTATCTCTAAGAAAAGAACTCTCGTAATCCAAATCCCCCAATAGTCGAACCCCCTATTATAAATAGAAAGGCTTTTTCTTGTATTTGACATATCTCCTGCATCTTATTCTTCACATCTCTTCTCTCTCTTCTTCTCTTTTAATTTTGATTCTTTAGAGTTTTCTTTGTATTTGGTTAAAGTGATAGATTAGCCGTTACAACTTTTGTTTTCTAATTTTGTTTTTTAATACAAGAATTCTTTTGTTATTCAAGATTTAGTTTTTTCAAAGCCTTATTTCTTTACAAAGTTTTGGTTTATACTTTCTTTTATATTCTTATAGTTTTGACTATCATCTTTTTATATTCAAGATTCCAATTTATGTTTATGCAATTATAAAAATCTTTCTTTTATTTTATGTTTTTAATGTTTTTGGCCTACACAAAATCTTCCTTCTTTCATAGTTTTCAATCCTTTTTACTTTAGATCTAGTATTTGGCTACATCTAAGATTCTGAGTGATAATTGGATATTGAGATCTTGGCTTACATAAGTATTCTTTATATTTTCTTGATTTACTATTTTTGCAATCCAACCAATCTTTTCATTAATTTAGCCATAAGATAGTCGCTTATCACCTTTGGTACTTGATTTTTGCTGAACAATTCAAATTATATAATCCTTGTGGAACAATACTCTACTTACTTACTCTATTACTTAATTATGATCTGTGCACTTACATGCATTATAAAAAATAGCAATAAGTTTTTGGTGTTTAGAATCAATATTAATAAGGATTTTTTATTCCTTGTAATCTAAATATTTTTCTTCATTTGTTTTAAGCTATTTTGATCTATTCTTTATTTATATATACATATTTAAAAGTGTTAACCTAGCTCTGATTGACAAAGAAATTGAAAGGACCTTTAGGCATTTGTGAAAAGAGCAAATAATAGCACCAACACCAATCCAAATGGCAAACACAAATAATGAAGGTCGTAGAATATTGAGGGATTATGTTATTCCAAATGCTGATGAATTTCAACCATCCATACGAAAGTTGGCAATTCAAGTAAACAACTTTGAGATTAAGCCTTTGATTATTCAAATGGTCAAAACTTTTGTATAGTTTTGAGGGTTACCAAGCAATGATCCAAATCTTCATTTTTCTAATTTTCTTGAATTATGTGATACTTTTAAATATAATAGTGTTTTAGATAATGCAATTCAACTAAGACTTTTTATTTTTTCTCTCAAAGACAAGTCAAAGAGTTGATTATCTTCTTTACCATCTGAATTGATCACAACATAGGATGACTTAGTACAAAACTTCCTTGTTAAATTCTTTCCACCTACCAAGATGACCAAGATGAGGAATGAAATCACTACATTTATGCAATTTGATGGTGAGAACTTATATGATATGTGAGAGAGATTCAAAGAGCTATTGCACAAATGTCCATACTATAGTATCCCACAATGGTTGCAAATTTAAATTTGTTACAATGGACTAACACCATTAATGAGAACTACACTTGATTCGGCTACCAAAGGAGCCAATATGAGTAAGACCATTGAAGAGGCGCATGAGTTGATTACAGAGATAGTAGCCAACAATTACCAATAGGGTATGGAAAGTAAGGTACATAAAAAAATTATTGGCGTGTATACTTTTATTTCTATTACTGCATAGTTAGCTAACCTGTCAAAGAAAATAGATGCCCTATAAACCCATTCCCAAACTACCCTTATCCATGCTATACAAAACCCATTTGTTTCTTGTGAAATTTATGATGGGCCTTATGCTACTAAAAATGTCAATTTAAAATAGAAACAATCTAATATGCCTAACAATCCAAGCTTACCTTTAATTTATACAGCAATACTTACAATTCAAGCAGGAAAAACCACCCAAATTTTTCTTAAAACTAACCCAATGACCAACCCACTCTGCCAAATACAAAATTTTGCCCAAATCCACCACCATGCAACCCAATCCAAGAAAAGAAACCAAAATTTGAAAATATGTTAACCCAATTGATTCAATCCAATAATACAACCATTCAAAGCCAAGCTGCATCAATAAAAAACCTTGAAACTCAAATGGGTCAACTAGCTTAAGCCATCATTAATTGACCCTTAGGAACCTTGCCTAGTAATATTAAGTTCAATACAAAGAAATAATGCAAGGAAACATGCAATGCCGTGCACTCTTATGGTGAAAATGGTATATATTATTTTGATTCTGATGATGATTTTATGGATGATCCAGTAGTGGTAAACTTGCCAAGTTTTCCTTATGTGGGTTTCATTGCAAAGGAATCAATGATGGATGATAAAAAGTTATTGAGATTTGGTAGGGAATTTTTGGATAGCTTTGATCACATGGCTCTAGAAGCCCTTAAAAGTGTTGAATTGAATGAGGAGTTTGAAATAAAAGAAGATCCTGAGGAATATAAGAAGGATCTTAAAGAATATGAGGAGGATCTTGAGGAATACTTTGAGAAGAATTCGGCTAACAATTGAAATGTTAAGACAAGTTAGAAAAACACTTCTTGAGAGCATACAACCAAAGGAAGAGGACGAATGCAAGAAGAAGATCAATAAGTGAAATGGATAAGGATGACTTTAAGAATGTCAACCTAAAGGCAAACATTCAAAGTAGCACAACCAACACCAAAGCCAATACCAAAAGCGCTACTTAAGGAATTGAAAAATGTCATATTTGTTGATGAGTGTAGTCATGCACTTCGACACTTTCTTTCAATTAAGCAAAATAATCCAGGGAGTTTCTTTATATCTTGTGTTATTGGTCATTTAGGATTTGATGAAACTCTTTAGAATCTTTGTTGTAGTAGTAACTTAATGCCTATAAATATTTTTATACAGTTGGGATATGGTGCATTGAAACCTCTAACATTTGCATCAAATTTACTTATAGATCTACTAAGAAACCATGAAAAATGTTGGAGAATGTTCTTTTGAACTGGTAAATTTGCTTTTCCTATGGATTTTGTTGTTTTGGATATGGAAGATAATGATGCCTTTTTCTTTTTAGGTAGACCTTTTTTTGTGGCATTTGCAGTTTTAATTGATGTGTACAATTATGATCTAATTTTGAGATTTATGGACAAAAAGATACAATTTATAACTGAAAGATATGGTGTCCTTAGAGATGATTAGAATGTTCAAACTGTGCCCCTAGGTCAAGGAAAAACCTAATGTTAGGGAGTCAAACTTAATTTTGCAACCCCTAAATCCAATGTTGCAACCCATTCAACCAGCCCACTATGCCCTAGCCCTTGCAAGCCCAAAATGAATCCCACTAGCCCTATGTTAGTCTCTATAATGAATCCAAATCCAACTTATGTTATACCTCAAGAAGAGTTAGTCCACCTTCTAGAGCTAATATAATTTATGTGATACATTAAAGGTAAATGCAATAAGAAAATATTAATCTTGAAAGAATGAAGTAATATTAGACTTTAGGTATGGTCAAACTTGACCAAAACTAGCTCTATTTGGGCGGCAACCCAAGTTTTACATTAATTGTTAAGTTTATACTATTTGATTTCTTTAGGATAGGCATGCACTTATCATTTTATTTTTTAGTTGTTTTGTAGAATAAAGAGATGCAAAGAGATGCCCCATAAAGAATTCAAATTTTGACCTTAAATGAAAGCAAAGATAGGGGAGGGTTTCTATTACCCTAGTTCTTTAAAATTTGACTTAAAATATTATCCAATTTAAGTGTGGGGAAAGAAAAATTATCGTTTGAGCTAAAAATGTAGTTTCCAAAATGTTGCCTAATTGTTTTGTTTTTGAACTGAATTGACTTATTATAATCATGATGATGCTAACTTAGTTAATGTTTCATGAATTGTCAAGATTGACTTGAGTATGATATTAGGAAAATTATAGATATAGTGAAGCAATGGAATGATTTCCCAAGTATGTTTTTCTTTTGAGTATAATTTTTATGTTTTAGTCTTGATCTTTTGATATGCATCAATTTCTATGAGAAGTGTGTAAGATATGAAGTTGCATAGAAAAAGAGTGAGTATAACTTTAAAATTTACCTATTCAACCTTTGAAGTGAAATCCTAGATCGTACTTGATTTTAAAAGTGATTTAGGCATTCCTTGGGTAGTTTAAGCCTTTTCAAGCCCACCTTTAATAATGCATACCTAGTACCTTTGTTTTGAGACTTTATATATATATATATAAATCCTTTTCTTTGTTGTTTATTTAGCCACAGTAATAAGTCCAGGCCATTTTCTTTGAATTGATCCTTCTTTTCGTTCTTACCTAACCCGATATTGCTTATGCACAAGTTAGACAAATAATAAGAACAATTCTTTATATTTGGAATGAAGGAGGAATAAGGAAGTAAAAAGAAAAGAAAAGCATGGCAAAAGAAAAAAAAAAAGAAAGAGAAAAATAAAAGCCAAAATGGCTAAAGCCATAAATAGCAATGTGAAGAAATAGAAAAAAAAATGCCAAAGTAAAGATGCCTCTAAGTCTTGGAACATATTTCAAAAGTTCTCAAAGTTAAATTTCTAGTCCAAGAAATTTCAAAAAAGTAAGCAAAAAAGGTCAGTGAGCTTAAATTTCCTTTTTCCTACCTTGACTCAAGCCTTATATTACAAGCTTAAAAAACCTTTTAATATTGAGTCAAGTATGTAAGTCTAACATTAGTGAAAAGGGAATAAGGAAAGTAAACATATGAAGTGTATTCTATCTTAAAGTTGATATGTGATAGCATAAGTTGCATTCTTTTTACTTAGATTGTATGTATAGATTATAGATGGTTTAACTTCACATGCATAAGAGTTGTACAATATTGAGAGCTTACTTGTGAATGAGTTTCTTATTTATCTATGTTTGTAACTATCTTTCTATTTTGCTAAAGTACATGATGGATGACTTATTTAACTTTGACTTTGTTTGCATAGTCAATTTGAGAGTTTTGCTTAAAGATAAACAAAAAGCTAAGTGTAGGGTGTGATAGCACTAGAATATATATAGTCTTTTACAAGTTCTTTAGGGTAGAAAATTTTTGAAATTTGATAAAATTTGGTGCTTTTAAAGTTTGTTTTCTTGATCTTTAGGTTTTATGTACTTGGATGTGAAATTCATGCAAAATCCATGCAAGATTAATACAAGCCTAATCATTGTCTTGGTTGGCCATGTTAAATTAAGATTAGCTATATTCCATTTGTATTTAGTTTCCTAAATTCACTTGGATTAAGTAATCCTAATGGCACCAGAACTCCTACATGCATTCAATTATTGTATTTACAAGAGGACTCTTACATGCAATTGAAGATTAAAGACTTATATTTGAAGAAGGAATCCTCATTATATTCGGCCAATGGAGATTTATAAAGACAAGGACTTCTTGATCACCATTATAAGAGTTATTATGGAAGAATGACTTTTTGATCTTTTACTTAAAAGAGTTTGGATTAGATGCAACTACGTGGTCATGATAAACCATGTTTAGCTGAACCTTTCTTGATGAATGCAATATCAATCATGCAAGTTAAATGGATGGACAAGATCACTCTAAGAAAGCTTCATTCGGCCAAGACTCTCTAAGATCCAAGACTCCATGTTTAGCCAACAAGCTGAACATCAAGATAACTTTTATCTCTTGGCATTTAGTTAGGTAAAGAACTCTTGTAATCCAAATCCCCCCATAGCCAAACCCTTCATTGTAAAAATAGAGGCTCTCTCTTATATTCAGCACATCTCCCTCTTCTCATTCATCACATCTTTTATCTTTCTTATTTTCTTCTGTATTTTTGGTGCTTTAGAGTTTTCTTTGTATTTGGCTAAGTTGATAGATTAGTGATTACAATTGTTGTTTTCTAATTTCTTTTCTTAACACAAGCATTCTTTTATTGTTTAAGATTTAGTTTTCTCAAAGCCTTATTTCTTTACAAAGTTTTGGTTTATACTTTCTTTTATGTTCTTATATTTTCGGCAATCACCTTCTTTTTATATTCATGCTTTCAATTTATGTTTATGCAATCATACAAATATTTCCTTTATGTTCTTTAATGTGTTTGGCCTACACCAAATCTTCTTTTTTTCAAAGCTTTTCAATCTTTTTACTTTAGATTTAGTATTCGGCTACATCCAAGATTCCAAGTGATAGTTGGATAATGAGATCTTGGCCTACATTAGTGCTTTTTACATTTTCTTGATGTACTTCATTTACTTTATATTTTCAATCCAACTAATCTTTCCATTAGTTTAGATATAAGATAATACCTTAATCTTTCCACTAGTTTAGATATAAGATAGTACCATATCACATTTAGTACTTGATTTCCACCCAACAATTCAAATTATATAATCCTTGTGGAATGATACTCTACTCACTCACTCTATTACTTGATTACAATATGTGCACTTGCAAGCATTATAAAAACCAGCAATTAGTTATTGATCCTAAGCTTAAAATCTAACTTGAAATTATGAAAAGTAAACATTCAAAATGATTCCAATACTAATTAAATAAATAAAGATTTACTAAATAAAATTTGCTAATAATGCCCCTAAAATTATTTTTAAGTTAGAAATTATAATTTATAATAATATTTTTATATTAAATGTAATTTTGATAATTAATTTGAAGAATTTTAATTCTTTTTAACAAATATTACTAAATATAGTAACCTTATAATTTTTTATACAATAGTGAACATTTTCAATTGAATAAAGAAGAAAAATGAATAAGTATATATTGTTTCTCTTAATAAAAAAGCTTCATATTAATCTTGTAGAAATTTGAAATCAATACTTTTATAAATTTTTATTGAAATATCATATATCACTAACCTTCTTTATCATATGGAGAAGAGAGAGCTATACATAACCTATCAATCTTTTATCTCATTTTTCTACTTAGGATAATCTTCCATTAGTGCTTCCATCAATTGAATGCAATTATACGTTTTACCAATTGGAAACCTATTTGTTCTTTTATTTGAAAATTTTTATTATACATAAATTTTTATTATATAAAAATATTAAAATACATAATTTTAAAAATCAAAATGAAATAAAATAAATTTATAACATTGATACTTGTCATGTTTTCTTAAGAAAAGTCTAATTCTCAAAATAATAAACTTGTTATGTAATATCTATACAATTTATAATGATTTCATTTTCAGCATTAACAAAATAAATTTTCACGAATAAATATATTTTTGGTATAAATACATTTAAAAAATAGTTTCAATGAATTTTGACACACCTTGAAAGAATTCGCAAAAAACAATTAATTTTACTTTACTTGATAATTCTTTACTTAAAATAATTCACGTTAAGTCGTTCAATCACCTAGATGAAAACAAAAGAGCAATTTAATACACTAAGAAAGTTTAAATAATTTTTAGATATAAATTAATCATTCGACCAAGACTCTCTAAGATCCAAGACTCCATGTTTGGCCAACAAGTTGAAGATCATGCTAACTTTTATCTCTTAGCATTATGTTGGGTAAAGAACTCTTGTAATCGAAATCCCCCCAAGCCAAACCCCCAATTATAAATAGAGAGGCTCTCTCCTATATTCAACAAACCTTGCACTTTTCACATCTATTCTCTCTCTTTTTTTCTTTTATAGTTTTGGTTCTTTTAAGTTTTCTTGGTATTTGGCTAAGGTGATAGATTAGTCATTACAACTCTTGTTTTCAAATTTCTTTTCTTAATACAAGCATTCTTTTATTATTCAAGATTTAGCTTTCTCAAAGCCTTTTTTCTTTACAAAGTTTCAATTTATACTTTTTTTTTATGTTCTTATAATTTTAGCAATCACCTTCCTTTTATATTCAAGCTTTTAGTTTATGTTTATGCAATCATACAAATCTTTTTTTATGTTCTTTAATGTTTTCAGCATACACCAAATCTTCCTTTTTTCAAAGCTTTCAATCCTTTTACTTTGAATTTAGTATTAGGCTACATCCAAGATTCCAAGTGACAATTGGATATTGAGATCTTGGTCTACATAAGTGTTCTTTATATTTTCTTGATGTACTATTCTTTGCAATCAACTAATCTTTCCATTAGTTTAGATATAAGATAGTAGCTTGTCACACTTGGTACTTGATTTCAACCCAACAATTCAAATTATGTAATCCTTATGGAATGGTACTTTACTCACTCACTCTATTATTTGATTACGATTTGTTCAGTTGCATGCATTATAAAAAGTAACAATTAGTCATTAATTCTAAGTTTAAAATCTAACTCGAAATTATGAAAAGTAAAAATTCAAAATGATTCAAATACTAAATAAATAAATAAAGATTTATTAAATATAGTTTGCTAATTAATACCCTTAAAATTATTTTTAAACTTAGATAAATTATAATTTATAATAATATTTTTATGTTAGATGTAATAGTGATAATTAATTTGAAAAATTCCAATTCTTTTGAATAAATATTACTTAATATAGTAACTTTAAAATTTTTGATACAATAGTGAATATTTTTCAACTACTATAAAGAAGAAAATGAATGAGTATATAATGTTTCTCTTAAGAAAAGAGCTTCATATTAATCATATAGAAATTTGAAATCAATACATTTATATATTTTTATTGAAATATCATATATTACTAATCTTCTTTGCCATGTGGAGAAGATAGAGCTATGTATAACCAATCAATCTTTTAGTTCATTTTTTGAGTTACGATAATCTTTCATTTGTGCTTTGATCAATTGAAAATAACTATACGTTTTACCAATTAAAAGTGTAATTTTTCTTTTATTTGAAATTTTTTATTATACATAAATTTTTATTATATAAAAATATTAAAATACATAATTTTAAAAATTAAAATGAAATAGAATAAATTTATAATCTTGATGCTTGTCATGTTTTCATAAGAAAATTCTAATTCTTAGAATAATAAACTTGTTATATAATACCTACACAATTTATAATTATTCATTTTCAATATTAACAAAATAAATTTTCATGAATAAATATAACTTTGGTATAAATACATTTAAAAAATAGTTTCAATGAAATTTATTGCACCTTCAAAGAATTCACAAAAAAAAAATTTTTTTGTCACTTGATAATTCTCTACTTAAAATAATTCAAGTTAAGTCATTCAATCACCTAGATGACAAAATAAAAAGGTAATTTAATACAATTAAAAAAGTTTAAATAATCTTTAGATATAAATTAATCATGATATGGACATTATGATAGAAGTTGAGAAATAATTAATCAATTATTGTTGCAATCAAGGTAAACAATTCTTGTGGTAGTTTGGTAGGATCCATTTTGAGTTATTGATAGCTTCACCGCCTCTTGAATCGTCTAGTTCTATAAGTGAAAAGTTCAATTAAAGTGTTCAATGGATCATATAGTGTTAATTGTTGGGGGAAGGTGTGTAATTGATTTGCATTTGATTTGATATTAGTTTTTGTTCATGGAGTAACAACTATAAAATTCTAGAGGAAAAGAAATACAAAAGAGAAATTAATTATAGATGTTAGACTAAACTATAATAGTAGACACTATTTTTGTCTAGGTAAATCTCAATTTTATTCAGGATTTCAACTTGTGCAATTAAGGCCCTAGTTAATGGTTATGATGATTGATAGTAGTGGAATTGAGGGTCAATGATGCAAAAGTTGAAGCGCCAGCGAGGAACTTTTTATAAGTTTGAATGTCATCTCAAAAGCATTATTAGGGATGTGAATTTTTAGGTTGGGCCTAAATGTTTACCTTGAATGAATTGATATTAGGCATCATATTGTTTCATGGATTTGTGAATATTGTTTTTGAGGTTTTTAATTTCTTCTATGTTTTATATTTGCAGGTTTTCTTTGAAAGAAAACTAGTAAAAATGGGAAATTATTGGATTTGACTAAAGCCCCACAAAATTAAATCCTAAAGTTATAAAAAGAGAAATGCCTTGAAAAAAAAAAGATAGAGAAAAAAAAAAGAAAAAAGAAAGAAAAAGAGAAAGAGAAAAAATAAAAAAAAAAGTTTTGTGAGAAAAGAAAATAGTCTCGAAAGAGTTGGCAATCACTATTAGGAGTTTGTCAAATACCTTAGCATTTTTTCTTAAATCATTCAGTTGATTCTATTCATCAACTATAACCTTTCACAAGCTATAAATTTGAAATTCGTGACCCTTACTTGATAATGTTATGATATCAAAGAGTGATAATCTTTTCCTAGGCAATGAGCAATGAAATAGCCAATTATAAAACACAAAAAAAAATTTAGGATTCCTAGAAGATCAGGCATACACAACATTTTTTTTAAGAATTATGATTTGGTAATTTGATGTGCCAATGCTGCACTATAATTCAAAAAATTTTCAAAATCAAAGCCATCCCAAGTCCTATAAAATGGCCTTAAACATGCCAACATTTCCGCTCTTTACCCCAAAGTTAGCTTGGTCTAATGTATTGGAAGCACATTATCAAAAAAGAAATACCTCATTTCCCTTAAGATAGCTTGAGTTATGATCAATCCATTTGTTCTCTTTTTGTGGAATAACATGGACCATTTGACACCTTAAACGAGTTCATTCCACATGACACTTTTCTTACAATAACTTTCATTAATGATGGCTGGTTAAAATGGGACCCTTAAGACAAAGTGGATTAATATACAAGTTATGGGAGACATGTAAAAAAAGGACACAAAGAAAGAGAAAAAAGAAAAACAAGAAAAAAAAAAGGAAAAAAAGAGAAAGAAAAAAAAGAAAAAAATGACTATGACATCATGCACTTAAGAAATTTGGATAAATCCAAATAAAGATCTAACAAATCCAAAATTTCTTAAAAGAAACAAGATAAAAACCAAAAATCAAAAATGAAAAAGCCAAAAAAAAGGTCAAGAAAACCAAAAATCCTAAAAAAAGAAAAAAAGAAAACTTTTGGAATGCAAAAAAATCTTTTTTCAAGTTCATTTTCCCAAAAGGAATTGCTTTTCAATTTAAGTGATTATGCTTCAAATGACAAATGATTGTCTTTTATCATCCCTTCACACATGTAGAAATTTATCTCTCGCTACCCCTTTTAGCCTAATAAAATTTTTTATAAAAAATAAACCCTAAATATCACCCTTCACATTAGGAGGTAAAAGGGGATGCATTTAGGGGTTAAGAATGGTGATCCTGTATGTTGAGGTTAAAGTCCCAATATAAAAGTTTTTAAAAGTTTTGAATCCATTCAAAGAAAAGAAAAAGAAAATGTAAAAAAATGAAATGAAAAGGTGAAGAAAAATAAGGAAAAAGAAGAAGAAAAAAGTGAAAGAAAAAAGAAAAGAAAGAATGTAAAGCAAAAGAAAAGAAAGAAAAATAAGAAAAGAAAAGAAATGAATGGGTGGAAAGCATAAGAAAATGACAAGGAATATACCCCAAGGTCATTCCTTCAAATAAAAGAATGATGATTGGTTTTAATTGCCCTTAAACACTTGTTTTGGGCTTGTTTATCCTTTTCTTTGAAAACCCAAACCTTGGCCTACGTTACATCTTATGAAAAGTCCATATTGGATCAAGTATGAATGCTTGAAAATTGAAGAGTTCTTTTTAGGAAAATGGTCATGAAAGCCATAAACTTTTTGGTCCCTCTTTATTACCTAATTTCCCATTTTGACCATTAGCCCATTTTGGATAAGTTTGATTTCTTAAGTACATGGTGTAATAATCAAACAAAATAATATAAAAAAAATGTAGCTATATGGTGAAAACCATACAAAAGGGCAGTCTAGAGTAAATGTTGCATGTCACTTATGATACTAAATGAGATATATGCTAACCAAAGGCAACTTAGACCCTTCAAAAGATCCAAAGATATCAAGGTTCCAAAAGTTTGAAAAAACATAAAAGAAAGTTGGTTTAAAAAAATTTCAAATCTTTTTCCATTCCTAAATGACCTTTCAAAATCTCAAACCCTTATAGCTAACCTTGACATATATCAAAATGTCACATTTGGAGGTTAAAGGAAGTATCAAACATGTTTAATTTTTAAGGGATTCATGTTTTTAGAAAAACTTATGTTTATCTGTAAGCCTGTATGGAAAAGTATACACCTTTTTTATCTTCTTCATGTGATGAAATCCTTTTAAATCAATAAAACCTCAATCTGTTGAACTATTCAATCTATTAGGAAAGAAAATTTTTACCCTTTCCATTTTTAGTAGGGATCATTGATCATCATGGAAATTTAACCTCAATTTAGCTGGCACTTAAATATTAAGCCTAGTTGTTCTGGCACTTCTGAAAATCTAAGCCCAATTTAGTTAGTACCAAGATTAAGCCCAATCATTTTGGCACTCATGAAAATTTAAGCCCAATTGAATTGGCACCCAAGTTTTAAGCCTAATTTTTCTGGCATTCATAAAAATTTAAGCTTAGGTTAGTAGGCACTTAGGTTTTAAGCCTAGTTTAGTTGACACCCATAAAAATTTAAGCCCACTTTAGTTAGCACTCATGAAAATTTAAACCTAGATTAGCTAGCACTTACAAATATTTAAGCTTAGTTTAGCTAGCACCCAGGAATTAAGCCTAGCATACTGGCACCCATGAAAAGATTTAAGCCTAGATTAGCTAGCACCCATGAAAATTTAAGCCAATTTAGCTATCACACATGAAAATTTAAGCCCAATCTAGCTGGCGCCAATGGATATTTTAAGCCAGTTTAGCTGATATCTAATGAAAATTTGAACCAGTCTAGCTGACACCAATGAAAATTTAAGCCCAATCTAGCTGATACTAATAGAGATTTTAAACTGAGTTTATCTGACATCTAAAAGATTTTACGCCTAAATTAGCTAACACATATGAAAATTTAAGTCTAGTTTAGCTGGCATACAAGCCCAAATTAACTGGTACACAAGCCCATATCAGTGATTATCTCATTTAACCTACTGTTCAGTCTCAATCATCTTATTCGACCTTAAGTTCAATCCTGGTAACCTCATTTGACTTGTGATTTAGTCTCAGTCTCAGTCACCTTAGGTTTAATCCTAGTTATTCCAAACTTGTAGTTCAATCTCAATCATCTTATTTTTGGACTCATGGTTCAATCCTAATCATTTTAAGAAAGTAAAAAAAAAAAAAAACTTTCCTTAGAAAGTAGCATCCGAACAAAATTATTGTCTATGTCTTTACATTATTCCTAATTCTTAGAAATATGCAAAGAGAGGCAGCTGAGACACTTAATTTTGTTTAGGATATTTTATTATTCTAATTTACGCTTGTTTTTGTAATTGGGCCCTAGCTTTTATTTTTTGAGCCCAACACACGACCCATCTTTAAATGCTCATATCCGATACCCAATGTGAGCCTATAGTGAGACCCATTGAATAGGCCCAAATGAATGCCTAAATGGCCTAATAAAAGCTCAAAATAAAGACCCATTTCAAAGCTCAAATATAGCTTAATGTGGGACATTTAAAAATTGACCCAAAATATGACCTAATTAAAAACCCAATATAGCCCAAATGGTTAAAGCCCACAACAAAAATAAGGTAAAAAAAAAAAAGAAGATTGAAATCCAAATAAAATAAAGGCCTGAATGAGCCAGCAAACATGGCCTAGAACAAAAGGCCCATTCAGCCTTGTTAAACATTAATATAAAAAGGCTGGAGCAACACATGAAAAATACTAAAAATGTTGCAAACTGCATGGAGGCCAACCTAGGAACATGGGGAAACCAGTAGAAACTAAAAGTAAAAAAAAATTAAAAGGAAAACAATGAATAGGAGAAGCATTCAAGTAAATGAAAAATAAAGAAAAAAATAACACAAAATAGAAAGAAAAAGGCTTTTAGGAGGAGAAAAAGATAAGAGAAGAAGAACATGATAAGAAGAAAGCCTAACTAAAAACATCAAAGGTAAAAATAAAACTAAAAAAAAAAGTAACAGAAGATATAAGGCAATAATAAAACAAGAAACCAAAAGAGAAGTGGCTAAACAAACGGGCATAAGGCAAAGAAAAAATAGCTAAAAGAAAAAGGGAAGGCATTCAGGCACCAAGGGAGGAAATGAACCAGCTAAAAGCTAGGTGGAAGTAAAAGAAAAACTAGGTAGCAATCAAAAACTAAAATGAGAAAAAAAGAAAAAAAAGGAAGAAGAATGTTTTCATGAGGAGAAGTAGCAGTAATAGAAAAAGAATTAAAAAAAAAGTGAAAAGTAAGAGGTAATAATAAAATAAAAAACCATAAGAGAAAAGAAGAAGAAAAAGTTGGTGAGACCAAAAAGTAAAAGAGAAAAACCAAGAAAAAGAAAGAATCACACATAGCAAGAAAAATGGAGAAAGAACCAAAAAGGAAAATAGCAAAAAACAAAAACCAAAAAAAGAGGAGACTAGGCCCAAAGAAAAAAAGAAACCTAAAACCAAAGGAAAATGGTACTTCTTTTAGCCTTCTTTCAAATTTTTAATTTTTTGGATTACTTTGCCTTTTCTTTTCTATGCTTGCTGTTTAGGTTCTTACATGAAATTTGTGTGATGTTTGCTTTGTTCAAGTTCAGAGCCTTGAGCTTTTCATACTTGTTACAACTAATATGTATGGGGTTATGGCTCATGCGTCTAGTTTCATCTTGTATTGTGCATTTGGTTGTTCCTTTTCTTTCCCCTGCATTAGGTTTATGTAAAAAAGCTTAAAGCTTCATTTCTTGTACGTTTGTTGCTTCTTTTCTTTTGTATGCAAGCTGTTATGGTGGATATGGGTAGTATTACATGTGTCAGGGGCTTGGAACTTCATTCACGTCACTTGTTTATTTTTCTGTACATAGGTTGTCCATTAAAAAAAAACTTAAAGTATTACATGTTCAATGCTTCTTTTGCATAATGGTTGTTTAGGGTTTTAGTTTTTTTTATTTAAATTTTTTTTTTATCTTTCTTTTATGTCGTAGAAATAGCATGAAAATTAAAGACATAAAAAGGGAGTTTTTAGGTTTTTTTTAAATAAAAGTTATAAAATAATAATAAAATCAATAAATCATGCATATATTTTTTAAAAATTTGATGGCAAAAAAATGAAGGTAATAATGTTTTTATTGTACATGAAAAAAAAAAGAATTTTGAAAATCTTGCTTAGTTATTAGAAGGAAGTAAAATCATGTTTTGAAAATTTTAATTTTGCCTAAATGTTGGGAAATTAAAGAATTAAAAAATAAAAATTAAGTTAAGTTAAATTAAATTTAAATTTAAATTAAATGTATAAAATAAAAATTTTGACAAATAAATTAAATAACAAATAAAATTGGTTTGGTTTTTAATTTTTAGATAGGAAATGGTAATAAGTAAATAGGAATAAATATGTATAAGATTGATTAAATTAGTTATTTCAATTTTTAGTTTGCATTTGCATAATTCATTTGCTTCATGTTGCATTAATTTAAAATCGTTAAAGAAAAAAGGGGGGATTATCGCTAATAATAACAAAAATAAAATCAAGTTAAATTGACAAAAAAGGAGAAAGGAATAAAAATAAGAACAACAAATAATTTAAAAAAAAAACCAAAAAAAATAAGCTTGCTTTGTAAATTTGTCTAGATGTCAGAGATTTTAAAAAAAGTTCATAAATTTTTTAAATCCTAAATGAAATCCTAAACCCCAGGTGAAACCTAAAACCCTAAACCCTAAGCAAAACCTCAAAGACCTAGTTGAAACCCTAAATCTACCTAAAACCCCAAGATTATCCCAAAATTTAAAGATTTGTATAAAAACCTCTTATAAAATAATCTATTCCTAAATGCTGCCTAGAAGATAGGATATTTAGAAAATTTTATTTCATTAAAAATTTTCAAAAATTCCTTAATCTAAAAATAATAAAATTAAATGAAGAGTAAAAAATAAAAATGGGAATTTAGACATAAATAATCATACCCAAACTTTGCCTAGAGATTGGAGAGTTTAAGTGGTCTCTTTATTTTTAAGGACATAATTTGAAATTCGCATCTCATACATTTGAATATATCCCTTTTAGATTAATGCTTACATTCATTACGCATATATATATACACATTTATTTTAATTATTGATGTTTATGGTTAACTATATCATTTTTTTTCATTTTTACTGCATAAACAGTTCTTTGAAAATTGGTTTAAAAAAATTAAAATAGCATTTTGAAGAAAATAATTTTGGATATTTTGCATATATTTTAGAGGTCACCAATAGTTATCGATTGCAAATAATGTTATTTTTTATGACACGGGTGCTAATCCTTTCCTATGAGAAACTGACTCTTGAACTCTAAATCTAATTTTGTAGACCTCAATTGGTTTTTTTAATAAAACTTTTAAATCTTTTAAATGTTTTATTCAAAGGACAAGATTTTTTGGGAGCCAATCATACCCTAAAAAAGATTGGTGGTGACTCTTTATTTTAATTTTTAATGAAAATGCTTTTTTAAGCCCCTCACTTTCTAAATTCTCTATTCGTCCGGTGCTTGGGTGACCACCCCTATTCACGAAATGTCATGACAACTTGGTAACATCACTGGGGATACATTTTTTTAGAGAGTCACCACGCTAAAGATTGATTGCATATTATCCTAAATTTTGGTTTAATGATCCTAATTGGTGTTTAATCTTAATTCCTTTATTTGATTTTCTTATTTTCCTTAAAAAATGAAAAAAAAAAAAGCTGAAAAGAATAAAAAAATTAAAAAAATTAAAAAAAATGAAGAAAAATTTTGATTTTCTTATTTTCAAAAAAATTCAAGAAAAAAAAATATGTGTGTGTGTTTTACATTTCATGTATATTTTAATTATGTCATTTATTTTAAATTGCTTTTATTTTTTTGGTCATTAATAATTGTGGGGCATTTAGGATAAGGGTATTTTAAAAAATGTGAAAGGTTTGTATGCTCCTTCGCACACACTTACATTGCATCGCATGCATAAGCTCTATATCCAAGCTCTAATCCTTTTTAAAAGGAAGTAAAGTAACGACACTCATATGAGGTGTAAACTTTTGGAACGGCTAGTTAAACACTCCCACTCAAATTGAACTCTTTCTGCTTATAACCTGTAATAGGCGAGAATCAGGGTGTCACACTAGTTTGTGATGTACGATGATGTAAGGAATAATTTTAGAACCTTTAGATCATCAATTCTTAACCCAGCATATAGTGAGCCATAAGGAGCCAACCATAGGTAAAGCCATGCCAACCCCCTATCCATAGTAAGTACCCTAAATAAGTCACATGATGGAACACTCTTTATGTTTCTAATTTACTTTTCTATTAGTTGATAATTTGAATTGTTAAGAAAGAAAAGGGAAAGTCATTAAAAATTGCAACTTAAAAAAAAACACAAAAACAAAAAAAAAGAAAAAAGGTTTGAAAATTGATTAACAAAAATGAATGTGTTAACTTGTCTTGTTACTTTGTATTTGCATTTTTTTTCCCTTTTGACTAATTTTTTTTAATGTTTTTTGTGTTTTTTTTTTCTTGTTTGTTTCATGCATCATCCTAACATAAAAGCATCAAAGATATACATTATAGATAATTCATCAGTAGTAGTCTTCTTGGCATTCCAAGAAACACAAGTAGGATCCTCAGTAAATAGGTTTTTTGGGAAGTTAAAGATTAGTCAAAAAAATGGCAACAGAAAGAAAGAGATTGTCTAATGGATGGGTATGTTGCTTACCTTCCAGAGATGATATATGTGGACTTACGGAGAAATGATGTGACAAATTTGGTAAGTATTTAGAGTCAGTAAGACTCGAAAAGAAAGATTGCTTTCATAGTCAAACATAGAGATACTGCTCTATTGTTGATGGTGAGATCTAATGATCAAATGTTGAAGGCTGCAATAAGGTTTTGGAATTTGGCATATCGATGCTTCACATTTAACAAAGAAGATATGACACCTACCATAGAAAAGTATTATATTTTATTGCAGTTAGATTTGCCTAAATCGAATAGAGTGTATTGGAGGGTAGAAGAAGAAGTTAGCAAAGATTATTAGGGTTAAGGTTCAGGTGATTGATAAGAAGAAATGAACTAGTGAGGGGATACCATGCATTTTCTTACAAGATGTCATGTTTCAAAGTTCCAATAAAGACTAGTTATGGATATGTTTGCATTGGTAATTTATGGGTTGGTGATTCTTTTCGAGAGCTTTAGGTATATAAAGGCTTCTATGGTTGACTTTTTGGTACAATTGGAGCAAAAGATTAACCTTTCACCAACAATCTTGGTAGAAACCATTAGATCCTTAAACCAATGTGAAAAGAAAAGAGATGAAAGGATGATTGGTTGTGTTTAGTTGCTTTATGTATGGATTCAAAGTCATTTTTTGGCATCGACTACACTCTGTTATTGCTCTCCACCAAGTCCATAACGCCTTTAATCAAGTTCAATGCCAATGAATGGCCTAGAACTCTTTTTAAATAATAGTGGATAGTGTTCTTCTGAAGCCTAGAGAGGGATGGGGTGACTTAGAATGCACCATGGATGCCTCATGTCTCAATTTTGTACAATTATGGAAATCAGCCTTGGTTTCCATTACTTGCTATTTGGGGAACCACTAGCTATGCACCATTGATGGTTAAAAAATAGTTTAGGTCTTAACAATTCATTTCAATGACTTAAAGGTTAGATCAAATGGAGTTTGATTATGGTATGGAAAGCTGTATAGCTAAAGTCTGCAACATGACAAAAGCATAAACGTAGACATTCCAGTCAAAATTGGGTAGATATACAGATCATGTGACCCAAGGTATCTAGTTTTAAGGGCCAAACAAGTTAATGATTTGGTGTTACCATCTGATCAAGAATCAATCCAACCGATCGAGCTATAGGCTAAGCCACCACCCTCAGATTTAGAGATTGCTATACTAGAGTTTGAGGTAGAGATAAAGAAAATGAAAAAAGAAAACCAGAGACTAGAAAAAGAGATAGGTCAGTTGATGTATGAAAAGAGTGCACAAAAGGATAGGCTAGAGAAGATGACAAAAGATAAAGACTTAGCTAGAAGTGATCTTAAAGAGCTGTACTAGGAAACCCAAAGATTAAGGGCTCAGTTAAAGAGCAAAAGAAAGGAAAGCAAATACCAAGAAGAGGTTGAGCAACTAAGGAAAAATGTACAATTCTAGAGACGCAGGGCTCAAGATAACAAAGATAAGATTACTGTAATAATATAAGAAAAAAAGGGTGCATACTAAGCCATTGTTACAAACAAAAAGAGTTTAGTAAAACCTAAAAGGAGAAGAAGAATTGAAAGAGGAATTGAGAAATGAAAAGAAAAGGCATTTAGACACTCAAGGGGAAAGGGAAATACTCAACATGGAGATCAAAGCCTTGAAACTACAGTTGCAAGAAAACAAGGACTACATTGCCTTTTACAAAAGGAATGGCAAAAAAGGGAAGCCAAATGGAAACAAATGTGCAACCAAGAGATAGAAGCTTAAGAGCAATGAAAGACTAAGAGTCAAGAAAAATAGATGTATATTGACCACTTTAATACTTAGATTCAAAAAATAGTTAGACAAGTCAAGGTGATGATGGAAAAGGTAGAGTCTTTAAAGCAAGGAGTCATTCCTACTAACAGTCATAATCAATTTTTTTTAGATTTCTTAGATGAAAAGAAAAGGCAATATGAGCAAATTTAAACATTTTTATGGCTCTATTTTAAGAAAGTTCATGATGTATAGAACTTTGAATTTTGGATTGAATGAAAACTTCTTTTGATCTAAATTATTTATAAATGAATATCTCTATTTATATCCTAAAAGTATGTTTAAAGGGGCTTATGAAAAAGGATGATGCCTATAAATATACTTTCATCAGACTTTTGAGGTGAAAAAAGTATCTTTAAATAACCCGTCTTAAATATAGGAGGGAATTTAAGCTCTTTTCAACAATAATATAATTTGACATGCATATCATTCATCATTTGTTTAAACATAGTTTTGCATGCTAACTGGATAAGGAATGATAGTTGTACGTATACTTTCATCAAGTCATCGAAGCCAAGAGATATTTTTAAAAGTCTTACCTACATAATGGAGGGTTTTTAAATTATTCTTAAAGCCAATAATAGAAGGAAATGATGTGTATTGAAATGTGGATGCCCAATAGCTAAGCTAGTGCTTGATCTTGTTATTCCATCAAAATTTACAATCTAAGATTTTGAGAAGTATGATGGAATGAAATGCCCCTTAGTACACATTATAGTGTTTTGTAGAAAGATGATTGGTCATACACACAATAACAAGCTAATAATTCATTACTTCAGAATAGTCTCACTTGGTCAATTGCAATGTGGTATGTCCAACTGGCCCGTAACAAGATACACTTATGAAAGGATTGGGCTATGGCCTTCAAAGTATAGTACAAACATGTAGAGCATATGGCATCGAATAGATTGTCCTTACAAATAATGGAAAAAAGGGCCATTAAAACCTTCAAAAAGTATGCTTATAGATGGAGAGATATGGTTACATAGGTCCAACCACCATTAGCAAAGAAAGAGACTACAATGCTCTTTGTTAGCACTTTGAAAGCCTTTTTCTATGACAAGTTGATAGGCAATGCAACCAATAATTTTTTTGATATGGTGATATTGAAGGAAATGATCGAGAATGCAATCAAAAACAATAAAATTAATGGGTAAGAGGCCTCGAGTGCCAAAAAGACACCAACTGCAAGGAAAAAAGAATTTGAAACCTATGTAGTGGTGGTTTTCAACCCACCTTTCATTCCCTGTCACCCATACCTTGCCTACTCACCTTACATCCCATTAGCAAACCAAATATCCCAAACATCATACTTATATACACCACCGCCACCACTACGACCAATGTATCGACCTAACTTTTGACCCAAAACTCCTCAATTCATTTCAACACCAACCATACAACCATATTTCCAACCAAGTAGTCCTACTTAGGAATAGAAAAATTTCTACACTATTATCACCATAGAAAGAACCCATATTGACCCAATACCTATGTCCTATATAGACCTTTACCCACAACTCCTAAAAGGCCATCTTATCACCTTTGTCCCCATTGAACCTTTTAAACCACCATATCTTAAATGGTACAATACCAGTATTTGATGTGAATACCATTATGGCACTGTGGACCATCCCTTAAAAGTTTTTATTGCTTTGAAATATAAAGTGCAAGCTTTGGTGAAAGACAGGTGATTAAACTTTGATACTTGAACAAAGCCTAATGTTGGAGGAAACCCATTACCCAACCATGTTAGAGGCATAAACAAAGCAATAAAAAGGGGCAAAGAAGTTGAGAAATAGGTAAGAGAGGTAAAGACCCCTTTGGAGAAAGTTTATGACTGCCTGGTCCAAACTGATGTAATCCGGTTGACAATTTCTAAGGTCGATGATAGTCATTAAGAGTTGGGTTTGGTTTACAAGTATCATAAGATGATGAAAGGATATTTAATCTAAGATTACGAAGAGTTCAAGCAGATAGTTCAAGGGTTGATGGATACTGGGATAATTGAATTCTAAAATAAAGAGGAAGAAGATGGAGTGAATATGATAATAAGTCAAGTATAAGGTGGATTGTTTATCCTTGAGGCTTTAACTATTTTCTACAATGAACCAAATCTGACAGCAAATAAATTAACTCATTACCCTACACAAACTATAATAGTACATGTACCCAGTGCTTTTCCTTACAAAAAAGATAGAGTAGTGCCATAGAAGTATGAGTATGATGTGTGTAAACACCATATTATATCTAGGATATTTTATAATTTTAATCTAAGCTTGTTATTATAATTGGGCCTCAATCATAATTTTTTAGGCTCGTTACACGATCCATTTTTAAATGCTCTGGTATGAGGCTCAATGTGGGCTCCATAGTAAGGCTTTTTTTTTAGGCCCAAATGAATTCCCAAAATGGCCTTAATAAAATATTTATCATTAAAGCACATTAATGGCCCATTGTTGGCCATTACACCAAAAAAAAAATAAAAAATTAATAAAATTAAAAAATTAAAAACTTAAAAAATAATAATAGTATAAAAAATAAAAAAAAAACCAAAACAACAAAAAAAAAAGCTTTGCCCAAAAAAATAGAAATTTGAAAGCCCAAAACCAAAAAAAAAAAAAGGAAATAAAATAAAGCCCAAACAAAAGAGTAAGGCTCTAAAGCATTGGGTCATTGTTGAAGGCCTAAATGGGCCACAAATGGGGCCATTCTATTTAGCCTTTTATTAGAGGTAAAAGTCATGTAAAAAAAAGGGGGAATCATGTGTGAAACTAGCATGCATATGCCAGTATGTGAATAAAGAAAAAATGAAAAGAATTACATGAAGTGGAGAATGTGAGTGCATGAAAGCAATAGCACAAAATGGTTGCAAAAAATGAAAGAGAGGAAAGACTTTTCGGGCACCAAAAGAGGGAAAAATAGTAAAAAACTAGGTAGAAAAAAAAGAAAAAACTAAACAAAAAAGAAAAAAACAAATAGAAAAGAAAACGAAGAAAGAGCAAAAAAACTAGTAAAGGAAAAAAGAGGCTATCATGAAACACCAATGAATGAATAAAAAAAGATACACCAAAAAAAAGGAGAAAAAAACTAAAAAGGCAGTAGCAAAAAAAAAGAGACTATTACCGTGAAACAAAAATTGTAATAGAAAAAAACTAGTAAAAGGGATACTAAAACAAAAAAAAAAGAAGAAATGAGAGAGTTTTCGAGCAAAAAAGAAGAGAAAGAAGAAACAAACAAAAAAAGAGGTCAACCATTAGCAATAGCAAAATCATTTTTTCCTGAAGTAGAAATAGAAATGAAGAAAAGTAACCTACCTTAACTATTTCCTTAAAAAATGCTTTTTTTTTTTTTTTCATTTTTTGGTATATTATTGCTTTTCATGTTTATTGTTGTATGTAAAAGCATTATAACTTTTCCCGTCTTTGGCTTCATTTATTTACATTCTATGTTGTAAACTTTGTTTTTTTTCTATATTTTCTTGTGTGCACTACTTATGTCTATAGCCATCCAGTTTTAACATGAAAAGAAAATTTTTAATAGAAAAAACAAAATCCAAATAAAAGATGATACCGGCATATTTGAGGAAAGATTGAAGCTTATTTTTCTTTTCTTTTTCCTGCTTGTAGTTCTTTTGTGGCGCTCAACTTTATCCCTTTCTTGTTTACTGTTTCTTCATGTGAGGCTATGTGCTTTGTTCAAACTTAAAGCCTTAAGTTTATTTTCTTAATTGCTATGTTTTCTTTTATTGCATTGTTGTCCAAACTTAGCTTTATCTAGTTCATGCTTGTTAAGTTCTCTCTATATAAAAGTTATGAAAAGTCTTTTTTGGTCTTGCAAATGCTTAAGACCATATTGTTTACCATTCATGCAATAGGGTCTTTCTAGGATAGAAAGATAAGTTTTTTTTTTTATATATAAACAAAGACTTAAAATGTGAGGTTGAAAATTTGTTTATTTTGAATAAGGTTCATTTTCATGCATATTTTATACCGTTCATGTTCTTGCATGTTTTTCTTATGTTGTTTAAGTACAATTTAAATTTCATACATGTTTATTCCCTTATTAGTTAAATTCGTATGATTATTTTAAAGGGAATTATGTATCATTATTAGAGTTAAAGCAATAGAATTTTAAAAATTTTAATTCCTTAAAGCCAAAATCAATCAATAAGATTATATAAACAAACAACTTCACAAGCATGCATAGGTTTCGACTTAGGTGGTTACCTTGGATGCCAAAATTCTTTTGGTTCAACTTGTGATCTTCCAAATAGATTCCAAACTAAGAAGTTGCCCATGTGTGTAGCCTCTAATGGTGATCCACATGAACTCTTGTGGAAAAAACTTTCTCTAAGGTTTGGTGAACTCAAAGCCATACAATAGCTAGTATGTGTTTTTAAGACCTCTTGCATTTTCTTGAGTTTCTCTTTCAATGCTTCTTTTGTTAGTCTTACTTATAAAAGAGGGCGGCTTGATGTTCTTTTTATAGAGGAAGCATTTGGTCACATTAGGTTTAATACATGGAATGCACAATTCCACAATTAGCCCTATGCCCTATGCTTGTCAAATATACCAAACAAGTGAAACTCTTTCTCTTGTTTTTGTTTCCTCTATTTTTGCTCTTACCAAAATCAAATTAAATCCAACTTAATTTGTCCTAATTTTAATCTTTCACAATTCTCCTATTGTGTGTGACCAATTAGGTTCTTTAGCATGTTGATAATAAACACAAGCATTATAAGCCTGAGTATTCAGCAATGGATAAAACAAACTTTTTTATCTTTTTCACCAATTCTCCAATTAGCCAATCTTATGTTTATAGATCATGATCAATACTAGCTTCATTACTATGACCCCTAATTGTTAATAAAAAGTCAATATGGCTTAAAAAACTGTCCATGAATGGTTTTAGTGTGTAATTAATATCCTTTTATCACATAGCATCTTGGTTTTAACATTGAGTATGGTTTAGTGTCTACTCGATCTTGTTTAACCATGTTTAGCCTTGTCTTGTACATTAACTCACAAATAAGCTTTAAAACAATTCTAAACTCTTATTTCACTTTGGAAAAAGATTTCTTAAGTTAATTCAATTAAGACTAGCTAAGATACTCTCTTGATCATACAAAGTGATGAATCGCATCTTGATTACTTCATGCAACTTTGTATGCCTCATGTTATACCTAACAGTACTCAACTAGAGCATTCATTGTTAGAACCCTAGGTAAAGTTCTACTTGATTGCCACTATTCTTTTTTTGTATCAATTTGTGTCAAGTTTCTCTAATGCCTTAGCTTTTGGCTTAAGTTCCATTTTTGTGTCAATTTGTGTTTCTTGAACTTCTTAAAGTTCTACTTTACTCTTTTTATTCTCTTCAAGTATAAACTCTTTTTCCAAGAAGACAGCATGTCTAAAAACAAACACCTTTTGTTCCCTAGAGTTGTAGAAATAATATCCAATAGTTTCCTTTAAATATCCTACTAATTTACACTTAAACAATCTAGCTCCAAGGTTGTCGACATGTGCATGCTTTTTATAAGCATCACATCCCCAAATCCTTATTATGACAAGTTAGGTCTTTTACCTTTCCACATCTCATATGGTGTCTTGTCAATAGATTTAGATGGAAATATATTTAGAAGATAAGTGGTTGTTTCAAGTGCATAACCTCTAAAAGATATAAGAAGATTTGAATTGCTCATCATGGACCAAACCATGTCCAATAGGGTTCTATTTCTCTTTTTGGAAACTCCATTGTATTGTGGTGTTCTAGGTGGAGTCCATTGTGAGTGAGTCTCATTCTTTTTCAAATAACCTAGAAAATCATGGCTTAAGTATTCATCACCTCTATCAGATCTAAGTGTTGATACTTTTACAGTTTTCTTTTCAACCTGTATTCTCAATTCTTTAAACTTTTCAAAGGATTTAGACTTGTGTTTCATTAAATACACATAGCTATATCTTGTATGATCATTAAAGAATGTAATGAAATAGAAGTATTCTCCTTTAGCATTTGTGTTCATTAGGCTATATTCATCCAAATCTATTAGTCTAAAAACCACACTAGCTCTTTCTTCTTTTCTAGTAAAAGGTGATTTGGTCATCTTTCCAAGCAAACATGATTCATAACTTCCATATAATTCATAATAAAATGGATCAAAGTATCCTTGTTTATGTAACTTTATGATTCTTGTTTTATTGATGTCACTGAGAGTACAAAGCCATGAGTAAGATTGATTTAGTTTATCTAGTTGAACCTTCTTAACATTTATATTGAGAACATCATTGTTTAAACAAAGAGCATATAACCCATAAAACACATTATTTAAATAAAAAGAACAACAATTGCCTTTAATATTAAATGAGTATTGTAGACACTTAATTTTGTTTGAGTAAAATTCTAACCATTTGTGAATCCTTAAAATCCAACATTATTCAAATCCAACATTTCTTCAATTTTGACAAGATTCTAAAATCAAAATTTAGGCCAATTTGACCCAAATGCCTCAAAATTAACTTTGGTCAAACCTGATCAAACTTAGTTAAATAAAGTCAAAATTAGTCAAACTTAGTCATAATTGATCAAACTTGATAAAAATAGATAGAACTCAAGACAATCCTCAAAATTCACAATCTAATTGAATTCAATGTGGTTTAATTTGAAACCAATGGTTTTTAAAGCACCAAATTTTTTTTTATACTTCGAAAAAAGTAAATTACCAAAACACGCTTAGGGATATTTTTGTATTTTGGCTTTTTTGAAGTCAAATTTTTGTGAAAATTTTCAAATCATAATTGAATTTTTTTAATGATTTTTGATGCATTGAAAACCCATATCACACATTGAAATGTGTGAAATTACCAAAATGCCCCTTAAAAGGATTTTCATAATTTGACCTTCTTGAGGTTGGAATTTGCAAAAAGCTCTAGAACATGATTTTATAATATTTGATCATTTTTAAAATTTTAAAAATCTTGATTTTACCTCAAAAGGTTTGAAATTAGCAAAATACCCCTTATTTGTATTTTCATAATTTGACCTTTCTGAGGTTTTTTTTTTATAAATTTTTTAGATCATGATTTTATAATATTTGATGATTTTTGGTATAGTTGGAATTACAATAGTACCTTGAGAGGTGTGGAATAACCAAAATACTCCTTAGGGGTATTTTCATAAGTTGACCTTCTCGAGGTCAAATTTTCACAAAAATTTTTAAATATTAATTTCATAATATTTCATGACTTTTGGTGCTTTAAAATTTGAAAAATGAGCGTAAGAACATTGATTTCTAAGAAAATAATCTAAATACTGAAAACTTTGTACTAAGAGCGAAATGGTTTTTTTACTTGGTTTAGGAGCTGTAAAAAGGGGTTTCTAAATACACCACAAAAAATTCTTTATACACCCTATAATTGTTCTTCCAAAAATACCCACATATCAAATACTAATTTTAGGCTTATGAAAAAGACAAAAATAACTTCAATATCTTATACACCCATTCATTCTTCTTTTTCCCTGTTTCTTGCTCGTTCTTATTCTTCCTTTTTCTTCTTTAATTCCTAGTTCATACACTATACTGTAAATCTTTAAAACTAAAACCCAAATTTTAAACCATAGTTAAACCCTACAAATCATGTAAGAATAGATTTAAAAATGAGAAAAAAAAAACAATGGGGGAAAAATGCTCAACAAGGTAAGGAGTCAATTCTGTAATTTTGTATTTCTTAAAATTTTTTTTTTAGAATTAAAGTGTATCCTTAGAAACATATCACTGAGAATTATAATGCACTTTTAGAAATACATTTCCAGGAATATAGAGTAATTCTCAAAAATGGATTTCTGTGAATACAACATAATTCTTGAAAATATGTTTTTGAGAATGCAATATAATTCTTGAAAATAAATTTTTGAGAATACAATGTAGTTGTCGAAAATCCGTTTCTAAGAATTATTTTTTATTCTAGGAAATAAATTTTTGAGAATTATGTTGTATTCTTGAAAATTTGTTTTCAAATATTCTTGAAAATTTGTTTCCAAAAATGCCATATAATTCTCAAAAATCGATATCCAAGAATACAAAATAATTCTGGGAAATCTTATATTTCTTTTAATAGTATTCCTTTAACATATTGTGTAATATGTAGATTAATTTGGAAAATGCATTGATATAGTGTGATCAATCACCATACAATTTAGACATTAGATATCATTGCATCAATTCACTTACTATGGAAAAGGTAAGATTATGTTTTTGAGATTTAGTGTTATTGGAAGGCATAAAAGTATAAAATATATGTAATAAATTAAAAATGTTTTACATGTGTTTTGTAATAGAGAAGTTTTGATTTCATGGGCTACACATATAGGAAAAGATGAAGGATTCATGATAGTGATTAAACACTTTGAGGTGGGGGCTTAAGGAAACTTAGAATAAAATTGTCATGTGAATGAAGTGGAAAATACAAATAGTTTAAGAATAAGGGCAAGTAGAAGAAATGAAATGTTAGAGAGTAAGAACAAAAAAGTATGGTTGCCCATTTGTGTTACATGGGATTAAGTTGGTAACGGATGATGAATAGGGCGTGAAAGTAGTATGTGAAATTCACAATCATCTACTAGCACAACAATTAGAACGACATTCATATACAGGTTGGTTAATTGAAAAAGATAAAAACATTACTTGCTAATAAGTCAAACAGTATGGTCAAACCTAGAAACATACTTTTCACTATAAAACAATACGATGAGAAGAATGTTAGCACTATAAAGACAATATATAATGAATGCAAAAAGTACAAATATGTTGAAAAAACTGGTAGATCACAAATGCAACAACCGATGAAGAAGTTGATAGATTGTAAATACCTAAAATGGCATGGTATAATAAGTCAAGCAATTGTGTCAAAGAACTATTATGGGCTCATCTTATTGGTATAAAGTTATTGCAAACATTCCCATCAATCTTGATTATGAATTACACTTATAAAACAAATAGGTATCATATGACACTGCTTGAAATTATTGGCATCACCTCTACTAAGACGACATTTTATGTTGCATTTGTGTGCATTGAGGTCGATTGTTCTGAAAATTATATTTGGGCATTAGATAAGTTAAAAGATTTGATGCATACTAGTAAATTTCCTATTATTATTGTTACTAATAGAGAGTTGGCACTAATGAATACCATAGAGGTAGTGTTTCTGAGCATGATCAATCTTCTTTGTAGATTGCATATCAATAGAAATGTGCTTGTGAATTATAAGAAGTTTTTTTAGTGAAAGGAGAAATGAAAGGCATTCATGTCCAAGTAGAGTGCACTGATGTATTCATCTAACTTTGATGACTATGAAAGGCATCTGAGCTCATTAGAAATTAATTATCAAACTTATTTAGGAGCATTAAAGTATATGAAAGAGTAATGGTTGGCAAAATATAAGGATAGATTTACTACAGCTTAGACAGATAAAATAATGCACTTTGGCAATGTTACAACAAATAAGTATGAATTATATTTATAATATTATTTATGGTTTTTAATGTTTCATAGCAAATCATTAATATATCTTTATTATTTCTTTTAGGGCTAAGAGTGCACATTCAAAATTAAAAAGGCACCTTGGATCATCATAAGGGGATTTCAAATCATCATGAAAAATAGTCAATGCACATATTAAGCTCTAACATACAGAGATCAAGGCTTCATTTGAATGAAGTGTTACCATTGTGGAGCATAATTTCAAGCCTTCATTCTTCAAAGAGTTGTGAGGTTTGGTATCTAAAAGTGCATTGAATATGATATTAATGGAGGTCAAGTGAACTAATCATGTTGGGATTGATGCACATACTTGTGGTTGTGTGATTAGAAGCACAAATGGATTACCTTATGTTCATGAAGTTACAGAGCATATAAGAATGGGAAGTCCAATTTCTTTATTTGAAGTCCATCCGTAATGGAAAAAATTAGATTTAATGAAAAGTAAAGGTTATTCAATAACTAATGATTTAACCATCCAATTTGAGGTTTATCGAATCATCAAACACTTCAATGAATGTGATGATGGCCATGAAAAGAAAGTTGCGAGAACTTGGTGATTTGTTCATAACTTTTTTGATGCCACCATTAGAGATGGCTAAGCCAAAAGGTCATAGAGTATTAAAAATATATACCTCTACACGATGTGGCCCATTACATTGATGGTATGAGCTTAAGATAGTACATCATCACCAAGCACGACAAACTCAAAGAAACTAACATAATAGATTGCTAATATTCTTGTTCACTAGCCTCATGGTAAATAAAGAATGTAATATATGGATAGTTTGCCACTGGAGTTACATCTGTATATACAAAGCATTATTGATATTGAAGTAAATGGACATTGTGGGTTTCATGTTATTGTTGGGTTAGTTAGATTAGGATTAGATGATTGGGTATAGGTGCGATGAGATTTAATTGAAGAGCTTAATCAATATCAAGGCGATTATTTAACTTTGTATGGATCCATGGAATGTGTTGAAGGGTTGTTACAAACTTCTTATGTTTTAATACTTCTACATCATATGATAAGTGGATGACCTTATTTGATATAGGTCATTTGATTACCTCTTGATATAACATCACGTTAGTCCACATTAATTTGAGACAGTGCCTGAAATATCTCTTTATTAGATTTGTCCCACCTACACCATTGGAGCATATATTAATTACAATTTTATTTATTAATAATTGTCATTTTGTACAGGTAATGTTAATTAGTGTTGTTAATTATTGTTAATATTTTTTGTTTTTATTCTATACAAGTTTTAATGACATTATATATATAACATTCCTATATTATGCAGATGTTTCTAAAGCCATTTGCATCAGTACCTCTTATTGCTTACAACTTGCATAAGATTCAAAATAATTGTGCTCGAGGGTGGAAAATTCTATATGTACCTCATGTTGAGGATTTCTAGTTATTGTTTAGTATAAATTCTAATATGGCCACTCGAGAAACAACAGACGTTGAATGATTTTTTTTGTAATGACCTTATATATTTTGTATTAGTGTTTATTGTTTATATTTGTTTATGCTTTATATTATATTATGATTATATCCAATGGATGATTCTTAAATTTAGAGGTTTAGGGTTTTGAACATGTTATCCAATTAACATTGAACAAATAATAAGCCAATGAATATTCTATAAATATAAACTAAACATAAACATAACATATAAAATCAGTATGTAAAAGAAAAATAGTATGTCAAAAATCAAATAATTATTTGCATAAAATTAGTAGTTTGAATCTAAACATTAATCACTTTCTCTAGGCATATTGCCTTGATGATATACACATGGTACAAAAGAAATGTGCTCCACTATAGTCTCAGTAAGGGGGAAAACCTAGTAAGGATAATGATGTGGCCAATATTGCTGGTAATGGGGATGACATAGATGCGAGTGGGACAGAAGGTGCTAATGGACCATGCATGAGCAGGCTAGGACTGGGCTCTACTATTGTCTTCAGAGGTGCCATTGTCGATGAGACTATGGATGGAGTGGGCACGAATGGCTTTGACGGTCTAGGCAATTTGAATGCATGAACTAATGGTGTAAGAGTCAATGTTGGTATAGACTTACTACTATTGCCTACGATAGTATGGTCAAAACCATCTAATATGGCTTGTAATCGAATAAAGGTATCTCTCCAATAGCCCTTGCTCTAACCAAATTCGCCAGCCAAGATATGGTCAACAAAAGATAAAGCTGTTGTGTTTCGCTACAAAAATATTAATAACATTATTAGTATTGATATCAAATAATTTAAATTAACCAATTAATAAAAAAAACCTTTAATGATCAAATTTATAACTTACTGAGTCACTAGTATGTATGGTATGAACCGACTGAGGTTGGAATCCTGATCGATACAAAAAAAACCTTTAATGATAAAATTTATAATTTACTGAGTCTCTAGTATGTGTGGTATGAACTGACTGAGGTTGAATCCCAATTGATACTCTAGATTTTAAATTTGAAGGTGTAAAATAGCTGCAAGCCAGGAATCATAGTCTGATGAACACTTTCTGAGCCTCTGACATCTTCGGCCTCGATGTTCAACTAATACAACATGCATATTCCATAGTTCCCAATACTAGTCTAGAATGCTATTTATAACATCATACTGGTTGAATGATGGTCCTTGTCAAGCATAAGATACGGCCAATAGTTTTCACAGAATAGTCTGTATAAAGTCGAATTGGTATAAAACCTTCTTTAAGTGATATAGCTCTACAATTACCTTGCACTTGATACAAACAGTGAAAAAAGCAATCTCATCCAATGGATGTGCCCCTCGTGTATTTGCTTATGGGGCCCAACACACGTCCGATATTATCACTCTTTCCAAGCTCTCACGTAAAGCAGGCAATATATCAGCATAAGTACAAGTTTTTCATTGTCAAGCATGAGGTAGATCATCTGAGTATGTCAAATCGATGACTGGGCCTAAGGATAGAAAGTGCTCATAAATCTACGCCTACATGAAATACATAAGTAATATTTAGTTAGATAATCACATGTATGATTAATAAAAAAAAGTCAAAATAAAAAAATGTTTTAAATAATTATAAAAACATACCTGGACAAGAGTTAGATATCTAGTGATCTAATGCACGTGTACCCTACTTGCAATCCCAAGCTGCCTATGCAAGTAAGTGAGGCCAGCCATCCTCTACGCATACCTTCCAGTGGCAGTGAGGTCCACCAGTAGGGGTAAGTATGCTATTGAGACTCTCGTTGCGATTTTGTCACAAAATAGCATACTCCCTATCAAATATAGTAGAAATGCATGTGATGCACATGCAATTGACTTATCATCTAATGCATTAATGACAAGCTAGAAGGTCTCACATAGACAAGAGAGTTGAACAATAGATCCCTTACCTAATTTGGTCTTCTGTCTGCCATCATCATAACAAACTCCAAGCAAGCTTGGCAATAATATGTTTGCCTTGTACATTATCTACAAATGAGGCATTGTAATCGAGGTCCTTCTGGTCAGTATGTGGAGATAGGTGAACACATCATCTAACGTGATGGTCATCTCACTGAACGGCATATGAAATGTGTTAATCTTTTACTACCTCCTTTTAACAAGAATGAATGCTAATGTTGTGTTGATGGTATGATAGGTGCAGTTGATAAGTGAAGACAACTTAATTGTACCACTTAGGCTTGAATCCTGCTTCGTGTAGGGTCTACATTCCATTGTTGTAACTTTGGCCCATGGTTAATTGACTTCAACAGACTTTGCTCTTATAACAATAACAACAGCAATAATAAAATATTAATACAACATCCCCAATATCAACAATAACAATAGCCACCACTAAACTCTAAATACATAAACTAACATAATTTGTATTATAAAATTTGAGTGATTACTTGGCCATTCCAAATTTTAGAATGCAACATGAAAAGTCAAACTCAAGATAATTGAGGTATTAATAGGACCCCCTGGGAAGGACTCCACCTACTCATCCATGGTGGAAGTCGAAGGCTCATCCTGATGAATCTCATTAACCATACGAATCTTAAGCTCATCGCCCCTCCTAACTCTATGTCTTCCATCGAAAGCATTCGAATGCCTTCGACTCGAACCAACATCAACTCTAATACCTCTACCTCTAGTTCAAGCCATATCTATAGGATATCTCATTAAAAATTGTCAACTTCAAGATAAATTTACAAAATATTAATTCATGACAAAATTGAATCAAATTTATACAATAAAAAATAGATCTTTAAGTTTCTCAAAAATCAATTACCGAGAAACCTAAGGTCTTTTCGAAAATTAATTGCCAAAAGACATAAGGTATTATTGTAAATTACTTTCCTACAATCCTAAAGTCTTGTCAATAATTAGTTTTTTAGAGGCCTTAAGTCTTTTCAGAAATGGGTATCCAAATAGGTAAGTTTATTTTCGGACATCCATTTTTGAAAAGACTTGAAAACTCTCGAAAATACATTTTTGAGAAGACTTTAGGACTCTCAAAAATGCATTTTTGAGAATACTTGAGAACTCTTGGAACTACTTTTCCAAGAAGACTTGAGGACTCTCAGATATCCATTGCTAAAAGGCCTTAAGTTTTCTGGAAATCTTATTTTCGAGAATCGTCAAGTATTCTCGAAAATACATTTTCGATCAGTTCAAATTCAACTTGATTCTATCGTAAACTCTAAGCCTTATTTCTACGAGAATTTCAACCACATTTCAACTAAAGTAAATGAAAAAAAAAAAGCTAAAAGTGTTACCTTTAATCAATGAACTCAACAACAAAGTTGATTTGGGGTTAATTTGATTGATTTTAGGGTTTAGATTAGAGAGAGGCAAAGAATAGAGAATGAAACTAAAATGGGTAGGAAGGAAAATTTTAAAAATAGGTTGTGGGGTGTATTTAATAGAAATAAGAAATTCAGGTTTGAATTTTAGGGTGTATTTAGTAGTGGGGTGTATAAAGTAGAATTAAGGGTGTAAATAGAATTCCCTCTGTAAAAACCCAACCTTTATAGTGAACAATGTGGACCATTAGATCTCATAAGGAATCTTAATCCAAAGGCTAAAGATTGCTCATTTAATTAAAAACAAAGGAAAAATTTTGGCCTTTGGATGAGATTTGATCCTAATGCCTTGGTTTAATCTTGAATAAATATTTTGGTGGCTTTCTTCTTTGCAAGAGAGAAGTCTTTTTGCATGAAAAAAATAAAGGAGAAGAACATGAAAAATAAAGGAGCTCGTGAGAAGGAAAATTGGGAAAAAATTATGAAAAAAAAGGGAGAAAATTTCTTTGTGCTTGGTTTTGAAGGTATACTTTCATAACACTATTTCCCCATCTGTATGCATTCTCTATCACATTTCATAACATTTTTCTTGGTAGGTTAATCTATTTTCTTTGTTTTTCTTGAAGCTTTTTAGTTCATTTTTATTTACTTGAAACTTGGAATAACTTCATCCAATTAACAAATAGTTGGATTGAAGCCAAAATTCAAGTGATAAAAACCACAAATCCACCATAGAAAACTAGTTGGAGGTTCGGCCATGGTGTCCTTGTGTTTTACGGAACCTCCTCTTGGCCTCATTTTATCATTTTGTTGCTTTAAAATGATAGCTTAGGATGTTTAAATCATGAATATATTGTTGTTTAACATGATTTTTGGTTGATTGGATGAATATATTGTTGTTAGGTTAACATTTTTGTTTTAATGTTTTCTTTGCCATTCTTGGATCATTATATGTTTGCTGAAATTTTTTGAATGCTATAAATCCCATCATGAGGTAACTTTCAGGTGGTTAATACTTGTTTGGATGACATACGATGAAAAATGCTTAGGAAATAGGCTTGGTAGGTTTGGCCTTGGTGTCCTTATGTTTGGCCGAACCTTACTTCATTCCTTTCTATTTGATGGTTCTTCATTTCATGCATTAGATTATGTTTCTATGATGTTTGGCAAGTTTCTAACATGTTTGAATAAAAGTTTCATTGAAAAACTATAGTTTGATGGTTGTTTTTTTATGAATTTTTTAAGTTGTTTGCTTGTGTTTAGTGATGAACAATGGTGGAACATTCAAATCAAAATTTAAAATTTTCTATGTTTGATCCATTTTAGTCTTGAATTTTTATGTATTATATGTTTGTGATATTAAGTTTGAAAATACCTTAGTTTGTAACTTTTTTTTAAAGTCATGCTTTTGGCACATGCATTCATTAATGGCATTTTTGTAAATTGTATTTATTTAATGTCCATTTCCAAAAACAAAATCGAAAACCCTAAACTTGAAACCCCAAATCTTCCATCAAACCCTAAAATCCTAAACCCTAAACCTAAATCCTTAAATCCAAAACTAATCATGCATTTGGATTTCATTTTATCTTATCATCACATGCAATTGTATATTATCATGCATTCATATTTTGTCATTCTTATTATATTGTCATGCATTCATCATAGTTTACTATGTTCATGCATCTCATGCATTTGTCTTCGAAAATTGGTTTTTCAAAGTAAAATATTTTAGAATATGATAATATATCAAGTAAATATAGTCATTGAGATCTTGCCTAATTATAGGAAGACTCCTGTGATATTACTTATAAGAGTTGTTATCTCGATTTTGTGGGGTAATTTAAAAACTCTTAAATTTGAAATATTTTTAAGTTCTTCCTAATTATAAGAGAGTGAAAGAAGTGTTTCGATATTTAAGGTGCTGTCATTTTGATCCAAAAATTAAAAAAAGAAAAGGAAATAAATTTTTTTAAAATTTTGATTTGTCTTGTTAAAAAAAAAAGGAATTTATTTTAAATAGTAACAAAAATATGACCATTTTTACCAAAATTAAAAGACAACATGCAATTAATTAATATTATCTTCGCCATGTGTTATAGGGGTATTAATCTTTCCCTATGCGTAACTAACTCTTAAACTCAACTCTGATTTCACAGACCATAAATTTGTTCTTTTTATAAAATTTTTAAACTTGTTTTAAAATGTTTTATGAAAAGGACAATGTTTTGGGTGACCAATCACATCCTAAAAAAGATTGGTGGCAACTTCTTGTTTTGTTTTTATTGAACATATTTTAGGCCCTTTTTTTGAATTTTCCCCATTCATTTGACTTTCAGGTCAACCCGTCCCCTGTTCTTGAGACGTCACAACAAGCATCCATCATTCTTACTTAAATGAGAAACTAAAATGATGTTTCGAGTTAAGATAGGAAAATAACAATAGTACTTTAGTTTTAAAACTAAACCAAAAAGTAAAAGTAAATAATAAGTTCCCATGACATACTCCATAGTACTTATGCCATTTCCAACATGCAAGGACACCTCTTATTTCTTTAGGCATCTACTTTTCTTTAGTCTCTATATGTCATTACATAAGTGAGAACCATATCCAATATCGAATACCCAAGAAAATGTGTTAAGAAGAGATAGATTGATCTTAATCATAAACATAGCTAAAGTAGAAGTCTCTTTAGACTTCTTCTCTTTTTCCAAGTAAACCTCGCAATTCCTCTTCCAATTACTTCTTGACCACAATGGTGATATGCACCCTTGTCTTTCTTAATATTGCTAGTAGGCTTGATAGCCTTGCTTGCATCCCCTTTGTTTCAACAACCAAGACATTTTAAAAAATAAGCAAAAGATAGAAGAGGATTGTTTGATGGATGGGTATGCTTCAAAATTGCCAAAGTTGGTTTATTTGGACTTGAAAAGAAATGATATGATGGATTTAGAAGGTATTTGGAATCAGTGGAGTCCAAGAAGAAAGTCTATCTTTACTGGAATCTAGCAAAAAAGTTTACCTTTATAGCAAAGTATGGAGATATTACTCTGTTGGTATTGTTTAAACCTAATGATAAGATGTTGAAAGTCGCTATAAGGTTTCAGAATCCATATCGATGCTTCACATTCAACCAAAAAAAGACTTGACATCTACTAGAGAAGAATACTCTAACTTGTTACACTTGGAGCTCCCCAAGCCCAATAAAGTGTATTAAAAAGCACAAAAATTGATCAGATATACGAAAAAGTTGGCAAAGATAGGTTCAAGAGATTGATAAGAAAAAGAGATCCCACAAAGGGTACCATGGACTTTTCTATAAGATGTCATGCTTCAAAGTTAAGATAAAGATCAAGTTATGGATATGTTTGTTTTGATTGTTTATGGTTCGGTGATCTTTTTGAAAGCTTTTTAATATATAAATGCCTTTGTGGTGGACTTTTTTGTACAATTGGAACAAAAGATTAACCCTTCACCAATAATGGAAAAGACCATTAGATCCTTAAATTATTGTTAAAGGAAAGGAGAAAGAAGATTGATCTATTGTATTCAACTATTGTAGTATGGATTTAGAGCCATTTTTTTAGTACTGATCGAGCTCTATTGTTAATTTATATGAGATCAAGATTAGTTGCTTTTGCACACTTAAAACACTTGAGCCCATATAAGAGCCATGGAAAATAATTTGTCAATTGAATGGACAGGATGGAAAAGGCCTAAGAAGAGATTAAAGAAACAATTGCAAGAATGCAAAATATGGATAGACAGATAACAAAGTTGAAACAGATATTGGCAGGTGTGGTTAAAGGAAGAGGCATTATTCAGACACATAATATGAGGAAAGAAACTGCAATAGAAGACTAGTGTATACTGGGTTCACATATCCTTATCCACATATTGCTTAAGTCTTTCCAACCACTCATCAACAATATGCTTGTACATTTGCTAGGCCACCACCATTTCAAGTGAATATCAATCATAAATCCACTCCATTTGATCCCATTATTGTGCCAAACCTCAATGACCTAAAAGAGTAAGAAAAGCTAAAAGAGGTTTCTAAACCTATTAAAAGCATTAAAATGAAGAATAAATATGATTTGTTAGAAGAAAGATTGAAAGCCATAGAAGGACATACATGCATGGAAACATGGATGCCCAAGAGTTAAGCCTATTACCTAATCTGATAATTCTATCAAAGTTTAAAGTCCCAAATTTCAAGAAATATAATGTAACAAAGTGCCCTTCTATGCATATCATAATGTTTTGTAGGCATATGATTGGTCATACCCACCATGACAAGCTATTGATACACTATTTTCAAGATAGTCTTACCAGATCTACTACAAGGTGGTATGTCTAACTAGATTGCAATAAGATACATTCTTGAAAGGATTTGGCTAGGGCTTTCATAGCATAGTATAAACATGTTGAAAATATGGTGTCAGATAGGTTGTTATTGCAAAATATAAAGAAAAAAGCAACTAAAACCTTTAAAGAATATGAATATAGGTGGAAAAACATGGCGGCACAAGTCCAACCACTGTTGATAAAAAAAAACTACTGTTCTTTTTATCAGCACCTTGAGAGCCTTTTTTATGACAAGTTAGTAGGGAATGCCATCAAAAATTTTACCAATATTGTGATATTAGATGAGATGATTGAAAATGCTATAAAAATGGTAAAATTGAAAGTTATGAGGCCTTAAGTACCAAAAAAACCTTGGTAGCAAGAAAAAATGAATCTGAAACCCATGAAGTGACAGTTTCTAGCCCACCATTCATTCCTTGCCATTTATATCCTACCTACACACCCTACTACCTATCAACCAACCAAATATCTAAAACACCATACCCATATACACCACCACCACCACCACCAACATATCAACCCAACTTCAAACTCAAAGCTCCTCAATTCATTCATACCCCATCTATGTGACCTTTTTCCCTACTAAGCAATTCCACCCCTAAATAGAAAAATCCTCGCACTACTCGAGAAAGAATTCCCATTGACTTGATTCCCATGCCATACATTGATCTTTACCCATATCTTCTAAAGGGCCACCTCATTACCTCAATCTTTATCAAACCTCTCAAACTACTGTATCCTAAATGGTATAACCCTAAAGCTTGATGTGAATATCATTTCGATGCTATTGGACACTCTTTAGAAGACTACATTGCTTTGAAATATAAAGTGCAAGCATTAGTAAAGGATGGGCGATTAAATTTCAAAACTTGCACAACGCCCAATATTGGAAGACACCTATTGCCTAACCATGCCATGGCTACTACCAATGCAATAGACAATGGCATAAAGCTTAAAAGGTGGATAAGAAAGGTAAAGACTCATTTAAAAGTAGTATATGATTGTCTGGACAAGGCTAATATATCCAAATAGTAGGCTTTAAGATTAATGATAGTCATTTGGAATCTGAGAAGGTTTATAAATACCATGAAATAGTAAAAGATCATGTAATCAGGGATTGTCAAGAGTTCAAACAAATAATTCAAAAATTGATAGATAATGGAATCATTGAATTCTATAATGAAGAAGAAAAGGGTGAAGTAAGCATGATAGCAAATCATGGATCCAATGAGTTGTTTATCCTAAAACCTTTAACCATTTTCTATGATGAATCGGAACCAATGAAAAACAAGCCCATTCTTATTCCCAAACAACTATCACAATATATACACCTAGTGTTTTTCCTTAAAACAATGATGAGATGGTACCCTGGAAATATAATTGTGATTTAGAGACCCGAGGATTGAATAGTGCAAACATCAGGGATGCAACTAATATATCCAGTATTGGAGGAATGACCTGGAATAGTCAAATTTATACCCCTAAAATACTAAAGTAAGAAGAGATAAATGAAAGGAGGGGAAGGAAACAAAAGTAAAAAAAAAAGCCCTATTATAATGAACCAGACAGTGCAATACAAAAGGTCGGTGATAGAAAAAAGGCCTATGAATTTTAAAGATCATTAGGCATAGTGAATACAATGTGGTGAATCAACTCAACAAAATGGCAACTAGAATTTCATTACTATCGTTATTAAATTCTAAACACCATAAGAACACATTGCTAAAGGTACTGAATCAAGCTTATATGGATCATGACATTTTTATAGAAAAGGTAGGCCATCTAGTAAGAAGTATAGTGGCTCCAAACTACATTACCTTTAATGATGATAAAATTCACTAGGACGGTCAAAGAAGTGTGAAAGCCTTACATATTATAGTAAAGTGCAAAAGTCAAATCATGGTAAAAATATTGATTGATAATAGATCCTCCATTAACATGACACCAATAACCATACTCTCCAATCTACTGTTGATCCTTCTTATATGAAAAATAGCCACATGATAGTAAAAGCCTTTGATGGGCTAAAAAAAAAAATGATTAGAGACATAAAGATTCCCCTGCAAATAGGACCTTATATATTTAATGTTGAATTCCAAGTTATTGATATCTCTCCATCCTACAGCTACTTGTTAGAAAAACCATGGATTTATACCATAAGGGTGATTCATCATCATTGCATCAAAAAGTCAAGTTTATAGTTAATGGAAAACAAGTCTATGTTGATGAAAAAAAAGACCTATTGGTTACCAAGACTTTGACAACTCCTTATGTGGAAACTATAGAAGAAGCATGTGAATACTCTATTCAGGCTTTTAAGGTTGTTAACACCATATATGTAAGAGAAGGCTCAGCCATACCTACTCCTTATTTTTTAAAAATTATAGGAATAATGATTAAATAGATGTTAGGAAAATGATGGTAGCCTGGTCTAGGTTTGGAGCCAACATTTCAGGGAATGAAAGAAATGCCAAAGTGTGTAGAGAACAAAGAAAGATTTGGATTAGGATGCAAGCCAACTCTTTCCAACAAGAAAAAGGCAATACAAGGTAAGAAGGAAAAGAGAATGACCCATCTCAAGGAGTAGGAGATGGATGGTAGAAGAATAGAATTTGCATACCTCTACGACACTTTTTGTTCAAGAGGTTATGTTTATCCAAGAAAGTTAGAGGTAGGAGTACCAACAAAAGAAGTAAAGTGGCCTTTTCAAAATAAAGTTTAAAGTAAAAAGAAATGGATGAAGCAATGATAACAAGGGAAGAGATATTTTTGTTTCCTTTCAATAATAGAGTTTAGAGACTTGTTTGTTGACTATAGTTATCCTTGAATTGAATCCAATTGCCTCTACCCAAGGGCATACGAATAGTTTTTATGGGCTTATTTTTCAACATCATTAATAAAATATTGAATGCAATGCATTTTTAATGACATAATCTTTTGTATTTCCTTTAATTTCTTTTTAACATCCTTTTATTTTGTCAAATATGTTTTTGATTCTTTGCCTAAATACCTATCTATATCCTTGTGATCTTAATAATTTTAAAGTTTCCAAATACTGAACATCAAGGATGATCATGACGGTTATTCCAGGTTTAATATCGATAATTTTGTTCAACTTAATGAGCTTGATGGTGGAAATTCAAAAGATTGCATCTGACCTCCCTATCTAATCAGACTAGTTGAGCAAGAGGAGAAAGTAAGAAAACCCACCAAGAGCTTGTAGATTTGATTAATTTGAAGGATGATGAGAATTAAAAAAAGTAGAGGCCGATACTTTCCTCCTATAAGAGGAACAACGAAGATTAGAAGAGCTATTCAAAGAATATATAGACTTGTTTGCATGGTCATACCAAGATACACCAGGGCTTAACATAAATATTTAAAGCATAAGTTGCCACTGATCTCATATTGTAAACCCGTACAGTAGAAACTAAGGTGTATGAAACCAAAAATACTATTAAAAATTAAAAAAAAAACTTAAGAAGCAATTTGATGTTGGCTTTTTGGCTGTGGCTAAGTATCCAAAATGGGTTGCTAATATAGTTTCGATCTTAATAAAAGATGAACAAGTGAGAATGTGTGTGGATTATAGAGATTTAAATGAGGTCAGTCCTAAAGATAATTTCCTATTGCTTTATATTGATACTCCTAAAGATAATTTCCTATTACTTTATATTGATACTCTAGTTGACAATACAGCAAAGCATTCAATATTTTCTTTCATGGATCGATTTTCTAGGTATAATCAAATCAAGTTGGCAAAGGAAGATATGGAAAAGACCAATTTTGCATCAATGTAGGGAACATTATGTTATAAAGTCATGTCATTTGTACTAAAAAAATGTTAGTGCTACCTATCAGAGAGCTATGGTCACCTTGTTTCATGATATGATACATAAAGAGATAGAAGTTTATGTAGATGATATGATTGTGAAGTCCCAAAAAGATGAAGATCATGTAGAGAGCCTTAAATGCTCTTTGAAAGACTTTACAAATATCAGCTCAAATTGAATCCAATCAAGTGCATTTTCAGGGTGAAATCAAGAAAGTTGTTGGGATTTATGGTTAGTGAGAGAGGAAGTAAGGTAGATAGTAAAAAAAATTTAGGTAATCACAAAGTTGACTCCGCCATGAACACAAAAAGAAGTAAGGAGTTTGTTAGGGAGATTAAATTACATTGCTTAATTCATATCTTAGCTCACAGTAGAATGGGCTCCCATTTTCAAGTTTTTTAAAAAATATGATCCCGAAGAATGGAATTAAGAAAGCCAGGATGCCTTTGACAAGATTAAAAAATATTTGATGAATCTGCTATGCTGGTTCCCCCTATGGCAGGACAGCCTTTGATATTGTACTTAACCATAAATGAAGCTTCTATGGGATGTGCATTAAGGCAAAAAGATAAAATAGGCAAGAAGGAGCAGGTTGTTTATTACCTAAGCAATAAATATACTAATTATGAAATCAAGTATTCTTAGCTTGAGAAGATGTGTTGTGCTTTGGTATGGACTACTAACCAACTCAGGCAATACAGGCTATATCATGCAACTTGGTTGATATCAAAATTAGATCCTTTCAGGTAAATATTTGAAAAGCCATCCTTATCTGAAAGAATAGCAAGGTGGCAAGTGATGCTCTTTGAATATGGTATTGTATATGTGGCCCAAAAGGCTGTTAAGGGGAGTGCTATAGTTGATTTTTTGGCTGATAGAACTATTAATGATTACGAACCAATGTATTTTTAATTCTCAAATAAAGATCTGATGGCTATCCTGACAATAGAAAAAGAAAAACATAAAGAAACTGGATGGAAATTATTTTTTGATAAGGTATCAAATGCTTTAGGACATGGTGTTAGAGCTATCTTAATATCTCCTAAGGGAGAATATTTCCCCAATAGTACAAGATTATCTTTTTACTACACCAATAATATAGTAGAATATGACGCATTCATCCTAGGATTCAAATGGCTTTGGATAGAAAAATCAAGATCTTAAAAGTCTTTAGGGTTTGGCACTAGTAATTTATTCGATAAATGGTAAATAGGAAACAAGGGACCCAAAGTTGGTTTTATACAAAAAATTCTTTATTAGGCTAATAGAGTAGTTTGAAGACATCCAATTCCAACATGTGCTTAAAAAAAAAATCAAATAGCTAATGCTCTGGTTATATTATCAGCTATGTTCAAATTGAATGCAAATACTAATATTCAACTAATTAGAATACAAACTTTTGAACTCCTAACACATTATGCGAGTGTAGAAGAAAAAGCTAATGGTCAACCTTGGTATGTTGATATTATGTAATATCTCAAGCACTAGAAGTATCATGAACATGCATCAAAGAATGATAAAAGAATTTTGAAAAGATTGGAAATGGTATTTGCATTGGATAGGGTAGTCTTATATAAGAAAAGCCGAGATCAGGTCTTGTTGAGATGTGTGTGTGTTGCATAAGCAATGAAAATACTCAAAGAAGTGTAGAAAGGGATATGTGAGACATTCACATACCAATGATCACATAATGGCTAGGCAAGTAATGAAGGTAGGTAACTATTGGATGACTTTAGAAATCAATTGTATCAATTATGCATGAAAATGCCATATATGCTAGATCTATGCTGATAAAATCCATGCTCCTATTGCACCGTTGCATGTCTTGGCACCTTCATGGTCTTTCTTTATGTGAGGAATGGATGTGATTGGACCTATTACCCCGAAAGCTTCAAATGGTTACAAATTCATCTTTATAGCAATTAATCATTTTACAAAGTGGGTGGAAACAACATCATACACCAATGTAATCTGATCAGTAGTGTGCAGGTTTATAAAAAAAAAAATAATTTGTCATTATGGGTTGCCTAAAATGATCATCATTGACAATGCCAGCAATTTGTATAATAGAATGGTGAAAAAAAGTATGCACTCAATTCAAAATTAGCCATCATAATTTAGCACCCTATTATCAGAAAATGAATGGGGCAATGGAGGCCGTTAATAACAATATTAAGAAAATATTAGAGAAAATGACCAAGACTTATAAAGACTAGAATAAGAAGTTATTGTTTGCTCTGCTTGCATACAAAACATCAGTCTGTACCTTTACCGAAGCAACTCTTTTTTCTCTAGTGTATGGAATAGAGGCGGTCTTGCCAATCGAAATTAAATTCCTTTTTTAAAGGTTCTAATGGAAGCACAATTAGAGGAAGTTGAATGCGCCCATAATCATTTTAAATAGTTGAATTTGATTGAAGAAAAGAGGTTGGTAGCACTTAGTCAAAGCCAGATGTACCAAAAAAGAATGATAAGAGAACATGATAAGAAGATAAAGCACAGATGCTTCATTAAGAAGAATTAGTCTTGAAAAGGATATTGCCCAATCAGCACAACAATAGAGGTAAATGGACATCTAATTGGAAATGTTCATATGTAGTAAAAAAGGCATTCTTTGGTGGAGCTTTGATTTTGTCAAAAATGGATGGAGATAAACTACTAAGTCCTGTAAACTCAAATGCTGTTAAAAAAATACTATGCTTAAAAAAAGGAAAAAAATAAAAAAAAAGAAAAGAAAAAGAAGAAAAAGAATGAAAAAAAAAAAAAGAAATAGAGGATCAAAGTTGAAAACCTAAAAAGCGTAATTTGGATCAGAAGGGGAAATACCTAAGTTGAAAACTCAAAAGAATGGCTTAGGTATAAGGAGGAAATTAGGTTCCAAGTTTGAAATGGAAAAAAATAGGGGTAGCACCATGGTTCAAGGAAGAGAAAATGGAAGATAGATCATCGATTGATAGGTCAAGGGGGTAGGTTTGCCATCTAATGTGTTAGCATTACTCAAAGTTATTGATGAGACAAGATTCTTGGAAAAAAATTAGAGAGTGAATGATTTGAATTCATCCTAATGTTCAGTATTTGGTAATTTTGAAAATAGTTTATTATCACCATTTCATTTGTTTAGTTTTCTTTTATGCTTAATTATACCTTTATTCCCTTTTTGCCATATAGTTTTTTAATCAAATCTCCAGAACTTCAATGAACCCCTTTATTGTCCTTTTTCATTCAAATCTTTTGATTTATCATTGATTGGGAAAAAAAATGACGAAAGAAAAACTAGAAATGATACCAAATGAAGGACATCAATTTGGGTGGAAAAATGAATGATGATTGGACAAAGGACAATGATGATGGAGAAATGATGACTAATGAAAAATAGAAAAGATGAATGATGATGATAAGGGAAAATAAGAAAAAATGCTTTAAGCAAAGTTTCACAATGCAACCACTAAAGATCAAGACAAAAGATTTGAAGAAAAGGGAATCCTGAATCAAAGGAGTTTGGTTTAACTACTGATGACCTAGCTAAGGGTACAAATTTGATGAATATGTATGATCATGAAATTTTGTTTCCATAAGCATAAATGCATGATATGAACAAAATTGGAAGTCATATTGCTTTTCTTGAATTCATCACATACATTGTATATAGAACGAATTTGATCTTGAAGAAACAAATGCTTTGAAGAACAAACCATTTTCATAAAAAAAAAACAAAAAGACCATAATAACAATAACAAGCAACAAACAACCAATATTGAGAAAGAATCCTTTAAAAAAGATTAGAATCCATTTCAAAGCATCTTATATCACCCAAATTTCCAAAATGAAACTTTTCAAACTTTTTCCAAACTAAATCAACTTTTCCAAAATTTTAAAAGTTTGTTACCTATTTTCGTAGGAACCCTTTCCAAACAGATTTTGTAAAATTTGTTGCCTATTTTCATACGAGCCATTTTTCAGATAAATTTTTTTAAAGCTTATTGCCTTTTTTCATATCAGCCTTTTCCAAATAGATTTTTTTAATTTGTTGCCCATTTTCATAATAGCCCTTTCTAGATAGATTTTTAAAGTTCATTGTCTATTTTCATATAAGCCTTTTCCATATGGATGTTCAAAGTTTCTTGCCTATGTTCATAAAAGCCTTTACCAGAAAGATTTTTTAAAGTTATCTACCTACATTAGTAGGAGCCTTTTTCAAATTGATTTTTAAAGTTACCTACCTATGTTTATAGGAGCTTTTTTATGAAAAAAAAAAGACTAAAAAAAAAAATCCTTTAGTGTGAAAGCAAAGAAACAATACAAACAAACTTCCTTCCTTAATCCCAACTAAAATTGGTGTGTTTGGTCTTATTCTCATAAATATGCGAAGATGAGCAATTATAGAAACATAATTTTGTTCAAGCAAAATCCTAATTTTGTCCAAGCAAAATTTCAACCATTTGTAAAGCACTTAAAATCCAACCCGGTTCAAATCCATCATTTCTTTAATTTTCACAAGTTCTTAAAATTGAAATTTGGACCAATTTGACCAAAATGCCCCAAAGTCAACTTTGGTCAAACTTAGTCAAATAAAGTCAATTTAGTCAAACTTAGTCAAAATTGGTCAAACTTCATAAAAATGGATAGAACCTAAGATAATCCTCAAAATTCACAGCCTAATTAGATTCAATATGGTTTAAATTTGAATTGATGATTTTTAAAGCTCTAAACATTTTTTTCGTACTTTAAAAATTATAAAATTACTAAAACTCCCTTAAGGGTATTATCGTAATTTGGCTTTCCAAAGTCAAATTTTTTAGAAAACTTTTAGATGAAAATTGGATAATTTTTAATGATTTTTGATGCATTAAAAACCCAAATCACATCTTGAGAAGTATGAAATCACCAAAATGCCCTTTGTGAGGATTTTCATAATTTGACCTTCTTAAAATCAAAATTTTACAAAAAGCTTTAAATCATGTTTTATAATATTTAATAATTTTTAGAAATTTGAAAACCTTGATTGTACCTTGGGACGTGTAAAATTACAAAAAACCCTTTAGGGGTATTTTTGTAATTTGACATTCTTAAGGTTGATTTTTCCTAAAACTTTTTAGATCATGATTTTATAATATTGATAATTTTTTGTGCAGTTGGAATAACAACAGTACCTCAAAAGGTGTGAAATTATCATAATACGCTTAGGGATATTTTATAATTTTATCTTCTTGAAGTCAGATTTTTACAAAAATTTTTAGATTTTAATTTCATAATATTTCATGAATTTTTGGTGCTTTAAAATCCAACAAATGAGCATGGGAATATTGATTTCTAAGAAAATGGTCTAACTACCAAAACCCTTTTACTAAGAGCAAAATGATCTTTTCACTTAGTTTAAGGGCTGTAAAAATCTAACATTTGCAATGAACAATGTGGACCATTAGATTGCACAAGGAATCTTGATCCTATGGCTAAAAATTGCTTTTTCAATTAAAAACAAGGGAAGAAATTTGGCCATTGGATGAGATTTGGTTCTAAGGCCTTGATTCTTAAATAGATATTTTGGTGCTTTTTTATTCACAAGAGAGAGGCCTTTTTGCATGAAAAACAAGTGGAGAATAATGTGAAAAATAAAGGAGCTCATCAGAAGGAAAATTGGGAAAATTTGTGAAAAAAAAAAGGGAGAAAAATTCTTTGTGCTTGGTTTGAATGTATACTTTCATAACACCATTTTTTCATCTTAATGCATTCTCCATCACATTTCATAACATTTTTCATGCTAGTTTAATCCATTTTCTTTTTTTTTCTTGAAGCTTTTTATTCATTTTTATTTACTTAAAACTTGAAATTACTTTATCTAATTAGCCAATAGTTGGATTAAAGCCAAAATTCAAGTGACAAAAACTACAAATCCCCCACAGAAAACAAGTTGCAGGTTCAGCCATGGTGTCCTTATGTTTGGCTGAACCTCCTTTTAGCCTCCTTTATCATTTTGTTACTTTAAATGGTAGCTTATGATGTTTAAATGATGAATATATTGTTGTTTAACATGATTTTTGGTTGATTGGATGAATATATTGTTGTTATGTTACCATTATTGTTTGCATGTTTTCTTTGCCATTCTTGGATCATTATATGTTTGTTGAAATTGTTTTAATGCTACAAATCCCATCGTTAGGTAAGTTTCAAATGGTTAATACTTGTTTGGATGACATAGGATGAAAATTGAGAAATAGGCTAGGTAGGTTTGGCCATGGTGTCATTGTGTTTGGCTGAACCTTACTTCATTTTTAGATCGTTAATGGTTGATGGTTGATTGTTCTTCATTTCATGCATTAGATTATGTTTCTATGATGTTTGGAAAGTTTCTAACATGTTTGAATAAAAGTTTCATTGAAAAAATATCATTTGATGGTTGTTTTTGATGAATTTTTTATGTTGCTTGCTTGTGTTTAATGATGAACAATGGTGGAACATTCAAATCAAAATTTAAAGTTTTCTACGTTTGATCAATTTTAGTCTTGAATTTTTATGTATTACATGCTTGTGATATTAAGTTTGAAAACACCTTAGTTTGTAATAATTTTTCAAAGTCATGCCTTTGGCACATGCATTTATTAATGGCATTTTTGTAATCTGAATTTATTTCATGTCCATTTCCCAAAAAAAAAAAAAACTTGAAATCCCAAACTTGAAACCCCAAATCTCCCATCAAACCCTAAAACCCTAAACGTAAACCCCCAAACCCTAAACTAATCATACATTTGTATTTCATTTTATCTTGTCATCACATGCATTTTTATATTATTAGACATTCATACTTTGTCATTCATATTATATTGTCATACATTCATCATATTTTACTATGTTCATACGTCTCATGCATTTGTCTTCAAATTTTGGTTTTTAATGTAAAATGTTTTAAAATAAGATAATATCTCAAGTAAATATAGTTATTAAGATTTTGCCTAACTATAGTCCATTTCCCAAAAAATAAAAAATAAAAAATTGAAACCCCAAATCTCTTATCAAACCCTAAAACCCTAAACCTAAACCATAAACTAATCATGCAATTGTATTTCATTTTATCTTATCATCACATGTATTTTTATATTATTAGACATTAATACTTTTTTCATTCATATTATATTGTCATGCATTCATCATATTTTATTATGTTCATGCATTTCATGCATTTGTCTTGAAATTTTGGTTTTTTAAGTAAAATGTTTTAAAATAAGATAATATCTCAAATAAATATAGTTATCTAGATCTTGTCTAACTATAGAGGGACTTTCGATGAATTTTTTTATAAGAGTTGTTAACTCAATTTATGGGACAATTTGAAAGCCTGAAAATTATAAATATTTTTAAGCTCTACCTAATTATAGGAAAGTGACAAAAGTGTTTTGATGTTTAAAGTGTCTCCATTTTGATCAAAATATTAAAAAAAAGAAAAAGAAGTTTTTTTTTTAATTTTGATTTTTTTATGTAAAAAAGAATTAATTTTAAACATAAAGAAAAATAGGACAATTTTTACCAAAATTTAAAAATAACATGCAATCAATTGGTATTGTATTCGATGAGTGTTTTCAGGGTGCTAATCCTACATGCTTAAACGACTCATAGACTTAACTTTGATTTGCAAACTACAAATTAGTTTTTTTTACAAAATTTTTAAACCCATTTTAAAATGTTTATTAAGAGGACAAAATTTTTTTGGTGGCCAATCACACCTTAGAAAAGATTGGTGGTGACACATTTTTTAGTTTTATTGAAAATATTTTAGCTCCATTTTTCAAATTTCTCCCATTTGTCAGACTTTGAAGTCAACACACACCTGAGTCCCAAATGTCGCGACAAGTATTCATCATTCATACTTAAATAAGAAACCGAAATGATGTTTCGAGTTATGATAGGAAACATAATAACAACCATTTAGTTTTAAAACTAAATCAAATGGTAAAGGTAAATAATAAGTCCTCAAGTCATACGCAACAACACTTGCACCATTTTCAACATGCAAGGACACCTCTCCCTTGTTTAGGCATCTATTCTTTTGCAGTCCCTATATATCATTACATCAGTGAGGACCACATCCGGTATCTAATACCCAATAAGATGTGTAAAGAAGAGATAGAATTGATCTCAATCATAAAGATAATCATAAAGATACCTAAAGTAAAAATCTCTTTAGACTTTTTCTTTTTCAAGCTTGCCAAGTAAACCTTGCAATTCCTCTTCCAATGACCTTCCTTACCATAATGGTGACATGCACCCTTGTCTTTCTTGATGTTGCTAGCAGGCTTCATAATCTTGCTTGCATCCTCTTTTGAATTAACCTTCTTACTTTTCTTCTTCTTACCAACTTCTTATTGGCCTTAAATGAAGAAACTAGAAGGGCTTTAGGCTTCTGATTCTTAATGGATTTTTCAACAATATCTAGCATATTCATCAATTGTGGTAAAGTTGCTTCCATGTGATGCATATTAAAGTTCATTACAAATTATGAAAAGCTATTAGGAAGAGATGACAAGATCAAGTCAACACTTAACCTAAGACTCATCACAAATCCCATGGCCAAGTCTCTCAATTCAATTAATCATCTTTTTAATGCACTTTGATGAAGTGCTCTCAGACATCATTGTTTGGAACAATTCCTTAGAGGTTTCAAGCTTCTTAGTCTACCTTGTTTGTCAAACATTTTTTTAAGGTCTAGAATGATTGTAGGAGCATCCATATTCTTATATTGCCTTTGTAACTCAAGGGCCATGCTAGCCATCATGATACATGTGGCTAGATCAGTATGGTCTTTATAGGTTTCATAAACCCTCCATAATACATCAGCACTAGCATCTAGTTTCGATGGAACCAATTCATCAAGAACATAGAGCATCTTTTCTTGCCTCAGGACAAGTGTCATAACATATCGGTCTAAAATTCAATCGTTCGACGTAAAAATTTAAAACATATGAAAAACACAAGGAGTCACCACCAATATTTTTTTAGGATGTGATTGGCCACCCAAAATTTATTCTTTTAATAAAATCATAAAACAAGTTTAAAACTTTATTAAAAAAATAATTTTCGTCTATGAAAAAAAATTGGGTTTGGGAGTTGATTACGTGTGGGGAAGGATTAACACCCTCATAATGCCAACAAAATTGGTACCAATTAATTATGCACTATTTGTAATTCTAGATAAAAATGGTTTTTATGTGAAATTTAATTATAATTCCCTTTATTTGTAAGAAATAAAATTAGATTAAGAAAATCCTTCATTTAGGAATATTATGCAAATCTTCAAATTAAAAAAATACCCTAAAAGTCTCCGATATAAAGGTAGAACTTGATAATAGTCTTTCCATTTAAAAATTATCATAACATTCCTTCTAAAATAATAAAATAACTCTTTGTAGATAATAATCATTGATGACTTTTCAATATCTAGGTAGAGTACCAACAATTATATTTCATAGACTAATATTTTAATTTTATTTGTTCAAAAATAAAAATTAATATAATTAATATTAAACATCCACAATTAGAGCAAAACATATATATATATGCATTATAAATAAGGACATTAATCTTAAAACGAAACGTATGCAAATGATGATTAAATACGAATTTAAGAATTAGGTTTTCAAATATAAAAAGATCACTTGGATTCTCCAACATTTAGGAAGAGTTTGGGTGCAAATTTTTATATTTAAAATCCCATCCTATTATTTTTTATTATTTTGTATTTTTATAATCATAGTTTTAACAAAGCAAAAATATTTTAAGTTGTGAAAATGTATGAAAATTCTTAATGAAATAAAATTTTTTAAACACCCCAACATCTAGGCAGCATTCGAAAACATATATTTACATAAAAGGTTTTCATACAAATCCTTAAAAATTTAAAATGGATTTGGCGTTTTATGAAATTATGCACATGACAAGAATAAATTACATAAATGCCATTACTAAATGCATATAAGAGCATGACCAAAAAACAAACTAATTACAAGCCTATGCATTTACAAAACTAAATTACAAACAAGTTTATATGAAAATTCAAGAGAAAAAATGGATCAAACATAACAAACTTTTGAAATTGGTTTGAATGTTCCACCATTTTGTTCTTTAAAAATCTAACTAACAAACATAAAAATCAACTAAAGAACTCATTCAACTATCATTTTTCCATTGAAAAATTAATCCAACACATTGAAAATTTAGTAAGCATGACAAACAAAAAAATCAAATACATAAGATTAAACAACATTTGGCCACAAATGGATGAGCAAATTTTAGCCAAGCAAGGAAACTACCTAGGTCGAATACTCTATGGCATTTCCCTAAGTAATCAACATTTCATTCACTCAAATATGCATTGAACATCATAATTTTCATCATATGATGACATCTACAATAGATAAGGACTTTCAACAAGCATATGATGAAATAAGAGGAGAAGAAAACATGGAGTCAACATTTAAAGCCAAACAACATCCTCATATCACATTATAGCAAAAATTTATGTAAACAACAAATAAACTTACTATTAAATCATCACAAGTAACCTTTAAAAGCAAGGAAAACATTAATAGAGGACTAAAGGAGGTTTGACCATAGTGAGATTGTTTGGCCAAACCTTAAAAGGCCAAAATGGTGGATTGAAAATTCTTTGTTGCTTGGTTTTCTTGTTTTAATCCAAACTATTAACTAGTTGGATGTAAGTTGATCCAAGTTAGTAAAACAAATCAATGAAGAATTACCATTTTCTTTAAAAAAAGAAATAGAAAATAAAAATGTAAAGGATATGGAGGATGTGATGAATGTTATGTAATAGAAATAAGTAGAGAGAAAAAAAAAAGGAAAAGAATTCTAAATACTCCTAGCTTTTCACAACTTTCTTTCTTTTTTTCTTCCTTTCCTCTTTTCACAAGCTGCCCTCCCTCTTCCGAAATTGCAAAAAAGTCCCCTCTCTTTAAGAAGATGAAGATAAAATATCCATTCAAGATTGAATTATAGCCATTAGATCCAATTTCATCCAAATGCCAAAGTTCCTCCCTTTTTTTTTTAAGGAGCAATCTTTAGCCATTGGATCAAGATTCAATAAGAGATCTAATGGTCCATATTATTCATAGCAAAGGTTGGATTTTAATAGCCCCTAAACTAAATGAAAAGACCATTTTAGCCTTAGTACAAATTTTTTATATTTAAGCCATTTTCTTAGAAATCAATGTTCTCATGCTCATTTTTGGGATTTTAAAGCACCAAAAATCATAAAATAATATGAAATTAAGATCTAAAAAGTTTCATGAAAATCCAAGCTCGAGAAGGCTAAATTGCTAAAATACCCCTAAAAGATATTTTGATAATTTCACACTTCTTGGGGTATTGCTGTGATTTGAAATGTACCAAAAATCATGAAATACTATGAAATTAAGATCTTAAAAGTTTTATAAAAATATGAGCTTAAGAAGGTCAAATTACGAAAATACTTTTATGAGATATTTTGGTAACTTCACACCTCTCAAGGTATTACTGTGGTTTTAAATGTACCAAAAATCATGAAATATTATGAAATTAAGATCTAAGAAGTTTCATGAAAATTCGAGCTCGGGAAAGCCAAAGTACGAAAATACTCCTAAATGGCATTTTAGTAATTTTGTAATTTCCTAAGTGCAATAAAAGTTTTAGTGCTTTAAAAATCACCAATTTTAACTTTTGAACCACATTGATTCCAACTAGGTTATGAATTTTGAGAATTGACCAAGTTCCATTCGTTTTGATTAAATTTTTTGCAATTTTGACTTTGTTTAACTAATTTTAACTTTATTGACCAAGTTTGATCAGATTTGATTTGAGTTAACTTTAGGTCTCCAAATGGGCTATTTTATGAGCTTTTTATGGGTTGTAAATAGTCCTCTTAAATGATTTATGTAATTATCTTATATTAATGGCTTCAGCCCATGTTTGCAAATGAGCCCAGGTCAATTATGTTAAAAATGTTTCGAATAAAATTAAGTGTTTACAATTGCCTCACTTTGCATCCTTTTAAGAATAACAAATAGTGCAAAAACATATATGATAATTTTATTCAGATGATGCTTCCGAGCGAGAAAGAGAACCCTTGTTCCCTTCCTTTCTTTTTCTTTTTTTGTTGTTTTGTTTGTTTGGTTGTTTATTTGTTTGTTCATTTTTGTTTTTGTTTTTGTTTGTTTTTATTTTGTTTTTTGTTTTTTGTTTTTCGTTTTTGTATTTGTATTTGTATTTTTTTTTGGTTTGTTTCGTTTTGTTTTATTTTGTTTTGTTGTTTGTTGTTTGTTGTTTTTTTTTTCTTTGTTTTTTGTTTTAGAAAATAAAGAATAAGTGGGACATTGCTACAAGTTGGAATGATCAGGACAATTCCAATGGTCAGGGAAACAAATATGACTAGGACAACACCATAAATTGAAAAATAAAAATGACAGGGACAACGCTGCTAGTCAAAAAATAAAGATGGTTGGGCCAACACCAACGATCGGGAAAACAAATATGACCAAAAAAACATTGTAAATCAAAAAAATAAATATGATCGAGACAACATTATAGGTCAGAAAAATAAAGATGATTGAGATAATAGTGCAAGTTGAAAAAGTAAAAATGATCAGACAACACCACAAGTCTAAAAATAAAGATGACCAGGACAACAACACAAGTTAAAAAATAAATATGACTGGGACAACACCGAATGTTAAAAAATAAAGATGATCAAAACAACACTGCAGGTTGAAAAAATAAAGATGACCAAGACAACATCAAATGGTTGAAAAAAAAATATGAACAAGACAACATCGTAGGTAAAAAAAAAAGATGATTGGGATAACATTGCAAGTTGGAAAAATAAAGGTGAACAGACAACACTAACAATCAAAAAAACAAATAGGGCCAAGACAACACCATAGGTCAAAAAAATAAAGATGATTGAGATAACATTGTAGGTTGAAAAACAAAGATGACTAAGACAACACCAATAGTCGAAAGAAAGAATATGACCAGGACAACATCAAATGTCAAAAAATAAAGATGATTAGGACAACACCAATGATCAAAAAATAAAGATGACCAACATAATACCATTGGTAAAAAAAATAAAGATGATCGAAAAAACACCAATGGTAGGAAGGATGAATATGATCGAAATAACACCATAGGTTAGAAAATAAAGATGACTAGGACAACACCAACAGTCGGGAGGTAAAGATGATTGGGACAACACCAATGGTCAAAAAAATAAAAATGATTGGGATAGTACCAATGGTCAAAAAATAAAGATGACTAGGACAATATCATAGGTCTAAAAAATAAAGATGACTGGGATAATTTCAATGGTTTGAAAGATAAAGATGATTGGGACAACACCAACGATTAGGAAAATAAAGATAATCGGGACAACACTAATGGTTTAAAAATAAAGATGATCGAGATAACACTAATAATTAAGACGTAAATATGATCAAGGCAACACCAACAATAAAAAAAATAGAGATAATCGAGACAACACCAACAGTCGAGAAGATAAAAGTGACTAGGACAGCACCAATGATCGAAAAAAAGAATATGAATAGGACAAAATTATAGGTTAAAAAATAAAAATGATTAAGACAATATTGCAGGTAAAGAAAATAAAGATAATCGAGATAACACCAACAATTAGAAGGTAAATATGACTGAGACAACACCAACGATTGAGAAGATAAAGATGACCGAGATAATACCAATGATCGAGAAGATAGAGATGACCAAGACAATACCAACAGTAAAAAAAATAAGATTACTGGGACAACACCAATAGTTAGGAGGTTAATACGATTGGGACAACACCAATGGTCAATAAGATAAAAATGATTGAGACAACACCAATAGTTGAGACGATAGAGATAACTAGGAAATACCAATGATCAAAAAAATAAAATGATCAGGACAACACCAATGGTCAAAAAAATCAGATGATTGGGATAACATCACAAGTAAAAAAATAAAGATGATAATGACAACATCATAGGTCAAAAAAATAAAAAAAAAACTAGGATAACACCAATGGTTAATAAAACAAATATGATCGGGGACAACACCTCAAGTAAATAAAAAAAGATGATCGAGACAACACTGTAGGTAAAAAAAAATAAATATGATTGGCATAACATCACAAGTCAAAAAATAAAGATAACCGGGACAACACATAAGTCAAAAAATAAAGATGACCAGAGCAAAACCATAGGTCAGAAAAAATAAATATGACCAGGATAACATCGCAAGTCAAAAAATAAAGATGACTAGGATAACATCACATGTCAAAAAATAAAGATGATCAAGACAACACTAGTAATTAAAAAAAATGATCGGGACAACATCATAGGTAAAAAAAAAAAATGACCGGGACAACATCAATAGTAAAAATAAATAAATATCACCAGGATAATACCATAAGTCAAAAAATAAATATGACAAAGACAACACTGTAGGTAAAAAAAAAGTATGACTAGGACAACACTGTAAGTTAAAAAGTAAAGATGATCGAGACAACACCGCAGGTTAGAAAAAACAAATATAATTAGTACAATACTACAAGTAAAAAAATAAAGATAATTGAGACAACCCTAACAATCAAAAAAATAAATATGATCAAGAAAACACCATAAATCAAAAAATAAAGATAACCAAGACAACACTGTAGGTCAGAAAAAATAAATATGATCGAGACAAGTCAAATAATAAAAATGACTGGACAACACTGCAAGTCAAAAAATAAAGATGATTAGGACAACACTGCAGGTCAAAAAATAAATATGACCAGACAACACCGCAAGTAAAAAAAAATCAAAAAATAAAGATGATCAAGACAACACCATAGGCTAAAAATAAAGATAATCGAGACAACATTGCAAGTTAAAAAAATAAAGATGACTAGGATAACACCAATGGTAAAAAAAAAAAATTATGATTGGGACAACATCATAGGTCAAAAAAATAAAGATGATCGAGATAACACCAATGGTCGAAAGGATAAATAATAAAGTTTTTTTGTGATGCAAGGGAAACCTGAGGAACAATGTTTTAATATCACTTAATATCCTCTTATAAAAACCTATAACATCATTTGTTAGAAGAAATGTATGCAATACATGTGATAACTAAAATGAGCTTGAATGGTAGAGATACAATCAATATTTTATACCATGCGTTTCTTGATCATATCAATTTTAAGTCCAAGATTAGCTTCACGTTTTCAAACCCTAAAGGTTGCCCTATACAAGTGCCAATGTTCCTTTCATGTAGATGCCCCTACAAACACTTCTTATGATACAGATGCAATGATACAAATGTAAATGCATTTCTTATGATGCAATGCGAATATCTTTTTCATGATGTTAATGCAAATGTGAATATCTTTCTCATGATACACCTGCAAGTGCAAATGCAAGTAATGCAATGTGAATATCCTCTATTTTCATGTAGATGCCCCTACAAATGCTTCTTATGATGCAAATGAAAATATCTCTCTTTTTTTTTTTGCAAATGTGCATACAAGTGATAAGAATGCGAAGACCTTTTTTAATTTAATTTTTATTTTTGCAACATATAGATCAAATGTTTTTTTAATGATGCACACGTAAACAATAGTGATGCAAATGCAAAGACTCTTTTTGTTTTTACAATATGCAAATCAAATATCTTTTTTATAACGCACATGCAAGTGTAAGTTATGCAAATGCAAAGACTTTTTTTATTTTTGCAATATGCAAATCAAATGTCTTTCTTATGATGTAAATGTAATTGATGCAAATGTGATTTTTTTTCTTTTTTTTTGAAAGATCTTTGTTTAAATTTTCAATGTTTACTTTTTTACCAAAAATGATCTCAATATCTTGTACAAAATGCTCAGCTAATCTCCAAACTTTTTCAAGTAATCACAAAATTACCCCACATATAATGTTTCCATAATCAATATGAATAGTTAAAAACACATAACTTTTAAATCTCTTTTGCAAATTGATGAGCACTATTTAAAAGGCTTATGGATGGCATGATTGACAATTCAATTTTTTCACTAGTGGGCATATTTCAAGAAAGACTCCATGACTACTATTTGGAATGCTTATGGATGGGGTGATTGTCAATTTAATTTTTTCCTGGTGGGTATATTTTAAGGAAGGTTTGATGAGAGTTGCAAAGATTTTTCTTGGGCTTACAAAAAGAGATAATTTTTCTAAAACACTTTTCTTTTATTAAAAAATGATATTTCAATGTGTGTTAAAACTAATCATTATTTTTTTAAAAAAGATTTGGGCAGAGAAAAAGGTTGATTTTTTACTTTCACACCTTGGTGAGATGCAAAGCTTTTAATGGACACTGATCCTTCAAAAAGTTATGCATCGTGACTTTTTATTCTAGATAGAACCTTGAAACTCTAAAACTTTTTTGAGGTTTCACAAGTGGCTCTAACTCTAAACTATCTTTTTTGGGTTTTCACTTTAGAGATATATTTTTCAATAATGAAGAACTTAGTAAAATATTACCAAATAATGGATATATACAAATTTTCAAGGGCATAATTCTTCAATTCAAGTGTCCACATTTGATCAAAATGGACTTTTTAAAGTATGTAATGTAGGCCAAGGTTTAGGGTTATGAAAAGAATGGATAAATAGGCTCAAAATATATTATTTTGGCTAATTAAGCCAATGATCTTGTGGAGCATTCTCTGAACGAAAAGCCATGTGTCATTATTTCTTTGCTTTTTCTTTTTTGGAAGCATTTCACTTCAATTTTAGTATTATTCTTTTTTGAATTCTGTCTCTCTTTTTTAATTGGGATTCTAATTGAAACCTTATTCACTTTTCACCTTGGACTCTCATCTCTGAGGTGCATGTATTTTCTTCTTTGTTCTTTCTTTTTTTTGGAAACATTTAATTTCAGTTTTCTTTTTTCTTGAATTTTATCTCCCTTTTGTTGCTTGGGACTGAAGCCTTATTCACTTTTCACCTCAAACTCTCATTTTTGAGGTGTATCTCTTTTTTTCTTTGTTCTTTCCTTTTTCTTTATTTATATTAGAAACATTAATTCTTGAATTCTATCTCTTTTTTTTACTTGGGATTTTAACTAAAGCCTTATTTACTTTTTACCTTGAACTCTCAACTGTAAGGATCATGTTTTTCTTTCTTTACTTTTTTTTTAATTTTTTAATGAAAGAATCATATTTAGATAGTGAATATTCAGATAATCATGAACAATATTCCAAAATTCTTTCCCTTAAAAATGTATTTCATCGATGCCCTTGATCTTTTCGATTTCATTGTACTAGGCATTACCCCTTATAAATTATCATTCTTTTGTATCTAAACTGCCTTTTCTGGTTTCAACTTAGATCTTTCCTTCAATTCAAACTACCCTTTTAAGGTTTTTCATTCATGAGTTCTTCTTCACTTTTTATTCATTTTTTCTTTTTTTTTCTAAATATATGACTTTAACTTTTTTTTCTTGAATTCTGTCTTCTTGAGATTCTAATTATTGCTTCATTCACTTCTTACCTCGGACTCTTTTTTTTGAAGAATAAGTTAGATGCTCTTAATATTAGACACTTTCTTTAAAGTTAGGCTCTTGAAAATATCTTTATTTTGCTCCCTAACATGAGAGATAATCCTTGGCCAGGGCTCATTTTGAAACAAGAAATTTAATAGGCTCAAATGGGTAGCAAGTGGATAATTTTTCTATATGTGAAAGATAGAGAAAGATGGCCATTAATCATTTCAAACATGATCACTTAGTTAAAAGAGCAAATTATTTAAAGAAAGAGATAAAAGGTTTTTTTTTTTTTTTTTGCTTTTATGTTATAACCATCAATTGTTTTTGTGTGATTGATGCCCCATCTTCTTTTCCACTCAAGGTTCTTATGATTCTAAAAATTAAGCTGTATGGGATATCTTAAATTTGATCACATACGTAATAAAAAGGCTTATTTTGGTTCCAAACTATCTAGCATTTTTTGTAAGTTAAAGGAAAAGGTATTTATGCATGAAACAAATTATCTTAGGCGAGAAAAAAATTTGCTTTTTTGGGTTAATATGCCTTAAGATGTGGAACAAGGCTTACTTAAGAGAGAAGGTTTAAGCATTTTGTGTCTATGGTTATTGAAAGAATTTGGATGGTTCAATCATATTGGTAAAATTTGATACATATTAAGTTACCAATTAAAAATTTGCAAGAGTATCTTGCTTGGTTTTTGAAATTCAAAATGACTTTTCAAAATTAGCCTCTTTTGTTCATTGCCTATATAGAAACTCATTTTTCAGGTACGATGAAAATTTAGTTTTTAAGTCTCAGACTCATGCATTTTAAAATAATGGATCAGAAAGCCATTGGCAAAAAAATTTATTTTTGAATGAAATCCGTTCCAATGATGATTACCAATTGTTTGAAGACTCTTAAGATAATTTTTGGCCTTATTCTCATAATATAGAAATCAAATTATACAAGGATTTTATATTCAAAATAATCTTTAAATAAAAATTTGTCACACTATTTTTATCAAAATATCTATTTACACAATGTCAAAATATAATACAAAACCAAAACTAAATAAGCAAAACCTTTTCTGGTAGTGTTGAAATTCAAATTTAGTGTATCAAAATAGAAATGCCCTCAAAAGTTAATCTTTCAACACAAGTAACATTAAATAGAACATGCATATGATGCATGAATATGTGAATACAACAGATGTGCTTGTAGAGTACCCAATACTTGGAAAAGATTTCAAGTTAAGCTTTGAACCACATAATGACAAATTTGGTTTTGCAATGTTATATTGTTGAAAACTTTCTACTTCAACATTGAGTTCACTATAATGCCCTATTAAAGACTCTTTACACCATAATATTGAGATTCTCAAAAGGAACGCCTTATGTGCTTGTATTGCTTGTAAGTACTTTCTAGAAAATTAGCCAAACGCTGACTATATTGTCCTAGATACACTTCTTCCTTTACTTGCTTAGTTTTTTGGGCCATATCTCTCGCTTTGAGGCTAACATCTTTTATTTGTCCCATCAGACGAACGGTTTAAGACTCATTTAGTAGACATTTTTCTTTCTAATATTAGGCTTTCTTGATTTTAAGTTCAAATTAATCTCTCTTTCTTTAAGGTTTGATTGGCTTCATGTTGACAGCATATTTGTTGTTTTAAGTCATTAATGAATCTTTGCAGCATTTTTTTCCTTTGTAAATCGAATGAGCTTCTCTTTCTTAGACTACAACTTAGACTAAAATTGTTTGGTATTCTTTCTTATGTCTTTAAGCTCAATGATCACTGACACAACAAATTTATGTAGATTTTTGGACATCTCTTCTCGTTCTCTTTCAAGCCTTCAAAATTTTCCTTCATTCTCTTCAGTTTTGAAGTTCATTCCTTAACCTTCTACTGAAGTCTCTTCATTTCAATCTCCCATGTTTCCTTCTCTTTTTCTAACTAACGTTTCATAACAATCACTTTTTCAAGGACCCTTTCGTAATGAGCTTTTTTTGATGGGCATGATTTTTTATCCATGTGCATAGCACTACTTTGGACATGTTGCTTTCTCCATATTAGATATTCAGGTGTTACTTTGTTTGTATATCTTCCACAAGCACTCTTCGAGTTTGTTTCCACTCCTTAAAAATTTATTTCACTTTCTCAAGAAATCTTGGTTCTTTAAAAGAAAATTCCAATTCTCAAAGCCTATGAGTCATTGGTACAAATTGTTCTGGCCCCAATTGTTTATAGACCATAGCTGGAGTATAACTTATACCTCCCTATGGTCCTAAAAGTGGAACCCATGGCTTATCACCATATTTGTATAGCATGGCTTCTCATGGCATCCATAGAGCCCTCTATATAATTTGAGCATTGGTGAGATTTTGCAAAACCAATAGCCACTCTTCTTTAGGCTTTCATTCTGGCAACATTACAAAATTCTTCAATGAGCCTTCTCTTTTTATTGTAAATAGGGTAAATTTTGCCTATAGGATGTTGAAGGTGACTTTTCACCTAAATATGAAGTAGTTGTGCACATCCTTTGAAACATCCCTTCTTTCATCTGCAATGATTCAATGATTGAAAAGTTTTTGCCAGTATGGATGGGACAGGATTCATTTTGTCCACTTGCTCAAAAAAGTGTATTATTGACATCTTAATATGCCTCAAGACCTTTGGGAAAATGACTAAACCTTAAATTGTGAACGCTATCATTTTCATTTCTCGTTCATCTTCTAAGTGTTTGATAATGTAATTGCACAAGATTTCCTTTAGGATGTATTTGCTTTTGCCTTTTGTTTGGTTATGCATGCTTACCTCTTGAGGGGACACTTTTATCATGTGGGTAAATTTTCTTCAAGATTTAAGTTTTTAACCTTGACAATAGATTTTATCTAGATTAGGAAAGTGCAATTATAATAAAACAAAATATTTTTCAATTGTCGACATCATATCAATCTCATTGATCATGAAACATCTATAAACAGGGTCCCAAAACTGAACCAAAGTTTTTATCAATTGGTCTTCCATAAGCATATCAAAGAGTGAAGCAATATAACCATATTTTTCCTCAAAGGCCATTTTCTTCGATATTGCTTCATGGCACCAAATCTCGATTAGCTTAGAGATATCATTTTGTTAAAGCTCCAATATGATTTTTCTTGGCAAAGATTCCTCTCTAGTTTCTTTTAAACAATCTCTCTTTCTTCTTTGGATTTTTGATGATTAAATTATCACCTTGTTAACATCTTTGTATATGTTAGGCTTCGAAGTTAAGGATAACATGATGGTGTTTTGTAGCAAAACCTAAAATCTCCTAACTTTTTAGTACATTAACAAATACATCCCATATGTTAATGTTAATGTTGATGCATGATCATAAAACAAAAAGAAAACAAAATAAATTAAGGTAATAATCAAGTTAAAATGAATGCTTTTACATGTCCTAGTTTATAGTATAATCTAAAAAATAGTATAGCTCTATCTAAGGTTGAATCCTTATGGATCACAATTTGCTGAGTTAGAATTTATACGTCTAAAGGTTCCCAAGACTATTCCTTATATCATCATCCATCATAGACAATTAAGGGTCCTCGATCCATACCCATTATAGGTTACTAATGGAAAGGATTCAATCTGAGAGGAAGTGTTTTGTTAGCAAATACGAAGGTTATCATGTCACAAGAGTATAGCTACTTCACTTCTTCCTAATAAGGACAAAGCCCGAGTCTATAGCTCATGCATGTAAGTGAATATGTAAAGATGTGCAAAGTGATGTATTAATCAAAATAACATAAATAAATCAAAAATTCCAAATCAAAACAAAGTAATAACTAACATACAATTTATTTTATTTATTAATTTATGTAAATATATATCATTTTTTTAGAAATTAAGATAAAGGAAACTAAATTAAATATCAATTAAAACCAATTGAATCTAAAATTTTTAATCGTGCATAACTAAAATTTTTGGCTTTTCTCAAAAAATGTCCCTAATAGAGTTGCTAAGCTATCATAATGTATCGGTTCAGAGACTCGATCACTAGATGTAAAAGTTTAAAAATCATGAACAACACAGGGAGTTACCACCAATCTTTTTAAGGGTGTGATTGGCCACCCAAAAATTTGTTCTTTTAATAAAACAATAAAACAAGTTTACAGCTTTATTAAAAAGATAATTTTAGTTTATGAAAACAAATTAGGTTCAGGAGTCGGTTACATGAGGAGAAGGATTAGCATCCCTACAACACTTACAAAATTGGTATCACTTAATTATAAGCTATTTTTAATTCTAGATAAAAATGGTTTTTTATATGAAATTTAATTATAATTCCCTTTGTTTGTAAGAAATAAAATTAGTTTAAAAAGAATCCTTTATTTCAGAATATTATGAAAATCTTCAAATTAAAGAAATACCTTCAAAGTCTCCAACATAAAGATAGAATTCGAAGATAATCTTTCCATTTAAGATTTATCATAACATTCTTTCTAAAATAATAAAATAACACTCTTTGTAAATGATAATCATTAATAATTCTCCAACATCTATGTAGAGTACTAACAATTATATTTCACAGAATGCTATTTTAATTTTATTTGTTCAAAACTAAAAGAAATTTAAGAAAACTTTTTATGTAGTAAAAAAATAATATAATTGATATTAAACATCCATAACTAAAGCAAACATATATATATGCATTATAAATGAGGACATTAATCTCAAAATGAAATGTATACGAATGATGAACAAATAAGAAATTAAGAATAGGTTTTCAAATATATAGAGACCACATGGACTTTCTAACATATAGGCGGAGTTTGTGAGCAAATTTTTATATTTAAAATGCCATCCTATTATTTTTTATTTTTATAATCATGGTTTTAACAAAGCAAATTTATTTTGAGTTGTGAAAATGTATGAAAATTCTTAATAAAATAAAATTTCCTAATTACACTAACATTTAGGCGGCATTTTGGGAACATATTATTTCATAAAAGGTTTTCATGCAAATCGTTAAAAATTTAAAACGGATTTGGGATTTTATGAAATTATGCATGTGACAAGAACAAATTACATAAATGCGATTACTAAATGCATGATAAAAGCATGACCAAAAAACAAACTAATTACAAGCCTATGCATCTACAAAACTAAATTACAAACAAGTTTTGTATGAAAATTCAAGAGAAAAAATGGATCAAACATAACTAACTTTTGAAATTGGTTTGAATGTTCCACCATTATGGTTTTTAAAAATCTAACCAAACAAATATAAAAATCAACCAAACAACTCATTCAACTATCATTTTTCCATTGAAAAATTAATCCAACACATTGAAAATTTAGTAAACATGACAAACACAAAAATCAAATACATAAGATCAAGAAACTTTTGGCCATAAATGGATGAGCAAGTTTCGACCAAGTAAGGAAACTACCATGATCGAATACTCTATGGCATTTCCCTAAGCAATCAACATTTCATTTCACTCAAATATGCATTAAACATTACAATTTCCATCATATGAAAGCATCAACAATATATGAGGAGTTTCAGCAAGCATATGACAAACTAAGAAGAGAAAAAAACATGGAGTCAATATTTAAAGCCAAACAACGTCCTCATATCACATTCTAGCAAAACTTTATGTAAAGAACAAATAAACTTACCATTTAATCATCACAAATAACCTTCAAAAGCAAAGAAAACATCAATAGAAGACCAAAAGAGGTTCGACCATGGTGAGGTTGTTTGGCCAAACCTTCAAAGGCCAAAATGGTGGATTGAAAATTCTTTGTTGCTGGATTTTCTTGTTTCAACCCAAATTATTATCTAGTTGGATGTAAGTTGATCCAAGCTTAGTTAAAAAAATCAATAAAGAATTACCACTTTCTTAAAAAGAAAAAAACTAAACAAAAAATTAAAAAAAGGTAAATGATATGAAGGATGTGATGAATGTTATGGAATGGAAAGAAGAAGAAAAAAAAAGGGAGAAAAATTCTACATACTCCAAGCTTTTCACAACTTTCTTTCTTTCTTTCTTAATTTTTTCTTCCTTTCCTCTTTTCACAAGCTGCCCTCTCTTCTCTAAAATTGCAGAAAATGTTCCCTCCTATTGACGAAGATGAAGATAAAATACCCATCCAAGATTGAATAATAGCCATTAGATCAAATCTCATCCAAAGGCTAAAATTCCTCTCTTTCTTTTTCAAGGAGCAATCTTTAGCCATTGGATCAAGATTCAACAAGAGATCTAATGCTTCGCATTATTCACTACAAAAGTTGGATTTTTATAACTCATAAACCAAATGAAAAGACCATTTTACCTTTAGTACAAAATTTTTGGTATTTAGACCATTTTTTTAGAAATCAATGTGCCCATGCTCATTTTTGGGATTTTAAAGCACCAAAAATCATGAAATATTATGAAATTAAGATATGAAAAGTTTAATGAAAATCTGAGCTTAGGAATGCCAAATTATGAAAATACCCCTGAGGGGTATTTTGGTGATTTCACACTTCTAAAGGTATTGCTATGATTTCAAATACACTAAAAATCATGGAATACTATAAAATTAAGATCTGAAAGGTTTCATGAAAATCCAAGCTCGGAAAGGCCAAATTATGAAAATACTCCTAAGGGGTATTTTCATAATTTCACACCTCTCGGGATATTGCTGTGATTTCAAATACACCAAAAATTATAAAATATTAAAAAATTATGATCTGAAAAGTTTCATGAAAATCCAAGCTCGAGAAGGCCAAATTACAAAAATACCCATAAAGGCATTTTAGTAATTTTATAATTCACTAAATGCAGTAAAAGTTTTAGTGCTTTAAAAACCACCAATTTTAACTTTTGAACCACATTGATTCCTATTAGGTTGTGAATTTTGAGAATTGACTCGGGTTCTATCCATTCTGACTAAGTTTTGTGCAATTTTGCCTTTGTTTGAATAATTTTAACTTTATTGACCAAGTTTGACTGAATTTAACCCGAGTTGTCTTTGGGTCTCCAAATGAGCTAATTTGTGGGCTCTTTAGGGGTTGTAAAATGTCCTCTTAAATGATTTATGTAATGGTCCTATATTAATGGTTTCGGCCTATATTTGCAATTAAGCCTAGGTCAGTCATGTTAAAAATGTTTCGGACAAAATTCGGTGTCTACAACAAGCATAAGACTGCGATATCAATCATTGAAGTTAGGCCCTGTAAACTTGTTAGCATCAAGTATGTTATGAAGTGACAAGTTATTACTCATTTTTGCAACCTATATATAAACAAGTATCAATCATATTATTCAATACCAATATCAATAAAGCTAAATCTATATATTGGTTGCTCATACTATTTTAATCAAATCAATAGCTCTTATAATCAATTTGGAAAAATCATATTTTTCTAGTGGGCTAAGATCCCATTAAGTTTATCATAACCTTGAGCTTTGTATCAACAAGCCAGGATAAGTATATTAAGTAGATAACTAGCTTATCAATCACATCCTGATGTATCTTCTAGATCAATTGGGTCACAACTCCTTGTCTTATCACATCTTATGTGATTCGCCCAATCATTACCTCTATCATTATACAATCAAGTTTTTCGCATCTAAAAAATAAAATGATAATTAAGTAAGACCCATAAACAATAACATAACCTTATTTCGAATAATGAGTGCCTTGAGTTTGGTCTCAACAAGCCCTACTAATAGATAGTTCAACCATTTATGTTAATGGAAGGAATTAAGATTTAATATTTTTCATGAGGGATTTTTCATTCATCTTTGGTCTCATCAAGTATGCATAAAAATTCATCATATATCCAGTACATGTAATCTTATCATGCATCTCATAATTATACATGGCATTAATCACATATAAATTCTAGCATGTATAATAATAAATCAATATAGCATACATGTATTTATCTCATGACTAACATGTATACTGCAACAACCATCATGTTTGGCTCTATTCATGATCTTGCACATCTATTCTTTGAATCAATATCAATATCACATATCAATTATCAATCCAACTCAATGTGATGTAAGGCTTAGACATGTTTCACCAATATGTCTAACTATTATCTTAGGAACATGTAATTTGCAATCATAATTTCTTAAACAATTAAGGAATTATAATTTTACTTGAATTTTAATGTAACATGGTTGACATCACTCTAAACCATTTAGGAATATCAATCAATTAAAATCAAGCCAAATTATATGCATTGGGATTTTCCTAGTCCAACTAGAAGTTGTAGTGAAATAGTTACTTGTTAATTAGAAGTTCTAAACAATTTATGAAGTCCAATTCGATTTGGATTTTATATGAAATCTTATCTCTCAAACCCAAACTATTTAGGAATCCAAATTCAAAAAAAAAAAATATAACAATCTATGGCTTGACTGAACAACCATCCAAGAAGGAAAGCAAGTTGTAGCTAGGGTATTTTTTATAAGAACAACACAGTTTCAGTCATCTTTTGCTATGATGCCTTCAGTGGCAAATTTTCACATTTGATTTTGAGGGGGCCAACTAAAAGTCTAATACTATATATATTTCATTTGACTTGTGTTATTTTACTAACATAAGACATATAAGCAAGTAATATACTAATAAAAAATCACAAGCTTATAAAATCATAAATTTTATCAATTTATTAATAAAAGTATAAGGAAAAAATATATATCAAATAAATAATTTTGTCTAAAATTTTGAGCAACTTTTTTTTAAAGAAACAAAATTTTCAAGAATTGAATTTGAACTAAATGTTTTAGCAATTTCTCTTTTAATGTTAACAACCAAGTTATCTGAATTTAACTTTCTTATTAATACATTTGATAATTTAGAATTAAAAAATTTTATATAAATAAAACAATTACTAATATTATATTTTTAATCAAATATGGTATAATCCAATTGATCCTCCGTTTTAAAATTTAATCTGGTTTAGCTTGAAATTTTATGTAATCACCCAAAATTGAGAACCTAATTCCACCATGAATCAATCTATCAAGTAAAAAACCTTTTCACTTGCCTTTCCAAAGTTGTTTTTATACAATCAAAAATCAAATCCTATCAAATCATTATTTAAAAAAAAAAAAACTTAATATCAAGTCATGTTGGTTGTTGCCAAACCTCTAGTTGTACTAAATCCTATCAAGTCATTGTATATAATATATATATATCAAGGCAGTCATTGTTATGTATCAAACATTAACAAAGAATCAAGAAAAAAATTTATGATAAGGAGCTTAAAAACAAACACAAATAGATTACAAAAAAATATATAAATAAACTAATAAACTAACCTTTAACAATTGTTATATATACTTTTAAAAGGCTAAAAAGTTAAGCGACAAACAAAAACTAAAAGGGCTTAAGAAACCTTTTAGAATAAAAAATAAGTTACAATAACTAGGTAAAAAAAAGACTAAATTTATTTGTTTTTTTTTTTCAATTGAAAGTATAAATTAGAATTTAAAAAGTTAAATTAAGTTTTTTTTTTTAAATTCACATGATTGTAATTTAATATTTAGGACAAACCAATTAATATTAAATGTTTGGGAATAATGATTGGTGGATAAAATATATAGATAAATTTTAATATATTTTAATCCTTTAATTTGGGTGGGGGGAGGCAATTCAAATTTATTTAATATATATATATAATATATATAAATATATGTACGTAAGGGAAATTTTTCAAAATCTTAGAGGGCCTTGGCCCCCTCTAGTTTATTTAAAGAACTACCCCTGCCACCCTTACTAGCCACCATCCAAGAGTTCTAAACTCTTTTCCTTGCCTTCTTATGCCTTTGGTCATGCTTCTTAAATCACAAGTAATAATTACTTTCACTTTTATAAAACTAGTCCACTAAACTTGGTGATCAGAAAAGCAAATCTTGAAATCTTGGTAAACAAGTTTCCTAAGATTCGCAATTGATTATGAAGTAGATTTTCATTAAAATCTTAGTGCACAAGTTTTTAAAGTCTCTTAACTTTTGAGAATACTAGCTGCATCAAGAAAACCAATTACTATAATCATATTAGGGCAACCAAGCATCATATGCATGTTTTACAAGCCCAGCTGCCACTAGCAGATGTTTGGGTTCAAATTATCATCAACTTTTGAATGACCAAATCAACTCCAAAAATTATGACAATTTTCCACAACGATCATCAATATGAATATTTTCATGTGTTAAAATTTCGTAGCCAAATAATATTCTTACAGTGAGAAACAATTTTTGTAATATCACTCAACAAAATTTTCCTAAAATAGATAGATTGTAAGCAAAAAATTCATTGAGTATGCAAATGATATCTATAAATCATAAAATTTAACCCCAGTCATCCTAAGACATCATGCTTTGATATTATAAAATAATCCTATGAAAAAATATAAAAAAAATTAATGTTCTAGCCTATTAATCACACTAACAGACTGCAATCAAAATAGTTTTAATATTATGAACAACCAAAGTATAATCTATATTGACAAGGCTTTGATACCACTTGAAAGGAATTATGTATTATTATCAGAATTAAAGTAGTATAATTTTAAAAAATTTTACTTCCTTAAAGCTAAGATCAATCATTAAGATTATACAAAAATATAACTTTACAAGCATGTATAGGTTTCAGCTTAGGTGCTTATCTTGGATGTTGAAATTCTTTTGGTTCAACTTGCTAATCTTCCAAATAGATTCCAAGCCAAAAAGCTGCCCAAGTGTTCAACCTCTAATGGTGATCCACATGAACTCTTTTGAAAGAATCTTCTCTAAGATTTAGTGAACTCAAAGCCATACTATATCTAGTAAGTGTTTTCAACACCTCTTCTATTTTGTTGAGTTTCTCTCTAGATGCTTGGTTTGTTACTACTTATGAGAGGGGACGGTTTGATGTTCATTTTACAGGGAAAGAATTTAGCCTCATTAGGTTTAATACATTGAATGCAAAGTTCCACAATTAACCATATGTTAGCTGAATGTACCAAACGAGTGAAACTCTTTCTCTTGTTTTTATTTCCTTTGATTTTGGTCATACCAAAATCAAATTAAGTCCAACTTAATTTTTTCCAATTTTAATCTTTCACAATTATCCTATTGTGTGTGACCAATTAGATTCTTTAACATGTTGGCAATAAACACAAGCATTGTATGCCTAGTATTCAACTATATATGAAACAAACCTTTCTGTTTCGTCACCAATTCTCTAATTAGCCAATCTTATGTTTATAGATCATGATCAATGCTAGCTTCATTGCCATGACCCCTAATTGCTAGAAAAGGTCAATATGGCTTGACAACATATCCATGAATAGGCTTAGTGTATAATTAATATTCTTTCATCAGAGAATATCTTGGTTTGAACATTGAGGATAGTTTAGTGTCTACTCATTCTTGTTCAACCATGTTAAGTCTTGCCCTTGATATTAACTTGCAAATAAGTTTTAGAACAATTCTAAACTCTTATTTCACTTTGGCCAAAAATTTCTCAAGTTAATTCAATCAAGACTAGTTGCAATACTCTCTTGATGATACAAGGTGATGAATCTCATCTTGATTACTTCATGCATATTCATATGCCTCATATTATATCCAACAATACTTGACTTGAGCATTCTTGGTTAGAACTATAAGTCAAGTAAAGTCAAAGTATAACATTCATCATATAAGATCATAAGTAATCTTAATTAAAAGGATCACTTATATAGCCATCACATGGGAATGTAGCTATAAACACTATGTGAATTACCATATAGCATTCCAATAACGGGTCATGTTCAATGAACTTGTTCTTGTAACAAACACCTATATGTTAGCTCAAGTATATCCAAACTTCAACCAATGAGATCAGTTGCTTGCTTCATAAGCAAAAGCATAACTATGTGCTAATCTCAACAGCTTTTATCAAGTCCTCTTATTGATAAAACATCGACTAGGAACAATTTTGGAACATATAGCATTTATGCATTGATGATCTCGTTATTACAATCTCATTGTAATTCTCTTACAAAGCTTTATTCATATTCCAAGGACTTTATCATATATGCATTAACATTGAAATATATGCATACAAGCTCAATGATAAAGAAATATGACATTTTGTAATCTATCAAATATCAAAGTACTACAAATATGATAATATCTTAGCCAAAATATGATTTGACTTGAAGGGCAAATACCAACATTTTTAGTTTTTATGTAATTTAATTTCCCATGTTTTAAATTATTTTAGTTGTAATTTATTCTCTATGCACTTTAAATTTATTAATTCCATCATGTTTTTTAAAATAATAATAATAAATAACAAATACGTACAAAAATAAAAATAAAATTTGAAATCCCTACCTAGATGTTGGAGAATTATTAAATAATAAAAAAATAATAATAGTAAAATGTTAATGGAAAAAGAAAATATATAAATATATAAAAATATAATGATTCATTTTTTAGAGAAATTATAAAAAATGAGCTTGCACCAAAAATTTACCTACATGCTAGACATTTTTAGAGAGGTTCATAAATTTTTAAAATCCTAAATGAAACCCTAAAACCCTACGTGAAACTCAAAACCCTAAATGAAACCTTAAATCTTATATGAATACCCTAAAATCCTAGGTGAAACTCAAATCCCTAAATGAAACCTTAAACCCTAAAATATAAATCCTAAACCTTATAGATAAACTCAAACCCTAAATGAAGCCATGAAACCTTAAATTCACCTAAAGCCCCAAAACTATCCCAAATTTTTAAGGATTTGTATGAAAAACTTTTGTGAAGTAATTTATTCCTGAATGTCACCTAAAAGATAGGGTATTTAAAAAATTTTATTTCATTAAGATTTTTCATATAATTCCTTAATCAAAATAATACTAAGATTAAATAAAAGAATAAAAATAAAAATGGAGTCTTAAACATAAATAGTTACACCCAAACTCTAACTAGAAGTTGGGAAGTCCTGTTGGTTTCTTTATATTTAAGAACCTAATTCCAAATTTGCATCCCATCATCATTTATGACTCATTTGCATACATCCACTTTTAGATCAATGTTTTCACTCATTAAGCATAAATATTTTTTTAATTATTGATGTTTATAATTAACTATAGCATTTTTCTTTTTTACTGCATAAAAAGTTCTTTGAAAATTTGATTTTGAAAATATAATAAAATTAAAATAATATTCTAAAGAAGATAATTTTTTACGCTCTACCTAGATGTTGGAGAGTTGCCAATAATTATCATTTACAAAGAGTGTTATTTTTTATTTTTAAGAAAATGTTGTGATAAATCTTAGATAAAAAGGATTATCTTTGAATTTTGTTATAGCATCTAAATATATAGAGTTTTACATATCAAAAATGGTGCCAAAATTTAAATTTTGGACGATTTTTGGTGCTTTTCCTGTTATTTTAATGGTTTTAGGTTTTTAAGCTCAAAAACTTCATTTTCATGCAAGAAATGCATGCAAACATGCAAAAGAGTATTTTCGGCTCAATTATGGAAGCTTATTGCCATCCCACCTTGATCCATATTCATGAAATTCTAAGCTTACTTGGACTTCATTATGTTTGGCCAAGAGAGAATTATGATCCAAACATGACTCCTTCGCTTAGCCATGAAGAAAATGTGTTTCACAAGGACTCTATCCATTCGGTCATGCAAGGGAGAAGTTTAATTTGCAAGATCATGGACTCTACAAGCACAATCATATTCAACCAAGACCATCCAAGAGATTTAAGATGTACTTTTTCCATATTAAAGGCTAGATAAATTTGGCCGAGAGGAATTTGAAACTTACCATGAAGCTTGTCGCATAGCTTTGAAAATTTTAACTTTGAGTAAGATTTTATCCATTTGAATTTCAAGACTTAGATAAAAATCAAACTACTCTTGAATTACCAAGCCTTAGCTGAATACAATGGAGAAGATTATTCAAGATTTAATCAAGATTCAAGCAAGGGCCAAGATTGTACCATCAAATGCCCCATTCAGCCAAATTGTCCAATAATGAAGATTCCTATTCGGCCAAGAAGCTTCAAAGATCAAGATTGAGCTTATCTATTTGTATTTGATTAGAAACAACTTCCTGTAAAGCCTATCTCCCCTTGGTCGAACCCTCCATTATAAGTATAGAGGTCATGCACTCATTTTCATCATCCCATCCCATTCCACTATTCTCTTTTTTCTTTAGTTTTTTTCTTTTAGTTTTTTAGCTCACAGATTTGCCAATAACCACAAAGCTTTTATTTTCTTTAAATTTTTTTATTTCAATCAAAAAAGTATTATTTTCAAGATCTTTCCTTTCTTGCTTTCAAGTTTCAATTCTTGTTTTTTTTTTCTTGATATTCAGCAAAAGCATTATTTTTCCAAGATAAATCCTAACTTTCTTTTATTTCTTGCAAGATTTGGCCATTAGTTTCTTTATTGTTCTTTAAGTTATTTTTATGCAATTTCTATTTCAAGATTCCAAGCATTCACCCTACTCAAGTTTCTTTACTTTTCAATCTATTAAATCTTGTTTTCTTAGATCTAGTTTTTGACAATATTCTTTTACTTCCTAAATGACAGTGGGTGAAGTTAAGATCCCTGCCTACGCATTGCTTTTAATCTTTACTTTCCCTACAAACAAACCTTAAATTCCCATTTGTTTAGATATAAGATCATAGGATTTTACCTTCGGTAATTATGAATAACTTAACAATACATTCTATAGTCCCTGAGGAGATAATATTGGACTACTTCCTTTTATTACTTTATTTGTGCACTTATAGGCTATCTAAAAAGAAGCAATCATTTTGCCTATATGTTGGAATATTATCAAGTGTTTCTATAATTTAAAGATTTTCAAAATATTCTTAAATAAAGATTTTTAATTGATTTTTTCTTTAAAATGAAGGAAATTATTATTAAATTTTAAATAAAAAACCATTTTTATTCAAAACTATGGAAAATGCATGGCTAATTGGTAGCAATTTTTATGGGCATTATAGGGATGCTAATCCTTCTTCACTCATAATCGACTTCTGAACACAATCCTATTTTCTTAGACCAAAATTATCTTTTTAATAAACTTTAAACCCATTTTATTATTTTATTAAAAGGATAAAATTTTTAGGTGACCAATCACACCTTAAAAAAAGATTGATATTTATACCTCTTTTTTTATTTTAAAATGTTTACGTTTAGTGATCGATTCTCTGACCCAATACATTATGATAGTTTGGCAACTCCACTAGAACAATTTTGAAAATCAAGCCAAAAAATTTTTAATCATGCACTATCAAAGTTTTGGAATTATTGGTTTTATTTGATATTTAATTTAATTATCTTCATTTTAATTTTTCAAAAAAAATATAATAAATAAATTACATGTTAGTTATTATCTTGTTTTGATCTTGTTATTTGTGATTCATTTATGTTGTTTTGATTGATATATTGCATTGCACACTTTGCATATTCACTTACATGCATAAGCTCTTGACCTAGGCTCTATCTTTAGAAAGTTAAGAAGTTACACTCTCGTGAGGTGATAACTTCCATATTTGCTACGAAACACTTTCACTCAAATTGAATCCTTTGTGTTTGTAGCTTGTAATGGGTAAGGGTTGGGGTGCCTATTAGTCTATAATGGACAATGATATAAGGATTGATTTGGGAACCTTTAATTGAATAAATCTTGACCTAGCATATCACAAGCCATGGGAAGCCTACCTAGGGTAAAGGCATACTGCCCTATTAGAAAACCACCAAAAGTTAGGACATTGTATATATTATGTTATGGTTGCTATGCTGTTTCTATTTTTTATTTGTTTTGGATTATTGATTCATTGTATTTATATAGTCTTTAATTTTGTTGCATACATCATATAGGCATTATATTTTAAGATGGGGTAATTGTTTTGGGTCAATCATAAGCAAAAGAAGCTCCTATGATGCCATCATTAGTATAGATTCTTGTAAGAATTATTTAGAAGTTAAAAACCAATAAAAAAGCACTAAAAAAAAAAAGATGGAAATTGCTTAGGGATTGGTCATATCTCTTGATTGTTGCTTTTTAGAGAGCCTGCAAGTGTACAAATAAGTAATAAGTATCCTAGTATCGTCTCACAAGGGATTATAGATTGTAATGTTGGATAGTTCCATAAATACTAAAAGTGAGATCTTATATTCCTATATCTAAACAAATGAAAACATGGGTTTGGTTGTAAAATAAAGAAAAAAAAAGATTGAAACCAATTATGGGCTTAGATCTATACTTCACCAACTATCACTTGGGAAGTAAAAGAATAAAGCCATAAACTAGATCTAAACAAACAAGATTTGAAAGCTTGAAAACAAGAAAGAGTGCTTGCCGAATGCTTGTAAAAAAAAGAAAGATTGCATAAAAGTAAACTTGTAGATAATCAAAGACTAATGGTCGAAACTTATAAAGAGAAATAGGAATAATTTAATCAAACTTTAAAATAAAAAAGATGTTTTTGCTAAAATTAAGAAAGTAAAAACAAGATTTGAAACTTAGAACAAATAAAAGAAAGATCTTGGAAAAATGCTTCTTGTATTGAAATCAAGGAACTTTAAAGAACAAAGTTTTGTTATTGGCAAATTTGTCACCTAAACCAATGTCTAAACTAAAGAGAAAAGAACTAAAGAGACAAGAAAAGTGATAAATAGGATGATGGAATAGGGTGAATGGCCTCTCTATTTAAATGGAGGATTCAACCATGGTGGACTTCAATCTCCTTTGGTTGAATGTATATAAAGTCCTTTTAGGCTTGAAATTCTTCAAATGATGCATTATCCTCTCTTGCATTTGAAATGGCCGAATGGATAAAGATGGAAATATCTTTGTATGCTTGAATCACATGTGTGCTTGATCTCCTCTTGGAAGTGAGCTAGCCAAATTTATGTAGAGTCATTATGTAAGCCAAATTCCTTCATGGCTAAGCGAGGGAGTCACTATTGGATCAACTCTCTTTTGGCTAAATATGTTGGAGTCCAAGTGACTTTGAACTTGCATGTAATCCTTCTTAGAATAGGTGTGGCAAAATGTAATGCATTATGAAAGAGTCCTTATGCAAGTAGAACTCTATCTTGGCCACATGGATGAATGAATTTGTATCAATGTGGTTCGGCTATGAGTTCCAAGATGGGGCTGAAAATGTTCCTTGAATGCTTGTATACATGGCTTATATGAAAATGAAGTCTATGACCTTGAAACCCTAAAATCATGAAAAGATCATGAAAAGAACTAAAAATCATCCAAAATTTAAAATTTAACACCACTTTTAGCATGTAAAAACATTATATTTTAATATGCTATCATATCCTCACATTTAAATCTTTGCTCGTCCCCAAGCAAAATCCTCAAATCAATAACACTAAAAATCATTATACATACTCATAAAGTAAAAAATTACATATAATTCCTATCATGTAAAATTACATAATACAAAGCTAAGTATAAACATAGAGTTACATGAATTTCCTTCAAAAACAAGCTCCCAATATCTTATGCTCATTTCACATATACATCTACTAAATCTGAATTCATGCATATAACTTGAGTGAAAAGAATGCAACACACTTCATCAAATTTCAATGCAAAGATAGAATAGACTTGATATGTTCACTTTCCCCTTCCTTCTTCACTAATGTTAGACTTAAATACTTTACTCAAGATTAAAAGGTCTCTTAAGCTTGTAATGTAAGGCTTTGGTCAAGGTAGGAAAAAGGAAGTTTTAAGCTCAAAACCCTAAGCTTACTTTCTTTGATTTTTATTAGACTTTGAAAATTTGAGAGCTTTTTTTAGGACTTTGATTTGTAAAGCATCCATTTATTCTTTATTCGTTGCATTTTTTTAGGAAAAAATATAGCTCTTTTTGGCTTTATTAGGCTTTGCTTTTTTCGTTTACCATTTTCTTTTTTGTCTTTCCTTACACCTCCTTTCCTCCCAAATACAAAAAGATGTCCATAATATATGAGTAAGCACAATTAGGTTATGTAAAAATAAAGAAAGGATAATAATCAAAGGAAAGGCTTATTGGCTTATAATGTGGCTAAACAAACAAAGAAAAGGAAATATCATAGGCTCAAAATAAAGGTACTAAGGATGCATCATTAAAGGGTGGCTTGAAAAAACTTAAACAGTCCAAAAAAACTACCTAGATCATCTCTTGATCAAATATAGTCTAAGACTTATCCTCAAGGGTTGAGTAGGTGAATTATAGAATACTTATTCATATCCTCAAATCTCATGCAAATCCACATCTCATAAACTTTCATAAAAATCATAACATATCATTAAAAGAGAAAAATACTTAAGCATTCCTTTCAAGTTCCACTACATTCATAATCAAACTTTATATCATACTTTAGTCAATCTTGGAAAATATATGCAAATTCAGCTAAGTGTGCATAATAATGAGATCTAGTATGTCAATTTGGTATTAATGCAAAAATGGGATCATATTTTCAAGAATCTTTTAAGTTCAAAAAACTTTCTTCCTCCTTCCCACTTAAATTAAACAATGTATCAAAATAAAAAATAAGGGAAAAAAAAGTACTTCCTAAATTTACTTAAGACCAAATGTCCATTTGCATGAGGCATCATTCTTATTTCACTTCATCCTTTAAAAACAACTCAAATAAAAAAAAGTTAAAAACATACATGTCCTAAAAAATAATAAAAACATAAACCATGAAAATAAAATGTGTTTCTTATGAAACAACACCAATTTTGGTTAAGGTTGACCATCCTTAAATCTATGGAATCATTTTGTCCCTTTAAAGGGGAGGTTACCTTATTGCTTTTTTTTTTTGTGGAATGACATAAGCAAAATTGGTCTTAGGAGGTGTACTAGCTTTCTTAGTAAGGATAACATAAATAGGTTTGAATTTCTTATGGGTTTGACATTGTTGGAGCTAAAGGTTACCCATTGGTTTTGAATCATAGGGTTAGGAGGTTTATCTATTAGGTCAGACTCCTTAAGGTTTTCTTTCACCTTAACTATATTTACATCAGCTTCATCTTTAAGCACACCATACCCTTTAGTCACAAACTATGGCTTTTTATTTCTAAATCAAAGGGTAAGCCTAAAGTTGTAGACATCTATTAATGTTTTAGCAATTAATAAAAAAAGTCTTCCTAATAGTGATAGAGCTTTATCATCCTCCATGTCTAAGACAACAAAATTCATAAGGAAAGCATATTTACTAACATTCACAAGCACATTTTTCAACCTTTCTTATGGTGATAAAGCAGATTAGTCAGTAAACTTAAGATTAAACTTTGTAGGCTTCAGCTTTCCATACCATAATTGCATAAACATATTCAAAGGCATTAAATTTAGACTAGAACCAAGATCACAAAAAGCATCATCAAATTTTAAATGTCCAACTTTGCAAGAAATAGTAAAACTCCCTAGATCTTTTACTTTTTAGGCAAAAGTTGTTAAAGTTCAAGGTTGTAGTTTTTAAAAAATATGGCTTCCTTCAACTCTTTAAGTGACTCTTTTTGAATAGGCCTTAAGGTAGGTGATGTTGTGTTGAAACACTACCTATTCATTCTAGCAATCATTCTTGGCCTTGGTTGAACTTTTTTTTAGACCTTTTTTTTATATCTTTTTCTTGGATTGCCTCTTTTTAAGCTATTTCTTCAAGCTCAAGCTGAATACTTTTTAATAGTGTTCTCTTTACTTGTAATAGCATTTACCCTTCAAATCTGAGAAGTTATTCATCTTTTAATATGTCTTCATTTTCTACAAACTTCAGGTTGTTTCACAAAATTGGGGAGGTTTACCACTATAGGTTTATCCATAAAATCATCCTTCTCATAAGAATCCTCCATCCCTTTATTTCCCAAAGAATAGATAGCATTTCATCATTCCTTACCTTGTCTTTTAGGGTTGGATTTAATGTTGTTAGGCAAGGTACCTATGGTTGGCTATGGCTTAGGCTAGTTGACTTATTTGGTTTTCAAGGTTCTTGATTGATGCAACTTGTTTTTAGATTTTGGCATTATTGGCTTACATCAGTTGGGTCAACATATCTTCAAAACTTGATTTTTTTTTCTTAAGGTGGGCTGTAAATTGGTGGATTATGGTGGTAGTTGTTGTTTTGGTTATTGGTGGGTTAGTGGTTTGATTGGTTCTTTTGAGTGATTTCGCCATCTAGGGTTGTAGGTATTACATAAGGATTATGGTTTGGCTTAGATTGTTGGATGTATTGGACATGTTCTATTTTAAACTAGCATCTTTCACTAGAATGGGGTCCTTCACATATATCACATGACACAAAAAGGTTTTGGATTGCATTCATATGGTTAGTTTGGCGTTAGTTTTCTAAGGCATCAATATTTTTAGTGAGGGTGGCCAACTGAGAATTGATGGAGGTGACAACATTTATCTCAAACAAACCAATAGACTTTGTACTTACCTTTTTCTCCATGCCCTACTGGCAGTTGTTAACAACCATATTTTCAATAAGCTTATTTACTTCCTTAGGAGTCTTACTCATAATTACCCTCTAACAATTGAGTCTAACATGATTCTTATGAGTGGTGTGAAAACATTATAAAATATCTGGATTTACAACCACTAGGGTAATCCATGATGTATGCATTTCCTTAATAGCTCTTTGAATCATTCTAATCCATTATATAATGTTTCACTATCTACTTGTAAAAATGTGGTGATCTTATTCCTCAGCATGTTTGTTTTAACTGGTGGGAAAAACTTTGCTAGAAACTTTTGTACCAAATTATCGCATGTGGTTGATTAAACTAGGTGGTAATGATGTCAACCAACTTGTTGCCTTGTCCTTGAGTGAAAAAGGAAATAATCTTAATCTAATACCTTCATTAGAAACACCATTATATAAAAAAATATCACATAATTCAAGAAAATTAGAAAGGTGAAGATTAGGATCATCGCTTGGTAACCTTCCAAACTACACAAAAGTTTGGTCAATATGTATAATTAAAGGTTTGATTTCAAAATTGTTAGCATGATTAGTTGGCCTTCTAATGGATGGTTGAAACCCATCTGAATTGGGAACTACATAGTCCTTTAAGGTTCTTTGCCCTTCATTATTTGTATTAGCCATAAATGTTGGTGTAGGTGGTGTTGATTACTTTTTTCTTCTTCTTTTTTTGAATGTTTTTTTAATTTTTGATCAATTGGAGCTAAATCAACACTTTTGGATCTATGCATGCAAACAAAAAAGATCAAAGAAAAACAATATAAAAGTAAATAAAAGAAAAAGGCTTAGATTATAAGAGTTTAAAAAATCTTTATTGATATTGAGAACATAGCTATAATCTCTGGCAATGACGCCAAAAACTTGATTGCTACTTTTTAGATAGCTTGAAATGCACAGATCAAGTAATGAATAGAAGTATTCCAGTGTCATCTTTCAAGGGATTATAGATTATAATATTAGGAAGTTCTATAAGTATCAAAGGCAAGATATTAGATTCTTATATCTAAATAAGTGAACAATTAGGTTTTGTTGCAAAATAAAGAAAAGAAAGATTTAAAGCAATTATAGGCTTAGATCTATACTTCACCAACTGTCACTTAGGAAGTAAAAGAATATAGCCACAAACTGGGTCTAAAAGAACAAGAATTGAAAACTTGAAAACAAGACAGAGTGCTTGCCAAATGCTTGTAAAGAAAAAAAAGATTGCATAAAAGTAAACCTGTAGAACATCAAGGACTAATGGCCAAAACTTGTAAAGAGAAATAGGAATGATTGAATCAAACTTTAAAATAAAAAGGATGCTTTTGCCAAAATTAAAAAAATAAAAACAAGATTGCCAAAGTAAAAACTTGAAAACAAGAAAGAGTGCTTGCCAAATGCTTGTAAAGAAAAGAAAGATTACATAAAAGTAAACGCCTAGAACATCAAAGACTAATGGCCAAAACTTGTAGAGAGAAATAGGAATGATTGAATTAAACTTTAAAATAAAAAAGATACTTTTGCCAAAATTAAAAAAGTAAAACAAGATTTAAAACTTAGAACAAATAAAAGAAAAGATGTTGGAAAAGAATACTTCTTGTATTGAAATAAAAGAATTTTAAAGGATAAAGCTTTGCTATTGCCAAATTTGTCACCTAAGCCAAAACTATACTAAAGAGAAAAGAGCTAAAAAACTAAAGAGAGAAGAGAATTGAGGAATGGGATGATGAAATAGGGTGAATGGCCTCCTTATTTATAGTGAGGGATTTAGCCAAGGGGGATAAGTTTACAATAGTTGAATTTAAATTCAAATATTAGGTGATAAAGCTTTATCTTGATCTTTCAAAGTTGTATGACAAAGATGGACTCCTTATTCTTAAATGCCTTGGCTCTTTAAGAAAATATCTTGGCCATTCATCTTAGCTTAATGCAATCTTGTTAAATCTCCTTCTTAGGTTCGATTAATATGGATTTCAAGAGAAGATAATTTGCTTTTTAACTAATTTCTTAAAATTCAAAGAGATAAAGTCCTTTTCCAAGCAAAACTCTTCAAGGCTAAATAAAAGATTCATAATGGACTTCAATCTCCTTTGGCCAAATATATCTAGGTCCCCTTAGGCTTAAAATTCTTCAAATGATACATTATCCCCTCTTGCATTTTAAATTGTCGAATTGATAGAAACAGAAATGTCCTTGTATGCTTGAATCACATGTGTGCTTGATCTTCTTTTGGAAGTGAACTAGCTGATTGTATGTAAAGTCATTATGCAAGCAAAATTCCTTCATGTCTAAGCAAGAAAGTCACTCTTGGATTAACTCTATTTTGGTCGAATATGTTAGATTCCATGTGAGCTTTAACTTACAAGCAATCCTCCTGGAATAGGTATGGCCAAATGCGATGCATTATGAGAGAGTCCTTGTGCAAGTAAAACTCTATCTTGGTCATATGGATAGATGAATTTGGATCAATATGGTTTAACTATAAGCTTCCAAGATAGGGCCAAAAGTGTTCCTTACCTGCTTGCTTCCATGGCTTGCATGAAAATGAAGCCCATGAACTTAAAACCCTAAAATCATGAAACCAACATGAAAAGTGCAAAAAATATCCAAAATTTAAAATTTAGCACCACTTTTAGCTTGTAAAAATATTATATTTTAAGGTGCTATCATCTTTACACTTTCATAATTGGTATATGTGGATTTAAATCAAAGTGATATAGTCAAGTTATAAGCCATATAGAAGCAATGCGATTAGAGAATAAAATGTTTTTCTCAAAGAATAGAGATGTGGCATTACTCATATCGGTGAAAAATTATAAGTCATTTATCAAAATTGTAGTACAGTTTTAGGATCCATCTTATAGGTACTTTGTGTTTAATTAAGAAAATTTAACTTCTACAATTGAAAAGTACTTATCCCTACTACAGATAGAATTTGCCAATCAAGATAAGACCTACTAGAAGAAGCAAAAGACTACCAAATATAGAAAAAAATTAGTAAAGATTATGCAAATAGGGGTTGAGGAAATAGACAAGCATAATAAGGGAAATAATAGGGTTGAAATAATTCCATTAGCATTTTTATTAGAGCATATAAGGAAACATTAATGATGATCGCAGATTGGATTTGTTTGCCTTGGCTGTGTATGGGTTGATGATAGTCTCCAATGTACTAAGACATATAGAAGGATTAGTGATTGACTTTTTTAAGCAATTGGATAATGCCATAAATCATTCGCCAACTATCTTAGTGGAGACCATTAGATCCTAAACTTTTGTTTAAGAAAGATGAATGATGATTCATAGGATGTAATTAGTTGCTCTATGTTTAGATCCAAAGTCACTTTTGGGGAAAAAAAAGATATCATTTCGGCCATTTTCCGTTCATTTTGTTTCGATCAAGGAGTTAGTCACCAAAGAATGGTGAGAGGATTGGACAAAAAGACAATGGATGGCATTTTTTCTGAAGCTGACTAGTAAAACATAACATAGAGAGCACTGTAAATACTTTCCATAGCCATATTATACAGTTGTGGAAATGAGCTGTAGGTACCATTGCTAGGAATAAGGAAAGCAGTGAATTATGCACCTCTTATGGTCCAAAGGTAATATGGTTCTCATTAGTTCATCCCTATGATTCATGGACTTAATTTGCTAAAGTTTGGTTATGGGGCACCCAATTATATGAAAAAAGTTTGAGAGGTCATTAAGGCATGGAAGCAAATTAATCGAATGAACTGAACTCGACTAGATATGCAGATAATGTTGCAAATGGCACCTTACATGGAAAATGAAAAGAGTCAATGAAGTTAGATCTTTGCCAATAGATGTTGTAAATCAGTTACTTATCCCTACATTAAAGCTTGTATTATCAGTTCTTGAGATCACTCAGCAAGAGTTTGAGATTGAAATAAAGAAAATGAAGAAAGATAATATGGCAATGATAGATCAAGTCAACCAGTTGAGGATGATATAATGATGAAAGATGATGCATTACAAAAGCTGGCTAAGGAACAAAAGGAATTGATATGGGATTTGCAAGATCTTCGTAAAAAGAAAAAAATATTAAGGATGGACATTAGGCCATCAAGGGGATCTAAAATGAATGTCTAAGAACTGAGAAAAATGGTGGAATACTAGAAGAATAGAGCTCGGGCAAGTAAGGAATTGGTTATTACACTCATTAAAGAGTAGCACACATAGAAAGATAAGTTTTTTGGAGTCTTTGCAAAAGTAACCAAGTGCCATAGGGAAAATGGGAAGCTAAAAGCCGAATAAAATGAAGTGCAAAATAGGAATTTCAATTTGTAGAATGAAAAAATGTATTGGAACAAGAGCTTATGAGCTTGAAAATACAACTAGTCAATAATCAAAATCATACAAATAAGATTTTGACCGAATGCCAAGAAATAAAGGATAAATGGGCCCATATAGGTAATATGAAAGTAAAAGCTTAAGAAATTACGAGAGCAAAAAAGCTTGGGAAAGCAAGAGTATATAGAAAACCTGACTTCTCAAATCTACAAGGCTAGGAAGAAAACTAGAGAAATGGTGGAGAGAGCTAAAGAACTTGAACTAGAGTTCATACCAACTCAGGATTACAATTAGTTATTGTTAAGTTTTTTGTATAAAATTAGGGGCAATATGCCCAAATTAGTGTTTTTAAAGTTTTAATGAATGAAAGATTAGATGATGTACAAGGATTTCTATCGTTAATAAGTGTTTCCTTTGCATATATTGACCTAAAGTAATGCCCCATTTGCATGACATTATATTCATTTCATACATGCAAATTAATAAAAACTAAATTGATAATACTAACAATTATAGACACCTAATTTTATTCAGAATGACCTAACACTATTAATCTAGACTCATTTTTCCATAATGATTTGAGATCTTCATTTTTTGAGGCTACTACATAATTTATTTTATGAAGCCCTGAATAGAAATCAAAATTGATAATTTAAGGTAGCCCATTTTTTAGCCTTATTAAATGCCTAAGACAATTATCAAATAAGGCTAAAAAAATTAAAAATAAAATAAAATAAAAGGGAGAAATTTGAATAAGAAGCCTACTTGTAACTTAAGAGAAGGCCATAAATAGCCCCTCCTAAAAGTCCACTTAGAAACCCAAATAGGGCCCTTAATGCTGCTTATTATTAGGCCCATTTTACAAGAAAAAATGAGCTCAAATGAACCATTAAAAGTGGGCTAAAACATGGCCTTTACAGTTAAGACTTATAACAAAAGAAGGAAAAAAAAGAAAGGCCCAAAAGGACCTACCCAGTTGTTCATAAGAAGAAATAAAGGCATGTGGATGAGTAAAAAAAAAAAGAAAAAAGAGGAAAAGGGACCATTTTGTGTCATTCAAGTAAGTGCATGGATATACATGTATGAGGGGGAACATCTAGCAAAAAACAAGTTGGTTTATCATAATGAAGGATAGGATGATGGTACCTATAGTAGATACAAAATAACAAAGGTAGTGGCCGGCCAAGACAATTGCAGGGAAATGGAAAAGAGAAGAAGAGGACAAACAGTGAAGCTTAGTGAAGAAAGTAGCGGTTCAATATAAAAAAGGACAAAGAAATCAAAAGTGGAAGAGTCTTTTTTGGAAAGCTTACAAAAAATATGTTAGCTTTATAGGTGAGATGGTGATCCAAGAAGGGGTGAATTAGATTTCTCTAAATTCTTCCCAAACAAATGATTTCAATATAATTGAATGGAAATTAAAATAATAAGCACTTTTGATGAACATATAATGCTAACAATAACAATTAATGAACCTAAAATCAAATATAAATAATAATAAATTGTAAGGAGATAGGGATAGAGAAATCAAGCACAATGACTTATAAAGGTTCAGTCCTTCTCCACAAGGCACCTATGTCCTCTCTCTTGGTTGTCCACACCAAGGCTTCAATCCACTAATTGAAGAAAAATTCTTACAAGATACAAGCCTATCTTGTACTAAATCTTTATCTTTTTCTCAAGGCTTAGATAGCAACCTCTACCCTTACAATATCATGAGGATACCTCACCTCTTGTTCTCTTCCACCCTTATATATCAAAGGTCGTTTTGCAAATAATTGAACAACCTCTCTAAGGCTAAGTGTTTGCTAAGTTTAAGTACAAGAAAATGATGACTGAACAATAAATATAATTTGGTACAATAAATACAAAGATATGGACTTTGAAGCTCTAAAAACTCTTGATTCTTTGAGAGAATGAAAATATAGCTTATTGGCTCTTGCTCTCTTGATTCATCAATTTTCTTGGTGTGTTGGAGTGTCCAATTTATAGAGAAATTGAAGAAGTAGCCATTAGGGAAGCTTAGAGTGAAGAAATGCCCATTGGAATCATGAAAAGTAGTCGTTGGTGTGCTTACGCCCAAAACTGATCGATCCCTTACTTGAGGGGATCGATTGGTTCACGTTTTGAACCATTTTTCACTTGAAAATAGCCTAACTGATCGATCCCTTTTTGTAGGGGATCAATTGGTTAATGGGGTGATCGATCTCCTATGTGGGGGGATCAATCCCTTTTCTGGAGTTTTAGTCTTGGGAGCATTATGTTTGAAAATGCAATCGATCCGTTCTAGAGGGGATCAATCTTGTCTATGTTGGGTGGTAATCTCCCATTTTGTACTTTACTTACTAATTTGATCATATCTTGAGTTATATAGATCCAAATCACAAACCATTCAAAGATTTAGAAACTAGACTTAAAGGGCTTTCTATCCATATAAAATCCAACACCTAATTCATTAAGTACGAATTATAGTGAATTTTCAAATTTATCTCTTATGCAGTTTTTTTGACAACTGCAGAGTGTCTAGTAAAATTCAAAATCTTTTCTTAGAAAATTTGGATTTTGATTTTGTTTCATCCATTAGAAAGTAGACTCAAAGAGCTTTCCAACCATATAAAATTCAAATATTAAAACTTTGTGAATTAATACAGAAAAATAAAATAAGTTCAATGTTGGAAAACTTTGTTCTTGTAAAACAACTTTCTTAAGTTAATCTTTTTCTCAAAACCAATATTATCAAAATTATATTAAGTCCAAAATAAATAAATTCAATTTAAAAAAAAAAATTGGACTTTCATTTAAGCTCAAATAAATAATCTTTAAAGATAGATTCGGTTTGAGAAATATGAAGCCAAGAAAGGTTTGATTAAACTTTGAAAATCATATTATTTATTTAATATCAAAATAGAAAACTTACGAACATATACTAAATAAATCTTTATCAAAATTTTGATCAAGTTTATTTGTCTTTAACGTTTTATCATTTCAAAATATGGATCAATTCAAGGCTAACAATCTCCCCCTTTTTAATATGACAAAACTTAAAAATAAATTTGCTTGAAGAAAAACTTTTTTTGAAACATTTAAGATTTTGAAAGACACTTTGGAAAACTCCCCATTAAGCAATGCATGGCAAAAGTCCCCCTTAATTTGTGCATTCTAATCCAACATGGTAAAACTCCCCCTCAATTTATGTATCCCCCTTAATTTATGCATCTTAATCCAACACAACTCAACAAACATATGTTAGAGCATATATAGCAATTAAGCATACATAAACATATGTATATCAAGCACAAGTAAATTTGTCTATATGATATTTCTCTCCCTTTTTGTCATAGCAAAAAGGCATGAGCATATTAATAAGCAAATAAATACAAAGAGGCATCATTAATAAATATATTCATGAAAGATTTCTCCTCTCTTTTGTTTATGCTCTTTATACTAAATGCTTAAACTCTTATATCAATTGTAATAAGCATACAAGAAGAAATATCTCTAAACTCTTTCCCTCTTTTTGTCATTTCAAAAGAAAGAGAGATCAATTCAAGGCATGGGACAAAATGCTTGATACCAATAATATCAAGAGTATTTTGAATGCATGTAATCAAGTGTAATATGCACAATGAAGTTCACATACATGTATTCAAGCACAAGAGCATAAGTGTATTCAATTTTAGCATTTTAGCACAAAATCATTCATTCAATCTAATCATATGAAATTTATGAGCAAAAAGATAATAAAAGATATACAACCTATTCATAAATCAAGTTATTATAAGCTTAGAACATAAAACATCAATAGCAATTAAGCGTGAATTCAAGCACATGCATACAAGCTCATACCAATTGTTAAGGATACCAATTGTTAAAGATATGTCATCAAAAAACATACCGATTGTTATCACAAAACAAGTCAAGCAAAATTGTATTATAAGATTTCTCCTCATTTTGAAAATAAGGATTAATCAATATAAGGCACACACAATTTTTCATGAAAGGTGCATGAAAGGTACGAGCTATATCAAGGATAGGCATAGAAATAAGCATCTATGAAAGTTCAAAAAAAACTTTTTTTGGCAATTTTGATACCAATTGTTACCAATTTTTAGCAATTGTATTCAACACCTTTAATAAAGCACACGTACTTCAAGCATATGAAATATTCATTCAAAACATGCATAAAATGATAATAGTAATCTTTCATAAGCTATCCTACCCAAACAAAAACCAAAAGCTCATACGTATATAATAAATCATGAGTACTAATGAGCAATGAGGTTCAATTATCATCATGTCATAACAAAGATTATATAAGCATGATTTTCCAAATATGATGAGCACATATGCTACAGCAAAGAAATAATGAAAGCATAATTATTCAATTATAATCCAAATTATTTCAATGCAAAGAAATATTCTTAATCCAAACATATGCAAGTACATAAATACAATTCAAACATATTTTTCAATCAAAACCATACAAGCATATGCAAAAGCATTTCAAATCACATATAGCAATATACCAATAAAGATACAAACATTTAGACATAATGTGGTACATGCTATCTTAATGATCTTAATCAATGAACATGTATATAAAATTTTAAAAATGTAAGTTCATAATCCATGAGTCAAGGCAATTGAAAGATAAAAAAAAATCAATATATTCAACTCATATCAATGTCCAAAGATGCAAACAAATATTCATGCAATAAAAGCTATTAATCAAAGCAATCAAAAACTAGGCATGAATATTAATGAAGGTGAATTAATTAATCCAAGTTTTAAAAAATATTAAGATAAAATTTATCAAGTAGCTTGGGGATTAATTTGTACAAAGTGTTCACAAATTCAAACACAATATCTCATTTTTGCATCTATAAAAGCAAGCATTTATCAAATCATGCATTAAACATTATAAATCATAGGCACATAGCATAGATTCAATACAATTACCTCCATCCTTGTCAAGCTATGTTTTTGTGCTCATTGTAGTTGAATGAGGCTTTGAATCATCCATTCCACATCATTTAAGCTAAGTCTTTGATACGCTTAGGCTTGATTGATGAAGATGACTTGCTTTGCTTGTTCCACTTGAAATTCCAAAAATGTAGGTTCATTCATGCTCATTTCAAGTTCTCCTAGCATAGACTTAGAAAAATTTCTTGATAAAGGATTTTCATTAGAAGCACCAAGAAAATCAATTGATAAAAATTATACCAATTGTTAGAAAACAATTCCATATTCTAAGTCATTATAGGCAAAAGAAAATTTATTCATTAAGCACAAGTTGCCAATTGCAAGAGAGATATATATTTAAGCTAGAGGCCATCTATTAATTTAAACATCTGTTAGCCTTGAATTGATCCTTATTTTGAAATGATAAAACATTAAAGCTAAATAAACTTGATCAAGATTTTGAAAAAGGATTTATTAAGTACATGTTCTTAAATTTTATATTTTGGTACTAAATAAATAATATGATTTTCAAAGTTTAAACAAACCTTTCTTAGTGTCATATTTCTCAAACCAAATCTATCTTTAAAGATTATTTATTTGAGCTTAAATGAAAGTCCAATTCTTATTTTTAAAGTGAACTTATTCATTTTGGACTTAATACAATTTTGATAATATTGTTTTTGAGAAATAGATTAACTTAAGAAAGTTGTTTTATAAGAACAAAGTTTTCGAACATTGAATTTGCTTTATTTTTCTGTATTAATTCACAAAGTCTTATATTTGAATTTTATATGGTTGGAAAGCTCTTTGAGTCTACTTTCTAATGGATTAAACAAAATCAAAATTCAAATTTTCTAAGAAAAGATTTTGAATTTTTACTAGACACTCTGTAGTTGTTAGAAAAACTGCACAAGACCTAACTTTGAAAATTCACTATAATTCATACACAGTGAATTAGGTGATGAAATTTATATGGATAGAAAGCGCTTTAAGTTTAGTTTCTAAATCTTCAAATGATTTGTGATTTGGATTTGTGTAACTTAAGATATAATCAAATTAGTGAGTAGAGTGCAGAATATGAGATAACCACCCAACCACCGATAGAATCGATCCCCTCATGGAACGGATCGATCAGTTCTGGGTGAAAACACTCCAACGGCTACTTTTTGGTGCTTCCAATGGCTATTTTCTTCTCCCAAACACTTCCAATGGCTACCTCTTCAATTTCTCTATAAATTGGACACTCCAACGCACCAAGAAAATTGATGAATCAAGAGAGTAAGAGCCAATAAGCCACATTTTCATTCTCTCAAAGAATTAAGAGTTTTTAGAGCTTCAAAGTCCATATCTTTATTTTTATTGTATCCAATTTTTATTTGTTGTTCATTCATCATTTTCTTATACTTAAACTTAGCAAACACTTAGCCTTAGAAAGGTTGTTCTATTGTTTGCAAAATTACCTTTGATATACAAGGGTGGAAGAGAACAAGAGGTGAGGTATCCTCTTGAGAGATTTGTAGTGAGATTGAATAAAATACTACAAAGGGTAGAGGTTTCTATATTAAGCCTTGGAAAGAAAAAGATAAGTTGTATTTTCAATTCAAGAATAGTGGATTGAAGCCTTGGTGTGGACAACCAAGAAGAGAGGACGTAGGTGCCTTGTGAAGAAGGACTGAACCCCTATAAATCATTTTGTTTGATTTCTCTATCCCTATCTCCTTAAATTTATTGTTGTTTATATTTGATTTTAGATTCAGTAATTATTATTGTTTGCATTATATTTTCATCAAAAATGCTTATTATTTTAATTTCCATTCAACTATATTGAAATCATTTATTTGGGAAGAATTTGGAGAAATCCAATTCACCCCCTTCTTGGATCACCATCTAACCTATAAAGCTAACAACATCAAATAGCATAAGAATGGCACTAAAGCAACAGTTATCATGTAATGTGCAAAAATCAAACCTTTTAGATTATTCATAAACATAAAATAGACATATTCAATATTTTATGTATATTCAATCACCAAAGAATATGTCAAAATATATTTTAGGCCATATGAAAACTAAAAATTCAATGAAGACGTATTTATCATTAAAAACATATTCAAGAAAATTTTAGCACAAAAGCACAAATATGTCTGCACAAATTATACACCATAATGGACAATAACTAAAGGTAAAAATAAGCATCATAAGAAAATCACTCACTTATGTCATATTGCAAGCATGTCAAGTAAAGCTCAATCATATTCATATAAGCACACACTTGACAAGAGTAATTAATGGACCAACAACACATCATTTAAAAAAATAGTTCATCAATTTAAAAACACAAATCAATAGATAAAACATTTAAGCGCAAGAGCAAGTATATCACAAAAGGTATTTCACAAATTAAGAAATAAACAATTTAAGTACTTTCAAATCACAAGTATTAAGGTCAAGTTGAATCAATCATCATATGAGTACATATCTTGACCAAAAACATAAAGCTGAACTAAGAATCAATATATTCCATTTGAGCACATAAAGTTCTTCAATTCATCAATCACAAAGAAGAAATAGATCTTGAATTAATAAGGATAAAGAATTAAAGCATATTTCAAGACCATTTCATAAGAAATCAAAAGATGAACAATCAAACATCAATATTTATAATTTAAGCACAAGATGATCATCAATTTTTAAAATGACAAATCAAGAGATAAAACAATTTAGAATATAACAATCAAGTTTTCAAAAAATATTTCACAATATCCAAGCATTAAGAAAAAAATTGAGTAATTTTTAATCAATATGGTCATATAGGCATATACAAAGTATATCTCAAGCATTAAACACAATATCAACAAGCATGAGGAATATATTAAAATCATACATTCAAAGAATAAATAAAAATAAATAAATAAATGCATACTTAACTCAAGCTCACATTTTTTCAAGATTATGCAACATATGTCTTGTAATCAATGTCAACCAAAATTTGCATAATCAATCAAGCTTTCAAATTTCATTAAGAATAGGTAACCAAATTCAAATTCTCTTCAAATAAAAGTTTAGAGGTTACCCATCTCCATTGTGTGTCTAAAGTATTTAATCTTCAATCTCACATTGTGGCTCCTTGCTCTAGCACACCTATAAGAGACAATCTCATTTGATTTTTGGTACCCAAATAGCTTTGGGTCCTTATGAGATAGTTACCAAGTTTCTTGTTCCTTTTGGAACCCATACTTGCCTACTTTTATATAGAACTTTTCTTCTAATAGGACAAGTATGTATAGTATGACCATGAAAATTAAAAATTGCACTTAATCATTTTAACTGTTTTAAACTTTTGGTTTTAAAAGCTCTTGGTTTTTCAATTCATACAAAAACTTCAAATTCTTTCCCAATTCTAAATTCTCTTTTTCTAGCATTTCATATCTCTTTTGACAAGCTTCAAAATTCATTTTCGATTTATCATTTTAATCTTCCAAATCATTCTTTGAATCCATTAAAAATTCATTTTCAACTTTTAATTTTGAAATCATTTTCTTATGTTTCAAATGCATATTTTGAAACTTAATTACTAAATTATTGTAAGCATCTTGAAATTCATCAAAAGCATAAGAGTTTGAATCACAAGAGTTAGAGGTTACCTTTGGTTACTCAATAGCCATGAGACATGGTGCATGTTGGTTGGAAATTTATCTTTCATATAGCTCATCCAACTTTTTCCATATCTCATTTGAAGTTGAGCATTTTGAGACCAAGTTGAAGTTGTAATCATCTAAAGCTCCATAGAGAATGCACTTGACCTTTGCATCATCTATTATTTACCTCATGTACTTTGCATCATTTGAAGGAATTCCAAGCCCTTTTTCAACCACATTCCAAGTTCTAAAATCTTGGGCTGTTATGAACATCTTCATCATCTTTCTCTATTCACAAAATTCAAATTTATCAACCATGGGAGCTTTGAGGACTTTCTCACCATCTTGGAACCAAAATTGAGCCATAGGATCTTTACTCAAGGTGGTTAAACCTATAAAAAGAGATCAAAGCTCTTATACCAATTGTTAGCTTTATAGGTGAAATGGTGATCCAAGAGGGGAGGTGAATTGGATTTCTTCAAATTCTTCCTAAACAAATGATTTCAATATAATTGAATGAAAATTAAAACAATAAGCAATTTTGATGAAAATATAATGCTAACAAAAACAATTAATGAACCTCAAATCAAATATAAACAATAATAAATTGTAAGGAAATAGGGATAGAAAAATCAAACACAATAATTTATAAAAGTTTGATCCTTCTCCACAAGGCTCTTATGTCCTCTCTTTTGGTTGTCACACCAAGGCTTTAATCCACTAATTGAAAAAAACTTCTTACAAGATACAAGCCTATCTTATACTAAATCTCTATCTTTTTCTCAAGGCTTAGATAGCAACCTCTACCCTTACAATATCAAGAGGATACCTCACCTCTTGTTCTCTTTCACCATTGTATATTAAAGGTAATTTTGCAAACAATTGAACAACCTCTCTAAGGCTAGGTGTTTGCTAAGTTTAAGTACAAAAAAATGATGAATGAACAATAAATATAATTTGGATACAATAAATACAAAGATATGGACTTTGAAGCTCCAAAAACTCTTGATTCTTTGAGAGAATAAAAATACGGCTTATTGGCTCTTACTCTCTTGATTCATCAATCTTTTTGGTGTGTTTGAGTACCCAATTTATAGAAAAATTGAAGAAGTAGTCATTGAGGAAGCTTGGAGTGATGAAATGCCTGTTGGAATCATGAAAAAGTAGTCGTTGGTGTGCTTGCACCTGAACCAATCGATCCCTTGCTTGAGGGGATCAATTCGTTCATGTTTTGAATAATTTTTCACTTGAAAAGAGCCTAACCGATCGATCCATTTTTGTAGTGGATCCAATGTTTAATGGGGTGATCGATCCCTTTTCTAAATTTTCAGTCCTGGGAGCATTATGCTTGAAAATGCAATCGATCCCTTCTAGAAGGGATCGATCCTATGTATGCTAGGTGGTAGTCTCCTATTTTGCACTCTACTTACTAATTTGATCATATCTTGAGTTATATAAATTCAAATCACAAACCGTTTAAATATTTAAAAACAAGACTTAAAGGGCTTTCTATCCATGTAAAATTAATCACCTAATTCATTGAGTACGAATTATAGTGAATTTTCAAATTACCCCTTGTGTAATTTTTTTGACAACTACAAAGTGTCTAGTAAAAATTCAAAATCTTTTCTTAGAAGATTTGGATTTTGATTTTGTCTGATCCATTAGAAAGTAGACTCAAAGAGCTTTCCAACCATATAAAATTCAAATATTAAAAATTTGTTAATTAATACAGAAAAATAAAATGGAAAACTTTGTTCTTGTAAAATAACTTTCTTAAGTTCATCTTTTTCTCAAAACCAATATTATCAAAATTGTATTAAGTCCAAAATAAATAAATTCACTTTAAAGACAACAATTGGACTTTCATTTAAGCTTAAATAAATAATCTTTAAAGATAGATTTGGTTGGAGAAATATGAAATCAAGAAAGGCTTGTTTAAACATTGAAAATTATATTATTTATTTAGTACCAAAATATAAAACTTAAGAACATGTACTAAATAAATTTTTTTCAAAATTTTGATCAAGTTTATTTGTCTTTAATGTTTTTTCATTTCAAAATAAGGATCAATTCAAGGCTAACAAAATATATAGAGAAACTTTTTGAAAAAAAAAAAAAAAAGGTTTTTGAGGTAGCTAAAGAATACACAAAGCAGAAAAGAGGAGACATCAGGGATTGGAAAAGCAAGAAGAAAGAAGAGAAACTCCATAAAGGAAAGAAGAGAAAAACTAAAGCCCTGGGAAAGTTTTGAAAAAGGTATGTTTTTTGCTAACCTAAAGTTTCACCCTTTATATATTCACACTGATTCTTTTCTTCTTTTCTTGGTGTGTGGCTTGATATTGCATGTTAATGTTTGTGGTTTTCTAGTTGGATATTAAAGATCTTTTTTTTTTTTTAAAGAAATAGTAGAGACACTTATAAAACAAGGGAAAATGGAGGTTTAAGAGAGGCTTTAAAAACTTGTTTATTTTGCAAAGAAAAAAAATGGAAATAGGGGAGGTATAAAAAAAAGAAAATTTTAAAGTTCCTTATTTACATTCAAGTTACTTTACTTCTTTAAAGGAAACTTGTAGCTTCATCATTCTCATGTTCGTTACCCAATTTTTGCATGATTGAGTGACAAAACACCAAAACTTGTCTTATGATTTATGATGCCATCCTTATGTATGTGATTGTTCTATGTGCATGGTTTGTTTACAAAGATTAATTTAAAACTCTAGTTATGTTCTTTTTAAAGTTGAAAACAAAATTTTTCTTCCTTTATTTCGATTCTAGATACATTTCCATAAGCTAAAAATAAAAAAAAAATATTTTGTTTTAAGTAAAGAAAATACAAGAATGGAAAGCTCACTTGGTTTGCTTGCTTCTTTCCATTTTCAGATTTGGCATCCCATCCCGAAACTAGGCTAGCTTTCATTTTGTTCAGGGCTTCTACGATATGGTGTACATTCATGAGGAAAATCTTTAGAAAGTTTTAGTATCCATTTTACCACAAAATATGGTTGTTGGTTTCCATGATCATATGAATTTGTTTTGTATCAAAATAATTGTCATATAGGAAATAGTGGACTTTTTATCATTCTTAAAGCTTGTTGTTATTGTATGCTAATGGTCTATAGAAGCTTAAAGCTTCATTTTCATTTCTCCCTTGATGGTCTTCTATTGCATATGATATGATTGCAAGAGTTTAAAGTTCCAGTAATTGCATGGTTTTTAGTTTCATCTGCATGCCTTTTGTTTACAAAGAAATTGAACCTTTAATTCTCTTTTCTATCTACTTGTAAACTAGTACAAAATACTGGCCCCTTTTTTTAGTGAAAACATAACCATGATAAAAACACCATTTAGGCAGCAAAAGGCTATGGCCTGGGGACCATAATGGGGAGATTGTATATTTCATCTTTGCCTTCCTTTGGTTTGGTTTAAAATGGGATGCCTATCTCTCCCAAAATAGTGGATGTTTATAAAATTTTAAACTAGGCAATTGTTCCTACAAGGCCCCACGACCCAATTGTTTTTGGCTTTAAGTTTAATAAAGGTTGTTAATAATAATAGGTTCGATATAAGTTATTATACTTGTCTTTTAATAGATAATAGGTTCGATATAAGTCATATTACTTAAGTTTTATAAAAGTTTAAATCTCATGCATTATAATCTTTTTTATGGTTAAATTTTTATGCTTAGTTTAATTTCATGCTATTTAATCTTTCATAGCTTAAATTATCATTATTATTATTATTATTATTATTGATGCAATTTATTTTACTTGCACTCTAGTTTCACGTCAAAAAAGAAAAGTAATAATAATAACAATAATAATAATAATAATAATAATAATAATAATAATAATAATAATAATAATAATAATAAATGAAAATTTCAAGCATGAGATTTTAAGGAAATTTAAGTAGTAATTCCTTAAAATCTCTAAGTGAGGATATTTTTCTAAAAAATACTATAAAAGTAATGAGGTATTTAGGAAAATATTCAAAACAAAAAATTTTCATTCATTTAGTTTTCTAATATTATATTAGATGAAGATAAAATAATATATAATTACTCTTTTAGTAATGAAATTAATACAATAATACATGAATATAGAGATTAATTAATTTTATCTTTAAAAAAATTTAATTCATTAAAAAAATTAGAAAATTAGAATTACAATAAAATTAAACAAGAAAGAAAAAAAGTAAACGAAATCTCCAAGGATGTAATTCTAATAAGATCTGAGTAGAGATTCCTATGAAATCCATACATGTGAAAATTCTTCTTAAAATGCCACTAAAGTATGAGGGTATTTAGAAAAACTTTCAATAAAAGGATTTTATTTGCTTTGTTCCCCTAAAAATTTTATTAATAATGGTTGTTGAATAATTAGGTGATTAAGACAAAATTAAAATGAGTAATGAAAATATAACATGAGCATAGGTAATATGTTTTCTTAAAATATGTATAATATGGTTTTTTATGCATGTTGCACCTTATCAATGGCATTGCATAATCTTGAAAGTAGTGGAATTTCCAATGATGGGACTTCGGGAAGTCTAAGTAGTGATTCCTAAGAATTCCCTATATGAGAGAATTTTTCTAAAACATTGCCAAAGAATTGGAATATTTAAAATGATTCTCGACATAAAAAATTCTCATTTATTCTTCACTTCTAAAATAAACTTTTATATAATGCAATAGCATCATAAATGAATCCCTATATATCATTCTAAAAGAAATCATAAAAAAATAATAATAAATATAAATAAAATTTTGAGGATGATATCTTAAAGAAGTTCGAATAGTGAATCTATAGGAATCTTTAGATAAAAATTTTTATCTAAATTGCCGCCAATGTATTTGAGCGTTTAGAATAATTTTCAATAAAGATTCATCTTTTTTTAATAAATAGAACAACAAATGAATTTTTTTATTATCAAGATTAAATTATAGCTATCATATTTTATTGTATGCATAAATTTTAAAGATAAAATATGAACCATCGAGGATGAGATATTTCGAAGTTCGAGTAGTGATTACTAAAAATTTCCTAGGTGAGAAAAATTCTTTCAATTTACCAACGTATTGGGATACTTTAAGATTTCTTTTTCAATAACAAGGTTTTAGTATTTTTTTTCAAATAAAATAAAATAATAAAAAAATTATTAAAATTACTACAATAAAGAAAATTAAGAAAATTAATTTTAAACACCAAAATTAAGAACCTTTTAGTCAAAATTAAAAGATAATACGTAATTAATTGCTACTATTTTAAATAGGCATTATCGGGGTACTAATCCTTTCACACACATGATCAACTCTTGAACCTAAACTATTTTCATAGACCTAAAAAATATCGTTTTAATAAATTTAATTAATTTTAAGATTTTATTAAAAGAATAAGTTTTAATAGGTGACCAATCACACCTAGCCAAAAAAAAATTTGTGGGTACTCCTTTTTGTTTTTCAAATTCATTTAGTGGACCCCAAAATCGTTATGACAGTTTAGCCACTCCATTAGGCACATCATTTTTTTATAGAGTCAAGCCAAAAAAATAGTTATGCATTATCTTTAATTTTGATTTAATGGTCTTAATTGATATTTAACTTTAATTTTCTTGATTTTAACTTTTTTTTTAATAATATTAAAAAAAAAATTTACAGGCATTTCTTTTTAATTATGTTATCTTTCCATTTATTATTTTATATTTTTATATTATTCTTGATATATTGTAAGGCATTTAAGATTAGGTTCTTAATGTCATATTCTCTCATTCACACACAGCACTTCATATCATGCATTAGCTTTATACCTGAGTTTATCCCTTTTAGGAGGGAATAGAGTAACTATGCTCTCATGAGGTGATAACCTCTATGATGCCGAGCAAAATACTCCTACTCAAATTGAATGTTTTCCATTTGAAGCCTATAATGTGTGAAGATCGAGGTGCCTTACTAGTGCTATGCAAATGCCAGTGAGAAACAATTTGGGAACCTCTTAGATGTATAAATCCTCACTTAGCATGTAGTTGGCCTTAAGAGACCAACTTTATGTAGAGCCATGCCAACCCTTTTTTGTAGAAATTACCTAAATTAGGATACAAGAGAAACATTCCACTACAATCTATATTTAGATTTATGAATAGTATAAATAAAACTAAACAATGTAAAAAAATAAAGAAAAAAGATAAATAAAAGATAAATATTCTTTTAATAAATTGACATATAATTCAATTTGACTAGTGTTTATTTTCTAAAAAAAAAAAAGACTTTTTTTAAAATATTTTCTAACAAACAAAAATTTTCGAAAAAGAAAGGGTTCTTTTGTTATTTCTTTTGTTTATTAACCGAATAAAAAGTACAAGCATAAAAAAATTTTCTTGAAGTATTGGTAATCTTTTGTGCTTGTTTTTCTATAGGAAATATTTCTTGAATTATTATTGTTATTATTATTTTTCTTCTAAGAAAAACAACAAAAAACAAAAAAATGTCAAAACAAAAAAGAAACAAGCAGAAAAAGGTTTTCTTAATTTCTTTGTTGACTAACAAAAAACAAAAGCATGAAGAAAAGAGAGATTTTAATCCTTTTTCTTTTGAATTTAGAATCAAGTTGTTTTATATTTATTTTGTGTTCCTAGATCTTAAAAAAAAAAAGAGATAAGTTTTGAAACTGATCAAATTATCTAATGGGCCTTACGAAAAATGAAAAGAAAAAAAACATTAATTTACTCTTTCACATTGCATTTAAAAGTTTTCCTTCACTAATTTTTCTACATTTTTTATATTTTTTCAAGTTTTTTGCATGCATCATTTTTTATATAAAGCATAAAAAACATTCGTCTTAGATAGTCTATTAATGAGATTTTTAAAGAATTTCAAGAGTCACGAATAGGACCTTTTGTTTGTGAGTTATCTTGGAAAGTCAAGGAATGGTCTGAAAATAAGCAGCATGTAGAAAAAGAATCAAATGAAAAGAATGCAAGGAAGAAAAAAGAAAAAAATTGATTAAAAGATCCATCCAATAGATTTTTTTTAGGGCATATTATTCATCTGGTTTAGTGTTTGTTCAAGATTTGCATTTGTAGGTTAAAAAAAAAAAAGAGTTGTGATTTTGAATTTTATCCTTTATAACTCATTTAATCCTTTTTGTGGTTATTTCCATCATGTTTCACGTCTAAAAATAAAAAGTAGTACATGCACTTCATTTCATACCCAAATGTTAGTGTCAATTTCATTGGATTTTGCATTATACATACATTGCATCCCATGCATAAAATTTGTTAGTGCATCTCATGTAAGTATGTTTCGTCAATCATACACATACCTCTCATTACTCATGTAATATGACATCATATTTCATGCATGCAGATACATGAATGATATGATTCTATCAAATGTGCATTATACATATTACATTTCATGTGAATACATCTCACCACCATTTTAATATAATTTTGCATCCCATTACATACAAATTTACATAGGTGGTATGATTTTTGTTACTTAAAATCGTATGCATGCAAATGTTCATCATCCAAGCATCCATGCATCTTAATAGTGTTTTGTCACCACTCATGTGTATATGATCATGTTAGGCACATTCATCATCTTGAAAAAGAGAATTAATCTTGTTTTTTGTCGAAGAATAAGGGTTCAATGGTGTTGATTTCTTCTACATCTTTTAAGCTGATTTAGTTTTGTTCACAACATGAAAGATCGAAGGACTAAAATAGAAAGGATCGAACATGCTCAAGAAAAGATTAGGGGAAAAGTTTTGGAAATGCAACAAGATATTGAAAGACAGTTAATGGATTTGAAACAGATATTATTAAAGCTTTCGAAAGGAAATGGAATCACTAAAACATTTATGGTAAGAGAAAAAGTTATTGTACGAAAACATTGTACCCATCTGGGTCCACACATCCCTATACTTAGAATCCCTATACTACACAAGCACCACCAGCAGACTACCAGCCTTGTAATTATACTGGTACTAGACCATCTCCAATTCAAATATATGTCAATCTTGGGGCTATACTTATGATCCCATCATAATACCAAACTTGGATAATCCTAAAGAATAGGAAAGCTGAAAGGATTACCAAAATTGGTTAAGAATACTGAGTTTAAAAGCAAGTACAATTTGTTGGAAAAAAGACTTAGGGCGATAAAAGGAAGTGATGTCTTCAAGAAAATTAATGCCAATGAGCTTAACCTAGTTCCCGAGTTGGCTATCCCTACAAAGTTCAAGGTTCTGACATTTGAGAAATATGATGGAAATAGATGCCTTAAGATACATTTGACTTGATATTTAACAAAATGGTTAGGTTTGCCCATAATGAATAATTACTTATTCACATTTTTTAAGAAAGTTTGATAGGAGCAATTGCCAATTGGTACTATAGTTTGGAAAGAGGCTGATTCATACTTGGAAGGACTTATTTCAAGCATTTTTTAAATGATACCAGCACATGCTAGAAATAACCTTAAATCGATTAACCCTTCAAAATATGAAAAAAAGCTCAATGAAAGCTACAAAGAATATGCCACTAGATGGAAAGAGGTAGTATCTCAAGTATGACCACCTTTACTAATAAAAAGCTAAATTCCCTATTTGTGGATACTTTTCCTTCTTCCTACTATGATAAGCTGATTGGTAATGTCCTTTCAAAGTTTTCAGATTTGTTATTTGCTATAGGTAGAATTAAAGATGGGATAAAAAGGGAAAGAATTATGAATGCCAACACAAAGATTTATAATGAAAGGAATGGAAGTATTTTTGGTGAACATGCTCAAGAAATAACATTTGAAGGGCAAAATGAGGAAAACCTCAACATGATACATAAAGATTTGGTGGATAGTCATTGGTCACCACACTTGCCCTAACCTTGTTACAATTTGATAACTCAAGCTATTGATTTTCCTCAACCATTTCATCCTTATGTTCAAATGTCCCTTTCCCAGAATCCTTCACTACAGGTATTCACAAAACAAAAGATCAACTTAGGCCATCCATAAAGCCATAAAAAAGAAAGAGTAAAAATATACCATTCACTTCCAAAATTCTACATAGAGCTTTTCCTGTTGTTTGTCAGTAGTCATATGACTTCCCTTATCCCTATAAAGCCTAGAAAGCCTTTTTAACCACAAGGGTATGGTCTCAATGCTAAATATGAACATCATGATGGGGTCAAAAGACCTTTCATAAAAAATTGCATTGCCTTCAAGGATATGGTTCAATCCTTGGTCGATGTAAATCCTATAAAGTTTAAAAAGCTAGTTGGCAGCTTTGATAATTGATAGTGGTGGAATTGAAGGTCAAGATTCTAAAGCTAAAATGCCAACTTTCACTTTTGAGTGAAACCAATGGGAAAGCTTGGTTGCTTTCTTGCTAGAAAACAACACCATTTTAACCATTTCTTTCCCTTGACAACTCAAGACATGAAAAATGCCTAACTTTCTTTCTCAAGTAGCCATAGTTGCATGTCTTAAGGCACATTGACTAAAAAAGATAAAATTCCTTCTTATCTAGGATAATTTATTTTATGTATTAATACATTTTCTCTTCATTTTAGCAAAAATGCCACACGATTTGGAACCAAAATTACTCTTCTTATGAACAGTGTGACTCAAAATTTAGGATCACCTAACATATAGTTTACTTACTTAACAGTGTTATCATAATTTCACTATCAATAAGATGCCTTCGAGTTGAAAAACAGATGAGGCATCAGTCACGCCAAAGGCAAATGAGTGGTTATATCACAAAATTAAAGAAAATAAAAAATAACAAGGAAGCATTTTATCTCTTCTTTAAATAATTTGCTATTCTAACTAAGTGATTGTGTTTGGAATGTGAATGTATGACCATCTATTCCTCTATCTTTCACCATATAGAATAAAATTATATACTTGCTACTCATTTGAGCCTATTAATTTCTCGTTCCAAAATGAACCTTGGTCAAGGATCACCTTTTATATTGGTGGGCAAAATAAAGATATCTTTAAGAGCCCAACTTCAAGGAAAGTGTTTGATATTGAGAGCGTCTAAGATGCACTTTGGAGATGAGCATTTGGGGCAAAAAGTGAATGAGACTTCAATTAGAATCCCAAAAATTCAAGAAAGTAGGTTGTTAAAGATGTAGTTAAATGTTAAAAAAAAAGAGCAAAAAAAAAAAGACATGCACTTAAAAGATGAGGATCTGGGGTAAAAAGTGAATAAGGACTTAGTTAGAATCCTAAGAATTTAAGAAAGCATATTGTTAAAGATGAAGTTAAATGTTTAAAAAAAAAGAAACAGTAAAGAAAGAAAGACATGCACCTTGAAGAGGATCTGAGGCAAAAAGTGAATAAAGCTTCAGTTAGAATCCCAAGGAAAAAAATAGAATTCAAGAAAGTATATTGCTAAAGATGAAGTCAAATGTTTCTAAAAAAGAAAGAGTAAAGAAAGAAAGACATGCATATTGGAGATGAAAGTCCAAAGTAAAATGTGAATGAAGCATCAGTTAGAATCTTAAGTTAAAAAAAGATAGAATTTAAGAAAGTAGAATGCTAAAGTTAAAGTTAAAAAAAAAAAAAAAGATAGGCACCTCAGAAATGAAAGTCCGAGGAAAAAAGTGAATGAAATATTAGTTAATATCTCAAGTAAAAGGAAGATAGAATTCAAAAAAGTAGAATGCTAAAGTTGAAGTCAAATGTTTCTAAAAAATGAAAGAACAAAGAAAGAAAGATACATGGCTTTTCTTCCAGAGAGTATTCCATAAGATCCTTGGCCTAATTTCCCTGAATAACATATTTTGAGCCTATTTATCCATTCTTTTAGAATCCTGAACCTCAGCTTACATTACATGCCTTGAAAAGTCCATTTTGACTAAATGTGGACACTTAAATTGCATAGCTATACCTATTAGTATTTGGTAAGTTTTTACCAAGTTCCTCATTATTAGAAAATATAGCTCTAAGGTAAAAACTCAAAAAGGGTAGTTTAGGGCTAGAGCCACTCTTGAGGCCCCAAAAGAATTTCAAAATTCCAAGGTTCTATCCAAAATAAAAAGTCATGATGCAAAACCTTTTGAAGGATCAGTGTGTATTAAAGACTTTACATTTCACCAAAAAGTGAAATAAAAAACTAACATTTTTCTCTTCCCAAATCTTTTTCGAAAAAATAATGGTTAGTTTTGATAAACAATGAAGTATCATGTTAAGCCATGCTTGGTTTTCAATAAAGGAAAATTGTTTTAGAAAAACTATCTCTTTTATAAGCCTAAGAGTAATCTTTGAAACCCTCATCAAACCTTTTTTGAGATTTGCCCACCAATGAAAAAATTGAATTGTCAATCACCCCATCTACAAGCATTCTAAAAAGTAATCATTAATTTGCAAGAGATTCAAAAGTTATGGGTTTTTAATTCTTCTCACTAATTATGAAAACACTCTAAGCAAAAAAGTTTAGAGATTAGTTGAACATTTTATATAAAATATTAAGATCATTTTTAGTGAAAAGTAAACATTGAAAATTTGAATAGAGATCTTTCAAAAATAAAAAATAAAAAAAAGAGAGTTTTTACTTCTACAACATGAGAAAATGCCTGTGTGCATTTACATCCAAAAAAAACAAAAAGGGCATTTGATTTACTTGTTGCCAAAAAAATAAAAAATAAAAAATCACATTTGCATCACTTGCATGTGTATCATGAGAAAGATATTTGATTTGCATGCTACAAAAACAATTTGAAAAAAAAGACATTCACATTTGTATCACTTGCATCTGCATCATAAGAAAGACATTTGCATTTACATCATCTACATCATAAATAAGGCTTTCACATTGTACCATAAAAAAGATATTTGCATTTGCATTATTACATTTACATCATAGAAAAAGTATCTGTAGGAGCAATTACATAAAATGAACATTCGCATTTGTTAATTACAAAAAAGTCACCTATATTTGCATCAAGCATTTGCATTCTTGCATTCACATAGACATTCACACTCACATCATTATATGGAAAATGAACATTTGTAACATGATACATGTGATTACTTGTAATTATAATGATAAAAAAAAATAAAAAATAGATACATTTTAGAAGTAAAAAAGAAAAAGTAAGAAGTTTTTAAAAAAAATTCAAGGAAAAAAAAAGCTTTTGCCATTCAAAAAGAAGAAAGAAAGTCTACCATATTATAAAAGAAAAATAAGTTAAAAGAAAAAGTTAATTATAAAATAAACAAAAACAAAGAAAAACAAAAAAAAAAAAGAAAGAGAAAATTTGGCAAAAGAGATAAAGTTTAATAATTATTATAAAATCTAGAGAATAAGAAAAGAGAAAACATTTTACAAGAGACAAAATTCAAAAAAGAATAAAATTGTTGAAAGAAAAATGATATGTAAAAAAATAGAGGTGTTGTTGAAAAAATGAATGAAAAAGATTAGATATTTAAGCTTAGTCAAGTTGGCACCCAAATCAAACCAAGCCCAGTCTAGCTAGCATTTAGATCAAACTAAACCTAGTTAAGTTGACACCTAAATCAAACTAAGCCCATTCAAGCTAGCACCTAGATCAAACTAAGCCTAGATTAGCTGGCATTTTAAGCCTAGTTTAGCTAGCATAGTTGAGATTTTAAGCTCAGTTTAGCTAGTATCCAATTGATACTTAAACCCAGTCTAGCTAGCACCCAAGTTCAGATTAGTTGGCACTTTAAGCCCAGATTAGCTAGCACTTATGCCCAAATTAGTTGGCACTTTAAGTCAAGATTAACTAACACCTTAAGCCCAAATTAGTTGGCACCGACAAGATGTAAGTCCAACTTAACTGGCACCCAGATTTTAAGTCCAATGAAATTGGCACCAGTTAAAAAAAATGTTGTGTTCCAGTTTTCTACAAAATTACTTAGTGGTGATATTTGAAGTTCAAGAAATCTTAAAATTTAAATGTTTCCTTTTTTACAAACAAGTTTTCATTAAATGATTTGTAAGTCCTTTAGGCAAATTTTCAAATTTCTAAATGATTTCCAAATACCTTTGGGCAAAACACTTTAAATTTTTAAAGTTTCAAAGCCTTTGTCAAGAGGGAGCCATTTTCCAAAATCTTTGAAAAGCCTTTATTTAAAAGAGCTTCTATAAGTATGGAGATTTATAAGACTTCTAAACATGATCTTTTATTTTCTTTTTATGAAGAAAAATAAAAAAAAAAAAAAAAAACAACAACAAAACAATAAAAACAACAAAAACAACAAAAAAACAAAAATAAAAACAAAAACAAAGCAAAGCAAAAACAAGAGTGCTCACTCTCTTTCTCTCTCAAAAACATCACTTGGACAAAATAGTTGTCTATATCTTTGTATTATTCTCGATTCTCAAAAATATACAAAAAGAGACATTTATAAACACTTAATTTTATTTGAAACAGCCTAATATTATTAATCTAGACTTTTTTTATGCAATGATTCGAGATCTTCATTTTTCAAGCCTACTACATGATTTATTTTATGAAGCCCTAAAATGAAAATCAAAATTGATAATTTAAGGTGGCCCATTTTCTAGCCCAATTAAACACCCAAAATAATCATCAAATAAGACTAAAAAAATTTAAAAAATAAAATAAGAGGGAAAAGCCAATTAAGAGGCCTATTTATAACTTGGGAGGGGACATAGATAAGCCCTTATAAAAGTCTACTTAAGACCCAAATGGGGCCCGTAATGCAGCTTATTATTAAGCTCATATTACAAGGAAAAAAAAAAGCTCAAACGGACCACTAGAACCAACCTAAAACATGGCCTTTACAGGAAACTTATAACAAAAAGGGAAAGAAAAGGAAAGGCCCAAAGGGACCCACCCGGTTGTTCATAAGAAGAAACAAAGGCACGTGGATGAGGTAAAAAAAAAAGGAAGAAAGCAGTAAGTTGGCAAGAACTTGAAGCCCAAACCGAAACCGAAAGAAAAAAGAAAGAGAAAAGGGGACACCATTTTGTGTCCTTCATGTGAGTGCATAGATTTACATGTACGAAGGGGAACATCCAGCGAAAAACAAGTTGTTTGCTATAGTGAAGGATAGGATAATGGTACCTACAGCAAACAAAAAATAACAAAGGTAGTGGCTGGCCAAAGCAATTGTAGGGAAGTGGAAAGGAGATAAAAAAGTCAAACGGTGAAGCTTGGTGAAGAAGGTGGTGGTTCAATAGAAAATGGAAGAAAGAAATAAGAAGAGGAAGAGGTTATTTTTAGAGAGTAGAGAAAAAAATATATAGAGTTTCACGAAACAAAAAAAGGTTTTTTTGGGTAGCTAAAGAATACACAAAGCAAAAAAGAGGAGACATCAGATATTGGAAAAGCAAGAAGAAAGAAGAGAAACTTCATGAAGGAAAGAAAAGGAAAACCAAAGCCCTAGGAAAGGAATGAAAAAGGTTCATTTCCTGCTAACCCAAAGTTTCACCCTTCTTATATCCGTACTAATTCTTTTCTTTTTTTTTTGACGTGTGGCTTGATATTGCATGTTGATGTCTATGGTTTTCTTGTTGGATATTAAAAGAAGTTTGTTTTTATAAAAAAATAGTAGAGCCGTTTATAAAACAAGGGAAAATAGAGGTTTAGGAGAGGCTTTAAAAAGTAGTCCTTTTTGCAAAGAAAAAAAAAACTGGGAAATAGGGGAGGTATAGGAAGAGAAAATTTTAAAGTTCCTTTATTTTCATTCATGTTGTTTTACTTGTTTAGGGGAACTTATAGCTTCACCATTCTCATGTTCATTGCCTAGTTTTTGCGTGACTTAGTGACAGAAACCCAAAGCTTGTTTTATGATTTATGGTGCCATCCTCATGTATGTGATTGTTCTATGCACATGGTTTGTTTGCAAAGATTTATTTTAACCCTGGTTATGTTCTTTTAAAGTTGAAAACAAAAATTTTCCCCCTTTATTTCAATTCTAGTTCCGTTTCTATAAGATAAAAATAAAAAATATATTTTGTTTTAAGCAATGAAAATACTGAAAAGGAAAGCGCGCCTGGCTTACTTGCTTCTTTCCATATTTGGATTTTGCATCCCATTCCCGAAACCACGCTAGCTTTCATTCCATTCAGGGTTTTTGCAGCATGGTGTACGTTCATGGGAAAAATTCTTTGGGAAGGTTACAGTCTCTTTTTTACCACAAAGTTTGGTTGTTGGTTTCCATGATCATAGGATTTTCTTTTTTATAACAAAACAATTGTCAGATAGGAAACAATGGACTGTTTATCTTTCTCAAAGCTTGTTGTTATTATATGCTAATGGTCTATAGAAGCTTGAAGCTTTAACTTCATTTCTCCCTTGATGGTTTTCTGCCTTATGTGATGTGATTGCGAGAGTTTAAAGTTCCAACAATTGCATGGTTTTAGTCTCTTTTGCGTGCCTTTTGTTTACAAAGAAGTTAAACCTTTAATTCACTTTCCTATCTACTAGTAAACTAGTACAAAAAAGTGGCCCCTTTTTTTAGTGAAAAGACAGCCGCGATAACAACACCATTTAGGTGGCAAAAGGTCATGGCATGGGGACCATGATGGTGAGATTGTATATTTCGTCTTTCCCTTCCTTTGGTTTGGTTTAAAATGGGATGCCTATCTCTCCTGGAATGGTGGCTGTTTATAAAATTTTAAACTAGGTAATTGTTCCTATAAGGTTCCCACCATCCATTTGCTTTTAGCTTATAGTTTAATAAAGGTTGGTGATAGATAATAGGTTTGATAAAGGTTATTATACTTGTCTTTTAATTCTATACACATTTGTTTCATATTACTTAAGTTTTTATTAAAGTTTAAATCTCATGCATTCTAATTTTTTTTATGGTTAAATTTTTATGCTTAATTTAATTTCTTGCAATTTAATCTTTCATGCCATAAATTATTATTATTTTTTATACAATTTATTTTATTTGCACTCTAGTTTCATGTCAAAAAAGAAAAGAAATAATAATAATAATAATAATAATAAATAATGAAATTTTTTATAATGAGATTTTAAAGAAATTCTAGTAATTAGGATAATTTTCTAAAAAAAACTACCAAAGTAAAGGAGTATTTAGGAAAACATTCAATACAAAATATTTTCATTCATTTAGTTTCCTAAAATTATATTAGACGATGATAAAATAATATATAAGAAATTAATATAATAATACATGAATATAGTGATTGATTAATTTTATCTTTCAAAAAACTTAATTCATTAAAAAATAATAAAAATTAAAAAATTAGAATGAGAATAAAATTAAACGAGAAAGAAAAAAAGTAAATGAAATCTTCGAGAATGGGATTCTAAGGAAGTCTGAGTAGAGATTTCTACGAAATCCTTAAGCGAGAAAATTCTACTTAAAATACCACAAAAGTATTGGAGTATTTACAAAAACTTTCAATAAATGGATTTTATTTGCTTTATTCCCTTAAAAATTTTATTAATAGCAATTGTTGAATAATTAGGTGATTAAGATAAAATAAAAATGAGTAATGAAAATATAACATATGGAGGATAAGTAATATTTTTTTAAAAAATATGTATAATATGGTTTTTTTATGCATGTTGCACTTTATCATTGGCATTGCATAATCTTAAAAGTAATAGAATTTTTTATTATGGGAATCTAGGAAGTCCGAGTAGTAATTCATAAGAATTCTTTAGGCGAAAGAATTCTTCTAAAAATATTGACAAATAATTGAAATATTTGGAATAATACTCAATACAAAAAAATTCTAATTTATTCTTCACTTCTTAAATGAACTTTTATATAATGCAATAGCATCATAAATTAAGCTATGTGCATCATACTAAAAAAGATATTAAAAACTAATAATAAATATAAAAGAAATTCGAGAAAGGAGATCTTAAAGAAGTTCGAGTAGTGATTCTTTAGGAATCTTTAGGTAAGAAAATTTATTTAAACTGCCGCTATTGTATTGACGTATTTAGAATAATTTTTTATAATGATTTCTCATTTTTTTTAATAAATAGAATAATAAATGATTTTTTTATAATCGAGATTAAATTATAGTTATCATATTTTACTACATGCATAAATCTTGAAAATAAATATGAACCACCGAGGATAGGACATTTGGAAAGTCCGAGTAGTGATCCCAAGAATTTCCTAGGTGAGAAAAATTCTTTTAATGTTACCATCGTATTAGGACACTTTAGGATTTCTTTCAATAAAAAGGTTGTAGTATTTTTCTTGAATAAAATAAAATAATCAAAAAAATTTATTAAAATTACTACAACAAAGAAAATTCACAAAATTAATTTTCAATACCACAATTAAGACCCTTTTATTCAAAATTAAAGCTAACATACAATTAATTGGTACCATTTTAAATGAGTGTTGTGAGAGTACTAATTCTTCTTCAAGCGTAACCGACTCCTAAACTCAAACTATTTTTGCAAACCAAAAAATTATTTTTTAATAAATTTTAATTAATTTTAAGATTTTACTAAAAGGATAAGTTTTAATAGGTGATCAATCATACCTAGCCAAAAAGAGATTGGTGGCAACTCTTTTCGATTTTTCAAATTTGTCTAGCGGATCCCAAAATCATTACGACAATAATGATATTATACCATGCATTCTAATTCATGATTAATAAACAGAGGTTCAAGGATAGTGAAACCAAAGAAATCAAATCAAGCAATTCCACATAGGTATATGTTGCTACCCATTAGGAGTACCACAATTGTAGGGGTCACAAAAGTAATAAAATCAAAAGTATTTCAGATTATCGTCTCCTCATGGATTAGGAGTTCTAGACCTAGTGGTAAGTACCAATTTTGACACTTCAAATATATCTAATTCGAAGAAATTTTTTTAGTAAACTAATTAACCTAAATTAATGTAAATAAAATTACCAACTATATTAAACTTAAATTACTGCAAATTATAAAGAGAGTAAAATACCTAAACATTAAATTGCCAAAAATAAAACTTGATAAAAATAAGAAGTTTCTAAAAATAAAAATTTAAATAATTTCATAAAAATTAACAAAGCACGAAAAATAATTAAGCACAATTAAATAAGACATTAAACTTGAAAGCATAATAATTTAAAAGCAAAAAATTAAAATAAAATAGAAAATTAAACTAATAAGTGAGCTAATCAGAATTCCCACATGACCTATGTAACTAATTACCACCTACACATGGATTAAATGTGAATAAAAATAAAAACTATTTTACATGGTTAATCTAGACCTAAAATGGGACCAAAAACCCATAGGAACCTTATGCAAAAACCAACCACAAATGGAATTAAAATTTATGCAAACCAAAATACTAGAATGCATGGAAACTAAGACCTACGAACTAAGATGCTAGGAAAATGCAACCCTACATAAGGAATTTGTAAAAAGTGTTTTGTTAGCTTAAAATAAACATAAAAACAAGGGAAAAGGTATTAGAAAGCTTTGCCTAAAACTGACCAGAAAGCTTTAAAACAAAAATACACATATTAGAACATAAAACACAACCTAAACTATAGATCTAGTGAGGTAAATGCAATCAAAACTAACCCTAGCTACATGTAATGTGACAAACTCTATTATAATCTTGAAATAGACTAACAAATGAACAAAAAATATGGAGGACACTCAAACCAAAAATAGCACACAAAGTGAAGAAAAACTACTTGAAATAAGGCATGAAGAATGGGAGGAAAAATACATAAAACAACGAACCTATGTCAAAGGCATATAATCAACCATACAATAAACAATTAAACATGATTTAATAACATAACAGAAGCATAAAAACCATATGTAAATAGCAACAAAAACTAACTGGCAGAATATCAAAACTAAGCAGAAAAATTTTAAAAAAGAAATATAAAGTGTACGTAAATGAACACAACAACATCAAGCTTAAGGAGCCCTATGATGTTTCCATCAAAGTAGCAACCAAAACCATCATTCTCAAGTTTCAAAGAGCTCCAAAATACATGTAAGAAATGCAGGAAAAGTAAAAGGAATAGAAATTGAATTCTGAAATTTGAAAATAAAAACTAGCAGCATCAAATGTAAACTGAACTTGAATTATAACAAGGAAATACAATAAAGTTTCAATGTTTGCAAGGAAAGAAAATTAAACAATACTAAATAAGAAATTAAAAGCCAAATAAAAGTGCTGTAAAGTAAACTAGAAATAACAAGACAATGGTGTCTCAATGAAGATCTATTTGGCTAGCAAGTTCACTACCAATAGCCTTGGGAGAGATACCTAAACTAAGAAGAAAAATAAAAACCAAACGAGCCTCCTACAATCATCCTCCCAAAACATAAGTCAAGCCCTTATCAAATACACATAAACAAGATTAAATAATTCCCTAAAAGTCATGACAAAATCAGCCAAGGATGCCTGCTATTCACGTTGAAGTAGGAAAATGCAAGAAGAAAAATTATGCTCCAAGCAATCAGGTTTAGATCTCCCTTTCTATCCTCTCAAATGTCTTATTTTTCAAGCCCTTTCCTAGGACTTTTTTAGCCCATAAATTGTTTATTGAGCCATGCAAGCCAATAGCCATGCTTGACTTTTATTTTCATTATGTTCCCACTTATTACTTAACTTACAATTGGTTCCCCTTGCTCTCTCCATTGTTTTGTTTTTTTTTTTTTTTTCGTAACCAATATTTCCATGACAATTATCAAAGAGAAGACATCATTAATGAATTTCCAGCCAAAGAAAAATTGCAAACTCCCCATTAACCAATTTTAAGATGGCTCAACTCCTCTTTTTCTTTCCTTCTTTGTTGAATCTTTTTAGTCAAATTACAAATTGTTTGGCTTCCATTTTGTCCTCATTTAAGCCCTAGTCCAAGCTTGAAGCTCCTCCAATAAGCCTTCATTTTTAATCCAAGTCAGCCAAAAGGTAATATGTTTTTTTAAAATATGTATAATATGGTTTTTTTTATGCATGTTGCACTTTATCATTGGTATTGCATAATCTTAAAAGTAATAGAATTTTTTATTATGGGACTCTAGGAAGTCCGAGTAGTGATTCATGAGAATTCTTTAGGCGAGAGAATTCTTCTAAAAATATTGACAAATAATTGAAATATTTGGAATAATACTCAATACAAAAAAATTCTAATTTATTCTTCACTTCTTAAATGAACTTTTATATAATGCAATAGCATCATAAATTAAGCTATGTGCATCATACTAAAAAAGATATTAAAAACTAATAACAAATATAAAAGAAATTTGAGAAATGAAATCTTAAAGAAGTTCGAGTAGTGATTCTTTAGGAATCTCTAGGTAAGAAAATTTATTTAAACTGCCGCTATTGTATTGACGTATTTAGAATAATTTTTTATAATGATTTCTCATTTTTTTTAATAAATAGAATAATAAATCATTCTTTTGTAATCGGGATTAAATTATAGTTATCGTATTTTACTACATGCATAAATCTTGAAAATAAATATGAACCACCGAGGATAGGACATTTAGAAAGTCCGAGTAGTGATCCCAAGAATTTCCTAGGTGAGAAAATTTCTTTTAATGTTACCATCGTATTGGGACACTTTAAGATTTCTTTCAATAAAAAGGTTCTAGTATTTTTCTTGAATAAAATAAAATATTCAAAAAAATTTATTAAAATTACTACAACAAAGAAAATTAACAAAATTAATTTTAAATACCAAAATTAAGACCCTTTTATTCAAAATTAAAGCTAACATACAATTAATTGGTATCATTTTAAATGAGTGTTGTGCGAGTGCTAATTCGTCTTCAAGCGTAACCGACTCCTAAACTCAAACTATTTTTGCAAACAAAAAAATTATTTTTTAATAAATTTTAATTAATTTTAAGATTTTACTAAAAGGATAAGTTTTAATAGATGATCAATCATACCTAGCGAACAAGAGATTGGTGGCAACTCCTTTCGATTTTTCAAATTTGTCTAGCGAATCCCAAAATCATTACGACAATAATGACATTATACCATGCATTCTAATTCATGATTAATAAACAGAGGTTCAAGGATAGTGAAACCAAAGAAATCAAATCAAGCAATTCCACATAGGTATATGTTGCTACCCATTAGGAGTACCACAATTGTAGGGGTCACAAAAGTAATAAAATCAAAAGTATTCCAGATTATCGTCTCCTCATGGATTAGGAGTTCTAGACCTAGTGGTAAGTACCAATTTTCACACTCCGAATATATCTAATTCGAAGAAATTTTTTTTAGTAAACTAATTAACCTAAATTAATGTAAATAAAATTACCAACTATATTAAACCTAAATTACTACAAATTATGAAGAGAGTAAAATACCTAAACATTAAACTGCCAAAAATAAAACATGATAAAAATAAGAAGTTTCTAAAAATAAAAATTTAAATAATTTCATAAAAATTAAGAAAGCACCCGAAAAATAATTAAGCACAATTAAATAAGACATTAAACTTGAAAGCATAATAATTTAAAAGCAAAAAATTAAAATAAAATAGAAAATTAAACTAATAAGTGAACTAATCAAAATTCCCACATGACCTATGTAACTAATTACCACCTACACATGGATTAAATGTGAATAAAAATAAAAACTATTTTACATGGTTAATCTAGACCTAAAATGGGACCAAAAACCCATAGGAACCTTATGCAAAAACCAAACACATATGGAATTAAAATTTATGCAAACCAAAATACTAGAATGCATGGAAACTAAGACCTACGAACTAAGATGCTAGGAAAATGCAACCCTACATAAGGAATTTGTAAAAAGTGTTTTGCTAGCTTAAAATAAACATAAAAACAAGGGAAAAGGTATTAGAAAGCTTTGCCTAAAACTGACCAGAATGCTTTAAAAAAAAATACACATATTAGAACATAAAACACAACCTAAACTATAGATCTAGTGAGGTAAATGCAATCAAAACTAACCCTAGCTACATGTAATGTGACAAACTCTATTATAATCTTGAAATAGACTAATAAATGAACAAAAAATATGAAGGATACTCAGACCAAAAATAGCACACAAAGTGGAGAAAAACTACTTGAAATAAGGCATGAAGAATGGGAGGAAAAATGCATAAAACAACGAACCTATGTCAAAGGCATATAATCAACCATACAATAAACAATTAAACATGATTTAATAACATAACAGAAGCATAAAAACCATATGTAAATAGCAACAAAAACTAACTGGCAGAATATCAAAACTGAGCAGAAAAATTAAAAAGAAAGAAATATAAAGTGTACGTAAATGAACACAACAACATCAAGCTTAAGGAGCCCTATGATATTTCCATCAAAGTAGCAACCAAAACCATCCTTCTCAAGTTTCAAAAAGCTTCAAAATACATGTAAGAAATGCTGGAAAAGTAAAAAGAATAGAAATTGAATTCTGAAATTTGAAAATAAAAACTAGCAGCATCAAATGTAAACTGAACTTGAATTATAACAAGGAAATACAATAAAGTTTCAATGTTTGCAAGGAAAGAAAATTAAACAATACTAAATAAGAAATTAAAAGCCAAATAAAAGTGCTGTAAAGTAAACTAGAAATAAGAAGACAATGGTGTCTCAGTGAAGATCTATTTGGCTAGCAAGTGCACTACCAATAGCCTTGGGAGAGATACCTAAACTAAGAAGAAAAATAAAAACCAAACGAGCCTCCTACAATCATCCTCCCAAAGCATAAGTCAAGCCCTTATCAAATACACATAAAGAAGATTAAATAATTCCCTAAAAGTCACAACAAAATCAGCCAAGGCTGCCTGCTATTCACGTTCAAGTAGGAAAATGCAAGAAGAAAAATCATGCTCCACGCAATCAGGTTTAGATCTCCCTTTTTGTCCTCTCAAATGTCTTATTTTTCAAGCCCTTTCCTAGGTCTTTATTAGCCCATAAATGGTTTATTGAGCCATGCAAACCAATAGCCATGCTTGACTTTTATTTTCATTATGTTCCCACTTATTACTTAACTTACAATTGGTTCCCCTTGCTTTCTCCTTTGTTTTGCTTTTTTTTTTTTCGTAACCAATATTTCCATGACAATTATCAAAGAGAAGACATCATTAATGACTTTACAACCAAAGAAAAATTGCAAACTCCCCATTAACCAATTTTAAGATGGCTCAACTCCTCTTTTTCTTTCCTTCTTTGTTGAATCTTTTTCGTCAAATTACAAATTGTTTGGCTTCCATTTTATCCTCATTTAAGCCCTAGTCCAAGCTTGAAGCTCCTCCAATAAGCCTTCATTTTTAATCCAAGTCAGCTAAAAGGTAATATGTTTTTTTAAAATATGTATAATATGGTTTTTTTTATACATGTTGCACATTATCATTGGCATTGCATAATCTTAAAAGTAATAGAATTTTTTATTATGGGACTCTAGGAAGTCCGAGTAGTGATTCATGAGAATTCTTTAGGCGAGAGAATTCTTCTAAAAATATTGACAAATAATTGAAATATTTGGAATAATACTCAATACAAAAAAATTCTAATTTATTCTTCACTTCTTAAATGGACTTTTATATAATGCAATAGCATCATAAAATAAGCTATGTGCATCACACTAAAAAAGATATTAAAAACTAATAATAAATATAAAAGAAATTCAAAAAATGAGATCTTAAAGAAGTTCGAGTAGTGATTCTTTAGGAATCTCTAGGTAAGAAAATTTATTTAAACTGCCGCTATTGTATTGACGTATTTAGAATAATTTTTTATTATGATTTCTCATATTTTTTAATAAATAGAATAATAAATGATTTTTTATAATCGGGATTAAATTATAGTTATCATATTTTACTACATGCATAAATCTTGAAAATAAATATGAACCACCGAGGATAGGACATTTGGAAAGTCCGAGTAGTGATCCTAAGAATTTCTTAGGTGAGAAAAATTCTTTTAATGTTACCATCGTATTGGGACACTTTAAGATTTCTTTCAATAAAAAGGTTCTAGTATTTTTCTTGAATAAAATAAAATAATCAAAAAACTTTATTAAAATTACTACAACAAAGAAAATTAACAAAATTAATTTTAAATACCAAAATTAAGACCATTTTATTCAAACTTAAAGCTAACATACAATTAATTGGTACCATTTTAAATGAGTGTTGTGCGAGTGCTAATTCTTCTTCAAGCGTAACCGACTCCTAAACTCAAACTATTTTTGCAAACCAAAAAATTATTTTTTAATAAATTTTAATTAATTTTAAGATTTTACTAAAAGGATAAGTTTTAATAGGTGATCAATCATACCTAGCCAAAAAGAGATTGGTGGCAACTCCTTTCGATTTTTCAAATTTGTCTAGCGGATCCCAAAATCATTACGACAATAATGATATTATACCATGCATTCTAATTCATGATTAATAAATAGAGGTTCAAGGATAGTGAAACCAAAGAAATCAAATCAAGCAATTCCACATAGGTATATGTTGCTACCCATTAGGAGTACCACAATTGTAGGGGTCACAAAAGTAATAAAATCAAAAGTATTCCAGATTATCGTCTTCTCATGGATTAGGAGTTCTAGACCTAGTGGTAAGTACCAATTTTGACACTTCGAATATATCTAATTCGAAGAAATTTTTTTTAGTAAACTAATTAACCTAAATTAATGTAAACAAAATTACCAACTATATTAAACCTAAATTACTACAAATTATGAAGAGAGTAAAATACCTAAACATTAAACTGCCAAAAATAAAACGTGAAAAAAATAAGAAGTTTCTAAAAATAAAAATTTAAATAATTTCATAAAAATTAACAAAGCACGAAAAACAATTAAGCACAATTAAATAAGACATTAAACTTGAAAGCATAATAATTTAAAAGCAAAAAATTAAAATAAAATAGAAAATTAAACTAATAAGTGAACTAATCAGAATTCCCACATGACCTATGTAACTAATTACCACCTACACATGGATTAAATGTGAATAAAAATAAAAACTATTTTACATGGTTAATCTAGACCTAAAATGGGACCAAAAACCCATAGGAACCTTATGCAAAAACCAAACACAAATGGAATTAAAATTTATGCAAACCAAAATACTAGAATGCATGGAAACTAAGACCTACGAACTAAGATGCTAGGAAAATGCAACCCTACATAAGGAATTTGTAAAAAGTGTTTTGCTAGCTTAAAATAAACATAAAAACAAGGGAAAAGGTATTAGAAAGCTTTGCCTAAAACTAACCAAAATGCTTTAAAACAAAAATACACATATTAGAACATAAAACACAACCTAAACTATAGATCTAGTGAGGTAAATGCAATCAAAACTAACCCTAGCTACATGTAATGTGACAAACTCTATTATAATCTTGAAATAGACTAACAAATGAACAAAAAATATGAAGGACACTCAGACCAAAAATAGCACACAAAGTGAAGAAAATCTACTTGAAATAAGGCATGAAGAATGGGAGGAAAAATGCATAAAACAAGGAACCTATGTCAAAGGCATATAACCAACCATACAATAAACAATTAAACATGATTTAATAACATAACAGAAGCATAAAAACCATATGTAAATAGCAACAAAAACTAACTGGCAGAATATCAAAACTGAGCAGAAAAATTAAAAAGAAAGAAATATAAAGTGTACGTAAATGAACACAACAACATCAAGCTTAAGGAGCCCTATGATATTTCCATCAAAGTAGCAACCAAAACCATCCTTCTCAAGTTTCAAAGAGCTCCAAAATACATGTAAGAAATGCTGGAAAAGTAAAAAGAATAGAAACTGAATTCTGAAATTTGAAAATAAAAACTAGCAGCATCAAATGTAAACTGAACTTGAATTATAACAAGGAAATACAATAAAGTTTCAATGTTTGCAGGGAAAGAAAATTAAACAATACTAAATAAGAAATTAAAAGCCAAATAAAAGTGCTGTAAAGTAAACTAGAAATAACAAGACAATGGTGTCTCAATGAAGATCTATTTGGCTAGCAAGTGCACTACCAATAGCCTTGGGAGAGATACCTAAACTAAGAAGAAAAATAAAAGCCAAACAAGCCTCCTACAATCATCCTCCCAAAGCATAAGTCAAGCCCTTATCAAATACACATAAACAAGATTAAATAATTCCCTAAAAGTCACGGCAAAATCAGCAAAGGCTAGCTGCTATTCACATTGAAGTAGGAAATTGCAAGAAGAAAAATCATGTTCCAAGCAATCAGGTTTAGATCTCCCTTTTTATCCTCTCAAATGTCTTATTTTTCAAGCCCTTTCCTAGGTCTTTCTTAGCCCATAAATGGTCTATTGAGCCATGCAAAACAATAGCCATGCTTGACTTTTATTTTCATTATGTTCCCACTTATTACTTAACTTACAATTGGTTCCCCTTGCTCTCTCCTTTGTTTTGTTTTTTTTTTTTTTTTCGTAACCAATATTTCCATGACAATTATCAAAGAGAAGACATCATTAATGACTTTACAACCAAAGAAAAAAATTACAAACTCCCCATTAACCAATTTTAAGATGGCTCGACTCATCTTTTTCTTGCCTTCTTTGTTGAATCTTTTTAGTCAAATTACAAATTGTTTGGCTTCCTTTTTGTCCTCATTTAAGCCTTAGTCCAAGCTTGAAGCTCTTCCAATAAGCCTTCATTTTTAATCCAAGTTAGCCACAAGGTGTCAAGCACATCATATGGTTGATTCCATGCAAGTGTGGTCAACTCATTTCATGCACTTGCAATATGGAATCAACCAAATTTCACCTTATCTTTTTAATCTTCTAATTTTTTACACATGAGATAATTAAATATAATTAGGAGGATAATTAAATAAATTTCTTAAGAATTAAGCAAAAATTAACCAAGTGTTATAATTAATTAAATAAGTTCATGATAATTCTAAAAAAAATAGAATTATCAGTATAATATTAACCTATTATAATTCTTGAATCATGAAATGAGAGAATACAACTAGGTTTGATAGGGTTGATAAGGCACAAGAAAAGATAAGGAAGAAAGTGATGGAAATATAGTTGAACATTGAGGCACAAATGTTTAAGTTGAGGCAATTGCTAGCTAGCTCTCTAAAAGGCAAAGAAGTTGCTGGCACACCAAGACTAGGAAATGGGATTAGCATGGAGGAACCATTATACCCTTAGGGGTTCATTGCACTTTGAGTTCAACCTTCTCTAGGAATTCATTTGCAACCACCAACTGCACAACCTTGCACTTGTGCTGGTCAGTCCGCTAGTCAACCCTAGATTCACGTAAATGTTAACCAAGGATTAGGCCTTGTTTATCCTATCAAACTACCAAATTTAAATGATCCCATTGAATAAGAAAAGCTACACAACATGTTTGAGCCAATAGTAAGTGTTGAAATACAAAACGAGAACAACTTACTTGAAGAAAGACTTAAAGTGGTGGAAAGGAATGACATTTTGAGGAACATAATGTGAATGAACTCAGTTTGGTGCCTGACTTGGTCATCTCGATAAAATTTAAAGTTCCTAATTTTGAGAAGTTTGATGGAATGAAATGTCCTACTCCTCATATTACAATGTTATGTCATAAGATGGCAAGTCATACCTAAAATGACAAACTTCTAATACATTCCTTTCTAAAAAGTTAAACCAGATCAGCAACAATATGGTATATCCAATTGGATCTGAGACAAATCCATTCATGAAAAGATTTGGCCAGAGCTTTCATAGCTTAATATAAGCAAGTCAGTGACATAGTCCTAGATAGGCTGTCATTACAAAATATGAAAAATAAATCAATAGAAACTTTTAAGGAATACATGTATTGTTGGAGAGATGTAGCAACCCAGGTCTAACCTATGCTAACTAAAAAATAAATTACTGTGCTACTTGTTAACAATTTGTAGGCCCCATATTATGATAAGATAGTAGAAAATGCTTTAAAGAATTTCTCCGACATGTTATTTTTAGGAGAAAGGATTAAGAATGCCATCAAAACTAATAAAATCTGAAACTTTCAATACTAGGAAAACAACAATCTAAGAAAGAAAGAGCAAGAAACACATGCAGTGTTTATAGAAAACCTACCATTCTTTTCATTTGTCCCATATAACCTAAGACCATAATTTCCCACTTATTATCCAACCACCAATCAAGTTACCCTATATCCAAATCATTTCTAGGCACTGCAAAAACCACCAAATTTCACTCACATACTACCAACTGAGCCAACTAGTTCAAACCAAAAAAAACCCACAAAACAACAATAGTTGAAAAAAACCTTAGTATGACCTTATCCCTATGTCATACACTAGCTTGTATCCATAAAAAATGAAAGGCCATCTTTTTACCCCCAATTGTGTGGAACCATTAAAGTTGCCCTACCCAAAATGGTATGACCTAAATACTAAGTGCAACAACTACCATTTTAATACAACAAGTGTTCAAAAGTGCCTTTCATTCCAAAGCCTATCACCATATTTTATGATGATGAAATATAACTAGCTTTGAAAGAGTCGATCCACTTTCTTAGACCATTATTGATAGTTTATGTTCCTAGTCCATTCCTTTATAAGAGTGATAAGTCAATCCCATGGGACAATAATTACAAGGTAATGATCTAAGAGTTTGGTGATAAAACAGCTCTAGAGAACATAAAGTGTGAACACACCAAGAATATAACAAGAGTGGAAGGAATGAACAAGAGAGATCTTTATTACACATATGAAATGCTAGAAAGAGCCAGGAAAGGTAAAGCAAAAGAAGAAGAAAAAGTCATAATAGAATGAGGATCTAGCCTTATTGTAATAAATCTAGGAATATAATATAAAAAACTTGTATTTGAGAAAAAAGCTTGTGAATTTTTCAAGATTATCATGCACAATTAGTACAGTATAGTCGACCAACTAAACAAGCTGTTAGTTTATATTTCATTGTTATCACTGCTACTAAACTCTAAGCCACATAGAAATGCTCTTTTGAAAGTACTTAATTAGGCTTATGTCGAGCATAATATTTTTGTTGAAAATTTGGATCACATGGCGTGAACATCATAACCTTAAATTTCATTATTTTTAATGATAATGAAATACCTCTCGAGGGATGAAGTAGTGTTAAGGCCTTGCATATTACTGTTAGTGCAAAATTCATACCATGGATAAGGTACTGATTAATATTGTGTTATCCATTAATGTGATGCCTATGACCACATTGTCAAATCTACCGGTGGACTAATCCCACATGTGAAATAGCCATATAATGGTAAGGCTTTTAACAGGATATGAAGAAAAGTGATTAGTGATATAAAAATCTTATTATAAATCGATCCATGTAGCTTTAATGTCTAGTTCTAAGTTATAAATATTGCACCCTCATATAGCTGTTTGCTCGAAAGACCCTAGATTAATATAGCAAGGGTTGTACTTTTTTTTAACTAAAAAGTAAAATTCATCATTGAAAGAAAGCAAGTTTGTTTGGATGGAGAAAAAGACCTATTGGTAATTAAAACCTTGATTACTCCTTATGTTGAGACTACAAAGAAGCACCCAAGTACTTATTTAGAACTTTTGAAATAGTGAGTGCTACTTATGTTAGAGAAAGGTCAAAGATACCTATACCTTGATTGTTAAAAACCACAGGCATTGTAATCAAGCAAACCATTGGCAAAGGTTGGCAAGCTAAACAAGATTAAAAAGTAGCTTTGCAATGAATCAAGAAAGCATCAGTCACAATTCAAAATAAGGAGATGTGGGATTTAGGTTACAAGCCTATTATTATTGATAAAAGAAGGATGATGATAGAGAAGAGAGAAAAGAGAATTGCATGTTTCAAAAAACATGATTCAGTTGATGGAGTAATGGTATTCCTTTATCGTTATGAGATATTTCATTTTGGTAAATATGTTTATCCTAGATTGTTAAGAGTGGATAAAAGGGAAACAACTATTGAAATAGAGAAAGCTTTCTTTTAAGTTCAAATAAAAGAAGTTTGAGAGGAAATGCAAGAATAGGAGTTTTTTTTTCCTTTTCTAGGATTAGGAGATTAAAGAATGATGTATTGTTGTTGTTATCGTTGGAACATCTAAACTTAAAATTCCAATTGCTTTTATCCAAAAGCATGCAAAAGCCAAATGTATAGGCTTATTTTTAACTATCTTAATTAAAGTGATGAATTTAATGCATTTCACATATAGTATATTCCCTATTTTCTTTTTTTGTTGTTTATATGTTTCCTACTTTTTCCCAAATTAACCTATATTTCATTATAATTATACCTATTTTTAGATCTTTAAATAATGAACATTATGGACGAACAAGACAATAATGCTCGATTTGATTTTGAAAATTCAACTAACATTAGTGAGCTTGATAATGATGTTGACTCTTAAGATTATGATTTGCCTCATGATTTGTTAAAGTGGATGGAGCAAGAAAAGACACTTATAGAACCCCATCAAAAGACCATAGATATGTTAAATTTAATATATGAGAAAAATAATAAAAAAGTCAGGATCAGTACTTTACTACCGCTAATGGAAAAGCACAAGCTAGTGGATTTGTTGCAAGAATATGTAGATATATTTGCTTGATCATAGCAGGACATGCCTAGGCTTAGTACAAGATATTGTTAAACATAGATTACTTTAAGCCAGACTATCAACCAATACAACAAAAATTAAGGCACATGAAGCTAGATATGTTACTAAAATAAAATAATAAGTAAAAAAATAGTTCAATAAAGGTTTTTTTAAGTAGCCAAATCCCTTGAATGGGTGGCAATATAGTTTCAGTTTCTAAAAAAGATGAGAAAATGAAGATTTGTGCAGATTACTAGGACCTAAAATGGCTAGCCCAAAAATAACTTCCTATTGCCTTATATTAATACTCTTGTGGACAATATTGCTAAGCATTCTACCTTTTCACTCATGGATAAGTTATCTAGACATAATCAAATCAAAATGGCTGGAAAGGATATGGAGAAAACTAGATTTATGATGATGTAGGGTACATTTTGCTACAAAGTCATGTCTTTTGAGCTTAAAAATGTTGGCACCATGTATCAAAGAATGATGGTCACTCTTTTTCATTACATAATGCATAAAGAGATAGAGGTGTATGTTGAAGATATGATAGCAAAATCTTTGGAAGGAGAAGATCATATGGCTAACCTTAGAAAACTCTTTAAAAAGTTGTAAAAGTACTAGCTCAAGCTAAATCTTGCTAAATGTACATTTAAGGCCAAATCGAAAAAATTGTTAGGGTTTGTAGTCAGTAAAAGGACATTGAAGTAAACTCTAATAAGATTTAAGCCATTCAGAATTTAACAACTCCACACATATAAAAGGTAGTGAAAGCTTTATGGGGCTATTAAATTACATTTCTCACTTTATATCCCAACTTACTTCGAAATGTGACCTAATCTTTAAAGTTGCTGTGTAAAAACAATCCTAGCATACGGGATGAAGAATGACAAAATGCTTTCAAAAGGGTTAAGGAGTATTTGACAAGCCTGATGATGTTGGTATCACATATTATAGAAAGGTCATTAATTTTGTATTTAACAGTGTAAGAGAATTCAATTAGGTGTGTACTAAAACAGAAAGATAAAATTGGCAAAAAGAATAGGCAATTTATTACTTGAGTAAGAAGTTTATGGAGTATGAAACTAAATATTCCAAATTGAAAAAAAAGTGTTGCATGTTGATGTAGACTAACTCAAAGCTCTAACAGTATATACTTTATCATATGACCTGGTTTATATTGATGTTAGATCCCCTCATGTATATTTTTGACAAGCCATCCCTGTCAAGCAAATTAACTAGTCGACAAGTCATGTTTTTGAAACATGATATTGTGTATGTGGCACAAAAGTCTATAAAAAAAGTACAATAGCTAATTTTCTTGTTGAGATGGCTACAAAATACTATGAACCCATAAAGTTTGACTTCTTGGATGGAGATTTATGGCAATCTTATAGGACAAAGATGAAGAGCCTGTAAAAAATTTATGAAAGATTTTTTTCGATAAGGCATCTAATAATGTGACTTGGTATTAGGGAAATACTAATATCCTTAAAATAAAATTATTACCTTACTACTGCAAGACTAGATTTTAATTGCATAAATAATGTAGCAAAATATGAAGCATGTACCATGGGATTACATATAGCCATTAAAAAAAAATTAATGTGCTAGAAGTGTATAGGGATGCAAACTTGGTAATCTACCAATCGAAAGGTGAATAAGAGACCAGAGACCTAAAATTAGTGTTATACCAAAGGCATATAGCTAATTTGATTAAGTAGTTTAAAGAAGTCCAATGCTAACATGTTCTTCGAGAAGAAAATCAAATTGCTAATGCATTGGCTACTTTGGCCACAATGTTTAAATTAAATGCCAATATGGGAACCCTACCCATTAGAGTATAGATATAGGATTCACTAGCCTATTATTTAAATGTTGAAGAAGAAGTAGATCATTGACTTGGTATCATGATATTGTGTAGTGTATTAAGTGTCAAGAATATCCTTGAGCAAGCTTCGAAGCATTATAAGAGGGTAATTTTGATGTTAGCAATATGGTTTATACTTGATAAGGAAATCTTGTACAAAAAGAGTCTAGATCAGATATTGCTATGATGTGTATATGCTAGTGAAGTAAGAAAAATACTAGAAGAAGTCCATAAGTGGATTTATAGAACACATGTCAACGAGCATATAATGGCTAGACAGATAATGAAGGCAAGTTATTATTGGTCTACATTGGAAAATAATTACATCAATTATAGTAGAATGTGCCACAAATGTCAAATGTATACAGATAAAATTCATTCCCCTTTGGTCCCATTACATGTGTTAGCACCTTTATGGTCATTTTCTATGTAGGGAATGGATGTGATTAGTCTTATAACCTCAAAAGTTTCAAATGGGCATCATTTCATTTTTGTGATAATTAATTACTTCACCAAATTGGTTGAAGTAGCCTCTAATGTTAATATTTCACAATCAATGATATGCAAATTTATAAAAACAAAAAGAGATGATATGCCAATATGGGCTCTTAAAAAAGAATTATCTCTTATAACGCTAGCAATTTGAATAATAAAATAATGAAAAAAATGTGTGCACAGTTCATAATAAAGCATTATCATTCAGCATCATATTGCTTTAAGATGAATGGTGTGGTAAAGGCTACAAACAAAAACATAAAATGGATGCTGAAAAAATATGATTGACATTTATAAGGACTAGCATGAGAAATTACCCTTTGCCTTGCTTGCCTACAAGATGTCAATTCGAACCTTAATAGAAGCCACCCAATTTTCACTAGTATATGGGCTAGAGGCAGTGTTATCGATTGAGGTGCAACTTTCTTCTTTAAGAATTTTGATGGAAATGAAGTTGGATTAGGTAGATTGAGTTTGAGATTGCTTTGAACAATTAAACCTCATGAAAGATAAGAGGCTATCAACACTTTGTCATGGACATATGTACCAAAAAAGGATGATATAGGTGCATGACAAGAATTTGTGACCCAGACATTTTCATGAAGGAGAAATGGTTCTAAAGAAGATCTTGCCGAATCAATAAAACAATAGGGAAAAGTGGCTACCTAATTGAAAAGGCCCATATGTAGTGAAAAAGACATTTTTTGGTAGAGCCCTAATCCTAGCATAAATGAATGGTGATGAATTGCCAACTCCAATAAATTCTAATGCTAGAAAGAAATATTTTGCTTGAAAAAAAAAGGAAAAAAACAAAGAAAAAAAATAAAAAAAAAGATGATTTGAACTAAAAACCTAGAAAGAGTAGTTTGAACCAAAAAGAGGTCGTTTAAGCTAAAAACCTCAATAGGTGGCTTAAACAAAAGAAAAGCTATGAGGAAATTCTTCAAATCCAAAGCAAAATAGTATAAAGTTGGATAGATGAGAGATAAGGTAAAAAGGAATAGTCTAGGGCAAGCTTCCATCAATTATAAGCCATATGGCAAGGATTATTTATAAGAGTTTAAATATAGCAAGATTGCAAATATAATGAGTTTTTAAGAAAAGATTTTCTCTAAATTGACTTAATTTGTCAAATGATCATTATATAAAGAAATGATATTTGATTTCTTGAGTACCTTTGGAATCTTCTGATCTTTTTTGTTTTGATAAAATTTTCTTTTCCTTTCCAAACCAAAATAAAGACGATGTCATTAATTAAAGCTCATATTCAGTTTTGAACATGGAATCGTTGCATATGTCATTAGAAATTGGGATAATTATTGATAATGCTTATAATAAACTAATGTGTTGCTCAAAAGGAAAAATGAAAGATAACAAAAGATAATAGTACAAGAAAGCAAGAATCAATCAATTGATAAGAAAGGTAAATAAAGAAAGAATTTGGAGAAAGCTTTCAAATAAGTAAGGGTCACAGAAAGCATTTGTTTGATAATATAAAAAAATGAAGAAAAAAAAGAAAAAAGGGCATAAAAACAAAAGTGCAAGATATTGGAAACAACCTTTAGAGTTTAAAAGAGCTGAACTAATCTTGAACATTAAATTAATATGATCAAGAAATGCATGGTATAAATCATTGATTGTATTTCTACCATCTAGATCCATTATAGTAGTTACATGCATCGCATATATTCTTTTGATAAATCATGTTGAAAATCTTTCAAGAGAAGCTATTAAATGGAACCAAATTATTTTTTTTCATTAGCTTGGGAAAAAATATGCCCTCAATCACTTTTATTTCCTAACTTGCGATTCAATTTACAATTATCCTATTTTTTGACTCGCAATTCAATCCTTAGTCATCCTTATTTCTTGACTCTCGGTTCAATCTTGATCACTTTTATTTTCAACATGTGGCTTAGTTCCGATCATCCTTATCTTTTACTTATGGTTCAGTCTTAATCATTTTTATTTTTTTAACTTGTAGCTCAATCCCTGTTGTCTTTTATTTCCTGACTTGCAGTTCATCCCATTTGTCGTTATTTTTTGACTTGGCAATTCAATCTTGGTCATCTTTATTTTTGTATTTATAGCTTAGTCCTCGATCATTCTTGTTTTTTAATTTATGTGTATCCTAATCATTTTTTGTAATTTGTGGATTAGTTTAGATCACTTTCAGCTTAGATACAAAAAAAAAAAAAAAAATTCTCCTTAGGAAGTAACATTTGGACAAATTTGTTACTTATGTCATTGCATTATTCTTGATCTTCAGAAATATACAAAAAAGGATAGCTATAAATGCTTAATTCTGCCCAAGATATTTTATCAATTTAATCCAAGTTTATTTTTGTAATTGGGCCAAAACCATCATTTTTTGGGTCCATTATACAATCCATTTTTAAAAGCACTAGTACGAAGCCTAATGTAGCTCTATAGTAAGGCCCTTTGCATAAGCTCGAATGAATGCTCAAAATGGCCTTGATAAAATATTTATCCTTAAAACCCATTAATGGCTAATTTTTGGCCATTAAACAAAAACCAAATAAATAAATATATAAAAATAATAAAAAATTAAAATATAATAAATAAATAAATAAAAGTCAAAACAACAAACAAAAGATTGGACAAAAAAATAAAAAATTAAAAGCTCAAAACTAAAAAAAAAATGAGAACAAAATGAAGTAAGCCCAAACAAAAGTGCCAAGGCCTTAAAGCATTAGGTCCTTATTGAAGGCCTAAATGGGCCACAAATGGGGCCATTCAGTTTAGCCTTATATTGGAGGTAATAGCCATGTAAAAAAAAAAAAGATGAAAGGGAATCATGCGTGAAACTAGCATACATATGCCAATACATGAAGAGGAAAAAATTGAAAAGAGTCGCATGAAGTGCAGACCATGGGTGCAAGAAAATAGTAGCAAAAAATGGTTCCAAAAAATAAAAGAGAGGAAAGAGCTTTTAGGCACCAAAAAAAGGAAAAAAAAAACCAAAAAAAAATAAAAGGAAAAATTGAGAAGGTGGTAGCAAAAAAAACCAAAAAAAAAATGAAGACTTGTAAGGTGAAACAAAAACTATAAAAAGATATCAAATAAAAAAAAAGAAGAAGAAGAGAAAAGAAAGCTTTTGGGCAAAAAAAAAGAGAAAGAAGAAACAAGCAAAAAATTAAAGTCAGCCATTAGCAGCAGCAAAATCATTTTTCCTGAAGCAAAAATAGAAATTGAAAAAGGTAACTTCTTTTAACTATTTTTTTGAAAAATGCTTTTTGCCTTCATTTTTTTAATGGTACATTATTTCTTTTTATATTGACTGCTATATGTAAAAGCATTCATAGCTTTTCCCCACTTTGGCTACATTTATTTACATTTTGTATTCTACATTTTATTTTTTTTCTCTCTTTTGTTACGTGGAGTAAAAATGAAAACTACTTGAAAGTGAAAATACCAATGGTTTGCAACTAGAAAGTATCAAACCAAGTTTTAATCCTCCTTTTAGCATCTTAGGAGCTTGGTGCACTACTTATATCTATGGCCATTTGGTTTTAACATTAAAACAAAGTTTTTAATAGAAAAAATAAAATAAAAAATCGAAGATGATAATGGCCTATATGGGGAAAGAATGAAGCTTGTTTTTCTTTCCTTTTTCTTGCTTGCATTTTTTTACGTGGTGCTCAACTTTTATCCCTTTCTTTTTAATCATTTTTTCATGTGAGGATGTGTGCTTTGCTCAAGCTCAAAGCCTTGAGTTTATTTTTTTATTTCTAGGTTTTTTTTATTCCATTATTGTCCAAACTAAGCTTCATCCAATTCATGCTTGTTAAGTTCTTTCAATATAAAAGTTGTGTGGAGTCTTTTTTGTTCTTGTAAATGTTTAAGACCATATTGTTTAAGGTCTTTCTAAAACAGAAAGATAATTTTTTTTATATAAATAAAGACTTAAAATGTGGGTTGAAAATTTGTTTATTTTTAATAAGGTTCAATTTCATGCATATTTATTACCATTCATGCTTATGCACATTTTTCACTTTTTTCATATGACTCAAATTTCATGCATGTTTAATTCCCTTAATAGTTAAATTTTTATGATTATTTTAGTTATTATGTAATTTAATTTCCCATGTTTTAAATTACTTTAGTTGTAATTTATTCTCTATGCACTTTAAATTTATTAATTCCATCAAGCTTCTTAATAATAATAATAATAATAAATAATAAATATGTAAATTATATAATAAAAATAAATTTGAAATCCTTGCTTAGATATTAGAGGGAATATGTTATCTTTGATTATATTTTATGCATTTTAGTTGCTATTTGTATTTTTTAAAATCTCCTAAAATATAATAATAAAAAATAATAAGAAAGAAAAAGATTTTGAAATTTCTGTCTAGATGTTAGAGAGAATTCAAAATCATGTTTTAAAAAAATTAATTCCACCTAAATGTTGGGAATTATTAAACAACAACAACAACAATAATAATAATATTAGTAATAGTAATAGTAACAGTAAAATTTTAATGGAAAAAGAAAATACATAAAAATATAAAGACTTATTTTTTAGAGAAGTTATAAAAAAACAAGCTTGTTCCAAAAATTTATCTAGATGTTGAAGATTTTTAAAAAGGTTTATAAATTTTTAAAATCCTAAATGAAATCCCAAAACCCTAGGTGAAACCCAAAACCCTAAATAAAACCCTAAATCCTATATGAAAACCTTAAAATCATAGGTGAAACTTGTAACCCTAAATGAAACCTTAAGCCCTAAATTTAAACCCTAAACCCTATAGATAAACTCAAACTCTAAATGAAACTCTAAAACCCTAAATTCACCCAAAGCCCCAAAACTATTCTAATTTTTTAAGAATTTGTATGGAAAACTTTTTGTGAAGTAATCAATTCTCGAATGCCACCTAAAAGATGGGGTATTTAGGAAATTTTATTTCATTAAAAATTTTCATATAATTCCTTAATCAAAACAATACTAAGATTAAATAAAAGAATAAAAATAAAAATGAGATCTTAAATATAAATATTCACATTCAAACTTTGCCTAGAAGTTGAGGAGTACCAATAGTCTCTCTATAGTTAAGAACTTGATTCCAAATTCACATTCCATCATCATCTATGACACATTTGCATACATCCATTTTTATATCAATGTTTGCACTCATTAAGCATAAATATATTTTAATTATTGATGTTTATGGTTAACTATAGCATTTTTCATTTTTACTAAATAAAAGTTCTTTGAAAAATAGATTTTGAAAAAATAATAAAATTAAAATAATATTATGAAGAAGACAATTTTTATACTTTACCCAAATGTTGGAAAGTTGCCAACAATTATCATTTGCAAAGAGTGTTATTTTTTATTTTTAAAGAAATGTCATGATAAATCTTAGATGAAAAGGATTATTTTTGAATTTTGCCTATATGTTGGAGAATTATAAGGTATTTCTATAATCTAAAGATTTTCACAATATTCCTAAATAAAGATTTTTAATTGTATTTCTTTCTTCAAAATAAAGGGAATTATTATTAAATTTTAAATAAAAAACCATTTTTATCCAAAACTATAGATAGCACATGGTTAATTGGTACCAATTTTTATGGGTGTTGTGAGGGAGCTAATCCTTCCTCATATGTAATTGACTTCCAAACCCAATTTTGTTTTATAGATCAAAATTATATTTTTAATAAACTTTAAACCCATTTTATTGTTTTATTAAAAAGATAAAATTTTTGGGTGGCCAATCACACCTTAAAAAAATGATTGGTGGCGATGTCTTGTTTTCTTGATTTCAAAATGTTTATGTCTAGCGATCGAGTCTCTAGACTGACATGTTATGATAATGTGGAAGTTTGAGGATTGAATAGTTTGAAAATCAGTTATACAATCAACATATCAGAGGATGAAGGAATAACCTAGAATGGTTAATGTTATTCCCCTGAAGCATTAGAACAAGCAAGAAGAGCAAAAGAAATGGAAAGGAACAAAAATGAGGAAATAATCCTGTTGTAATGAACCCAGCAGTACAATATAAAAAAACTAGTAACAAATATGGGGCATGTGAATTTTTGAAGATTAACTAACATAGTGGATATAGTGTGGTGGGTCAACTTCATAAGATGCTGGCAAGAATTTCATTATTGTCTTAGCTATTGAACTCTAAACCTTATAGAAATGCACTACTAAAAGTATTGAACTAAGCATATGTAGATCATGATATTTTTGTTGAGAAAGTAGACTGTCTGGTGGGAAGTATAGTGGCCCCAAACTATATTACATTTAACAATAACGAGATCCCACCAAAAGGGTAAAGTAATGTGAAGGCCTTACATATTATGGTAAAATGCAAAAGTCAAACTATGGCAAAGGTGTTAATTGATAATGGGTCCTCCATTAATGTTATGCCAATGGCTACTCTGACAAAGCAAATAGTTGATCTTTGCTATATGAAACATAGTCACATGATAGTTAAAGCCTTTGAAAGATTAAAAAAGAAAGTGATTAAAGATATAGAATTAATGGGGTATTACACCTTTAATGTTGAATTTCAAGTCATGGATATTTCATCATCATATAGTTGCTTACTGGGTAGACCTTGGATTTACACCATTGAGGCCATATCATCATCATTACATTAGAAGGTGAAATTTACGATGGATGCAAAATAAGTGTGTGTGGATAGAAAAGAAGACCTATTGATAACCAAGACTTTAACAACCCCTTATATGGAAGCCGCAGAAAAAGCATTTCAATATTCTTTTCATACCTTTGAGATTGTCAATACCACATATATTGAAGACTCAGTCATGGCATCCCTCACTTATTGAAGATTACTAGGATGATGGTGAAACAAATGTTGGCAAAAGGATGACAGCTTGGTTTAGGTATAGGGCTGACATTAAAAAGGATGAAAAAAGCACCTAAGTTTGTAGAAAACAAAGAAAGGTTTGGTATGGGTATAAATCGACTGCTACTAAAAAAGAAAAGTTGTATAAAAAGAAAGAGAGAAAAAAATAACCCATCTCAATAAAGAAAAGATGAATGGGAGAAGAATAGTACCATACCTTTATGACACTTTTTGTTTTAAAGGGTATGTCTACCTTAAAGTGTCAAAGGCAAAAGTTCTAACAATTAAGATTAAGGTGGCCTTCTTAAAGCTAAATTTGAAGTCTAAGGAAGTGGGTAAAGCAATGGCAACAAAGGAAGGAATCTTTTTGTTTCTTTTCAATGGTGGAATGTAGAAGACCAATTTGTTTACTTTCATTATCCTTGAATCGAAATCCAAATGCGTTTGCCTAATGGTATGTGGATAGTTTGTATAAGCTTATTTTTTGACGTCATCAATAAAATGTCTAATGCAATGCTTTTTTCATGACATGATATTTTCTTATTATATCCAATTCTTTTTACATTCTTTTATTCATGCCAATATATCTTTTATTCTCACTAAAATATCTACCTATATCTTTGCTATCTTAATAATTTTAGGTTTTCAAATACTGAACATCATGGATGATCATGATGATTATTCCAGATTTGATTTTGATAATTTTGTTCAAGTTAACGAGCCTGATGATAAGGATTCAAAAGATTACATCTTGCCTTCCAAGATAATAAAATTGGTAAAGCAAAAGAGGAAATTAATAAAACCCCATCATAAACTCGTAGCTGTGATCAATTTAGGGAATGATGAAAATAAAAATGAGGTAAAAATGGATACATCCCTTCCATAAGAAGAATGAAAAATATTTGAAAAGTTGCTTAAGGAAAATATGGATATATTTGCCTGATCATATCAGGACATGCCAAGGCTTAACACAGATATTGTAGAGCATAAGTTACCATTGGTCATGGGTTGAAAATTCGTATAGCAAAAGTTAAGGCAAATGAAACCAAAGATGTTATTGAAAATCAAAAAGGAAGTCAAGAAGTAGTTTGACATTGACTTCCTAATAGTGGCCAAAAATCCTAAATGGGTTGCTAATATAGTCCTAGTACCAAACAAAGGATGAAAAGGTGAAAATGTGTATGGACTATAGGGATTTGAATAAGGCCAGCACTAGGGACAGTTTCCCATTGCCTCATATTGATATGCTAGACAACAACAAAGCAAAGCATTTAGTATTTAGTATTTTCCTTCATGGATGGGTTCTCTAGTTATAATCAGAATAAAATGGCATAAGAAGACATGGAAAAAACCACGTTCACGACAATATGGGAAACATTCTGTTATAAGATCATGCTATTTAGATTAAAAATTGTCGGTGCTACATATCAAAGGGTTATTATAGTCACCTTATTTCATGACATGATGCAAAAAAAGATAGAGGTCTATGTATATGATATAATTGCAAAGTCTAGTAAAGGTGAAGTTCATGTAGAGAACCTTAATAAGCTTTTTAAAAGACTGTGCAAGTATCAGCTCAAGTTGAATTTAGTAAAGTGCATGTTTAGGGTGAACTCTAAAAAATTGTTGGGATTTATGGTTATGAAAAGGAAATTAGGTAGATCTTGACAAAATTTAGATGATTATAGAGTTAGCTCCCCCACAAACACGAAAAAAGGTAAGAAGTTTCTTGGGGAGGTTGAATTATTGCCCAATTCATAACTCAACTTATAGCAAAATGCGACCTTATTTTTAAGTTGTTGAAAAACATAACCTAGGGGAATGAAATGAAGAATGCCATGATGCCTTAGCTAAAATCAAAAATATCTAATAAATCAATTGGTCCTGGCGTCCCTAATACTAGGAAAACATTTGATCTTGTGCTTGACCATGAACGAAGCTGTTATAGGATATGTATTGGAACAAAGGGATGAAACTGGTAAGAAATAGCAGGCTATTTACTATCTGATCAAAAAATTTATAGATTATGAAGTCAAGCATTCACAGCTTGAGAAGAATGTGTTGTACTCCAGTATGGACTACCAACTAGCTCAAACAATATATGATTTATCATACAACTTAACTGATATCAAATTAGATCTCCTTAAGTACATATTTGAAAAGCCATCTTTGTCAAAAAAAATAGTAAGGTAACAAGTTTTGCTCTTAGAATACGATATCATATATATGGCTTAAAAGGCTATTAAAAAGAGTATTATAGCTTATTTTCTTACTTATCAAGCTACCAATGATTATGAGCTGATGAAGTTTGAATTTTCAAATAAAGATCCGATGGTCATTTTATCAATAAAAAAGGAAGAATCTATAAGGGCTACATGGAAAATGGTTTTTGATGGGGCATTAAATGCTCTAAGACATGGCATTGGAGCCATACTAATATCCTCGAAGGGAGAATATTAAATTAGCACTACAAGTTTATCTTTCTATTACACCAACAATATAACAGAGAATGAGATGTGCATCATGGGTTTACAAATGGCTTTAGATAGAAAAATCAAGGCTTTGAAAGTTTCAGGGATTTAGCACTAGCAATTTATCAATTAAAAGGTGAATGGGAAACAAGAGACTCGAAGCTAGTTTTATACTAAAGATTTATTGATAGACTAATAAAGTAATTTAAAGATATTCAATTCCAACACATTCCTTGGAAAGAAAATCAGATAGCTAATGCTCTAGCCACATTGTTAGCAAAGCTCATACTAAATGCAAATGCTTAAATTTAGCCTATCAAAATACTAACTTTGGAATTCCTAGCACATTATGCAAGTACAAAAGAAAAAATTAAAAGCCAACCTTGGTATCATGACATTGTATAATACATCAAGCATCATAAGTATCTACTGCATGCATTAAAAAATGATAAAACAATTTTAAGAATATTGGCAATGGGATTTGTTCTTGATAGGGCAATCTTGTATAAGAAAATTTAGGATTATGTATTATTAAGATGTGTGGATGCTTCAGAAGAAAAGAAAATAATTGATGAAATGCATGAAGGGATATATGGGACACATGCCAATGCTCACATGATGGCCAAATAGGTAATGAGAACATGATACTATTGGTTGACATTAGAGAGTGATTGTATCAATTATGCATAGAGATGTCATAAATGCCATATTTATGCTAATAAGATCCATGCTCTGCTTGTACCATTGCATGTCTTGGTGCCTTTATAGTTTTTTTCTATGTGGAGGATAGATGTGATTAGACCCATTACCTTAAAGGCTTCAAATAGACACAGATTTATTTTTGTGGCAATTGACTATGTCAGAAAGTGGGTAGAAGCAATGTCATATGCCAGCATAACCTGATCACTCACATGTAGATTCATAAAGAAAGAAACAATTTGCCAATATAAGTTACTTAAGAGGATCATTACTAATAATGACAATAACTTGAACAATAAAATGATCAAGGAAGTATGTACTCAGTTTAATATAAGCCATCATAATTTAGCACCTTACCATCCCAAGATGAATAGGGCAATAAAAGCCACTAACAAGAATATACAAAGGATATTAAAGAAAATGATCGAGACTTATAAAGACTGATTTAAAAAGTTGTTATTTACTTTGCTTGTATATAGGATATCAGTTCGCACTTTTATTAAGGCAACTTCTTTTTCTCTAGTGTATAGAATAGAGTGATTTTTCCAATTGAAATAAAGATTCCTTCTTCAAGGGTATTGATGGATATACAATTGAAAGAAGCAAAATAGGTCTATAACCATTATGAGTAGTTGAATTTGATTGAAGAAAAAGGCTTTTAACACTCAATGATGGTCAAATGTATCAAAAAATGATGAGGGCACATGATAAGAAGATGAAGCCCAGACATTTTCATGAAGGAAAATTAGTCTTAAAAAGGATATTGCCCAATCAGCATGACAATAGAAGAAAATGGACACCCAATTGTAAATTTTCATATATGGTCAAAAAAGTATTCTCTGGCAGAGCATTGATCTTGGCATAAATGGATGGAGAAAAATTACTAAATCTTATGAATTCAAATGTTGTCAAGAAATACATTGCATGAAAAAAAAATAAACAACAAAAACAACAAAATAAGAAAAAAAAAAAGTTCAAAAAAAATGAGGATCCAAGTTAAAAACCTTTAAAAAGGGCGATCAAGGTCATAAAGGAAATACCTAAGTTGAAAACTCAAAAAATTGGCTTAAGTATAAGGAAAAAACTAGAAGAATAATTAGGCCATAAATTTGAAATATAAAGAAAGTATGGGGCAATGACATGTTCAGTGGAAGAAGATGGAGACAAATCATCGATTAACAGGTTAAGAGACATGATAGTGGTTTGATAAGTCAATATTGTCAAGCAATTAATAAGACAAGGCCTTCTAAAGAAGATTAAGACTAAACGATTTAGATCCATCCTAATGTTTAGTATTTGAAATTTTGAAAAATAGATTCTTGATACCAATTCATTTATCCACATTTCTTGTTACACCAAATTGTACATTCATTTTCTTCCTTCTTAAAATTTGTGAAACCAATTATCCAAAATTGTAATGAATACCCTTTTTTGTTTTCTTCTCCATCCATTGATTGAAAAAAATGTCATTTGACGTGATATTATTGATAATGAATGATAATTCTCAAAACTAAACTTGAATCATGCATAAAGAAGGTTTTGGGATAGCAAAGATAAACAAACAGGTCTTTAAAAAAAATGAATGAAATGAAATGAAAAGTGAATGATGGAGTGAAATGAAATGAACAAAATGAAATGATAAAAAAATAATAGTTGAAAGATCAAACAATGAGGATAAGGATGGATGGATGATGGATGATTGAATAGGAAATGATAACCATGGTGAAAAATAGAATTGATGACTGAAGATAGGAAAGTGATATGGAACTGAATATGAAGTAGAAAATGATGAATGAATGATGATGGAAAGTTAAAAATGGAAAAATAATGAATGATGTTGATATAGGAAAAGAAAAAAAAGGTACCTTCGACAAAATTTCACACGTCAACCACTAGAGATCAAGGCAAAAAGATTTCATAAAAGGAAAAATAAATGAGAAATTTTTAGGAAAGACAACAAGCAGATGGAGTTTTGGTGGGACTATTGACAACCTATCCAAAATTGCAAATTCAAGAATAGTTGTGATCATAAAAACTTTGTTTCCATAAGTACAAACACATGATGTGAACAAAATTGTTTTCTTATACATTGTGTTCCATGCATTCATCACATACATTGCATGCAAAATGAACTTGTATGTTGAGAGAAACCAAACAAATTTGAAGAATGAATACTTCCCAAGAAGAAATAAAAGAAGAAACTAAAGAAAAGAAATAATCCTTTAAAGAAGAAAGAAATATTTTTCAAAGCACAACCCAACTTTTAAAAAATGAGACTTTCAAACCTTTTAAAAAGAAATTTTTAAAGTTTGTTGCCTATTTTCATATGAGCCCTTTTCCAAAAAAAAAATGATTTTAAAGTTTTTTACATGATTTCATATGAGCCCATTTAAAATTCAACTTTTTAGAGTTTGTTGCCTATCTTAATGAAAGCCTTTTTCAAAAAACAAAAAAAAAATTAAAAATATGTTGCCTATATTCAGATGAGCACTTTTTAAAAAAAAATTTTAAGTTTATTATCTATCTTCATGGGATCCTTTTTCAAATTAAGATTTTTAAAATTCGTTGCTTATCTTCATAATAACCCTTTTTAAAAAGAAGTTTTTAAAGTTTGTTGCCCATCTTTATAGAAGCCCATTTCAAAAAGAAATTTTTAAAGTTTGTTACCCATCTTTGTAGGAGTCCTTTCAAAAATAAATTTTTAAAGTTTATTGCTTATCTCCATAGGAAACCCTTTTCAAAAAAAATTTTAAAAGTTCGTTGATTATCTTCATAAAAGTCCTTTCCAAAATGAAAATTTTTGTAAAATAAAAAAAATCTCCAACATGCAAACAAACAAACAATATACAAGCAAAACATTATTAACCCTTGGTCTCGGACAAAATCAATGCATTAGTCTTTGCATTATTCTAATTCTTAAAAATATACAAATGGGGAAAATTGTAGACATCTAATTTTGTCTGGAAAAAATTTGACTAGTTATAAAGCTCTCAAAATCCAACTTGGTTCACATGTAACATTTGTTTAATTTTGACAAGTTTTAAAAAATAAAAATTGGGACCAATTTGACCTAAATGCTCTAATATCAAATGCAATCAAACTTTGTAAAAAAAATCACACTTGGTCAAAATTGATCAAAATTGGCTACGATGGATAGAATTTGAGTCAACTTTCAAAATTCACAACCAATTAGAATCAATGTAGTTTTAGATTAAAATTTCTAATTTTTTTTAAGCATTAAAAAGTTTGATTGCACTTCAAAAAGTGTAAAATTACCAAAATATCATTAGGGGTATTTTTATAATTTGACCTTTTCGAAGTTAAATTTTCGTAAAAATTTTCAAATCATAATTGAACATTTTTTGTAAAATAAAAACAAAACAAGATTTTTCATAAAATAAAAAAAAATCTCCAACATGTAAACAAACAAACAAAACATAATCTAAACCCTCTCAACTCTTAGTCCTAGACAAAATCAATGTATTTGGTCTCTACATTATTTTTTGTTCTAAAAAATATACAAGAAAAAAGCAACTATAAATACCTAATTTTATCCCAAAAAATTTGACCATTTGTGAAGCTCCCAAAATCCAACTTGATTCAAATCCAACATTTCTTCAATTTTGCTAAGTTGTAAAAATAAAAATCGGGACCAATTTAATGCTCCAAGGTCAAACGCCATCAAACCTAGTCAAAAAAAGTCATATTTTATCAAAATTGATCAAAATTTATCAAAACAGATAGAACTCAGGTCAACGTTCAAAATTTGCAACCAATTGAAATCAAAGTAGTTTTAAATTGAAATTTGTGATTTTTTAAAGTGTTAGAAAGTCTTATTGCACTTCAATAAATGTAAAATTACAAAAATGCCCTTAGGGATAATTTCATAATTTGGCCTTTTCGAAATCTGATTTTCATAAAAACTTTCAGACATAATTGAATATTTTTGTAAAATAAAAACAAAATGAGATTTTTCATAAAATAAAAAAAATCACCAACATGCAAACAAACAAATAACACACAAGCAAAACCATTTTAGCCATTGGTCCCTAACAAAATCAGTGTTTTAGAAAATCCAACATTTCTTTAATTTTTACATGTTTTAAAAATCAAATTGGCACCAATTTGACCTAAATACTTCAAGGTCAAATGTGGTCAAACTTGATCAAAATTAATAAAAATTTGTCAAAGCGGATAAAACTCGAGTCAACTTTCAAAACTAATAGCCAACTGGAATCAATGTAGTTTTAAATTGAAATTTATGATTTTTTTAGAGTGTCAAAAACTCTTATTACACTTAAAAAAGTGTAAATTTACCAAAATACCATTACAGGTATGTTTATAGTTTGGCCTTTTTGAAGTTCGATTTTCATAAAAACTTTCATATCATAATTGAATACTTTTCATAAAATCAAAACAAAATAAGATTTTTCATAAAATTAAAAAGTCTCCTACATGTAACAAACAAACATCATACAAGCAAAACCCTCTCAGCCTTTGGTCCCAAGCAAAATTGGTGTCGTTGGTCTTTGCATTATTTTTTATTCTCATAAATATACAAAGAGGGTAGCTATAAATATTTAATTTTGTTCTTGTAAAATCTAGCAATTATGAAGCTCTCAAATCCAACTTGGTTCAAATTCGATGTTTATTCAATTTTGACAAGTTTTAAAAAATCTAAATTGGGAACAATTTGACCCAAATGCTCTAAAATTAAATATGGTCAAACCTTGCCAAATGAAGTCAAACTTGATCAAAATTGATCAAAACTGGTCAAAACAGATAGAATTCGGGTCAACCTTCAAAATTCATGACCAATTGGAATCAATGTGGTTTTAAATTGAAATTTATGATTTTTTAAAGCATCAAAAAGTTTGATTACACTTTGGAAAGTGTAAAATTATCAAAATGCCTTTTGAGGTATTTTTGTAATTTGGCCTTTTAGAAGTTGAATTTCCATTAAAACTTTTATATCATAATTGAATTTTTTTTAATGATATTTAATGCATTAAAAACTACGATCACACATTGAGAGATATAAAATTACAAAAATACCCATTAGGGGTTTTTTTTAATTTGACCTTTCAAAGATCAAAATTTTGCAAACAGTTCTAGATCATGATTTCATATTATTTCTAAATTTTGAAATACTGCAAACCTTGATCGTACCTTGAAAGGTGTGAAATCACTAAAATACCCTTTAAAGGTATTTTTGTAATTTGACCTTCTTCAGGTCAATTTTTCACAAAGCTTTCTAGATCATTTTTTATAATATTTGGTAATTTTTGGTGCATTGAAAACCTTGTCAATACCTTGGGAGGTGTGAAACTACCAAAATACCCATTGTGGGTAATTTCGTAATTTGACCTTCTCGAGGTCAGATTTTCACAAAAAAAATTTTATATCTTAATCTCATATTATTTCATAATTTTTTGGTGTTTTAAAATCACAAAAATGAACAAGGGAGCATTGTTTTCTAAGAAAATTGCCTATAAACCAAAAATTTTCTAATTAAGGGCAAAATGGTCTTTTTACTTGGTTTCAACAGTATTAAAAATTCAATCTTTGGCAATTAGCCCTCCCAACCATAGGATGGTCTTGAGGATTTTGATCCAATGGTGAAAGATGGCTCCTTTCAAAGAAAACAAGGGATGAAAATGGACCATTAGATGCCCTTCTAAACCAAGGGCTAGCATTTAATTTGAGGAGATACTTTTATTCTATAATTTAGTTGGGATTTTAACATAGGAAGAACAAAGGAAGAAGAGGCTTGGAAATGAAAAAATAAAGGGAGAAAAGAAAAGGTGAAAGAAAGGAATAAAGAAAAAAATGAGAAAGAAAAATCTTGCAAGCTTGAAAAAGGTATAATCCCTACTTGTATTCCATTGCATTTTCACTACATTTTTCATAACATTTTCATTTTGCTTATTTACTTTTTTTTTTTTTGAGAAAATCCTTAGTTCTTTGTGTTTTTGGCTTCAAATTTGATCTAGAACCTTAATAAACTAATTCATAGTTTGATTTGAGATAAAAGATCAAAGAAAGAAAACAAAATCCACCATTAAACACCATTGGGAGGTTCGACCAACCCCATTTCACCATGGCAAAATCTCTTTTTGGTTCATTTTGATGTTTCTCTTGTTTTTAAATGATCGCCATAATGATTAGATAATTAGTTTGTTTGATATTTGCAGGAATTTTAATTAGCTATTAATGTATACTTGGTGTTTGGCTTGTGTTCTTGTTTATATAGATTCTTTGCTATTTTAGTTCATTACATGTTTGATGAAATTGCTCTAGTGATATAAAAGGTCTTCATATGATGATTTTCCAAGTGATTGATGTATGTTTGGGTCCAATGAATGGTTGTAAGATTGTGGAATGCCATGAGGGTGTTCGACTAAGCTACTTTCCATGCTTGGCCAAACCTCCTTGCTTAAGTGGTGGCTAAATGTTTCATGGTTCCTATGTGTTTTCATGAGTTTTTGGTTTGATCATCAAGTTTACAATATGCTTAATTTAATTTCCATGAATAAATTGTTGTTTTGGTAGCTTGTTTGGTTATTTTTTGTAATCATTTGCACGAGTTTTCAAAAGAAAAAAAATGGTGAAACATGTATTCAAATTTTGAAAAATTTTAGTGTTTGATTCATTTTCCTCATGTTTTTGCATGCATGTCATGTTTGTAATTTAGTTTTGTGAATACCTAGATTTGTAATTAGTTTGTTCTTTTATCATGCACATGTCAAATGCATCAAGTATTTACATTTTATCTTGACATTGTTGTAATTTGTTTTGGTCACATCCATTTACCCATAAAACCCCAAATTTGAAACCCTTAACTTGAAAACATACCTTAAACCCTAAATCCAACCCTTAACCCCATTCATGCATTTACATCACATTTTACTTTGTTACATGCATCCCTAAATTGCCATGCATTTATATTATGTCATTCATGCATTCATTCATTTTATTATGTTCATGTATATCATGCATTTGTTTTCAAAATGAGTTTTCAAAATAAAATGTTTTTAAATAAGATAATACATTAAGTAAATATAGTCATTGAGATCTGACCTAAATATAAGGGGACTCTTGGTGATTATTATTTATGTGAGGTATTATCTCGATTTTGTAGGACAAATTGAAAATCCCTAAATTAAAAATATTTTTGAAATTCTACCAAAATATAGAAAATGGAAAAGGTACGTCAATACTTAGGAAATTTTCATTTTGATCCAAAAATAAATTGTTTCACTTTTTAATAAAAAAAATAAAAAAGTTTTGTCTTTCAAATAAAAAGGAAAAGATTTTTTTTAATTAAAAAGAAAGAAAGAATGATGAATTAATCTCAAACATTATAATAGGACCACTTTTAACCAAAGTTTAAGGATAACACAAATTTAATTGGTACCATTTTCGATAGGCACTATGAGGGTGCTAAACCTACCCCACATGTAATGGATTCCCTAACCCTAAATTTGATTCTGTAGACCTTAATTTGTTCTTTTTTGTAAAACTTTTAATTCTTTTAACTATTTTATTCAAAGTATAAAAATTGTTAAGTAGCCAATCACACCATAAAAAAGATTCATGGTAACTCATTGTTTTGATTTTTATCAAAAATGCTTTTTTAAGCCCCTCACTTTCTAAATTCCCCATTCATCCGGTGCTCAAGTCACCATACTCCGTCCCCAAACATTGTGATACTTACCCCATAGCCGAACCCTCTATTATAAATAGGTAGGCTCTCTCTTGTATTTCACATCCCCACTCTATACCATTCTTCTTCTCTTATTTCTTAAGTTTCTCAGTTTTCTTAGTATTAGGCTAAGGTGACAGATTAGCCATTACAAAAGCTTTTATTTTCTAAATTCTTTCTTTATTTCAATACAAACATTCTTTGTTTTAAAGCTTTCTTGTTTTCAATTTACAAGCTCTTTAAAGCTTTCTTACTTTTTGTTTTCACAATCTTGTTCTAAGTTTTGATTATTCAAGTTTTAAGCAATCCTTCTTTCATTATAGTATTTGGCAATCTCCATTCTTTTATACAAGCTTTTGGTTTATGCAAGATTCATTCAATCATTGTTTCTTTTATGTTTTTACAAGTTTCAGCAATCATAAATCTTTCTTTCCTTCAAGTTTCAATCTTTGATTCTTTAAATCTAGTATATTCGACCTTAATCCAAAATTCCTTATGGCAGTTAGACATTGAGATCTTATCCTATATTAGTGTTCTTTATATGTTCTTAACTTATTATTTTTGCAATCAATTCGATCTTTCATTAGTTTAGATATCTGGTACTTGAATCCACCTAGTAACCCAATTCTATAATCCTTATATGACAATACTCTATTTCATCACTTTATTACTTGATTCCAATCTATGCACTTGTAGGCATTATAAAAAGAAGTAATCAAATGTTGACATAGTAGCTTGCATGAACCTTACTTTCCAACCCAATTGGTCATTGCCTGACTCATCCCAGCCCTTTTGACCAACTTTAAATCAATCCGATTGAACCAACTGAACATTTTCAATTGCTAAATCGCTTCAAATAGTAAAAGACCACTCCCAAACCTTCTAGATCGATCCAGATCACTTAATCTGTGCTAAACCATCATCGAACCACTCCAAACCACTCCATTCAACCGTGAACTACTTAAAACCATTTGAACCAATTCTTGAATTGTTAACCAACTTTGATCAATCATTTTTGGTATATTTTTTTTTATTTTATATATTTTTGTTAAGTTATTTATTTGTTTATTAATACACATTTAAATTTTGAATTTTTAAAATAAGCATATATATAAAAAAAAAAGTGTTAAAAATCTTCTTAAAACAAAAAATAGAAATCCTCCAATAATGACATATTAAGGAAATCAGAGTAGCGATTCTTTAAAAAACTCTAGGCGAGAATATTTAGAAAAATATTTAATATAAATAGGTTTTCATTTATTTTTTTAATTAAAAATGAGAAAATATAACAAAGAAGAGTTTCTTTTTTTAGAAATAAAATTACACATAACAACACATGCATATTATTAGCATTAATGAATTTTAAAAAAATATATATATGAGCCTCCGATTATGAGATTTTAAGAAAATTCGTGTAGCAATTCTTACAAAACCTCTAAGTAAGAAGGTTTTTTTAAATGCTATCAATGTATTCGAATATTTATAAAAATTTTCAATAAAAATTTTTTTTCTTCCATTACAAAATATAAAAAATGTGAAAAATAATAATAAAAAAGAAATATTAAGAAATTCATGTTTTCTTTAAAAAAAAGGAATAAATAATCTACAAAAAATAAATAAATGACAATAAAATAAAATAAAATATAACTACATAATAAAATGTGCATACCAATACATGAATATTATGTTTTATTATTTGCATTGCCTATATACCACTAAATCATAGAAAAGTATTTGTGAATCTCCGAAGAAGAGATTTTAAGAAAATTCAAATAGTGATTCCTAAAAAATATTTAGATGAAAAAAATTCTTTCTATGTTACTAAAACATTTTAAAAGTTTTTTCAATGACAAGGTTTTAATTTACTTTTCCAAAATAAAATAGAATAATAATAATTTTAAAAATAATAATATTAAACAAAAAAGAAAAAATTTTGAAAAAAAAGTGAAATAATAAAAATGAATGAAAATAAAATATATTAAAGAAAACCAAAATTTCGATGAATAAAGGAAGTCAAGAAAATTCTTTCTGGAATATCAAAATTAAGATCTATTTGTTAAGATTAAAAGATAACACATAACTAGTTAGTACCATTTTCAAATAGGAATTGTGTAGTGCTAATACTTCCCATGCATAACCATACTTTCGAACTCAAATTGATTCACAAATCAAAAATTATCTTTTAATAAAGTTTTAATTAATTTTCAGGTTTTATAAAAAAATGTAAATTTTAATAGATGATCAATCATGCCTACTAAAAAATGATTGGTAGCAACTTTTTGTGTTTTTAAATTCGTCCAATGGTTTCTAAAGACATTATGATAGAAAAACTGATATATTAAATAATTATTTCAATGGATTAAAAAAATTCAATTACATTATCAATAATCAAATGATTAACTCATAAATCATATAAACAACAAAATCATTAACATACATATATAATTAACAAATCTATTAAAGCAAAAAACTAAAAGGCAAGAATAAAAAAAACAAATATGATTTAAAGACTTAATTATAATTATCTTTAATGAATTTATTTATCAACATAAACCACATATATAATTATTTTTACAACAACTAAAGAAAAACTCCATATAATTGTTTTATTTTATGCACACTAAGTTTTGATCTTATTCTATTTGTATTTTTATTTGATATGAAAAATCATTCTAACTATAAAAAAGGAGTCTAATAATAAAAAAAGTCATTAAATTAAAATTTATTAAAAAATTACTAACTATTTTTTAATGAATCACTTTTAACAATTTTTAAATTAAAATTTTATTAAAAGTATTTTAGTAAATCACTTCTAATACTTTTTTAGTCTAATTATAAAAGACAAGTCTAATAGTAAAAAAATTATTTAAGTTAAAATTTATAAAAAAAAAAATTTACTAAGGATATTTTAGTTAATCACTTTTAACATTTTGGAATTAAAATTTTAAAATTTTAAATAGTTTAATTTCACATAAACTCTATTTATAATTTTAGTTTATTTAAATTAATTAATAAAAGTTAAATATTTAAGGTTAAATTTGTTAATTTAAAATCTTATAGGAGTATTTAAATTGATCATTTTTAACACTTTTGAAATTCATATGTTTATATACAAATGATAAAAAAAATATTTACAAAATTTCTTCTTCACTTGCATTTTTTTTTTCATTTTCGTGGTGGGTTTTTAAGGAAAAAGCAAAGCTTGCTAGAAAAAACAAGGTTTATGGGCTATGGAGTTGATTAAGGTTTTAGAGAAATCTTTTTTCTTTTTTTTTTTTGGCTTTTTTCCCTTTTATTTTGTCCTTTGTATTTTAGTTTGAGGGAAAAACAATTAATTTTTGAGTTGGTGTTTAATGCACTGATAGCTTATAAGAGTTATATATTGTTAATTAATCATATAATGACACTTTATTAATAAGAAAAAAAAAGTAGTCAGATTCTGAAAAATAGGTATTAATAAATTGTCTAATAGGCTTACTTATGATTATTTTAAAAGATCTAAATACTTTTATTTGGCTAAATGTTCAATTTTATATTAAATATTTGGGTGATTACTGAATTTAGGACTAAACATTGTAAAACTTTATACAAATAAAGATTAAACGTTATCAACTTATAACAATATAAGATTTTTTCACGAAAATATGGTTGTGAAAGACACACGTAATAATGCATAAAAAGATTAAATTCGAGCTAATATGATATTTGAATGCTGATTTGGCTATTATTTGTTAGTATTTAGTAAAAGAGAACAAATGTACTTCTCAAATATGTATTCTACTTTGATTGAAAAAAAAAAAAACAAAAACCTAATTGTTTTGTTTGTAAAAAATATCCAAATTAGCACAAACTCTAAATTACTTAGAGTAGATCTCCTCAATTCTAAATCACCCGAACAACATTTGAATTTAGGGTTCGTTATTCAACCCTAAATCTTTTCTCTATTTCAAATCTTTTTTCTATTTCAATCACCGATTTTGGAGTTTTGTAAAAAAGTCTTCGTTGTTCAATATTGAAGGTTATGATTTTTTAGAGCTACTCGTAATCATATTGGGCTTAAGAAAAGAGAAATTTGGAAGGTTATTTCTCATTGCTTTGTCATTAAATTTGCATGGGGTAAATAATACTTAGGCATTTGTAGTTTTATTATTCTTCATATTTAAGCACTTTATGGTTCTATTGTTCTTTGTTGCTCAAATTTGTGTTAATTTTTCATTGTAATAATATTATATATTCATTTAATATGTTTAGGATAGATAGGTATTATATTATATTTTATTGTAAATAGTTTATATAGTGACAAAATTAAATTTTCTTGTTTCTGTAAAATGAGTTTTTATTGTATTATATGATTTCACTATGCGGGGGATTTGTTGGTGAGGGTCATAATCTTATGTATATAATGAATTCTACCAAACTATTAGGGAATTTATATGGATTTAAATTTTATGGAATCTACCAAACTATTGGGAAATTCCATAAATAAATTTCAAAAAAAATAAAAAATAATTTTTATCGTACCTAACTATTGGAGGATTAATTCTCAAGTTAAATCTTACCAAACTATTGAAAGATTTAATGAATATTTTTCCCAAAAATAAATTTTATAAATATCTTTCACATAAAATCTCACCAAACTATTAGGAGATTTGCCATAAAGTAAATCCTACCAACCTATTAAAGGACTTTACTATTCTTTTGAATAAAAATACATTAATAAATCTGATGACAAAGCCTCTTCAGGGTGGGACATTAGTCTCCATAAATACTCTTGAGGTTAGAGAATTATCCTAAATTACTACCAAACTATTGAAATATTTTTAGGATTAATTTTCAATATTAAATATTTTGATAAATTATAAACATATTTAAGGCTTGGATAATTCAAAATCAAACTAATACCATCCTTTGGATGTGTGTTGTGGGAGTGCTATAACATTTCTCACATGTAACCGTACTCTTGAACCTAAAATTTGGTTTTGGGAAATCAAATTTACTATTTAAAGATACCTAAGCCAATCGTAAGACTCTTCTTTAAATGAGATAGATTTGATTAAGTGGTCAATCACACCTAAATAGAAAAGATTTGTGGCAACTCTTTTAATCCATGTCTAGCGATAAATCCACGAATCTATACGTTATGATAGTTTGGTGACTCCACTAAGGAGTGTAAGAGTCAGGCCAGTAAATGATTTCTTATTATCCAAGCCTTGCTTAATAATTTTGAGATTTTTTTCATTTTTTCTTATTCATTTCTTATATTTTATTTAGTTATTTATTTATATATATGTCATTCATTTGCATGTGCATAACATAAGCTCTCCATTCGAGCTATACCTCTTAGGAAGGAGTGAAGTACCTATGCCTTTGGGAGATTTCATGTCTCTATCTGGGCTTGTGAAATACTCCCATTTAGATTGAACCCTTTCCATTTATAGCCTATGATGGGTAAGGATCGGATGCTTTACTAGTTTGTGATGGACAATGATGTAAGGAACAATTTGGGAACCTTTTAGAAGGAATCCAAACCACATATAGTCAACTTTAAAAGCCTAACCATATGTAGAGCCATGTCTTTCTACCCTTTATAGTTAACCCAAAATTTAGGATCTTGTTATTATTTTACTTGCTTTATAGTGTTTGTTTTTTATTTCTTATTGAGATTACTAATTGCTTTTTTTATCTTATTTTTATTTTCTTCTCTTCTTATACATATTCATAAACATATATGCATATTGCATACTGTTCCTACCTTAAAAATATTTTTAACAAAAATTTTCATAGAACCCACAGAATTTCAAGTTTGTGCCTCATCTATACTTTTCAAATGTGATTCACCCATAGATGTGAAGATAGAGTCTAAAAAGAAGCAACAAGAATAAGAAGATTGTTTATCGCTCGTTTATGTCTCTACACTACCAAAGGAAGTCCATTTGCTCCTCAAATAGAATGATGTGAAAAGCCTCTTAGATATATAGAATAGCATGGTTCCTTCAAGGTAGTAGGCTTTTTGTCAGAAGTTTGGGCATATTGCATTTTTCTTATCAGTGAAAGTGGATAACTCACTCATTAAAGTGATGGTACAATTTTAGGATCCTTCTTATTGTTGTTTCATCTTTAATAAGGTCGATTTGGTACCAATAATAGAGGAGTATTCGATTTTGGTGGGTATGTATCTTTAATGTCTCGACAAAGTGTATGTGAAAAAGCACAACTTAGGGAATCACAATAAGCTAGTTTATATTTTAAGAGTGGGAAAGGAGCTCATAGATTCATATATTTAAGAAAAGGGAGAGCATAAGGGTATTCCATAGAAGTGTCTTCGAAATTTCATTGCCAAACATCCAGATGATGATCAAGGAATGAGGGTATTCACTCTAGCCATATATGGAATGGTTATTTTCCCTAACGTCTTATGCCACATTGAGATAAAAGTGGTAGATTTATTTAAATAAATTGAAAAAAGGTGTAATCCTTTACCAACTATAATGGCAGAAACCATCAAATCTCTGAACTTTTGTAAGTAGAATGACAAAGCAAATTTATTTAGGATACACACCACTACTGTATCTATGGATGAAGAGTTATCTTGAATGCAAGAAGAGTGCTTTCTCCAAACTCTATTTTCATAGTCAAAATCCAGTTAGGGAATTCTATGAGAGTGAATAGCCAAGGCAAAGACCCAGAAAGAATATTATATGCTATAAAAACTAATAACTTGTCAAGTGAAATGGTTAGCTCCGTGGATAAACCAAGAGCCTATGTTGTATCAATGTGGATAGGAGACAAGGGTTCCACTCTTAGGCTTATTAGGTTCATTAGGTTATGCACCATTGATGATAAGGAGATAGCACAAGGCTGAACAGTTTATTTCCATGACATACAAGCTTAACCAATTTTCGTATGGGAAGCCTAGAACTTTTCAGAGAATTGATGACATAGTCAATGCTTGGAAGAAGCCCAAAAGTGTGAGCCCTGAACCATTTACTGATAATCACTCAGGGATATTTGATTTGGAGAGCTAAGAGGAGCTAAAAGGTTACACTTATGATCAAGGACCATTGCCAGTTAGTGAACTAAGAGATGGGTAAGGTACCTTTATGTCAAAACTTACAAGGAAGGAACATGAAAAGTTGAAATAAGAAATTTTAAGACTTCAAGAAGAAAAAGAATAGTGGAAAGACAAAGCAGATAAGTTAGAAAATCATGTCCACAAGATTTCTAAAAAATGTAACAAGACTCAAAAGATTATTAGAGAATGGGATGATGCCCTTAAGGAGTTAATGAAGCTGCAACAAGAACACAAGAGCTTGCATATATAGGTATAGGCTAAAGAAATAAATAACACAAATTTGGCTTGTGAGAATGAAAAACTGAAAAGAGAATGCTCATAAATGGAAGATGATTATATTGAAGCTTAAAATGAAAATCAAATGCTCAAAGAGTACATCCAAACGTTTAATGAGCAAAGAAATCACATCGTAGCACTTACAAAAAGGCACAGGGAATTATCTTATCAGGTGTGATTTGGCCAAAGAGAAGGGTTAGGAAGACAAAGGTACATAGAGCATCTTACAACCCAGATAAATAAGGCAGTGATTAAAACAGGCAAAATGGTAGAGAAGGCTAAGACATTGAAAGCTTTGGTCAATCCAGTAGGAGAATATAGATAGTGACTATTGAATTTCATTGAAGAAGTTAAGGATCAGTATAAACAAATTAGGTGCTTTTACAAAGGAAAAGTATTAGACTTGATGTAAAATAGATTTCTGTGAAATAAATGAAAGTTCATTTTTGTTGAAATCTTTTAAAGGGTAAATATTTTTTTCTTTCTCTCTTTTTCATGCATTGCATTACATGCATTCATCATCATATCATCACTAATTTTAAATTATGGTACTAAGGTGCAAGAATAGCTCAACATTCATATAACACTCAGGCTAAAGCCAAAAAGATGGAACAAGATAATGCAAACCATTTTGAAATGTTGGAAAAGGATTAAAAGATAATTGAGAGGAAGCTAAGCAAGATCTTGGAAGCTCTAGAAAAGATAACCAAAGGAAAAATAGTAGAAGAAGATATCTCATATGAAGTTACTGAACCAATGTATCCATTGGGTTTCTATCCACATCAGACCTAAACAAACCTAAGTTTTCAACCATAATAGACTACGTTCTTGAATTACAGTTACCCAAAGATTCCTTATGTACCCAGTCAAAAGAATGTTCAGAGTTATACCAATCTTATCTTTATTGAAAAAATAATTGAGCCCATCCAAATCCCTAATCTGGATAAGAGAAAAAAAAAGTGAAGTTGTAGACGGCTGTGCCCTAAAAAGACACTAAACCAATCAAGTCATGAGCATGATTAAAGAAAGATTACGGGCTATGGAAGGCATTGATTTCTATAAATCCATGGATGCTATGGGACTTTGTTTGGTGCCAGACATGATGATACTACCTAAGTTCAAAGTACCAAAATTTGAGAAGTAAAACGACACTAAATACCCCATTACATGTTACGATATACTATTGTAAAATGATAATACATGCTAGCGATGAAAAGCTACTCATGCACATTTTTCAATATAGCTTAATTGGGTTTACTGTAAGGTGGTATGTTCAGTTGGATAGGACCCGTATAAGATCATGAAAGTATTTGACTCGATCTTTTATCAATCAATATCACCACATCATAGATATGACTACTGATCGCCTTTTATTATAAGTAATGGAAAAGAAAACATCAAAGTCTTCAAAAAGTATGCCTGAAGGTGGTAGGATATTGCTACTTAGGTACAATCAACCTTAACAAAAAAAGAGACAACAGTGCTATTTGTAAGCACTCTAAAGTCACCATACTATGAGAACTTGATAGGAAATGCGACTAAAAATTTGTTGATATGGTGATTTCAGGAGATATCATTGAAAATGTCATTAAAAATGGTAAACTTGAAGGAAGAGAGTCTCTACTGCTAACCTACCCTTGACTAACTTACCTCATGCATTACCATACTATAAATCATGCTTCTACTACACACTACCAACGAACTATACAACTTTTATATCCAATCGCACCAAGGCCTTCTACTCACCCAACTAATCCAACAAGTGGTATGTGAGAATCATAGACTTGAGAAAGACCTATATTTGATCCTATTCTTGTAAGCTACACCAAACTAAACTAAGAGCTCTATAAGAACCACCTGATTACCCTTATCCCCACTAAACAACTTAAACCTTCTTATCCTAAATGGTATAATTCCATTGCCCATTGTGACTACCATTATGGGGTGACTAGCCATTCTACTAAGAATTGCACTTTTTTGAAGCATAGAGTGCAAAACTTCATTAAATAAGGCTAATAAGCTTTAATACCAGTGAGAACTCAACACCTAATGTCAGTAAGAATTCCCTACCTAATCATGTTGTCAATGCCTTGAATAAGGATAAACGGTATATGAAAAAAAGAGTAGAAGAGATCATAATGTCATTTAGTCAGCTATACGAAGCCCTATAACGAGACTGGATTGATACTACTGGTGGTTCTATACACTTATAGTGGGAGGTGTGTCCCAAACTAAATATGTAAGTATCATAGTAAGGCTCCAGAGCATTCTATTGTGACATGCTGGTCGTTTCATGATAAGGTATAAAAATTAATAGATTCATATGAGATAGAGTTGTATGAGTAGTTAGAAAATCTAGAACGTACTGAAGCGGCCATGACAAACAAATAAGTGCCTAAGCCTATCACCATTTGTTGTAATGAAAGGCCAAAATTAGTTAGGAATAAGTTTGTTCCCAAACCAGTAACCTTTAAAGTCCCAAGCCTATTCCTCTATAAAGATGAAAGGGCTGTACCATGGAAATATGATTGTGAAGTTACAATCTAATGGCAAAAAAAAGCTATGCCAAAATCTGAGACTACCACTATAACAGGTGTAGGGGCATGACTAAAAGTAAAAGATGTTATACTATAAACCCTTGGAGAAAGCAAAAAGGGGAACAAAAAAATAGATTGAGCCAGAATTGATTCCAGAGAATGACATCCCAAATTCTGTGAAAAAAAAAAGCCTACAAATTTTTCAAACTAGTAAAGCATAATGAATATTCTGTGGTGGAGCAATTGAACAAGATGCCAGCCAGAATCTCTCTGCTATCACTTCTATTGAACTTAAAACCATATCGTAATGCCTTGCTGAAGGTATTAAATCAAGCTTATATGGCACACAACGTGTCTGTAGAATATGTGAATCAGTTAACAAGGAACTTAGTGGTACCACATCACATATCTTTTAGTGATGATGAGATTTCACTTGAGGGTAAAGAAAGTACCAAGGCTTTGCATATCACTATTAAATGCAAAAGCCATATAATAGCTAAAATCCTTATTAATAATAAATCAGCTATTAATGTCATGCCCATGTCTACTCTAACCAGATTACCTTTTGACATGTCCCATATCTAAAGCAGTCATATGGTGGTCTAAGCATTTAATGGAACCAAATGTGAAATATTGAAAGGACATCAAGTTACCCACGCAAATTGGGCCATGCATTTTCAATATAAAGTATTAGGTCATAGATATCTCTTCATCTTACAATTACCTATTGGGAAGACTATGGATTCACATGGTAGGCACTGCTCTTTCCTCATTACATCAAAAGATCAAATTCAATGTGAAAGGTCAATTGGTGATTGTGGCAAGGAAAAAGGATTTGCTGGTAACATAACCTATAAATGCCCCATATATAGAAGCTGCAGAAGAATCATTAGAATGCTCTTATCAATCTTTTGAACCTATCAACGTAATAAACGAATGAGTTAAGTTCAGTAAAATTATGATCAATCAGATGATTAATAAGGGTTGGAACATTGGAGTCAACTAAGGCAAAAGTCTGCATGGGATAAAAAAACCGCCAATGATTGAAGACAACATCAGAAGATTGGGTTTGGGTTATGAAATGGAAAAAATGCAAGACAACAAGAGAAGGGCGAGGAATGGGCCAATTGTTATTCCCCATCTAAATGAAACATTTACTCTTTGAGGATATATGTACTTAAGAGCTAAGGTAAATACCGAAGAAAAATTAAAATAGAAAACACTTTTGCTGAATTGTCCATCCATGTGGTAGGCAAAAATGGTTAGAAAGAGGTAATGTTGGTTTATCTATGCCCACCAGACTATGAGTTAAAAAATTACAATGTCATCTAAATGCTTGCTATTTCTAATTTTCTCTCAATATAACTATAACTCCTAATTGCTTATGCCTAAAAGAATTAGGATGATTTCTTATGTTTGGGCCTTTTATTTTTCATTATTTTAATAAAAGATAAAAGCATGCATTTTATCCATTTCCCCATCAAAGCATCTCGCCAATATTTCCCATTTCATTTAATTTCAGGTTTATAAATAAATATAAAGGTAATCATGACAATGATCAAAGATTTAATTTTGAAAACTCAATTAATGTTGATGAACTTAACATTGAAGAAGACTCTGAAGAATACATTTTGCCTCAAGATTTAACAAGATTAATTGAGTAGGAGAATAAGTTTATCAAGCTTCATAAAAAAGTCACTAAGATTATCAACTTAGGTGATGCCAAATACGAAAAAAAAAAAAGTCTAGGTCGGTACCTTGCTCCCAACAGTTGATAAACAAGGATTAAATGATTTACTTCGAGAATTTGTAGATGTGTTTGCTTGATCCTACTAATATATGCCTAGGCATTTGAAATAGTGGAAGCCTAAATGTAAGCCAGTCCAACAAAAGTTAAAAAAAATGAAACTGAAAATATTATTGAAAATTAAAAAAAAAAATGTGAAAAAGCAATTTGATGCAGGCTTTTTGCAAATGGCCAAGTATCCTGAATGGGTGGCTAATATAGTACCTGTCCCCAAAAAAGATGAAAAAGTACGAATGTATGTGGATTATCATAATTTGAACAAAGCTAGCCCAAAAGATAATTTTCCTCTACCTCACATTAATATGTTAGTGGACAGTACGACCTGACATGCGATGTTCTCTTTTATGGATGAATTTTTTAGCTATAATCAAATAAAAATGGCTTAGAATGATATGGAAAAGACTATATTCGTAACTATGTGGGGAACCTTTTATTACAAGGTTATGCCCTTTGGACTAAAAAATGCTAGGGCAACCTATCAAAGAGCTATGGTGACACTTTTCCATGATATGATACATAAGGAGATTGAGGTATATATGGATGATATGATTACAAAATCTTGAAAAAGAAAAAGACCTTTTAACCAACCTCAAAAATTTGTTTGAGAGGTTAAGAAAGTTTTAACTTAAGTTGAATCCATCCAAATGCACGTTTGGAGTCAAATCAGGAAAACTACTGGGCTTTATAATCAATGAAAGGGGAATAAAAGTTAACCTAGACAAGATTCAGCCCATTCAGAACTTATCATTGCCAAGCACACCAAAAGAGGTGCTAGGTTTATTGGGTAGGTTAAATTACATTTCTTGATTCATTTTACAACTTACTTTTAAATGTGATCCCATCTTTAAGCTCCTTAAAAAAACAACCCTGGTGAATGTTAAAAAGCTTTCGACAAAGTTAAGCAATACCTATCAAATCTTCATTATTAGCACCACTTATTTTAGGAAGACCATTGATTTTGTACATAATGGTTCATAAGAAATTGATGGGATGTGTGTTGGGATAGCAAGATAAATCTAGCAAGAAAGCAAAAGCTATTTACTACTTGAGTAAGAAGTTTATAGAGTATGAGTCTAAGTATTCATCACTAGAGAATATGTGTTATACTTTGACTTAGACAACTAAAAGGCTTAGGTAGTATATGCTCTACCACCCGACTTGACTTATAGCTAAACTAAATGCAATTAAATATATCTTTGAAAAGCCATCATTATCAAGAAGAATTACAAGATGGCAAATGATGCTTTCAAAATATGTCTAGTGTATGTAAGCTAAAAGGCAATCAAAGGAAGTGTCATTATTGAATTTCTCATAGATCGAGCCATCGAAGATTAAGAACCCATGAAACTTAATTTTTCAAACAAAGAATTAATGGTTATCTCAGGACTAGAAGAAGATAATGATGATGAAAAGATATGAAAAATGTATTTCGATGAGGCTGTTAATACAATAGGGCATAGGGTTGGAGTAGTTTTAATATCTCCAACAGAACATTACTACCCTATTATAGAAGATTAAACTTCAATTGCACCAATAACATGGCTAAATATGAGGCATGTGTTATGGGAATGAATGCTATTTCAGACAAAAAAAATTAAGGCATTAAAGGTGTTTAAGGATTCAGTCTTGGTCATCTATCAACTAAAAGGTGAATAGGATACAAGGGATTCAAAGCTTATCACATACCATAAATACATCTTAGAGTTATCTAAACAATTTGAAACAATCCAATTTGAACATTTACCTTGGAAAGAAAATCAAATCATAGATGCCTTGGCTACCTTAGCTGCAATGGTATGAATTGGCAATACTATTGAAATTCAACCCATCAAATTAGATGTTAGGGATATGCCAATGCGTTACACCAATCTAAAGGAGAAAAAAGATGGAAATCCCTGATATTACGACATTATGCGATATCTAAGGATTTAGTAGTACTTCGATCAAGCAACAGGATATGATAAAAGAGTCCTGAAGAGATTGGCTATGGGATTCTTTTTAGATAGGAAAGTTTTGTATAAGAAAAGCAAAGATCAAGTGTTATTGCGTTGCGTAAGTGCTTCTGAGGCTAAGAAAAACATTGGTGAAGTGTATGATGGTATATGTGGAGCACATGCAAATGTACATATGATAGCAAGATAGATCATGAGAGCCGATTATTATTGGTTAACAATGGAGAGAGATTGCATTGATTATGCTCGAAAATATCATAAATGTCAATTTTATGCTAACAAGATTTATGCTCTGCCCATTACTTTACATGTTATGGCACCACCTTGGCCATTTTCTATATAAAAAATAGATGTCATTGGTCCCATCACCCCAACGGCATCAAATGGGAATAGATTCATTTTTGTGATTATTGACTACTTCACTAAATGGGTCGAAATCGTTTCATTCATAATTATAACTCGATCAGTAGTTTGTAAGTTCATAAAAAAAAAATTTGTAGATATGAACTCTTAGAAAGGATCATTTTAGATAATATAAAGAACCTGAACAGTAAGATGATGCAAGAAGCATATGCTCAGTTTAATATTAAGCACCATAATTCAGCTCCTTATCACCCAAAGATGAATGGGGCAATAAAAGCTACAAAAAGAATGTCAAAAGGATTATAAAAAAGATGACTGAGACATATAGGGACTATCATCAAAAATTACCTTTTACTTTGCATTCCTACCAAATATCTGTATATACGTCGACTAGGGCAACTTTATTTTCCTTAGTTTATGGAACGGAAGCTGTATTGCTAATAGAAGTAGAAATCTCATCTCTAAGAGTTCTAAAAGAAGTATAGTTAAAAGAAGCTAAATAGGTCCAAGAGCACTATGAACAATTAAACTTCATTAAAGAAAAGAGGTTAGTAGCACTTTGTCACAACTAATTATACCAAAAAGAATGATGAGAACTTATGATAAAAATGTCTGACCTCACCAATTTTGAAAATGTGAGCTGGTATTGAAAAGAATTTTTCCAAGTCAACATGATGATAAAGGAAAGTAGACTCCAAATTGGGAAAGATCATATGTTGTAAAAAGGGCTTTTTCAGGGGGAACCTTAATTTTTGTCAGAGATGGATGGAGAAAATCCTCTTAATCCATAAATTTTGAAGTAGTGACGAAATGCTTTGCTTAAGCAAAAAAAATGAGAGTTCAAGTTGAAAACTCAAAAAGGTAGCTTAAACTAAATAGCGGTTATCTAAGTTGAAAAACTATAAAGGCGACTTAGATAAGGAGGATATGAAATCACTTAAGAGGCATACCCAAATCGATGAATTTCAAAAAGTTATAAAGTGTAAGGGCATTATATTTTGGTTGAGTTTTTTAAGAAATCCAAGATTTGTTGTCATAATTATCTAATTGTTTGTCTTGGGGCACTATTACCCTAAATAGCCATCCCTATACACCTTTATTTTATTCTACTGCCATCATTTATAATTTACTTCTTTTCCAAATAAATGACATTTGTCTTATTTATGTTTCACTTTCAATTCACCTTTTTTTTTTATGCCTTGCCATGAATAGACGAAATGTATAACTTACATCCCATATTTTGAAATTGAAATAATGATTGAGTAATACTATAAGAGATTGTGTATTACTTTAAGAGAATTAAAAAGAATGAGGGTTAAGGATGATGTCTTCAAAATAAGATAAGGTCATTGATTTTGAAAGCTTTCCTTAGGACAAAAATAAGTGCTTATCCTGAGTAACAAAGAAGAGTTTGTAGTCTCTTTACAAGAAATATGCAAAATGCAGAAGAAAACTATTGAAGCCTTAGTACCATGATTAACCTTTCATTAGCACCCTAGATAAGGCATGCACTGTATCATTGCATTATCATTCATCACTTGTTTTGATATTGGCTCAGTCCATATTATCTTTGTGACTTGTGATTCAATTCCGATCGTCCGATTTTGACTCAGTCTAGATTGTCTTTCTAAATTTATGGTTCAATCTTGGCGTTTATCATATTTTGACCATGGTTCAACCACAGTCACCAAGCTTCAACTTTAACTCGATCCAAGACTTGCGGTTCAATCCCAATCATTCGATCTCGACTCTAACCAGATCATTTTTCAAACTTGCGATTCGATCTCGGTCGGTCAATCTTGACTCTGTCCAGATCGTCTTTTCAGATTGTGGTTCAATCCTAGTCATTTGATCTCAACTTTGTCCAGATCATCTTTTGACCATGGTTCGACCACCACAGTCACCAAGCTTCTACCTCGACTTGGTCAAGTCAACTTTTCGAACTTGCGATTCAATTTCAGTCATTCGATCTCAGCTCCATCCAAATCGTTTTCCAAACTCGCGGCTCAGTTTCGATTGTTTTTGCTTAGTGATTTGACTATTTTTTGGATCGAAATAAAGTGGATGTCTAGGTCTTATGCATTATTCTTGTCTAATATAAATGTGCAAAGAAGGGTAACCATAAACATCTATTTGTGTCCGAGGTCAATTAGGGTCGATTTTTGTTACTGTTACTATTATTATTCTTGTATTATTATTATTATTGTTATTATTATTATTATTATTATTATTATTATTATTATTATAATAGTATAGTATGGTATATTGTTATTATATTATTATATTATATTATTATTTCTATTTTATTTTCACTATTATTATTATTATTATTATTATTATTATTATTATTGGTATTGTTATTTATTCTATAGCATAATATATTACTATATTATTATTATTTTTTTACTTTTATTTTTCTAGTTCTTTCCTTAATTTTCTTTTAGATTTACGTTTGAATAAGGAAATTGAATCTATAACCAATCGAATTAGAAGGATCCAAGATGCTCGATCAAGGATTTTAATGCAGAACCAAATCACAAGACTTTTAATTTGATTCAAAACAATCAGCAAGGACAAAGGTCTAAAATTATGCTCGAGCAGATTCCAATCCTAGGATTCAAGCTTGGATTGATTTTGTCCAATCCTTAGAATTTTTACTAGATGCTACCTATAAATTGGACAGATTACTGTAGAACAAGACACTGTTGATTATTAGAGAAAAGGGGTTTTGTGTTTAAAATTCTGGAAAATTTTTGGGTGCTAGAATTATGGGATTTTTGTGTTAAAAGTTCAAGATTCGAAGTTTTTGTGGTTGAAAAGTGTTTGGATTTCTGGTTTCTATTTGGAAGTGTGAGGATTGAAATTTTGGATCTCTGGAATCAAGGTTAGGTTTCTAGAAAATTTGAAGAATCTGGGAAAAATCTGGGTTTGGAATAAATTTTTGAATTTTTTGATTGAATTTTCCAATAGGATTTGAGTTATTCGATTAGTTTTCAACGAATTTTCCAAAAACCGATGGGTTTTCTAGTTTTTCGTTGAATTTCTAGGTTTTTCTATAGAGAAGTTAGAGAATTTTTTAGGCTAAAGAGAGAGGGAACCAAGAGCTTCTGAAGATAAAATGAAGAACTTGGCTTTTATAGGATTCTAAAACGACACTGTTTTTGTGAGCCTAGATCCTCACGTAACTCGAATAAGAGTCGTATGCCACCTACGGTTCGACCAACTCGGTCATAGGTTTTTCTTTTTCTATTTTAATTTTATCTTTTGATTTTATTTTTTATATTTTGATTTTTAGTTTTTTTATTTATTTTATTTTACTAATTTTATTATTTATTTATTTATATTGAGTAATTCATTATTCATTAAATATTTTGCAAAAAAAAATTCGTTTTATTTTTGGAAAGTAATAAAAAAATTTTAAAAAATCTTTTTAAATAAATTTGTGAATTCTACCAAACTATTGAAAAAATTTTATAGATTTGAATTTTATGGAATCCACCAAAACTATTGAAAATTTTCACAAATAAAATTTTTTTTTTAAAAAAATAATTTTTATTCTACCAAATATTAGAGGATTACATCTCAAATTAAATTTACTAAACTATTAGAAGAATTAATGAATTATTTTCCCAAAAATAAAATTTTATAAATATTTTTCAAATAAAATCTCACCAAACTATTAGAAGATCTGCCTCAAAATAAGTCATAGACTTTACTAATTTTTTTGAATAAAAATACATTAATAAATCCAATGACAAAGCCTCTTTAAGATTGGACACCGGTCTCCATGAATACTCTTGAGGTAAGAGAATTATCTTAAATTATTACCAAACTATTAGAGTAATTTTAGGATTAATTTTCAATATTAAATATTTTGATAAATTATAAACATATTTAAGGCTTGAATAATTCAAAATCAAACTAGTATCATCATTGGATGGGCACTGTGGGGGTACTATAACATTCCTCACTCATAATCATACTCCTGAACCTAAAATCTGGTTTCGTGGATCAGAATCTACTATTTAAATATACCTAAGTCAATCTTGAAACTCCTCTTTAAATGGGACAAATTCGATCAGATGGCCAACCACACCTAAACAAAAAAGATTGGTGGTGATTACTTTAATCCATGTTGACGGTAGGTCCATGGATATATACGTTATGACAAACATGACCACATAAATTTTTTTTCTCTATTTTTTAGCTCTAAAATAATCTCACTCACTCTATCAAAAATTTTAGAATCATGCATAAATGAAATCCACCAACATGGCCCTATAATCATAATAAAGTAATATCAACAAATTTAGAAAAAAATATAATTTTTTTTTTGCAAATTATTTTGTTCATAAAATTACCAGATAATATAAGCATTCATAAAATTTTTTACCAGGATTACAATTTGTCCATGAAATCCACCTAGCTATTTTTATATTATAGTAATAAAAAATGGGTTCTCCTTCAAAATCTCATTCTATAGGGTAATTAACTAAAATTAACTTACACGTGTTTATATTATAATACTAACCTCTGGAAACCTTGCAATTTTAACATTTTAAAGAACAAAGTTAGAGAAATCTTGACCCAAATCAAAGCATAAAAAATTTTGAAAAACTCGAAAGTTTTACTAACATTGAATTTACATTACTAGATGAACTCATATTTGAAATAGACATTATGTACAGATTTTCCTTTGAAAATATATTTTTCAAATTTTTATGTTGTAAAACAAGAAAATGAGAATGGTTGCAGTGACTAAACCCTAAGTTTCAAAAAGAAAAAAAAGAAGAGAAATGAAATAGGCTTAGAAAAAAAATATTAAAAGGACCTTTTCGTTTGTTGTTCCATGTCAATAAATCATTTAAACTTAATTCTATGTCAATTCCATCTATTATGGTTTTTAGACTTAATAATGCACATATTTCACAGCCACATTTTAGTGAAAAATTCTACATTGTAAAACTTTGATAACGTTTAATTCTTGTTTGTATAAAATAAAATGTTTAATTGTAAATTAAAGAACTACCCAAACATTTAGTCTCAAATTGAGTATTTAGCCTTCTTATTTTACTTATTAATAAGATATCATTTTATAGTTTTTTTTATCCATTGAATAGGGAATGTGGATAGTATGGTTTGAACTTTCACCTTATATATCTTCTTGAGCCTTCTTAACCATTAAACCAAAAAGTTAAACACAACTATAATTTTATAGTTAATTCATAATGTATAGCATTCATACGTCAAATATTAACTTTTAAATTTTTTTGCATAATTTATAAATTTTAAAAGCTAATTAAATTACTCTAAATGTATTCTCTTTGCAAAAGACTGGAAAAAAAATCTATCTTCAAGTAAGAAGTCAAAATTAGGGATAGCAAAATAACACATACTCCACATCTTTTGACCCATCCAATACAATAGGATCAATTTTTTAAAATTGGATGTCTAATCAGATTCAAATCGCAGTTGGGTTTTAAGTAGCACTACCTCGACCTGAACTGGATCTATATAAAAATATATCATTTTATTAGTTATTTAATTTTATTTTATACATGTATTACATGGGTAAATATCATGAAAGGTCACCCAACTTATACCAAATCTCATTTGGGTCACTAAACTCTAATTTGTCCCATCTAGGTCACTAAATTTTATTAAGTATATCAAAATTAGCCACCCTAATAAATTCCATCTAAATTTTGATAAAAAAAATGACATGATTGCCACATCATTAGTCACATTATCTACCACATCAGATAACTAAACCCATATAACTTCTTGAAAGGTCATTAAAATTTTCTAAATAGGTCACTAAACTTTAATTTGTTACTAGAAGATTAGTAAATTTGTTAAATGTAACAAATTTTGTCATTCTAATAAATTTCATCTAAAAAAAAAGTTAGATAAAATTTAAACGTTGAACTCAATCAAGCAACATTCAAATTTTTTATGTAACCAAAAATCCTCTCATGATCTAAATATTAAACTCATTTAAACAACATCTAGATTTTTTATGTAGCTAAAAATCCTCCTAATACTTCACAAAAAATTAAAACAAAAAAAAAAATCAAGTAAACCTAGAGTAATTAAAACTTTAATAAATATTTGTTTTTCCTAAAGTGCTTTAACTAAATTGTATGGACTTTCTCTTTTATTTAAATATTTATGTTCTTTAATTTAAATAAAAGCAATAATACTCCAAGAAAAATAAATATTTATTTCTACTCTGGGTTTATTTAATCTTTTTTTTTTTTGTGGGATATAGAGGATTTTGTATTATATAGAAAATATGTATGTTGTTTAGTTGAATTCAATATTTAAAATTTATCTAACTTTTATTTGAATGAAATTATTAGAATGACCAAATTTGATATACTTAATAAATTTAAGTGAATTATAGTAACAAATTAAAATTTAATAACTTATTTAAAAATTTGACAAAAGTTTAATGGTCTCTTATGAAATTATTTGAGTTTAATTAGTTAATGTGACAAATGATGTGATTGATGATGTGGCAACCATGTCATTTTTCTATCAAAATTTAAATGGAATCTATTAAGGTGATTAATTTTATTATATTTAACAAAATTTAGTGATTTGAATAGGATATATTAAATTTCAATATCCCATTAAATTTCAATATCATATAGGTATAAGTTGAATGACTTTTAATAAAATTTTATCCTATATTATATTAATATAATTATTATTTAATACTTTAATTTAAGATATTATTTTAATCAAAATACTATATTTATAAATAATTAAGATATAATTTATATTAAAAATACTTTATGAATATTATTAAATTAAAATTATTAAATTAATTTTAAATCAAATTAAATCAATTACAATTTATAAATATACTAATCAAATTAAATATAAACAAATAATATTTTAATATCAAAACAAATTCAAATATAAATATTAAAAACTCGAATATCAAACCCAATCCATTACTATCCCTCGTTAATTTGCCCAAGTCATAACTCCGAAATCATTAAAAAAATACTAAAAATTCAAAAGAAAATCAAAAAGTTTAACAAGGTGGTGACAAGGAAGTGCAACCCATCAAATTTCGAAATCGAAGGAGAAAAGGAAGAGGAAATGTCGACATTTCAATCGTTGTCGCCATCACCTTATCATTATAATCACCATCATCGCCCCTGGCATACTTAGACAATGATCGACACATTGCATTCTTAGAGATGCTGTACAATTTGATGCCTTTGTTTGTGGTTTTGTGGTTGACAAGGACAGAGTTGCCAATTGGGTTTTATTATTTCAAGCTCATCAGAGAAGTAAAGCCGAATTGAAAAATGGTTTGAGCTTTTGCTGAAGAATGTTGTCTCATTTGTTGGGTTTTCATGCTCTATTACGCTTTTGATATTATGAAAAGGAAATTTTTCTAAAAGGAGATTGTTTTTTTCGTGCAGGACAATTTTATTTCCATGGTTCTAGGACTTCACAGTTCCCTCCAGATGAAAATGGGGTATGAGAAACTCATTGTATATTATCTGTTTTCTTATTATTATTTTATTGTTAATAATTTTTTCTGTCTATTCTGCATATAGGTCTCAGCTCATAATGCTGTTCACTTGGCAAGCACGTATTGTGCCCTAGCCATACTAAAGATGGTTGGCTTTAATCTCTCTACTGTGGACAAAGAATCAATATTCATATCCATGAGAAATCTTCAACAGCCTGATGGTAGGTATGCTTCAAAGTATAGTTCTTATACACTATTGACAGAAGAAATTTGCCATAGATGCTTGTTAGAGATGAATATTAATTGATTCTTTGGTCAAAGTCCAGCTATGCATACTGTTTGTAAGGGCAATCAATTATATCCTGATCATATTCTTATGCCCAGGCAAAGAATGGAAAGGGAAGGGGAAAAAACATGTCATTTAAACTCAAATTTGTATTTTCTTCCTCTCTATTTTTCATGTGATAGATCTTCTAGACTGATTACCATTGCATGAAGTTGATGATTATTGTTTTCTTGATCTTCAGTTTTATGCCGTTGCATGTTGGGGCAGAGACAAATCTTCGGTTTGTATATAGTGCTGGTAAGAACCGAAATCATTACCAGTTACAATGAAAGCTCAATCTGTTGGAGTTCTCCATAATGAAATTTCGATTTAGTTAATTGATGTATCAGCTGCTATCTGCTTTATGTTGGAGGATTGGAGTGGCATGGATAGAGAGAAAGCCAGGGAATACATCTTAAATTGCCAATGTTTCCATTTTATCTTATTTTCTGTTTAGGTTATGCATATATACTGAAGTAAAAGTGATTTTATTCTGTCAGTCTTCCGACGGTGGCTTTGGCTTAATGCCTGGTTTAGAATCACCTGGTGAGTTAAAAAATATCTCATGTAATAGCTTAATATATATTCTGTCACCTCTGTGCATCTAGAGCAGGGTCTAATCATTGTTTCTCTGCAATTTTCTCGTTGCTCTTAGTCATCATATGAGTTTATAAACAAATTAGGCTGAGCATGAGTTTGGTCCTACTTAACTGATGTCATTTCTTTTTTGTTTCCCTCAAACAACTTCTTTCATCAAATTATCACATTTTCAATGTCATTTGCTTACCGGTCTATTTTTTTGTAGGAAAAGTTTCTGCATGAAGCTGCTCTGCTCTATATTTCTTTAGTTTTCAGATTCTGTTCACTTTGATGATATTTACCAACAGCATTAGTCTTAGTGATGCAGGGGGTGGTACAAATTGTGCCGTGGCATCTCTTCCGTTAATGGGGTATATTGAAGATGATCTTCTGTCAAAAAATGCATCATCGTCCATCATAAATGTGCCGTTATTACTGGATTGGAGTATGCAGGTTTACTTTTGTCATTTGATATCTGGAAGCATCACTTAGTACGCCAGGAAGATGTAAAGTTTAGCTTAATATCTAGAAGTACACAATGGACACCTTAAAGGCCATTAAGAGCTTAAAGGTGCTAATAAGGAAAATGCTTTTTAAGAGATGGTTCAATATCGTTATCTCTGTGTGCAAACTTAATTTTTGAGTTGAGTGATCAGTACTTTTGCATTTCTTTTGCCCAAGAATGATTTTATCCTCTCTCCTCTCCTCTCTCAAACAGAGACAGGCAACTGATGGCAGATTTCTGGTAAGCATAAGAAAAACCTTTGTTCATTACATGATATAAGCTGCCTTTGTGTTGATGAGATGATGTTCTTGTGTAGGGTTGGGGCAGTTTTGGGGATATTAGGAGGCTACAAATTCATTGACAAGATTGCTTTTACGCAGACTTGTCAATCTGAGGTGCTGCTACTGCTTCTTGGCATTTCATCTAATTTAGCATGCATTCAAGAGCACCCTCATATAAATGGTGGTTCCAGAATCGAAGACATAACATGCACTTTGAATTTAAATAATAAAGTAAATGAAGCAGCCTGCCATGATGATACATGGAAGACAAGAAACTGCTTGCTTGGGTGCAAGCTGGAACCAATGCCTGAAAATTTTAAACCATAGTCTTTTTATGGAAGTCACCATCTCCTAATTGCAAACCAACGATTTATTAATCTGGAAGCAACCTTTGAGGGAGGAAGGGATTATTGAAATTTCTATATAAAATGCCTTTGCAAAAGGGAATTTAATACTGAGAGCAATGGAAAATGGCATTAAAAAAAGGGGACCGGGGGGGGGGGGGTGGAGTGTGAAGCTTAAAATGTCAAACGAGTTGGCCCTGCTTCATGTACATGTATGTAACCTAATTATATTAATATAATGAACCTTATCTCTGCATGAATTTCCATTTATCAAATGTTACTAAGGTTGAGATTCTTATCTGTAAGACTGTCACTTATGTTCCTTTTCTTTTGGGGGGGGGGGGGGAGGGGATAATTATATTATATATCCTATTTTTACGAGTTTGGAGGTTTCAGTAAGCATCCGGGGGAGCTACCAGATATATATCATTCCTACTATGGATATACTGCATTCAGCCTTTTGGAAGAACCTGGCTTGAATCCCGTGTGCTAAACTGGGAATGACTGATCTTGCTGCTTTGGGAATCATTTGACACCATTTTTGCTTTTCATCTCATTGGGTATGTAATTTATTTAACTTGAATCCCATTGCACTTCCATACTGATTGTACCACAATGGTTACATATCTGACTTGTAGATGTACTCTTCTTTGCTTATTTTTTGTTTCTAAAACTAAACCCATTGATTTGCATCCCTGAGTTGAAGATGTATGTAATTAAGAAAGTTCAGGTTGTAATAAAAATTGTGAACTTTGTATGACAGGACACCCCTATTTTGTTCGATTAATCACATTTCTCATCCATTATCGTGTTCCATATCATCATGTCCCGTGTTGTCATGAATGCATCTTTCATTCACAATTTAAATCTCTTAGGATTTGGTGATGGAAGTAAATTTACTGCATCCAAGCAATAAATTGAACGTGTTGCTTAACTAATTAACGTTATCAAGTGCCGTTGCATTCTTCCATAATTCACTTTCAATTTTAAATCTGAAGCAAGTATTATCTTACATTTCACTATTTTCCTTCTAGACAGATCAAAATGTTGCATCATTGCAGTCACAATTTTTATTTGTAAGTTTCTGCCCCGCTTAGCTAAAATTGAAAATGGCACGGGGCCTGAGACTTGTTTGGACCTCTAGGAAAAAAAAATGAGCTTGACTGTAGTTGCATTGCAATAAAGGATCCTTTTCATTCCATCCAAAACGAACATAACCTTAGGTTCCCTTTGGCAGGGCAGGACAGGACGGCGTGATGGGAGTATTTATAAGGGTTCGCTAGGGATTCGAGGCTTCAGTGTGGTGGAAAAGGCACTCTCACACACCACACCGTCATGCTGTAAATCATTTATATTAATCTATTGTCCATTTCAGATTTTATTTTGAAAAAAATATCTCACAAATTAAAAGTGATATAAATATTTATATCTTAAAATAAATTTTAATACATAAATAATATAAGATTCATGACTTATTTTCTAAGATAATAATAGTTTTCTCTACTCCATCGAAAGTTTACAATTTTTTGTGATACATCATTAATATTTTAGAGTTGTTTTTATACTAAATATTTCTATTCATACTAACTTATAAAATATTATTTATTTCAATCTTTTGGATCTCATGAAATGTCTTACAAATTAAAAATAATATAAATACATATATTGAAAGACCAATTCTCGTTCACAACCGTTACAAAATTTATGAGTCTTCTCAAAGTCCGTACCATTGCGCCTAACAGAACCTAAGCCTCTATTACTCTGCACATATCAAAATTATTTGTTTATAGCTCCGTGCAAATAATGAAATCAAAGATATTCAAATTTCTGTATACAAATAGTTAGAACTGCAACTCTGTATCAAAGAGAAGGGAAAAAAAAGCATGAATTCATGATTATAATTTATCAGCCATGGCCTCCCGCTCAGTCCCAGCAATTAATGTGAAAGAGGAAATGGAAAAGGAAAGTGCCGTGTAAAAATGTAATGATTTTTCAGGCTGGGTTGCTTTCAGCTCTGTGCCCACGAGACACTTTCACGGGCAATTGCATCTCTTTGTTGTTTGGAAAAAGCGTAAAGGTATCGTACCAATCACTACACATCTTCACCTTTTTTTTTTCATTTTTCTCTTTTCCCTGTTTTGTCACTTTGTTGAAATATAATGTACTTTTTTTTTTATACACATACATATTTCATAGATAAAAACTGTAACACATCTTGGCCCACCCAAAAGCCTTTGTCTGGTGTTCATCGGACGGTCCACATCACATTATGTGCCAAAAGTTTTTATTCAGCAAACACTGAACAATAATCATCCAGCAGAAGAATGTCAACATACTAGCATCACCAACAACGGTTTGGGATTAGCTTAATTGCAAAATTCATCCATCTTGATGGGTATTAGATTCGAATTTTATCAATAATTTTTCATTCATATTAATTTCGAATGCATGACCCTTAATACATTTTATTTTGATCTAGAAAATTGGACAAAGTCTATCACAAATTTTGTTCAAAAAATTTTACAGTGCTCTCTTAAGAAAGAACATTAGTAAATCAATTCACTCATAGAATGATTACAGTTATCAAACAGACGTGGAGGAATAGAGATTGGAATAAAACAAGTAACCCCAATAGTCCCCTCCCACTCGGCATTAGACCACCCTCACATCATGATGTTGGAGAAGAGAATGCTGTCTCTCTCCATTAAAAGATTACATAGCAAATTAAGCAAAAATGAAATAATAAATCAAAACCTAAAAGCACAATGAAAAAGCTACTAATTTTTTTTCTTAAAGAAAAAAAATTTTCAATTTTAGTTTTGGTTGGTCGTGAAAATCTAAGAAATAGTGTTAGATGGGAGTAGTCCTGGCTGGTGACTTGAATGTTGAAGGTGAAGAACTGAGAGGAAGTACCTGGGAAGTGGTAGCACTTGAATGAAATTGCTGTTGATGATTGTGATTAGACTGATTAAGCCCTCTTTCTTTGTTCCTATCAAACAATGATTGTGATAAAAGATCCATCTTCCTCATCTTCGAGATACTTTGAAGGAGTCATGTCACCATTTTCTTGACCAAATCCATTGTTCTTTTCGACTGCTTCCATTAGTTTTTTCCTATGAAGTTTTTCCTCTGCTTCTTGCAAGAACTTGAACTTTGGAGGAGGTGATGACCTCATCCTATTAAACTCAGCATCAGTTGCAGATTCAAACAAAGGGTTGAATCCTTGTTGATTGTAACACGCATCCATTGGAGTAAGAGGAGGAGTGAAAAATGGTGGAGAAGCTAGTGGGGTTAAATATGGGGTTTCAACAGTGAGAAGCAGATCACTCAAGCTCCTTCCTCTTGACCCAACTCTACTCTTGTTATCACTCTTAGACTTAGCTTCCTCAGATTCCAAATCCTCCTTTGTTTCTTCAATAATTGTGAAGAGAAATCTTGGTGGCCCAGACAGACCATGCAGAACCATTAGCTCATTTTCCATGCCATGATCATCAAAAGGCTTGAACAATAAATCTTTGCTTGAGTGCAGATGAAGCCGATGAGATTGTTGTTCTTCTGTCATTCTTATTTCTTGAGGATTCAAAGCCGAGTGAGTCATGGGAGATGACCTTTTCCAACAAAACATGTAAAACAACTCCCTAGCTGGATTACTGTAATCATTTTCAATATCTCTGCTGGTTAGTCTCTTCTTCCACCATAACAAGTAATATAACTCAGCAACCAAAGCTAACAAGAGACAACCAAAAACTATGCTCAAACCAAGTCCTACACTACTCAAAGATTTCATTTTCAATCCCCCCCCCCCTCTAAGTTACATCAAAAAAACAAACCAAAAATACTTTAAACTTTCCACTCAAGAAAACCTTTATCCTTAGAGTGAAAACTTACTATTAACATATTACTTGAAGATATCCTTCAGCAGTACAAGAAACAAGTGTAAAACCCAAGAAAAAAGAAAAAGAAAAAGAATACTGAGATGTCTCAATCTTCGCAAAACACAAAACCAAAAGCGCAGGAAGCAAGAACCCAGGTTGTGATCTTTGACTAGAATCCCACCCCTAATTGAGTTATATCAAGCTCTCTTTCCCTCATTCTTTTTCTCAAAAGCATTAGAAACGCACCCTTCAACTTTGCCTGCAAAAATTAACAGAGTTCCTAAAACCCGTGTGCTAAAAAATTAAAAATCTCAAAAGCTCTTTTCTCTGAAAATCACACTATTTTAATTATTAAGCATGATTATGAAAAATTAATGCTTTTTGTTTCTAAAACTAGCATAAAGTATATTAAAAAAACCCACGTGAACTAGTCCACCACATACTTGTAGAAAACTAGAAGTTTTTTTTTTAAAACAGTTACTCTAAACAAATAATACTAAAATTTGAATCTTAAAAAGGGGGGTTTTTTTAGCTTTAAATGAGTGGGATAATTGAGATTGTTAAATGAAAATGGGAAATGGAAATCAACAGGGCCACCGGTGAAACAAGAGTCGGCAAATGCCTTTGTATTTTATGCTTGAGGGGTCGCTAGCTTCGAGGCATACTCACATGGGATCACAAATAAAAGGATGATGTGTCATTGGGGTGGAATTTCTTATTTTTTGGTTTCATTTTACTCTAATACCCCTTAAAGAATTTTTTCGTGAGGATTGGATTGATTTTTGGACAAGGGTGATTTGGGAAAAAGGAAATGGACCTAAAAGTTTGTAAATTTTATTATAGGTAATAAATTCCTTAATTACTTGAGTAACTAGTGTTTGACTTGTAATGGGAATGAAAATTTTGTTTACCGAATTCCAAACACTTTTATAATGATAGTAATTTAATAGTTTGTCTAAATTGGATTTAGGTTTTATTATATATAAAAAAAAGAATCAGGTTTTATTAACAAGTGTCCAAATAGCAGTCTTTAATGCTATTATTTTAAATAATATTTTTTAATTATTAAAAATTAATATATTAACTCTTAATTATTATATTTAACAAAATTTTGAAATTTTCATGTAAATATAAAAAGAATATATTTTTAAAATTGTTTTAAAATTTTAAATTAAAATAAAATCTCATTATATTCTTAATTATATTATAAAAATATATTATGTTTAATAAAAATATTATCATAAATAATTTATTAACTAGCTTTAAAAACAACCTTAACAAAACTCGTGATAGTTTAAGGATGGGAGCATGGGGCAACTGATTTTTTTCTTTTTTTTTTTTTTTTTTGGGGGAGCCCCACATTTTAAAAGCACAAGTTTCAATAGAAGCCATAAGGCTTCACAGTGAAAAATCAGATTTAGATCTCACTTTTCCCATCACAGCAGTGAAAACCACAATTTGATCTCACTTTTTAAAGGGTTTTTCTTATAAAAAAAATATTAGTTAAAGTTGATTTGGGAATTTCTGTTTTCTTTGATGGTGGTTCGCAAGTTCACATGGGATGATTCTCAAATCCAAGAAAAGAATGGAAAAAAATTTTTAAAAAAATGAAGAAGAATAAATGAGGGAGACATTAATTTATAGGTGAAATGTATAATATTAACTTCTTATAGTTGCAGGTATTAGGTTAAATATTATCATAGAACACTGTTTTTATAGGTGAATTTCATAATTCTTACTTTATTTTAGACGATCTGCTTTTTATTGTGCGTGAGGCAGTGTATTAAAGGAAATTGTGATATTTGAATAGCCTTTTTCTGTTGGAAAAGAAGAGTTTTATTGTTCCAACAACTTTAATAAAATTAATAATAATAGCAACAATAATAAATAAATAAATAAACAGCTTCTCTTCTAAAAAATTTGGTGGCATAAAACATCATTGGAGCTGTTATCATCATTGTATTATGGAATTAGACCCGGGACATATTTTTTTCTCGAAACACATTATTATAATGATACTTTTTTATGTTCCTTTTTATGGTACTTTTGATTTTAATGAAAATTTGAGATTGTAAGTTTATTTGTAGTATTAAAGTGATAGATTGAAAATAAATTAAATTAAATTAAGAGTTTAATTTATTTTATTTAAGAGATAGTGTTTAGCATATTTAAAATTTAAATTCTAATTTTTATAATTTTTTTTCTTATCATCAATGTATTTTTTGTAAAATTTTTTTTAAAAATCACTTGTATAACTCAACCAATTTATTATTATTATTATTATTATATATTATATAACAACATACATAAATAAATTTATCATATAAGCGTCTATATAAACAATTCCCTTAAATGACATAAAACATAATTTTTTTAAAAAAATAAGATAGCTTATTTTAATTACAAATTAGATAATTTTAAATTTATTCAAATATTCAAATTATTTAAATTATAATTTAAAATTAAATCAATTTAGAGATATAATTTCTAAAATTAAAGATATGAAATACAGATTTTATTTTTGTTAATAAATAATTTTAGTTGTTTATCAAATAACATTATTTAAAAAATTATTTAATTATCAAAACTTTTCAAATATGTTTAAAAATTATAAAGATTAAGTTTATCTAAATCTTTCAACAATTTTTTTTATCTTGATTTAAAAAATTATCTTTTTAAAAAATTTACGTAAGATATTAAAAATTAAAGCAATTTTATGTAAGCTTTTGAAAATTCAAAAATTTTCATCTTAAATCTTTAAATAATAAAATTATCAAAATGATTATATTCATTTGAACTCTAATTATTAAATTTATATTTCAAATAACTGCAAAAAATTTTAATATTATCTTTATCACTTATTATATCTATTTTAAATTAAAAAAATTAATTTAAAAATTATTTATTTAATCCTAATTATCACTAAAAGAATCCTTATACAAATTTAAGACTATAAATGTAATGTGTTATACATTAATTTTTTTATTTTTTCAGTAACTTTTTTAAGGTATATTTTATTACTATTGCAATTTTTTTTTCTTATAACTTGTTTTCAAAATATATTTTATTATTATTATAGTTTCATTCTTATGAAAAATAATATTTTTTAATTTATTTTTTTCACATATTTTCTAACATTTTTCATAATTTGTATAATAATTTAGTCAAGATTACCAAAGTGAAAGTATGTTAATACTTCTTTTATTATTTAATTTATCATTCAATAATATATATTTTTATTTTTTAAGAAAGATATAATTTATTTTTATTTGAGATAATCTTATAGGTGCATACATATTATTGTAAATAAAAATATCCAAAGAAAAGACATAATTTTTTCTTACTATTTTCAAAAAATTTGTTTTTTGATGGTAAGTCAAAATATATAAATTTTATATATGCTATGAATTTTAAAGATTTAAATATAATTTTAGAAAGAAAATAATTTGTGTGTATATATATATATTCATATTAAATAAGTAAAATTATTTCGTATATCGCACGGGTTATAATTTAGTTAATATATAAAATAAAACTTTTTCTACTAAAAATGTTATTGTATTTTTGCACTTGGATGGAATTTGGGTTGGGATGTGTACTAAAATTCCCCCATGTAGGACAAAGATTTGTTAAAGGGTAAGTATCAAATTTCCATTCCCCTGTCATTCCACCGATGGACTTATTGAAAAAAAAAAAAAAAAGCTTGAAAAAATGTTTTTCATTTGAAGCAAACATCCCTTATTTTTAGGCTTTCGTTGCCTATATTGTTTTCTTATGAAACAACCACCTATTTTTCTTTCAATTGTATAGGATGCACTATATAGGGGGAAAAATAGAATAAATAAATAAATAAATAGAAAGGTGGGGGTAAGTTGGAGGGATTTTTTCGTAAGCTTTGCTGCACTTATCATTTACCTAAGTTGGAAAAAAAATAGGGATCCTACTGGCATGGGTAGTAACTAAATTAGCCCAAATGGATGAGATGTGAGCAGCATTTTTAGCACAGCACCTTCAAGTTTGATCTTCTGCTAAAATGTCGCAATTCACATCTATCAAGGCTTGTATAAACATACATCCGAGAATTTATTTTGTGGTCGTATGATTTTATGCACTAAAATTAGGATTCCAAATTTTTTTTCAAATAAAAAAGCTGATATATTTAGAATCAGCGGTGAATTTTAAAGGGTCAACTAATAATATATAATATACTTTATTTTTCTCTAAGATATATTTTATCATACTTATAAATATAAATAAATATATATATATATATATATATATATACAAACAATACACTAATAAAAATATGATAAGCTCATAAAATTATAAAACAAAAATATTATTATGACAACATTATACTTTTAACAATAACATTATTTATAATTAATTGTTGAATTACTAATTATACAATCAATCAAAGAATTATGGAAATTTTTTTAACAATTTAAAATTGAAATAAAAACTGAATAAATCAATCATATTTAAACATTTTATCAAAACAAAGAAAATTAAACATTCTTTTAAAAGAATGATGATGAAATTTTCAGACTAAAAGTTTTTGTTTTTTGTCCTATTGTAAAGTAGTTCCAATATGATTTTTTTTTTTTTGGTTGAAAGAGAAATTACAACATGTGATAAAGATTTAAAATAAAAATAAAAGTGAAAAAAAATATGTTTGGTTTCAAAAAACAAAGTCTTTTTTTTTATTTTATTTCTTGGAAAATAAAAAAAAAATGAGTGAAAACTTGTTTAGTACTTGAAAATGAAAACAAAATTTTAGAAAACAAAAATGAAAATTAGTTGAAATATGAAAATAAAAAAAATATATGTTTTTTTATTATAAAAACAATGGATGTACATTACTCTTTTTCTTATATTTTGTAAGTTATCATATTCGAATATTTTTTTAATGTCATTAATTAATAAATATATATTATACTTATAATTAGATACAATTAATAGTAATGTCATTCAATATTTTATTTATTTCCTTATTTTTACATTTGTTGAAAACAATTTTATTTTTGTTTATCAAATACATTTTAGAAAATAAAAAATAAAAAATAAAATCTATTTTCTAAAAAATGAAAATAAAAACAAAAAATATTTTCTCAAACCAAGCACAGCTTCTTTTTCTTTTTCTTAAATCTCCTAAACTTTGACCTCCCTTGTACTAAAATAAAAGAAAAACACATTTAGTACTTAATTGAAAACTTGAATCTTTATTGAGAAAATTGAAAAGTTAATTTAACTTTTGTTTGTTCATTTTATTATAATTTAAAATTTGTGACAAATCTCTTAATTTTAAGAAATTATAAGTAATAATTATTGGATATAATAAATAAACAAATATCAATGTAATTTGAACATTTCTTAAATTACAATGCTCAAAATTAATTTATAAAAAAAATAATAATAAAATTATCATTTTTAATTTGCAGGTCAATTTAAATATATTTAATATAAATATATTTATACATGCTAATAGGGGTTTCAAATTTTTGGGAGGGCCAAAGCCTCCCAACTTAGGACTAATTTAATATTCTTTTTATAGTGTAAAAAATTTTGAATTAAAAAATATATTTAAAAAGTATGATTAGAAATTTTAATTATTTAATATTATTATAAAAAAAAACTATGAAAATTGAAATATCTATAAAAATATACATATAATAATAAAATATTAAAAACTATAGGATAATATAATAATTTTTATTTCAAATTGTATTTTTTTATCATAAAAACACCTTAACTTTTTAGTTTAGGTTTGCAAATCAAATTTTTAAACTGAAATATTATTTTATTTATTATTTAGCGTTAATGTTAAATTAAAATTAACTTTTAAATGTAAAAATTATTTTCAACATTAATACTAAATAAAGCCTTAACTACTTTTTTTTTTCGATAAAACCTTTAACCATTCACAAGCAATTCAAATTTATGATTAAATTTCTTTAATTATACTTAGAGTTTCATGCTAATTAATTTGTTTTATAAAATAGTCATTGGTGAAGACATTTAAAAGGCAAATTGCAAAACAGGGAGGCAACGACATCGAAGCACTTTTTTTGGCCAAAAGGAAAGAAGTTCTTATTGCTCAACGAAACACAATACATCAGAAAACAACCTGCAAGATTTCTGAGAGCAAACCTAGGAACTCAATCAAGCAGGAAAACACAAAAGCATCTAGGGTGGAGCAGGGAGACCATTCCTGCTTAGTACAAAAACCAGAAATGATGGTGGCTGCCTTATCCGACCATTTGGGTACATCCCCTCCCTTGATTGAGTTGCCACCCAATCTCTAGACTTATTGGCCGTTCTTCCAACTAAACTAAACGGTTTTTCCTTAACAGCATCAAGGATTTGAAAAGTATCATTTAACACAGGCCTTACTCTCCAGAATGGATCCATCTTAGGCTTAGTTAAGTAGCTGAAAATACTTGCAGAATCAGTTTCAAACACCGCCTTACTATACTTTCCGCTTACTGCCACCTTCACAACTTCTCTGCATGCCATTTCTTCAGCTGTTAGAGCAGAATCCACCTTAATTCCTCCCCCCCCCCCCCCCCCCCCAACCAGCAGCATTCCCTAACAGTCCCTTAACACTACACCAAAACCTCCTAGTCTTTTGGCAAAAAGCTCCATCACACTTGATCTTCAGCCAGTAAACATCTGGACATCTTCACGTATCCTCTGTTCCAGCAGCCTGTTTAATTCCACTCTCCCTACCAGCATTCATACCGTTCACAGCTTCATTAAATTCCTGTTCTGCTTCTCTAATTCTACTAAAGGTCTGCTGAATGCTCAAAAGTTTTTCCCCGAATACCACCTCACATCTAGTATTCTAGATCATACAACAAGTATATACCACCTTTCTTTTAATCCTATTGCCATCCAAACTAGAAAAAGACCTCCCAACAACCATTTTTCAAAAGATCTCACCTTATATTTATTAATTCTTAACCCACACCATCCTGCCATCCAAACTCCTCTAATCCACTCACACAGCAACAACAAGTGCTCAATTGATTTTCTTCCTGTTTGCATAGAACACAATTTCCATCCGTATGAATCCCCCATGCTGCCAGCCTATCCTTAGTGAGAAGTCTATTAAGGATGGCCATCCAAGCTATTAAAGCGAATTTAGGAATATGGATCTTACACCAGATAAGTCTATGCCAGTTAACCTTCATCTGCCTAGGCCTTGTTTCCTCCCAAACTTTGGCAACCGAATAATTGGAGCTTCTGTTGTTCCATTCTGTCAAGAACCTAGCAGCTGTATCCGTCATAGCTTCTTCATGCTCCAACTGTAACTTTTTATACTTGGTATCTCCCAATATACTTTTTGTCATAACGCCTAGATTCATAAATTTGTCGTTAGATATAGTTTAAGAAGTTGCCACAAATCTTTTTTATTTAGATGCGATTGAACATCTAATTGAATCTGTCCCATTTAAAAGATAAATTTCAAGCTTGACTCAAGTTTTTTTAAAATATAGATGCAATGTTTACGAAATCAAAATTAAGTTTGAAAATACTGTTACGTGTGAAGAAAATTATAATACTCTTATAACGTCCATCAAAGGATGATACTAATTTAATTTTATATTATCCATTGAGTCTTAAAAAATCTAACCAAATAATTATTGAGAATTGATTTTAATTAACTTCAATACTTTTGGTAAAAAATTAAGAGAATTTTCTCATATAAAATATACAAAAAAATTATTGCTTTTCATACAGAAGCTTCATCATTGAATTAATTAACATTTATTTAATGAAATTTTAGAAAAATTTAAATTCTAAGGAAAAAGTTTTCCTAAAAAAATTTATTTTATTATAGGAAAAATTAATGCTTTATTTAAGGAAAAATTGATACTTTTAATTTTTTCTCAAATATTTTTTAAATATTTTTTTTATTTAAGAAAAATTGATATTTTAACTTTTTCTCAAACATTTTTAAATATTTTTATTTAAGAAAAATTGATATTTCAACTTTTCCTCAAAATATTTTTTGAAATATTTTTTTACTTAAGAAAAATTAATACTTCAACTTTTTCTTAAAAATATTTATAAAAATATTTTTTATTTATAAAAAATTAATACTTCAACTTTTCCTTAAACATTTTTTTAACTTAAAAAAAATTCTTTTAACCCCCTTTTTTTTATTTTTGAAACCATTTTTTGTTTTTGATGTTTTAACATTTTCTTTATTTTTGAAATTATTTTTGTTTATTAAAAAAAACTCAAAAAATATTAAATAAGCAAAACAGCAAAAAAAGGAAATGAAATTACCAAAAAACTTCGGCTCAACTCAGGAAGTTGGCTCTATTCGGCTTCGCTCTAATGAAAAGGCCTGAAGAATGGCTCACAGTTGACTTAGGCTCAGCTTGAGGACATGGCCCAATGGCACGGGTGGTGATCGATTAGGGTCAGATCAACCAAAACACATAGGTCAACTGATTTTATAACAAATGAAACTTCATCATTTCAATTGAATATAAAAGCCTAAAAATTAGCCTTCTCCATCATATTTCTAGTTTTTGCTCTCTTTTTAAAAGCTTTTTTTTTTTTCTCTAACTCTCTCTATACTAAGTATGAATTCCAGCCAAAAACATTAAAGGTTTTAGATTCCAATGAAAACCACCATCATTGCCACCGCTAGTCGCCGTGGCCAGTGATCATTCAAGCCTAAACTCTATCCTAAGGTTCGTTTTAGTCCCCTCTCTCGTGTGATCTACTTGGTTCCTTCAGAAACTCAATAGATTGCATAGATCTAAGGTTGAAGTCACAGTTTTCTCCCCCTTCTCCATTGCTCTGATAGCCGTCGCTCTATGTATGTTGTTACACCCTTCTTGGCTTTCTTGTTAGCACTATTTGAGTCCCAAAACTCCCTGAAGGAGAATCAAACCGAAACCCAAAAAAAATTTGTTTATTTGTTTTTGGTTTTTTTTTTTTTTTTACTTTGCTTTATTTTTTCTTGGAATTGTGTTGACATGCCCTACTAACAATAGGTAATTATTTGGTGAGAAGCAAATGATGGTGGTGGCGTGAGATAAATGTGTTGATTCTAACTTGAAGCTGGGCTTTTTTGGTTTGCTGGATTTATGTCGTATGTTTTTTGTATGTGACTATACTTCTACATGAATGTGCTGTGTATTGTTTGAGAAGATGGGTTATGGATTAGGGCTTTAAAGGTTATAGTTGGAAATGAAAATCGTGCATGGTGAAAAGCTTAGTTGTGTTTGCTGTTGATGATTGTCTGTATGTTTTTAGGATTTTGGTGTGCAATCTTGACTTGAGGCTATTGATGATCGGGTTGGGTGATTAGGGTGATGGTTATGGTCAAAGATTGGTTTTTTTGTAACAATAATGGTGCGATAATTTTAGGAAGCTAATGAAGGCTGGTTTAAGTGAAGAACTAGGTAATGGTTGAAGTTTCTGATGATTAAATAGAAATTGAAGCTTCTATTGGTTGTTTTGATTTTTCCCTGTTCTTTGGTGTGGTTTATTGGCAATTGAGAGGTGGCGAAAAAGAGTAAGGTTTGTTATTAAGGGTGGTAGTTGTTTCGGTGACAATGGTGAGGAATTGGCAATGGTAGAATATTAGCAATGTATGAGTGGAGTACAGGTATGTTCTTAGTTCATTGATAGTAGTAACGATTTTCAAGTCTAAAGATTAGTTTTGGAGAGTGCAGTGGTGGTTGTGTTGGGTGTCGGGTGATGATCTTGGCTAATGGTTTGCAAAAATGATGGGTTCTTTTATTATTAGCGGTGATGGCAATGGTAGTGGTTTTGTGAATATGGTGGAGGTACAATGAATTGAAGATGATCCTTCAAGGTGAGCTGTGGTGGATTTTATATGCATTTTGATCACAATCCAAAAAGAAATTTAGATAAGAAACAATTCCTTTTATGATTTGGTATCTTTAGGAAATTTTATCTCCAAGAGATTTAATTTCAAATGATTTTATCTAGTAGATGTTTTAGCCAAATCAAATCCATATTTTTTTAAATTTGCCCTTTTTTTTCTTTTTTTTATTATTACTAATCAAATAATGAACAAAATTAATGAGATAATCAAATAGCCAAAGATAATCAATAAAATAAAAAGGATAAATAAGATAAAAAATCAAATAAATAAACTATAAAGAAAAGATAAATGAGATAAAAATAAAATTCAATAATTGAATTTGAAATTAATCTAAAATCAATTTGAACCCGAACTAAATAAAGTGTCTATACTGCTATCTTTGGGCATTGCATTTATTGTTGGATATAGGCTATCCATAAGGATCTTGATTGCATGAAGAAAGCCCAAAGCAACCTTATTGGGCCCAAATAATATCTCTATAAACTAAGTGTTTGTAATAAAACAGCATACTGAAATCCCACATCAATGTTTTGGTAGAGAAAGAGATGCTTTATATTACAAGAGGGCCGCATTTAACACTTTTCCCTTTTAGACATCTGATAAAATTAGAACAAGATATGAAAAAGATTAGCATCGCTCTATGTAAGAATTAAATGGAGAAATGGTTCAAATTTTTTCTTATTTTTTCCTTGAATCTTTAGGCTTGCTACATGGATAGGCAAACTCAGTTATATATATGAATATTTGCTAGCTAAAAATGAAAAATTATTCCCGGAAGTACCAATCTATTGTTTTTCCTTTTCCAGACTCTTTAATTTGTTTTTAGCACCATGTTAGAATTGAAACTTTGATTATTTTATGTCTTTGATTTCTCATTTACTTTTTGTTGAAATATATATCATCAACATACCTGGCAATTGATTAGAAGATCATTGAAGGTAGTCATATGATAAAGTATGAAAATATACTCGTTGGGTCATTGTCGATACAGTTTACCAGTGGAAAGAAATGGATTTGTTTTATTTGTATTTTGAGTGTTTAGGAGTCAGTGTAAAAGGAATGATTAGTAATTTCAATCTCCCAAGTTATAAGAAGTTGGAATTGATTTGATATCTCTCATGACTTTGATTTCAGTAAGCATTGAATTTTAGCCGTGAGATGTGATGATGGTTGAAGTGAGAATGTGCTTTAGTAACTCAGTAAATTGATTGAACGAAATTGCTGACTCTGAACTTTGTTACTCAGGAGTGCAAGTGTTAGAGATGAGGATGCTTCATTCCACATAGATATATATGCAATTTTTTTCTAGATTTTTTCATATATTTGGAGGATTGACTTTAAGAAAAAAAAAAATAAAGTCATAACAATATAGACTCTGAATTAGGGATTTAAATTGCGGGCAGTCACGTTTTCGGTTATGTCGCATTTGTCACTATTACGGATATAAGGAGACCTTTGCGACTATCGTGATCGTGAATTTTTTTAAATTTTGTTCAACTTACTATAAAATATAATAATTTTAATTATTAATCATAAAAACTTTTATTTTTGTCATTTTAAAAGTAATTTATATCATATCATGTATTTTATTTATTTAAGAAAAATATTTATAGTAAAATATTCATATTTAAAAAATTACTCATACAATAATTAAAAAATAATAAGAGATAAATAAACATGTAAAAAATAAATAATCATAACGAATGATATATTTAATTATTTAATTACCTACTCATCAAATTATTACCGAATTATATTATGTATAAATCAACTAATAAGTGATTAGACATTCATAAATTAAGTAAAGAACATTACTATTTATGGGACAAGAGAATTGTTTTTTATGGGCCTACAATAAATCAAATTTGGTAGCCTTCATGTTGAGGGTAATCTTCAACAACAATATCCTAGAGTCTACTTCCTCTGCCTTTTGCCTAAATTGCACATACTCACACAACTTCTCATCCTCTCACCTTGTATTCAATAATTTTTTCTCTAGACCTTAATCCTTATCCCTATCTTTTAGCTCTCTTTTTCTCTGGTGTGTGCTATCAGCTCGTCTCCGTCAACCTCAAGTTTCACTCTTATCTTTTGTCTCTCATTTTAAGTCCCAGCAACTTTTGCTCCATCCTAGCAATGCACTATAGCCCAATCTAATCCCAAACACATAAAATCATGGTAAATTTGGAAATTAAAAAAAAAATAATTTGACTGCTGAATTAATTGCTTACCTTAAATTGCATATGCTTGATCTTGATTGAAGTTAAATTTGAGAGAATTGATGTTTTTGGAAGTTTAAGTTTTGTGGATTTTTTTTCCTAATTTGTAAATTGATGTTTATTTTTTTCTTGTTGTTTTTATTTTAAGTTTTTAAATAGAGTTAAATGAAAATTTGTTTCTTGAATTTTTGAATGAAAAAGGGAGTAGCAAGTAATAGCGGACCACTATTGCCGCTATTCAATGTTACGTTGCAATTCGTGGATGCAATATGCCCGCTACAGATGAGATTCAAATTCTCTCACATTTTTTTTAATAGCGATGGTAGATAGTGACACGATCATAAAATTTCGTGGTCGCTATACTGCTATCTGACTACTATTTAAATCTTTGCTCTGAATACATGTCAATGAATTTTCAATTGAATGGAAATTTAGTTGTTTTATACAAACTAACACCATCCGACTACAATTTTACAATAGTAGAGTCAGTGATTAATCCACTATTTTGTAGGCTATCACATTTAGTCTCCAAAGCAACCAGATTGATTGGCTTGAGTCATATGTCATACAACTTTTGACCCAAGTTTTTCAAGTCTTAGCTTGAATCTTCTGACCAAAGTATTCTTAATAAAAAATAAAATAAAAATAAATAAAAAAGAAAGAGACTACCATTAGTTTTGTGCAATCTTATTTACCTTGAAATTGGCATGGTATCTATCATTATGGAACTCAAATTGGCACATCTTAAAATCCTAGTTCCAATCTTTGAGATCACATTGTTCGGGATTGTACATTAATATGTGACATACCTGAATCTAGATGCACAAAATTGGAATCCGATGGACTGGAACCAGAATATGATCAATGATGGTGAAATATTTATGGCAACGACATTGCACAGACACAACACGTGAGGTAGCTTGAATGTGAATAAAGCCACATATCAATACATGATGCATGATATGAATGCAGGCATTCTGGTAATGTCGTCAACTCTTCACCCTCTTCAAATTGAGACAAGCACACTACACATGTTTCATCATTATCCATCAAGCCCATGCCCTTTTGGTACTTATGAGCTAGGATGAGTTATGCTGTTGAGTTCTCCAAGGTTGCCATCTCTAACATTTCATGTTTGAAATAATATTGTTAACCTTGTGCTTGTTGTTTTCCTTGACTTTGGCTATCATTATGGAGGTGGCACCACCGTTTGGAGACACAATGGTAGATTGCTACCACTAAGGCTACCGATCCGATGCCGAATAAAACAATGGATAATTTGCCATTTTCAATATTGAAATTGAAATCGTTGCCTCCCATGACAAAGATTGACACTTATGAAAATGTTAGGATGGTTTACATGTGAGTAAACAATTTCACGTCATTAAAAAATCTGAACAAAATATCCTATATATACATAGAGGACCTAAGAATCCAATAGCTTAAGTTTTTGGATCAGTGGTGTATAACATATATGTATGGGTTCTCTGGTGTGCTCTTATAGCTCCAAGTGTGGTAAATCTCCCAACAACTGGTATCAGAGCTAAGGTTATGAGTTTGAATCCCAGTAGTGTTGCTGAAGGGAGATTGTTGGTTGATCAGAGATTGGCCACATCCATGTCTTTCAACTCCAGGTGCCCGAACTCCAATATCAGAGTAAAAAGGTTTGACTTGGATGCAATCAATGTGCAGAAGCGTAACACCCAAGTAGGCGATATATTTAGACAACCTAGACAGCAAGGTTGTGGCAAGGTTACATGCTGTGGCTAGGCCTAAAAGTGCACTAGAAATGTAAGATTGCCTGGCCCAAAAGAGATATTCATAGGATCTACTCACTTGGGAGAGCCAAAGTTAGACTTGATAAGAACTTACAAGTGAACGAAAGAGATTGTTGGAATGGTTCACATATGAGTAAAAAATCTCACATCATTAAAAAATCTGAATAAGATGTCCTTTACATACATAGAGGACCTAAAAACCTAATAGCTTAAGCTTTTAGACTCAAGTGGTGTCAAATGTATGTATGGGCTCTCTAATGTGCTCTCGTTGCTTCAAATGTGACAAATCTCCCAACAAAAAATGTTCAGAGTTTTGCATACAATAAATTTAATTAAGTTGCATTGCTTTGGTGATTATTGTAAGATTCATATTGTTCTTTGAATAATATTATAATCAATAACAAAAGATAAAAGTTATCTTGACTTAACATTCAAACTTAATTTTTTGCCAAATCGGATGAATTTTTAATTTTTTTTTTAGGTTAATTATGGAATCAACTTTTATGCTTAAGGTTAGTTAAGTCAATATATTGTATTGTTAGAGATTATATGCTTCAGGATATTGAAAATAAAATAAAATAAAATAACAAGAAAAGCAAAGTTATAAACCTATCAATTAGATGGGTTGGATTGGGTTTGGATCAGATTAATTCAGTTCAGGTTATTTTAGGTCTTAAAAAATTGAGTTAATTTTCGGTTGGGTCTATAGTTGTTAATTTCATTTTGGTGCCAATTATATTGGTCGACACGTTTAAATTATACTAAAATATAGTACATTTAAGAATGATTTTTTATACCACATTTGGTATCCGATAATACCAATTATTTTTGTTGGTTTCAGTTGATTTTGGTGAATTTTAGGTGGATTAACTTGTTTTGACCAGTACATGAATATAAAACATATTTTGTAATTTTTAACTTATCTTTTGTTATTTGATTATTTTTAACCTAATAAAAATAAAGTTCATTAACTAAATAACCTTTAAAAGTTGAGTTTCTCTATTTTTTTATTGTAACTTTTTTTTATACTTTATTTTTCAAACCAAAGTTCGTAAGTATTTCAATCCTTTTTAAGAAAGCAATTATCTTTTCTTTCTAAAGTATAACAACCATGAAATCAAGGTTAGTTTTTTATTTTTTTTGTTTTTATCTTAATATAATTTACATGAAAAAAATACTTATTTAAATATCATATGATCATATTAAGTGTTTTAAAATATCATGAAAATTTTATAATATTATTTCTTATACTTTTAAACTTATTTATTTGATTTTTAAAAATATTGCATATTTATTTTGTAGATTATTAATAGTATTATAATGTACAAGTTCATGTATATTTATAAATATATTTGTACTAAATCAAAATATCTAAAATACTATGCTGAAACAATTGGTATTAGCATATATCACATTTTTAATGAAAATCAAAATGTTGTTTGGTATGATATTAACAATCTTGGTTGGGTCATTTCGATTTCAGGTTATTTTAGATTTATATCATTTTAGATTTGAGTTATTTTGAATATAGGTCATTTTTGGTTTGACCAATTTAGGTTTGGATCTTTTTTTCAAAAAAGCTTATGGAGTGAGAGAGTGGAAGCTTAAAGAGTAGGAAAGGGGAAGCTTTTGGAATAAAATTATCTTTATAGCTATAGATATTTTATACAATAGTGATTATGAGTCAAAAAAAATTATACAAAAGCTTCAAGAGAAGCTTTATAATTTTATTGGAAGTAGTAAAACCGATTAAATTTGATATTAACTTCTAGAAAGCTTAGGACAAACCAAAGGGAAGAGGATGGAAATGGAATAGAGAAAAACAAAGAAAAGCACAGCTAGCCCCTTCTTAGACTCCTATAAAACCCTTATTCTAAACTCTTTCTATCGCCAATTATTATCAATTCTTCATCATTGCCAGTCATTTTATCGTCTCGAACCTCTGTTTTCGTTTCATTGCCTCTTACTGTCAATCATCACCATGGCACAAGTTGTGAAGTTCTCATTCTTTCCTTTAACTGATTTTTTGTTTTTCAATATTTTGTTAGTAAATAAAATTTCCTTTATTATTTTTATTCAAGTGTTATTCTTGCTAAAATTTTGAAGTTTTCTCAAGTTTTGTTTTTTCTTTTGTTTTGAATTTTGTAAGCAGCAAGGGATTCAATAAAGGTGGTGTGGTTCAAATTTAATTGAAGCAATGTGTAAATACTAATTTTGTCCTAAAAAAATAAAATAAGTGTTAATCAATTCAGACATTTTGATTTAGACTTATTATGAATCTAATTTAATTTTTTATTATTATTATTTTCCCTTTCTATTTTTTTTTATTCTTTTTTTCTTCTTCCCCCAAGGTTATAGGAACATTTATTGTACCACTTGTGAGTCACTTTACCCTTGCCTAACTTGGCAACATAGAATCCGACCACCAAAAGTTCACTAGTGACTTTGAAAAATTACCACAAACTTTTGAAAATTTAGGATTTAAATCCTATAAGGCTTTATAAATAGTTCTCCTTTCCTAAAGACAAAAAAAAAAAAAAAAAATAGAACTCACCAAAAATAAAAGAAAGTTTTGCCAAATCAAAAATAAAAAAAAATTCTATCAAAACTAAGGAAAACCAAAACCAAACACACAAACACAAAAAAAAAAGAAAGAAAAACCCACATTCCCTGGAACATGGAACTCAATGCCAAGATGCAACAAAAAAAAATATTTTTGGGTTAAAGTTTAAAGGTTAATCTAGGATATTTGGGGGAGTTTTGGGAAAAAAAAAAAAAAAAAAGAGGTTAGATTGGGGTAGAAAAGGTTAAGAGGAATTTTTAAGGATTTTTTGAGAATTTTGTTTGTCACTGGCAATAGTCATCGACTACCAAAAATTGCGACGGTATGGTGGCAACAGTGATAGGGATCGACCATTTTTTGGGCAGAGGTTAGGAGAATTTTTTTTTTTAAGCAGAGAAAGAAATGAACTTAAAAAAAAATTAGTCCTTTTATAAAAAGAAAAACCACAAAACAACGTCGTTTAGAACCTAGGATCAACAAATGACCCATAACCCAATCCAAGGTTCACGCACCCGACTTGTGACCTATGTCTACCTTTGATTTAGGACCAGTCCAATTGAACCAGATTTGAACAAGACCAAACCACCCTTGAACTGCACTTGAACTTTTCCAGATTGCCTAGAATCTGCTTGAACCACCCCTGAGCCGTCTGAACCAGTCTTAGCCAGCTCCAACCTTTGACCAATTTTTGGCCTCCTATTTTTTTATATTTATTATTTATTTATTTATTTATTTGGTTATTTATGCTTTTATTTATTAAATTTATGTGTGATTAAAAGTTAAATTTGTTTACATGGGTAAAATAATAATAATAGTATAAAATATAAAATAATCAATAAAGTCAAATTATTTTCCTTTTGTAAAATCTTCATAAATTTTTTTTATTAAAACTCAATAAATAACAACAAAAAATAAAATAATAAAAATAAATATATTTAAAATAACAAAATAAATTTTCAAACAATTGTGAACGTTCAACTTATGAAAGAAAACTTTTTAAATTTTACCAAAATGACGGTGAATTTAAAAGAAAATTCTAAAAATATTTATTTTGAAACAAAAATAAAAATAATAAAACAAATAAAAAATTAAATAAAAATTGGATAAAACCAACAATAAAATCTAGAAAATTATGAACAAATAATTTTCTATAAAATATTATTTCTGAATTCTATCATAATGATGAAAAATTAAAAAAAAAAAAGGAATAAAACAAAACAACAAAGGTCACAAAAAATTAATCTTGGGAATAATAAAAATCGCCTAAATCATAAAATTACAAAAAATCACAAAAGAGTGATTTTTGAGGTTTTTATGTGTGAAACTTTATCCTAAATTTATCAGAATGTCGAAAATTTTGATGAAAATTTTTACACTGATGATTAAATTTATTCCTAAGTAGTAGTAGTAGTAGTAATAATAATAATAATAATATGTTATAAAATTTCAATAAATCAAAACAAATAAGAACAATCATTAATCGATAATAGGATTTTAAAGAAAATTACGAACGAGTAATTTTTTGAAAAATAAAATAAAAGAAAATTATTTTGATCTAAATTATTTCAAAATGATGGATAATTTATGATTTAAATCATTTTCAAAATAATAAAAAAATTTAAGGACATTCTAAAGATTATAAATGAGTGATCTTTAGAAGAAATTTTTAAAGAATAAAATATTTTTAAATTTTATTAGAATGATGAAAAATTTAAAATAAAAAATTTTTAATAAAATTAGAAAAAGTTTCTAAATAAAATTATAGAATTGTTTAACCAATTCGACAATGGAGCCTCTTGAAGGCAATAAACAAGTTTCTTGAATACTCTTAAGGTAAGAAAAAGTTTCTAAAAATGTTACCAAAATGATAGAAAAATCTTACAAAATTTTTCGATGTTTAAATAATTAAATTTAAAATATAAAAAAATAACAAAACAAAAGACCATTTAATTAAGATCATTTTAGTGCAACACAAAATTATTTGGTACCGTATTTGGATAAGTGTTGTTGTGGTCCTAATATTTTTTCACGCACAATTGTACTCTTGAATTTAGCTCTGCAACATAAACCAAAATATATCTTTTTTACAAAATCTTAATTGAATTTAAAATTTTTTAAAAGGGCTAATTTTAACTTAGTGGTCAGTTATACCTTAATAAAAAATATTTGTGATAACTCTTAATTATTATGTCTGGCTATCAAATCTCTGAATCGATACGTTATGATATAGTATGTTGACCCTTAAAATTTGTACTATTCATCACTATTCACCAAGCCATCTAATATGATAACATTTGTCATTCTTTAAATGGGTACTCAATAATTTTTTTATTTATATTTATTATTAAGAATAGAAATAAAATAAATAATTTAAAATCTATAACTTTCGAAAAGGCTTAGTTTGTGACATCGCTTTAACATTGCAAAATTATTATTTTATCATTTTTAACACTGTAAAATAACTATTTTATTGTTTAATAGGTTATATTTGAGACTATTAAATATTATAACTAAAATAATTATTTTATTCTTTTCAACATTATAAAATGATCATTTTCTCCTCTAATCAAAATTTAATAGTTTAAATGTAAACAATAAAAATAAAGATATATTAAAAGAATTTACAAAAGGGTTATGTTTTCACACATGTTTTAACATTATAAAATAATCATTTTATCTTTTTTAATATTATAAAATGATCATTTTACTTTTTGTAATATTATAAAATGATTATTTTACTTTTTAATATAAAAATTATAAAATATATAAAATTAAAAAAAATCATATCTACAATATTTTTGTAAATCAAAAGCCCACATTTGAATTTAACCATTTTAAAAGAGCACTAAATGATACATTTAAAAAAAATTATCCTGCAATGAATTGCAGGCTACATACTAGTCCATACTTATAAATTTCCCCTGAGGGGTTGTTTTGCTAACATTTGCCATCTTTTTTTTTTTTGAATAAAGCATTTGGCATCTTCTTGTTGTTTGAATAAATTGATTAGTTGATTTATGTTAGTTAATTATAAATTTGGTCTTCCATTAGCATATAGGTTTTATCATTATTCTTGATTTGGAAAAATAAATAGAAGAATCTACAATAAGACTAAGAAGTTCACCAAAAACAAACAAAAATTATATATATAAAAAAAAGAGAAGATAAATATAAACAAGGAGTGAGGAAAAAAAAGGACATGCTAAAAAATGAGAGAAAAAAGCATGCGAGTAGTGGAGGTTCCATTTGAATAATGGGCATTTGCTTTTTTTTTTTTTTTTTCTTTAGCTTTAGAGCAATAACAATATATTAAAGCTTTTATAGCTTTTGGGATATTAATGTGTGTATATATAAATTTATTTTTATTAATTATTTCTACTTTTATTCTGGAGTTAATATTTTACTGTAATTTTAATTACTATTCATTTTTGGAGTACTTAATAACTGTTTGCTTGAACTAAATCAACTTTTAGCAATTATTAGTAGATTTTATCATCTAATAGCCTACATGTTCTTATAAAAGTTTTATTTTAAGTATACATGTAGATTAACCCGATGCAAAGTATGGAGTGCATACTAGTGATTAGTGAAAATTACATCATCAGTTTATTCTTTTCATTACAGCTGAAACTAATACAGAAAGCTTGTTTGAGGCCAACGCAAGCTATCAAGCTATCACCCCAGCCCATTTATTTGGCCAGTGATCACAAATAGGGGTGTAAATAATACATTAGTACTTGCAAGCTATTCGAATTTGATTCAATTAAAACTCGAATTCAATTAGATAATTGTTGAGCTAAGCTTGAGCTCGAGCAGCTCAACTTATCGAACGAGTCAAGTTCGAGCATATTAATATCTTACTCAAATAGCTCACGAGCCTTATTGAGCTTTTTTATTATATATATTTTTTATTATTTTATTTATAAAATTATTATTTTACCCTTAACCTACCCTAAACTTTTATTTTCTTCTTTCCCTATTTTCCCTCATTTCTCCCCGTCTGTCTTATCTCATCAAAAACACATCTGCGGTGCCCCTTTTCTTTCCACTCTCTTTTAATTCTTTCAAAGCTGGTTTAGACCAAAGCCAACTCAAATCAAAGACAAACCAAAGTTGGTGTAGGCTATTACCTTTCTGCATAACAAAATGTTTTTTCATGTTTAATGAACTTTACAGTTGTGCTTCTAGCCATGATTCTTTCTTGTATCTGATTATGTAGTCATTCATGCAGTTTCATACAAAAATATGATGATGAGAAAGTTTTTTAGCGTGGCCCACTTCATCTATTTCTCCTATAGTTTTTTACAACTATTTTGAACGAAGACCATGCCAAAAATTTTGACAAAAAAAAATGGTAAAGGAAAGTTAGCAATGTCGTCCATCTTAGTGTGGCCAAGAAGATGACAGGAATGAGGTGATCCAGCTTAGAGAAAGCTATCCATTATTCATATTAATTGAGCGAGCTCAAGTAGCTCAATTTCGATTACGAATCGAGCTTAAGTAAGAGAAATTAACTCAATCGAGTTCGAGCTGAGTATCGAGTCACAAGTTGAAAGTCGAGCTTGAGCTCGAGCTTGTTACTGTATCATCTCAATTCGGCTTGTTTACACCCCTAGTCGTAAACATCAAAATTTAAAACTCATGAAATCTATTCGTTAATGCGGTTCTACATTTGAATCATTCCCAAAGTTTTCTCTAAATTTTATGAATTATCACCTTGTAATTCACATCCAATGTTTTTTTAACCACATTGCATGTTCAATTGTTATTTTAAACATATGATAATTATTTAATAAGATGAATGAAATTTTACATTAATCATAATAATTTTTTTGAAATTACAATATTTATAATCAAATATTACATTCATATAGAATAATAAACTATTATATTATGATCAAGTTATAATAATTGAATAATCATCTAATAAATTAAAATATAACTAAATAACTAAATTCACGCACAATAAAATTTGAATCTAAACCTTCAAGATTCTAAAACCTCTTATTTACTATTAAGTTAAGACTTCATTAGCCTAATTATAATAATTCTATACTATGATTTTTCCAAAACTCATTTATTCAATAAATCATATTGAATTAACCCAAAAAAAATCATTAGAAAGATATTTTTGTAGTGGGACAAAAAGAAATTAAAGTATAAATAAAAAAGAAGAGGCTTTAATGTTCTTAATTAGACCGTCCAAATGAAAAAGTTACAATCATAGAGTAACAAGTTTCTCCCTCAGTCCCTCTCTTTTGCTCAAGATAGAGGTTCATGTTTCAATTTCATATGGATTAATTTGAGGGAAATCATAATTTAACTATAATTAACAAACCTTTTTCTAATGTTAATTTCTTCATAATTGAACTATTAGTAACATGTACATATTGATGTGGCCATTGGTCATGCAGTATTATCAAATAAATTAATTGCTATGTTGTTCCAAGTAATGGTTTCTAGAATGACATTCTATGTCATTCGAATTGGGGTGGATTCCAATACGGATATTTTTACGACACAAATAGACTTAATTAATTTCTTTCAAATTCTTCATAAACTTTTTTTTTAGATTTTTATATATTTAAAAAATCAAACTTCCATTCCTGTGTTTGTTATATGGATAATGAAAGAACAAAACCTTGACCAACAGATTTTAATAACCACTAGGTAAGTTTGAGGTTGTAACATGCAAATAATTGCATGTTGCAAATAGTTTATTTTTTTTCTTAACATTAAAGAAAAGAAAATGAAGTTATATATGTTAGTAGTTTAGAATGTGATGCATTCCACATTGAATAGAAATATTAAATTAATTTTTGTATTAATATTATTCATATTTTAAATAATTATGTTTGAACAAAAACAATTATTATATGACAAACTGTCATAACTATTTAAATATAAATAAATTATTATTCATAAAAGTCATGATTATACAAAATGTCATAATTAAATAGATCTTTCAATATAATCATTTTCACTACTTCTGATTAAAGAGTTTGAGACTTTGTTATATTCTAAAAGCATAATTGCCTTTAAAAAAGTATTCTTTATGCATCAAAGCTAAATTTTTTTTTATTATTTCTCTTCTTTCTTTTATGTTTTCTAACAATTTAAAGGCAATTATGAAAAATTTATATTTTGCATGAGAAATATACAAAGAAAAAATTTGGCATAATTTGACTATCAATATTAGAGGAGGCTCAAGGTGTTAAAAGATTAATGTTTTCACAGACCAAAATATTAATTTTCATAAAGATCTTCATTAAAGTTATATATTTTATTTTTTGCATAATTACAGGTAAGAAGATTGACTGAATGAGATAAACACATTAACAATTAATTTCATTAGAGTGTAAAGTCAAAACACAACATGCAAAATATTGATTACATTGCATAAGTTTATGCATATACTGAAATTGGCTCCACAATTAGGTTTAATGAATTGTATTATATCTATTTGAAAAATCGATGCTTATAAAGATAGATGGGAAATAACCTAAAAATATAAAAGAGAAAGACATGAATTAATCTACGACCAAAAGAATTTTCACTTGTTATCAAATAACGAATTAAATTAAGTTCTAGTGGAATGGTTAATTGTTTAATTGTTATGTCTTGGTTATATATAGAATAGGCAAATTGTCCCATGATTTTTGTGCAAACAATCGAAAATGGGTAAAAGAATTTACTGTAAAAAGTTATATGTAATTAGAGAATATATGCACAAAATAAAATTTGGCTGCAAAATTAATTTTATTTTTAAATCATGGAACCAAAATTGTGATAATAACTTAAGTTAAGCTATTTGTATGGTTCTATCTTTATTAGTTGTTTTTAAAGCAAAGATTGATTTTTTTTAAAATTTATTATTGGTTCAAATTTTGACTAGTGTTCAATTTTCCTAAAAACCAATTAAAATCAAATTGATGTATGTGAATAATTATTATTAAGATAAGGTGTTTCATGGATTAATTGGTAAATAATAAACCAAATAATTATTATTATCAGAAACATGGGCGATGTAACATGTATTTTGCCTGCTAGGTGTATTACACTAGAAGTAATTTTACAAAATAAAATTTTATTGTAAATAATCATAAAGTAAAAATAATAAATTCCCGTCAAAGAGTTAATTAATGATTACACAAAAGCATTATTGCTTTTTGCATATGGAATATTGATTAAAAGGAAAGGCATGTCATAAACATTAAGATATTAGCCAATTATCATAGGTTTAAGGGAAACTCATCCAATATCTTATTAGTCATGTTTATGAATTTGAAAAGTTCTATGTTGAAATGTCATGGAGAAAACGACATGGTTTGCCATTAAAATAAATAAAAATAAAATTTATTTTAATGCAAATAGAGATAGCTTTAGTTGCCTATATGATTTCTTGGTGAAATAAACATTAAACACAAGATAAATTTCTTATTATTATCTTTTTAATTTTTATATTCTACTATAAGAATTGATGATTAATAATTCATTGGAGACCTTGAGTCTCATTGAATTTTGCTTTCTTTATTAACTATTCTTTTAACTTTTTTATTCTAAATTAAATTATTTAATTTATAATTCATGATTTTATAGTATGTTATCTGTGGATTTTCTTGATCATGGTATTAAATGATCATGAGCATAAAATAAACATGGAGTACTTGCTGTAAACACTAAAGTTTGTCCAGATTTTTCAGGTTGGGCCTTGATTTTAGCAAGTGGCCTTAAATTCATCGAGTTTTGACAGATTCGATCGTAGGTATTAAAATTTTATTGAGTTACTAGGCCAAGACCTAATTTCAATTTCATGAGCCTAAATTTCGTTAGGCCAAGGCCCAATTTCTTTCTGGCTTGAGCCCATTATTTTATCCTTTATTTCCATTATTGATATCTTATTTTGGTTTTATAATCTAATATTAAATAAAAAATAGTAAATAATCAAGTCAAGAAAAAAAAAAGGAAAACGAAACAAAAAAAAGTCAATCCCTCCACATCTTTTCATCAACCTAGCACAACCTACTTCACATCATTTCTTCTGGATCTTTTATCATTTTTATTGGTTCTAAGCATGATTTTCAGATCATGCTCCTTTCAACTTTTTCAAATTAAAAAAGAAGTCTTCTACCATGAAAAAGAAAGGGGTTGGCTGTCACCATCCAAAAAAAAAAAAAAACCCTCGCAATCCCTATTCAACAAGTCTCAACCATACTCTCATCAACCTCTCTCCTACTAACCATTGCCAGCATCATTACTTGAATAGCACCAATCTAGGGCCCTTGCCTATACACACCCATTTTTCCCTGTACCAAACCAAAACCAAGCCTCTCCATTCCGCCTTGTCGATGCCCACACAATAACCCCCAAGCACCAACACCCCAAACAGGAGTCATTACTCTGCCCCACCAATAAAAGGCCACCATCAAAAAAGCTTGACTCAAGCACTAAAAAGTCCTTCCCTAATCACTCACCACCACTAGGCCCTTGCCAGCACATCCCTCCATTCCTATACCTAGCTTCTAGTAAACCCAACAGCAACCACCATATGGACACTAAATTTTGTTTAGAACATTTTAGCATGGTTAACCCAGGCCTGTTTATAACCTATAAAGAACCCACAAGTTAGCCCATTTAGAGACCTAAATAAATCCTATTTGAAGCCCCATAAAAGGCCCCTTTAAACACCTATAAAATGCATCAATATTTAGGCCTATAATAAACAAAGAGAAAAGATATCCCTAGGATTACTGTCAAACTCTTTCACATGAGAAAAGTTTTATAATATTTCATGATTTTTGATGCTTTTAAATCTAAAAAATGAGCATGGGAACATTGATTGCTACGAAAATAGCCTAAATACTGAAAACTTTGCACTAGGGTAAAATGGTGTTTCCATGGGTTTAAAGGTTATAAAAATTCAACATTTGCAGTGAATAATGTGGACCATTGGATCTCTCATTGATCTTGATCCAGTGGCTAAAGTTTGTTTTTTGAAAAAAGAAAAAAAAAAGAAGAAACTTTGGCCCTTAATGACATTGGATCCAAGGGCCTATAGACACCAAGGAAAGAAGATATTTTTGAAGGGGCTAATTCTTGAAAATGGGTGGAGGGTCTGTCAAAAAGAAAAAAAGGGAGGAGCGAAAGGAGATAAGAAAGAAATAAAAAGGGAGATAAAAATGGAAAGAAAAAACACAAAACCTGGGGTAAAAAAAAAAGAAAATAAGGGAAGAAAAGGACTTGTAGCGAAAAAACAAGCAAGAAACAGTTTCACAAGTAGCAATCAGTAGCTCACTGTCAAAAAGGCTACATGAAGATCTATTCAGAGTATTGAAGATTTCCAATTTCCCCTGATGTCTAAGGACATGGAGGGCCGTCTAGTTAATGTTCCTGAAGCCTTTGTTCTCTGGTGAAGCCCAAGTAATATGGTATAGTTGTTTGCTTAAGCACGAATCTGTCTATGGAATAGCGGTAGGATACTGCATCTCAACTTCTCTTCTCTCCATCATCAACAAATCGGCTATCATGAAACTTCCTTATCCGGGGGCTCTAACTACTTTGCAATACCTGACAGGTGTAGCTGGTGTATGCCTCTGCGAATGGTTCAAGGTCATAGAGCATGATCAAGTTGACCTTTTGACCATGTGGCAGTTCCTACTTGCAGCCATTATATTTTACCTTTCTCTCTTCACCAACAATGAGCTCTGTACTAATGTTGACACTTTTATTATCTTCTATTCAGCAGTTCCTATGTTTGTTGCAATAGAAGAGACACTTTTCTTGCACCAGCCATGGCCTTTGATAAAGATATAGATCTCATTAGGCACCATCTTTGGTGGCAGCATGCTTTATGTTCTTACTGATTACCAATTCACATTAACTACCTATACTTGGGTTGTTGCATACCTGGTAAGCATGTCTATAGATTTTGTTTACGTAAAGCATGTGGTAATGACTATTGGTCTAAATACGTGGGGTCTTGTACTATGCGATAATCTTAAGGCTCTCTTTTTTTTTTTCCTCTTGAGCTAATAATAATGGGGGAGTTGAAGAAAATAAAGCATGAAATCTCAGATGAGTCTGAATGGTACTCTTTTCAAGTGATTTTGCTTGTGGGTTTATCGTCTTTATCTGGTTTGGCCATCTCTTTCATTGGGTTCTCTCGTTGAAAGGCAATTTGTGCTACAGGGTTCTCTGTTCTTGTTATAGTTAACAAACTATTTACAGTTGTGATTAATTTGGTTATTTGGGGCAAGCATTCCACTTTTGTAGGGACCGTGGGGCTCTTGATTTGTATGTTAGGTGGGATTATGTATCAACAGTCTGCAAGCAATAAGCCCAAAGCTGTTAATGAAGTTACAGTACGAGAGAACAAGGAACAACAAAATTTACTGAAAATGCAAAACAACACAGAGGGAAAGAACAATGAAAAGGAAGTCATTGAGATAGAAGCGAAGTGAAAAGGCATAAAATAGGAGCATTCTGGGCCTTCTCTCATCTGCATATGAAAGCCCTTTTTCAATTCGGTATGGCAGATGAATTCTTGGGGCAATGTCTCATGAAAACAACAATCTCCATTTACACAAAATACCTACATTGAAGATTTAGGCTCTGGTCTAATACATATATGGCATTTAATCTGGTCAGTCTTCCATTGCCCAAACTCAAAACTTGACCTTTTCAGATTGATACATGATTTTTATTTCCCATCCAACAAACTAAGATAGGACAAAATTTTGCATTCTTTTGTTTATATTACTACCACGAACATTTTATCAACCCAATCAATTTTTCATCATCTTACCGGTGCCTAAGATTATATACATATAGGTAATAATGCATTAGTTATGCTAGATCAAGGTTAGCTTCAAACCTTTGGTGGCAAGTTCCCTCCAATTATTTAATTTATTTGTTGTCTATTACTATTTTGTGCCTCTTCAAATTTATAAATAAATATATTTAGTTGTTTCAAAAAAAAAATTATAAATAAAGTTTCTGGTGATAGGACTCCGAGAAATTTGAGTAGTGATTCTTGAAAATTCCCTAGGTGAGAAAAGATTTTTAAAAATTACCAAAGTATTGAAATATTTAAAAACTCATTTCAATACAATAATTTTTTAATTAATTTGAACAATTCTTGTAGAAAGATAAAAAAAATATATACATATTTATAAAAGCATTTTTTTAATAATAATAAAATTAAGTAATGAAATTTTCCAAAAATGGAATTCTGAGGAAGTTCGAGTAGAGATTCCTAAGAAATCCCTAAATGAGAAAATTTTTCTAAAATACCACCAATGTATTGAGGTATCTAGGAAAGCTTTTAATAAAAATTTTTATTAACTTTGTTCCTTTCAAAAGTTTTAGTGATAATTGTGAAATAATTAAAGAAGATTAAAACATAATTAAAATGAGTAATGAAAGGTATAATACAAAGAAAAATATTTTTTTTCATGTGCATATTCTATTGCTTGCATTACATAATCTTGAAAATAATGAGAATTTCCAATAATAGGACTCTGGGAAATCTGAGTAGTGATTCTCGAGAAATTTCTAAGTGAAAAAAGTCTTTTAAAAATTGCCAAAGTATTGAAATATTTAGAAGTTTCTTTTCAATACGAAAATTTTCATTTCTTAATTGTTTTCTTTAATTTGAACAGTTTTTCTTAATAAATAAGAGTGTGTTTTTAGGAAATAAATATATTTGTAGATAATTATATTATTACATGACTTTTGTCATAACATCAAGATCTGTGGACCTATCTCTAGACCTTGACTTAAGGAGTCGCCACCAATCTTTTTGTTTAGGTGCGTTGGCCATCTGATTGAATCTGTTCCTTTTTAAAGAAAAATCCTAAGTTTGACTTAGGTATCTTTAAAAGGTAGATTCCATATCTGGGAATCGAAAACTAGGTTTGAAAATACGGTTACATATGAGAAAGATTATAGCACCCCCACAACGCCAATTAAAAAATGGTACCAATTGAAAATTATTCTTAATTGACTCCGATACTTTTGGCAAAAAGTTAAGAAAATTTTCTCATCTCAAGAGTATACAAGAAAACTATTGTTTCTCTTGCAGAGGCTCCGTAGTCAGATTATTTAACAATTAAAAATTTCAAGAAAAGAAAAAGGAATAATACTTAACCTTTCATAGGGATCTCTTTTATTTTTTTTTTACTTTAAAAAAATATACATTTATGTAAGGAAAACTAACACTTTCAACTTTTTCTTAAAGCATTTTAAAAATTTTTATTTTCAAGAAAAATTGATACTTTCAACTTTTCCTCAAAATGCTTTTTTGAAATTTTTATTTCCAAGGAAAATTAATACTTTTAATTTTTCCTCAAAAATTCTTTTTGAACTCTTTATTTTCAAAGAAAATTGATACCTTCAACTTTTTCTCAAAAATACTTTTTGAAATCTTTATTTTCAAGGAAAATTGATACTTTCAATTTTTCTTCAAAATATTTTTTTGAAATTTTTACTTTTATTTTTTTGTTCAAATTATTATTTTTAATTATTAACTATTGTTCTTAAATCATAAAATATGTCCTTAACCTAAACTTAACAAAACAGGGTAAGTGAAAAAATAAGTAAATAAATAAATTTAAAAAATAAGAAATACAATACCAAAATTTGGGTTAAGATATAAGGCAACAATTAGTTTGGGCTGATTTTTTTTTGCTTGTTTTGATCACAAGTGGAATCAGGCTTGAGTTGCTTTTTGAGTGGGCTTAGCTTTGGCTGCTACTTGGACTGGGTTTGGAACCGGTTGTGAGCCTAGCACACACACACAAAGGTAGGCATAACTCAGCTCCCTTTTAATTCTAAATGCAGTGTTTCATTGCTGCTGTAAAAGCCATCTACAAAATAAAATTATCCATTTATCTTTTTTCTAATGCTAAAAACCCCATTTCCTTCTTCAACTAGATATGGCTACCAAAACCTAGGAACTATTGTTGTGGTCCCTTATCATCGCCAGCCACTATCGTTCTTCATTGATGCCTCTATTTCCTTGGGTCATGACCACTGCTACCTTTCGTCGTTACTCACTTTTCTTGTTGTGTATCTCTCTTATTTTCTTTATGATTTTTTACTGTTAATTGCTATTGTTCTTTCCTCTGTGATCATCGAAGGTTTATATAAGGGCTATGTACAAGATTCAAAAATCAAAATCCCCCATATCTATTTATCCTCATTTTAAAAAGAAAATCCTTTTATCACAGTTTTAAATTTTAACCTCTCACTTTTATTAGGACTAGAACTTTATTTTTACTTATTATCCTTTATTACCTTATCTGAAGCTCACTAAGAAAAACTTATTCAAAAGGTAAGTGTCTATAGTTGTCCGTCTTTGTATTTTTTTCTATGAAATAGAGATTATGCAAAGATGTAGACACTCATCACGATCTTATTCAAAAAAAAAAAAAAAAGCCAGACTAATATGAAGTCTCAAGACAAAAAAATTCAAATTGAACCAAAATTTGAGATGAACGACTTAGACTGAGTCAAAAAAAGGATTTGATGCAAGCTAAAATCCAGAAACGTAATGACCTGGATCGAACTGAAGTTTGAAATAAATAACTTGGACTGAACCGATGAAGGATCTGGCATAGGTCGAAATCCAAAACAAAATGACTTGGATTGAACCGAAGTCTAAAAGGAATAACTTGGACTAAGCCGAAGAAGGATCTGGCATAGGTCGAAATCCAAAACAAAATGACTTGGATGGAACCATAGTCTAAACTAAGTAACTTGGATGGAACCATAGTCTGAACTAAGTAACTTGGATTGAACTGAAGAAGGATTTGGCATAGGCCGAAATCTAAAACAAAATAACCTAGATGGAACCAAAGTTTAAAATAAATAACTTGGACTGAACCGAAGAAAGATTTGGCATAGGCCGAAATCAAAATGACTTGGATTGAACCAAAGTCTGACTCCACAACAATTATGAAATTTAAAACTTCTAAGATTCATGATTTAAAGCATTCAAAAATTTCTTAATTGAAAATTCCCAATACAAGTTGAAAATCAAAGACTCAAATTGAGTTTAAAAAAAAAATCACAATTTTAAAATTCAAAGATTCGCGAGGTTCAAAAATTCACAAGAATTTTAGATTCACAAGAAAACAAATTCGCAAGAATTGAAGATTTGCAAGAATTGGAAATTTCAAGAATTGGAGATTCATAAGACTTTCAGATTCACAAGATTAGAGATGGGCAAGACTTTCAAATTTGCAAGAATTGGAGATTCACAAGACTTTCAGATTTGTAAGAATTGGTTCACAAGAATTAAAGTTTCACAAAATTTAGAGATTTACATTTGAAAAACTTCTAGAGATTCACAACTAGAATTTCAATAGTTCTCATTCAAAAATTTTAGAATTTCATCCAAAATTTTTAGGATTCTGATTTAAAAACTCCAGAGATTCACATAAAAAAAATTTCAATATTCTCATTTAAAACTCAAAGATTCTTATTTGAATTATTAGAGATTATTCTTGGAGGTCTTACAAATCATCCTTAACATTAAAAATTTTTCTTTAAAACATTCACAACTTTAAAAATTGGGATGTTTTCCTTGTCAAAAATCTCATCATGAAATTTTTTTTGAAGTTTCAAAAGTTCAAAATTCCCCTACCAAAGTCAAAATTTTGTATGATAATGATGCAAATGCTTTCTCAATGATACAAATGCAACAACCCAAATTCTCACAATAATGTAGATGCCATATGCTAAATCATGATTCGAATGTTTACTACATGATGCAAATGCATGACTAAATCATCAAAACAAATATTTGAATATTCACTATATTATGTACATTCATTATTCAACAACAATTTAATGCAAATGTCACTAAAATCAATGTCATGAAATTCTAATTGATTGTGGTAATAAGGTTATCAACACTCCACCAACTCACATTTCCTTTTTAACTTCCTAGTAATAACATTTTCAGAATTAATTCACCAATTTCATTAACTGATTCATGTTATTTCTAACATTTGGTCACAACTCACATATTATATTGGTTGATTCATCACCATATTCACCACTTGGGTACCATATTTTCCTTTTCAAATCAACTTATCAGCCTTCTTTTATCTTTTTCATTTTTTTTGCCCATGTCATCTTGGATTTCTTTTCAAAGGAATGCTTGAATCTTTTGTGAACATTGTCATTCATTCATTATCATTTCAATTCATGGCAAACACAATTCAATCATATATTTTCTCAATTTATTCTAGGGAAGCCAAAATGAGTGAAGAAAGTGAATTGAGAGAAAAGTGAATCAATACAAGAACAAGTTTGGTATAAAAATAAATAGATCAAAGAACAAATTCAAAGCATGTCACTAGGGTAAGTGTTTGAATGGTATACCAATATCCAAATAATGAATATTCAAACAATTTTTAACATTAATCTAGGATTCTTTTTTAAGAACTCATTCCACTGACTTTTAAAATCATTTCGAGCTCTCACATTTTGCCCCAGTTTTAGAGGATTTTCATATGACATTGACCTTCCATATATTAAACCATCCTTCTAGTTTTTAGCTTAGATTTTTTTTACCTATATCGCCCTTTCGGGTTTTCAATTTGAGTATTCCTTTTTTTTTTCAACTTTTTTATTTTTTATTTTTCAATTTTTTTGCTTTTTCATTTTTTTCACTTCATCCATTATTAGTATCTCCCCCAAACATCAATCTCTAAAACATAAGAACATAGCACAATTCCATTACTCCATCACAAGCATGCCTAAGTCCAACATATTATCATTCAATTCAAGCATTCACATTCGATCAAAATAGACTTTTAAAGGTTATAATGTAGGCTATGATGAGGGGTCATGAAAGAAATTGATAAAATAGGCTTAAGACATGTGTTTAAATGGTTCAAACCAAAGGATTATTTCCTATCATGGGATGCAACTTGGCATTTTGCCTCATTCCACATCGTTTCACTACCTTTTCCTTTTTCATTCATTTTATTTCTCACAAAAAGATTCTCACTATTTTACCCCAAATCATTCATTTTTCTTTTTCTTTTTTGTTGTTTTTTTTAGAGGGTTTCTTCTTTCTTTTCACTCCCTATCTTTGAGACCTTTTGTGATCTTTTGTTTTTTCTCTTTTCCAAGTAGGTATTTTTCAAAATTTGCCCTCTGGTGTGAATGGTGATCCTTGGTTAAGATTATTTAAAAAAATCATAACAGATTCAAAAGGGGTAGTAATGGGTGATTTCGTTTTTATGAACGATAAAAGAAAGACAACCATTTTTCATCTCAAATATAAATGCTTTATTTGAAAACCATATTTTGAATAAAGATAAACTGATTAGATACCTGCAAGATATGTATATTTTTCATGAATGATATCTACTCACAGATTACTTTTTTGCTCAAATAATCTCCACAGATCAATATGAATGAGTTTTCAAAATTAAATCCCAAAATTATTTTTTATAATTGTCCAAATATTTACCATTTGGAATTTAAGAATGGGAACAAAATGGGTATGAAAAGTAACAAAAAATAATGATTTCGATGAAAGAGAAAATGTAATGAAATGCATCAACTTGCCATTTATTAAAATGATAAAGAATGAAATCTTATTACATAAAAGAAATCTTAGCATTACTCTAAAAGAAATCCAAGTAACTTTCAGCCAGTATCAAGATCCTTGTCCTTCCCCAAGACTATGCCCCTGTGTGATCAAGTGAAGGGTTTTTATTGCCATTTGATTTTTTTTTTATTCATCGAAGCTTACCAAGACTTTTTGGATCAAACTTTGCACTTTGTGCTTGAAAAGAAAAGAAAGTTTCTATAGAATGACCCACATTCCCATTATGGTAATCATATGTGGCATTAGTATCATACCATTGGGGATAAGGTGGTTTTAATAGTTCTAGAATAACTGGAGATACTAAGGTATTTTTAACCAATTCTGGGAATAATTCAGTGTAAGTTATAGGGATAAGATCAATGTGGGCCCTTTCTCGATTATTTCAAGATCTCTTCGAACCACCCACTTGGTTATTAGGCATTGAAGCTAGTGCAGTAATAAGACCAAGCCCATATGTAGATGTTTGAAAAGTTGGTCGAAAAATTGGGTGTGGAACAGAATGGTAAGAAACTGGTGCAACATGATTAATGATTGGATAATAGGTAGGATATACTGGTTATGGGTATGGGGCATAACTTTTGAATTGCTTTCCTTCAAAACTCACAGCTTGAGCTTCACTTTCTTTTCTTTTGGACATCCCACATTTCTTTGTACTGAAGGTCTCACCTTATTTAAGCTTGCCACTCTTAATGGCATTCTCTATCATTTTCCCATAGATCACCATATCGATAAAATTCTTGATGGCATTCCTAATCATTTTCTCATAATATGGAGGCTTTAAAGTACTCATAAATAAAACCATTATTTTCTTTTCAGTGAGAGGTGGTTAAACTTGAACAGCTATATCTCTCCACTTTTATGCATACTTTTTGAAGTTTTCAGAAAGTTTTTTTTTCATACTTTATAAAGATAGATGATCTAAAGCTAAGTCTATAATGTGTCAGTATTAGGCAATGAATGCTTTTGCCAAATCATTCCAGGAATGGATACGGGCTCGGTCTAACTAGACATACCACCAAGTGGCTAAGCCAGTAAGACTATCTTGAAATACATGCATTAGTAGTTTTTCATCATGAGCATGGGCGACCATCTTACAACAATACATGGTAACATGAGTTATTGGGCATTTAGTCCTATAATACTTTTTAAATTCGAGACTTTAAATTTTGGCGAGATAACCACATATGGAACTAAGCATAGTTCAACTACATTTATAAAGCCAAAATAATCCATTCCTTTGATAGCTCGCACTCTCTCTTCTAAAAGGTTCATTTGTTGTGTGCATGAGTCTTCCATTGCCTTATGAGTCTTCACCCTTAATCTCTCTTTCTCTTTAAGATCATCAAAATCAAGAACCTCAATTAGATCATACGTATTTACCCCAAAGGTAGGGTTAGTGTAGCTATGAAATGGCACTTCAAGATATGCCCCAGAAAATGGCATTCGTGGCGCTTGTGTATTTTGAAGGGATTAACCTTGATTTAGGCCAAACCTGGAAAGGTGTAGAGGATCCACAATATCCTGTTTTTCATTTAAATTTGGGGTCTCTTTTACTATTTTACCTTTATATGATTTCTTTAGCATCTCCATCATATTTGCTAACTCCTTTTTTATCTCCTCTTGAGCTTTCTCGATCTTACCCATATAGGTATTGTGTTCCTGTTCCATTTGCCTTACTTACGATCAAGTATTATACGGGTGACGTGTAGGTTAGCTTGAATTTATCGACGATTGAGCTATCCTTAAACATTTAATTACCATAAATTAAGATGCTTGCATTACTACATGATTATGTCATGAAAGAAGGACTATAAAAATAATCTTAATATGATTACATGCAAAATGAATGCCAAAAATATATGCAACCTAATGTTATCTTGCTTTAAATGAAAGAAAAATAGATGAAAGAAAAAAAAATCAACTAACATGCATCTTATCATGACAATTCACGCAACATGACATATACAATAGTTAATTTCCACTCAAGAAAAATCAATCATTGTAAAAATGTAACTTAGCTATTAGATTTTTCTATGAAAGAGGAAAGTAAGGCTCTAACTACAATTTAGGTTCCTTATGCTCACTATATATAGTTTAAGATTGATAATCTAAAAGTTCTCAAATTGCTCCTTACATCATTATCCATCACAGACTAGTAAGGTACCTCAATCCTTGCCCATTACAGGCTGCAAGCGAAAAATGTTCAATTTAAGTAGGCATATTTCGCTAGCTACTGCAGAGGCATTAAAACCTCATGAAAGCATGGGTACCTTACTCCCTCCTAGAGGGACGGAGCTTGAGTATAGAGTTCATGTTATACACATACATATGAATGACATAGTTAGCAACATAAATTAATAAAATGAATGGAGAAGAAAAAAAAATCCTTACAAAGAATTCAATTTTATTAGGCTTTTTAAATAACATGAATTTATTTATTGGCTTGACTCTCGGCCTATCCCCAGTGGAGTCGTCAAACTATCTAATATCTAGATCCGTGGACCTATCGCTAGATATTGACTTGAAAAGTCACCACCAATCTTTTTGTTTAGGTGCGATTGGTCACTTGACTGAATTTGTTCTTTTTTAAAGAAAAATACTAAGTTTCACTTAGGTATCTTTAAAAGGTAGATTCAATGTCTACAAATCCATAACTAGGTTCGGGAGTACGGTTACATATAAGGAAGGTTATAGCACCCTTACAATGCCCATCAAAATATGTAACAGCTTGATTTCATGTTATCCATTAAGCCTTAAAAATTTTACCGAGTAATTAATTATTCTTAATTGACTCTAATACTTTTGCAAAAAATTAAAAAAATTCCCTCACCTCAAAAGTATACAAGAAAATTATTGTTTCTCTTGCAGAGGCTTTGTCGTCAGATTATTTAACATTAAAAAATTTCAAGAAAAGAAAAATGAATAATACTTAACCTTTCATGGGGATCTCTTTTATTTTTTTTACTTTAAAAAAATCATGCTTTTATGCAAGAAAAATTGTTACTTTCAACTTTTCCTTAAACCTTTTTAAAATTTTTATTTTCAAGAAAAATTGATACTTTCAACTTTTTCTCAAAAATGCCTTTTTTATTGAAATTTTATTTTTAAGAAAAATTGATACTTTTAACTTTTCCTCAAAAATACCTTTTTTGAAATTTTTAATTTCACGAAAAATTGATACTTTCAATTTTTCCTCAAAAATGCTTTTTGAACTCATTATTTTCAAGAAAAATTGATACCTTCAACTTTTTCTCAAAAATACTTTTGAAAATCTTTATTTTTGAGGAAAATTGATACTTTCAACTTTTCCTCAAAATATTTTTTTTGAAATTTTTACTTTTATTTTTTTGTTCAAATTATTATTTTTAATTATTAACTATTGTTCCTAAATCATAAAATATGTCCTTAACCTAAATTTAACAAAACACGATAAGTGAAAAAATAAATAAATAAATAAATATTAAAACTAAAAAAAAATAAGAAATACAATACCATAATTTGGGTAAGATATAAGTTAACAATTGGTTTGGACTAATTTTTTTTTGGCTTGTTTTGATCACAAGTGGAATTAGGCTTAAGTTGTTTTTCGAATAGGCTTAGCTTTGCTGCTACCTGGATTAGGTTTGGAACCGGTTGTGAGCCTAGTGCACACACACATAGGCAGGCACAGCTCAGTTCTCTTTTAATTCTAAATGCAGTGTTTCATTGCTGCTGTAAAAGCCATCTACAAAATAAAATTATTCATTTGTCTTCTTTCTAGTGCTAAAAACCCCCATTTCCTTCTTCAACTAGATATGGCTACTAAAACCCAAGAACTAATTGCTGTTGTCCCTTGTCATCGCCAGCCGCTGCCGCTCTTCGTCGATGCCTCTATTTCCTTAGGTCATAACCACTACTACCTTCTATTGCTGCTCACTTTTCCTATTGTGTATCTCCATTATTTTTTGTATGATTTTTATTGTCAATTGCTATTGTTTTTCTTTCTTCTATGATCACTGAAGGTTTATATAAGGGCTATGTACAAGATTCAAAAATCAAATTCCCCCTTATCTGTTTATCCTCATTTTAAAAAATAAATTCTTTTATCATAGTTTTAAAATTTAACCTCCTAATCTTATTAGGACTTATCTGAAGCTCATTGAGAAAAACTGACTTGAAAAGTGGGTGTCTACAACTTTTATTAATTTTTAAAAACAAACAAAAAATCTCTAAGGATGAGTCCTAAAAAAATTCGAGTAGTGATTTTTTAAGATTCTTTAGGAAAGAGAATTTATCTAAAATGCCATTAATATATTAGAGCATTTAAATTAACTTTTGATAAAGATTTCTTACTCTTTTATAAATGGCATAGAAACGAGGTTTTAAAAAATACTATTTCTTTTTAAAATTATAGATATCATATTTTATGTTTTTTTAACATAAATACTGGAAATAACTATGAACAATTGAGGATAGGATTTTTGAGAATTTTGAGTAATAATTCTTAAAGATTCCTTAAGTAAGATGCTTCTTTTTAATATTGCCAGATATTAGAATATTTTTAGAAAATTTTCAATATAAGGTTCTTATTTATTTTTGATGCTCACTAAAAATAAAAATATTTTTTAAAGAAAATTAATAAATTAATTCTTTAAATACCAAAATTAAGACCATTTTAGTCAATATTAAAAGATAACAAATAATTAATTGGTACCGTTTTAAATGAGCATTCAGGCATAACTGACTTCCTAACCCAAATTATTTTTTTGTAGACCCAAAAATTATCTTTTTAATAAATTTTAATAAATTTATAAATTTTATTAAGAAAGTAAGTTTTAATAGGTGTCCAATCACACCAAGCCAAAAAAAAATTATTGGCGAGTTTATCTTTTTTTTTTCCAAATCCGTCTTGCGATCCCCAAAATCATTACGACACACCTCAGTACTATCCCAATCCCCTAGCCTCACCATTAAAACCAAACACACCAAAGCCCATACACCTCAGCCAGAAATCAAACACAACCCCAACTCACATCAGGCTAGCACCCAGACCAAGTTGACCTCTACCCCAATGTTGCACCCACCCACCACTAGCGCACACACCCAGCTTGCACCGACTCCATCCTCACCCAGAAAGCCAAACCCTAACACCCTTCTCTAACCTAGAAATGAGGCCTTCATAAACCAAAAAAAATCAAAATCAAATAATACACAGTCCTCCCAAGAGGAATGAACCTAGTGCCAAGCAAGCCTTGTAAAACAAAACAAATAAATCAGTTTCTTTTTAAAAAAAAAAAAACAAAAAAACAAAAAAAAGGGAAAAGGAAACTCAGAAGCCATGAAGGAACAACGATGGTAGTCCAGGCTAATTGACTACGATGCGGGTTTCTGTTTCCCTTGACGAATTAAATCGTTAAAAAAAAAAGATAAAAGAGGGGTGAACCACATATTAAAAATACAGAAGGATTTGACAACATAGGAAGAATATTATGAGATTTGAAATTTTTTGGCTTTTGGCTTCGATCTGAAGTTTTTGTGTAATCTTAGGAAAAAATGAGCCTAGATCTGAGAAGAGGGGAAAAAGATAAGCCACTTAGGAATTTTTTAAAGGCCAAATGATGCCAACCAGTGGTGTTTAGTGATAAAGGACAGCAACGGCAACAGTGGTATACCATTGAAAGTTGGTTTGACAGAGTGTTTGGAAGATTTTTTGTTTTTTGGTAGAGGAAAGGTTAAAATGAAATAAAAAAATATATGGTTTTCTATAGCAAAAAAAAACATGAAACGGCGTCATTTTAAAGGCAAAGGATCCATGCATTACTCGTGACCCAATCTGAGGTCCATGTGTCTGACCCGTGACATGTTTCCCTACTCATCAGTCCAACTGAATCGATCTTAGACCGTTGCTAAACCTCCTGAAGTTGACCACCATTAATCGAATAAATTTTGATATTTTGGTATTTTTATTTATTTATTCCATTATTTATTTATTTTATTTTATTTTGTGTTATTTTTTGTATTTCAACTTATAATTTAGGACATGTTAAAATAATAATGATAATAAATGTAAAATTTATAATAACAATTGAATATCAACAAATAATGAAGAATAAGGTTTAAATTTTTTATAATTATAAATTCCATTAAAAAAATTAAAATAAACCATATAAAATAATAAAAGAACTAAATAGTAATAACAACAATAAAAATTAAAAGCATTTCAAAATCTTTTGATATACTTAAATTTGAAAACTAAAGAAGAATAATAACAAAAAAATATATAAATAACAAATAAAAGAATAAAAATATGTTTATAAAGAATGATAATCAAAATAGGACAATAAAAAAGATCTTTTTTCCTACCTAGATGATAGAGGGAATGAAAATCATTTAAAAAACTAATAATAATAAATAATTCTTTCTAGATGTTGAGGAATTATTAAATAATAATAAAAAATTCATAATTAATAAATAATAACAGTAATAAATTTTTATAAAAAAAAAGAAAGATATTAAAGAAATTTTTTAACAAATCATAAAAATTGAACTTGCTTCGAAAGTCTGCATAGATATTAGGGATTTTTAAAGATGTTCATATTTAAAAAAAAAAAAAAAAACCCTTCAAACCCTCTAAATGCTAAACCTCGAAGCCTTAAACCATCCAAACCTTTAAAACCTTAAAATCCAAAATCTTAAAAATCAAAACCCTAAATCCTAAAACTCAAAACCCTAAAACCAATCAAAACTTTAAAACCCTCTAAACCCTTCAACCCTAAAACCTTTCAAACCCTAAAACCCTTTAAACCTTTCAAACATTCGAAACATTGAAACAAAAACCTTAAATCCAACCCCTAAAACACTCCAAACCCTTGAAATTTGAAAATAAAAAACCTTAAATCTAAAACCCTAAACCTTTAAAACTTTAAAATTAAAACTTTAAACCCTAAAAACCTTAAACCCTAAACCTTTAAAACTCTAAAATTGAAACTTTCAACCCTCAAAACCTTAAACTACAAAACTCAAAACCTTAAACCCTAAAACCTCCAAAACCTTAAAACTTTCCAAACCCTAAAACCTCCAAACCTTAAAACTTCAAACCCTAAAATCTAAATCCCAAAATCTAAACCCTAAACCTTTAAACCCTTAAAACCTCAAACTCCAAAGCCTTAAAGCCTTAAAATCCTAAAACTTGAAACCCTAAAAGCCTTAAAACTCAAAACCAAAACCCTAAAATCTTGAAACCCTAAAATGATATCTTAAATCTTATCAATCCATCGAGACCCTAAATCTAACCCAAACCCTAAAATCAACACGCAACCCTAAATTACCACCCAAAATCAGTCAACCTTATAACCTCGACCTAAACCAGTACCTAAAACCATTCCAAAATTCTAAAAATACGTGTGAAAATCTCACATGAAATATTTCATTCTCAATTGTCGCCTAGAATATAAGGCATTTAGAAATTTTTATTTCATCAATTTTTTTATATGAGTCATTAACCTGCAACAATAAAAGAAAAAAATAAAAAATGGGATCTTAAATATAAATAGTTGCATCTAAACTCTACCTAGAGGTTGGGGAGTTCGGGTGGTCCCATTATGTTTAAGAACCCAATTTTAAAATGACATTTCATCATCATACATATCATCTATTGGCATAAATGTATTTATTTATTACTACTTCCATTCATTTCGCATGTTTATGCCTTTTACTATTGTTTCTTAGTTAATTGTAGCATCATCAGTTTTTGCATAAGATGTTTTTGTGAAAAGTATTATTCAAAATTATATTTATAAAATAAAACAAAAATAACATTCTAGAGGAAATAATTCTTGGTACTCCACTTAGATGTTAGAGAGTCACCAATAATTATCTTCTATAAAGAGTGTTATTTTCATTTTAAGGAATGTTGTGATAAATCTTAAGCGAAAAGAGTTTTTTAAATTTTGATTAGATTTTGGAGAATTTTAAAGTAATTCATTAACTTAAAGATTTTCTAGATATTCCTAAATCATGAACGTTAATAAAATTATTTTTTTTAAAAAAATAATAAATGGAATTATTTTTAAATTTCAAATCAAAACTATTTCATTCAACACCGAAAATAACACATGATTAATTGGTACCAATTTATGGCTATTATGGGGGTGTTAATCTTTCCCCACATGTAACCGACTCTCAAACCCAACTTGGTTTTTACAGACCAAAATTTATTTTTTTGATAAACTTTAAACTCATTTTTATAGTTTTATTAAAAAGATAAAATTCTAGGTGGACAATCACACCATAAAAAAGATTGGTAGTGACTTTTTTTGTTTTTTTTTATTTTTAAATTTTTACATCTAGCAATCGAGTTTCTGGACCGATACGTTATGATAGCTTGGTGACTCAGTAGAGGGACTTTTTGAAAGTCAAGCCAAAAACTTTAATTATGCACTATTAACAATTGTTGGATTTAATTAGTTTTATTTGATATTTAATATAATTCCCTTTATTTTAATTTTTCAAAAAAATATGTATAAGTTAATAAATAAAATAAATTGCATGTTAGTTATTACTTTGCTTTGATTTTGTGCTTATGATTTATTTATGTTATTTTGATTAATATGTCACTTTGCACACTTTTGCATATGCACATACATGCATGAGCTCTAGACTTGGGCTCCATCCTTATTAGAAGGAAAAGAAGTAGCTACGCTCTCATAAGGTGATAACCTCCGTATTTGCTAGCAAAACTCTTCTACTTAGATCAAACCCTTTATGTTTATAGCCTATAATTGGTGAGGATTGGTGTGCCTTATTAGTCTTTAATGAATGATGATGTAAGGTTGATTTCGGAACCTTTAGATAAATAAATCCTGACTCAGCATATCTTAAGCCTTAGGAAACCTACCTAGGGTAGAGCTATGCCACTTTTTTAGAAAATCACCAAAAGTTAGGACACTTTATATATCTATTGTATTATATGATTTCTATGTTGTTTTTATTTTTTATTTATTTTGGCTAATTGATTTAATTTTATTTGTATAGTCTTTGATTTTGTTACATACATTATATAGGCATTATATTTTAATATAGGGTATTTATTTTAGGTCAGTCATCAAAAAAATAAAAAAAATTGTTTCTTATAAAGCCATCAATAGTGTCATCCCCTGTTGGGACCTATTTAGAAGTTAAAAGCTAGTCAGAAAAACATGTAGCAAAAAAAAAAATAATCTTTTTCATAGAAATTATCCAAAGTAGGATATATAGGGCATTATGATGCAATTTGTGTTTAAGGTAATAGTGTAAATAAAGTTAGGATAAAAAAAAAGTTCAAATAAAAAAAAACAAAAGAGAGACTTAGGATAAAAGTTTGTCATATTTTTGGAACTCAATCATTGCATTCTACATTCATCATTAAGGTAATTTGTATATTTTAGGTTATTCCATTTTTGTATATATCTTTGCATCATTATCATATGCAAGCATACATAGACATATTCTGTGTAGCATACAAATTAGAAATTATGTCATTCATTCGGTAAGAATAATAGCATAAACATTTTTGGTTTAAACCTTTGAAATAATACTTTTGTTAGTGGATGCAAGAAGCCAAAAATATGGAAGATCAACTAAAGGCCCGAATTAGTTCATTAGAACACAATCAAGAGAAGTTTAGTCATGAGATTCAAGAGATGGCAAAACAGCTCATTGAGTTGACAAAGACCATAAATAAACTCAAAAAATTTATTTTGGTGCCTTCTCAAGAGTCCTTACCAATTTCAACCCAAGTAAGTCTTATGAATTCATGGAGTCATGATCAATTGATTCTCCTTAGGCCTAGCACACTTCTTAAACATGTTAAATCATTGAATGGTATGAGCAATAATGAAGGTCTGGACAAGATCATGAAAAGGATGAATGATTTAACAATCTAAGTGTTTAAGCTCTAAAATTTGATTTTCAGGATGGAGTTAACAAGTTCTATACAACTTTCACCAATCTTTTCAAACTTGAACTTGCATTTAAATCCTTCTCATGTCTATTTTCTACCTCATTTCCAAGCATTAAAGATAAAGCCCTAAAATTTCATACAATCTCTAAGAGGTCTACATCTGAACCAAAATCTTTGGTTTTCATTCCCTAACCATCTATTCAGCCAATTGTTCAATTTTAAACCTATGCATCACCACCAAATCCTTGGGCTCCTAACTAACCTATTGCTTAAAAATTACTTAAGAAAAGAAATAGTTAGATCCTATCCCAATTTCTTATGAAAAACTCGATCCCTATCTATTTGAGGGACACCTTATTGCCCCTATGTCTTTAGAGCCTTTAAATTCTCCATACCCAAAATATTTTCACCTAAATACGAGATGCTAATACCATCATAAGATTACAGGGCCTTTTATTAAAAATTGTAAGGGTTTTAAACATAGAGTGCAATCACTTATAGATGCAAAAAGGTTCGATCCAACTACTATAGAGGATTAATGATTCATGAACAATGAGAAAGGGATGGCATCATGATGAACATTATAGGAATTCTTTTATTAAAGAAAGTCTTTAAGTGATAGGTTGTTTGGGAAAATAAAATGCTTTATAAATTTATTTTATTTGAAAAATGTTTCTTCATGTTGATATGATGTTATCTTGTGAACTTTGATATGTGAATTATGGTTTATCTTTAATTATTGCTCTTTTTCCAATTTTCACTCTTTTCATTAAAGAGCTTTGTCATTTGTGCATTCATTCATTCATTCATCCATTTATGTATCCATTCAATAGAATGCAATTCATGTGTGTTAAAAAAAAAGAATTTTTTCAAAAATAATCCCTGCAACTTCTTTTGAGAGGAAATGAGAATATAGGAGAAATGGAAAAAATTATTGTGAGACTTTGTGATTAAGGAAATGATCAACCTGAAAGACCTAGCTTATGACACATAAGGGAGGAGCCAGGAAATCTAAATGAATAGAAAAGGTATAATCTCTTGTAAGAAAGAGTTCAAACTATTGAGATAAAGATTAATCTTATAATGCAAAAGAATATCAACTAGCTCTAAATCCACATATTCCACCCAAGTTCAAGGTTTCAACTTTGAAAAGTATAATGAAACTAGATGTCTTGAAACACGTTTAGCTCAGTGCTGTCACAAAATGGTTAGGTATATAGGTGAGAAAAAGCTATTTATCTATACCTTTCAAGAAAGTTTGACGGGGTAGCAGTTAATTGGTATTATAGTTTAGAGAGTAGTCAAATTTATATTTAGAGGGATTTATCATGGGCATTCTAAAAGTAATACCAACACATGTTGGAGTTAGCTCTAGAATGATTAACCTTTCACAATATGAGAAAAAGCCCCAATGAGAGCTATAAAGAATATACTATTAGATGAAAGGAGATGGCATCGCAAGTTCGACCACCTCTTACCAATAGGGAGCTGAATTTTTTATTTGTAGATACCTTTTCTTCTTTCTATTATGATAAGTTGATCAATAATAATTTGTCAAAGTTTGTAGATTTATTGTTTGCTATGGGTAGAAGTGAGGATGTATAAAAAAAAAAAAGAATTATAAATGCTAGTGATGAAAAAATGAGAGATATTTTTGCTGAACAAGCCTAATAGACAATTGTTGAAGGGTAAAATGAGATAAACCTCACATTATATAGGAAAATTTCATGAATGTCTATTTTTAATGGTCATATTTTGTTCTCAATTGACATTTTGGGCTGGTAACTTTCCTTAACCATATCATTTTTGTACTCTGGTTTATTTACCTTAAACAATCACAGAACAAAGGCTCAACCCAAGTCTTTCACGAAGTTGTATGAGAAAGAGAGTCAAGGTGTACCATTCACTTCCAATGCCTTACGCTGAGCTTTTTACCTTGTCAAAAATCACATGATCTCTGTTGTTCCTACAAGACGTAAAAAACCTCATTCCCCGAAATGGAATGATCCTAATTCTAAATATGAATTCCATAGTGAGGTTGAAGGGCATTCCATAAAAGATTGTACGGTATTCAAGGATACCATTCAAGCTTTGATTGATGCAGATTTTACAAAGTTTAAAGAATCAATTGGTGGTCTTGATAGCGGTGGAGTTGTGGGTCAATGATGCTAAAGTTGAAACATCAAGTGGAGAGCTTTTGTTTATGTAACTTTAAATGTTATCCCAAAAGTACCATTGGAAATGTAAATTTTTTGGTCAAGTTTCAATTTTTGCATTGAATGAGTGAACATTGTACATTATAGCATTTTATGGTTATATTATCATTTGAGGTCTTTTATTTCATTTAGGTTTTAGATATTGTACGTTTTCTTTTGAAAGAAAGTGGTAAAAAGAGAAAAGATATTAGATTTGAATAAAGCCCCACATAGTTAAGTATTGAGGCTATAGAAAGAAAAATACCTTAAAGAAAAAGAGAAAAAAAAGAAAAAACAAAAATTTTTGAATAAAGGATGAGTTGGTGATCACTATTATGAATTTTTTAAATACCTAAACATCGATTTTCTTAAATCATCCAATTGACTCCATTTAATCAATCATGACCCTTCAACAACCTTGCATTTGAATTTGTGAACCTTGCTTTCACCTAATAATATTATGATATCAAAGAGTAATATTCTTTTTCAAGGTAATAAATAATATCACAGCCAATGTAAAGAAAATGCGGTTCCTAAAAGATCAAGTATTATGACATTTTTAAGAATTCAAATACGATAATTTGATGTATCAATGTTATACTATAGTTTCAAAAATTTTCAAAATCAAATTTACTTTAAGTTTTTAAACTGACTTCAAACATATTGACCTTTCAGCTCTTTACCCCAAATTAGCCTAGTTTATTGTCTCAGGGGCATGTTGGTCAGAGAAGAAAGACATCATTGCCTTTAAAACAACTTGAGTTATGATCAACTCTTTGTTCTCTTTTTGTATAGTAACTTAGATCACCTAATACCTTAAACGGGATTATTCTACATGATTCTTTTCTCGTTCATTCCACATAACCATTTTTTTGTAATAACTTTCATTAAAAGTGGTTTGTTAAAATAGGGTATCTTTTATGAAACGCATTACTGGCAAAATGAATTCAGATATGAGTTATTGAGGGAATGTAAAAAAAAAACCACAACAAAACAAAAAAAAAGAAAGAGAAAAAATAGAGAAATGAAAAGAATAGAAAAATGATTATGACATCATGCACTTAGAAAATTTGAATAAATCCAAATAAAGTCCTGACAAGTTCAAAGTTTTGGAAAAGGGACAAGGAAAAAGCCTAAAATAGAAGAGGCCAATAATTCAAAAAAAAAACTTTTGAAATAAAAACATTCCTTCAAGTTCATTTTCCTAAAGGGAATTATTCTTCAATTTAAGTGTTTATGCTTAAAATGACAAATGGCCATCTTTCATTATCCTTTCACAAATGTAGAAATTTGTCCCTTGTTACCCTTTTGAGCCTGATTGAATTCTTTCAAAATAAATCCTAACTAAGGATCATCCTCTACACTGGGGGGCAAAAAGAAATATGATTAGGGGTTAAGAATGGGGATGTCCAATTAGAATCCTATGTGTTGGGGCAAAGGCCTAATATAAAAGTTCATGAAAGTTTTGAATCTATTCAATGAAAAAATATAAAATGAAAGGTGAAACAAAAAGAAAAATGAAAAGAAAGGAATAATAAAATAAGGAAAAAAATGAATGGGTAGAAAATAAAAAGAAATATACCTTAAAGCGTATCTTTCAAATAAAAAAATGATCATTGGTTTTAAATACCCTTAAATCCTTGTTTTGGGCTTTTTTATCCTTTCCTTTGATAACCCTGAACCTTAACCTATGTTACATCTTGTAAAAAATGTATATTGGATCAAGTATGGAGGTTTAAAATTGAAAGGTTTCTCTTAGAAAAATGACTATGAATCTTTTAGGTCCCTCTTTATTACTTAATTTCCTATTTGGATCCTTAACCTCTTTCATAAAAATTTTTTTCCTCTTTCAAATAAGGTCTAATTCTTAGGTGCATGGAGTAACAATAAGAAAGGGTAAAAAATAGAGTAAAAAAAAAAGAATAAAAAAGACATAAAAAATAAATGTGGCTCTAAGGTGAAAACCATAAAAATAGTAGTCTAGAGCAAACCTTAAAGGCCACTTTTAATGCCAAATATGGTGGATGTTGAATAAAGGTAAGCCAAACCTTTTTTAAAGATCTAAAATATCAAAGTCTCAGACATCTGGGATAGGTTGAGTTCAAAAATCTCAACTTTTTTCAATTCTCAAATAACCTTTCAAAATCTCAAGCAATTACAACTAACCTTGGCATATATCAAAATGTCGTATTTGGAGACCAAAGAAAATGTTAAATATGTCTGGTTTTCAAGGAATTCATGTTTTTAGAAAAACTTATGTTTCATCTTTGAACTTGCATGAAGAATTATATGTCTCTTTTATTCCCTTCAAGTGTTGAAACCCTTTTGAATAAATAAAAATCTCTGTACACAGAACCATTCAATCCATTTGAAAAGAAAATTTTCACCACTTTCATTTTTCATAGGGATCGACAATTCTAAAAAACTCAAGCCCAGTTTAGCTGATAGCCAAGCTTAAGCCCAGATTATCTGGCAGCCAAGCTTAAGCCCAGATTATCTGGCACTAAGGAAGTCTTAAGTCCAGTTTAACTGGCATCAATGAAAATTTAAGCCCAAATTAGCTAGCACATAAGCCTAGTTTAACTGGCTCAAATTAGCTGAAAAAGTATGCACCGCTTTTATCTCCTTTAAGTGGTGAAGTCTTTTTTAATCAATAGGAATCTTGGGATGCAGAATCATCCAATTCATTAAGAAAGAGATTTTTAACTTCTTTCATTTCTATTAAGAGTTGTCAGTTCCTCAAAAAAATTTAAGTCTACACAAAATCTTAAGCCCAGATTATCTAGTACACCATAAAAAGATTTTAAGCCTAACTTAGTTGGTTCCCAAATTTAAGCCTAGATTATCTGACACCTAAAAAAGATTTAAGCCTTAATTAGCTAGCATCCAATGAAGTTTTAAGCACAGTTTATTTGGCCCTAATAAAATTTTAAACCCAGTTTACCTGGCACCCAGTGAAAATTTAAGCCCAAATTAGCTAGTCCTCAATGAAATTTTAAACCCAATTTACTTGGCACCTAACGAAAGTTAAGCCCAAATTGGCTGGTACCCAATAAACTTTTAAGCTCAGATTATTTGGCACACCATCAAAAGATTTTAAGTCCAATTTAGCTGGCATTTAATGAAATTTTAAACTCAGCTTAGCTGGCACCCAATGAAAATTTAAGCCAAATTTAGCATGCACCCAATGAAGTTTTAAGCCAAGCCCAGTTTAGTTGGCATGTAAGCCCAAAATTAGCTAGCACGTAAATCCGTATTAGCAGTCATTTTATTTTTTGACTTATGGTGTTATCTCAGTTATTTTTTATTTTCTAACTTGCAATGTTGTCCTAGTCATTCTTTATTTTCAACTTGCAATGTTGTCCCGATCGCCTTTTACTTTTCGACTTGCGATATTATCCCAGTCATTTTTTATTTTTTGACTTACGATGTTGTCTCGATCATTCTTTATTTTTTGACTTGCGATGTTATCCCGATCGTTCTTTATTTTCTGACTTGTGTGTTGTCCTAGTTATTCTTTATTTTTGACTTATGGTGTTGTCCTTATCATTATTTATTTTTTGACTTATAGTGTCATTTGAGTCGTTATTTATTTTTTGACCTGTGGTATTGTCTCGATCGTTCTTTATTTTCAAACTTTCAGTGTTGTCCCGGTTATTTTTTATTTTTTGACTTATAGTGTCATCTGAGTCATTCTTTATTTTCTAACTTGCAGTATTGTTTTGGTCATTCTTTATTTTTAAACTTACAATATCATCCTGATTGTTTTTTAGTTCCCAACTTGCAATGTTGTCCTGATTATTTTTTATTTTTGACTTGTAGTGTTATCTCGATCATTCTTTATTTTTGGACTTGCAGTATTATCCCCGGTCATTCTTTGTTTCTTGACTTGAAGTGTTGTCCCAATCGTTCTTTATTCTGACTTACGGCATTGTCTTAATCATTCTTTATTTTTTGACTTATGATGTCATTACGATCATTCTTTTTTTTTTTTTTACAGTGTCATCCCGATCGTTCTTTATTTTTTGACTTACGGTGTTATCTCGATCATTCTTTATTTTTTGACTTACTTTGTTATCCCGATCGTTCTTTATTTTCAGACTTACGGTCTTGTCCTGGTCATTCTTTATTTTTTAACTTACGGTGTTGTCCCAATCATTTCTTATTTTTTAAATTGCAATGTCATCCCAATCGTTCTTTATCACTTAACTCCTAGTTCAATCTCAAATAAAAACAAAAAAAAAACAAAAATCCAAAAATACAAAGTATAAAAAATTACAAAAAAAGAGCAAAACAAAAACAAACAAAAAAAAAACTCTTAGAGAATCATTAAGTTGGCTCCGAACAAAATTGTTGTCATATCATTGCCCAATTCATAATTTTCAGCAACATGTAAAGAGAGGTAGCTGTAAATATCGAATTTTGTCTGAATTTTTTGAGTTAGGCCTTAATTTTACCAAGTGACATTAAATTCATCGAGTTTTGATACATCCAATTACAAGCGTTAAAATTTTATCGAGTTACTGGGCTAAGGCCCAATTTCAGTTTTGTGGGCCTAAATTTTGTTGGGCCGAGGCCTAATTTCTTTTTGGTCTGAGCCCACTGTTTTATCCTTAATTTTTATTATTAATATTTTATTTTGATTTTATAATCTAATATTAAATAAAAAAATTAAATAATCAAGTTAAGAAAAAAAAAACAAAACAACAAAAAGTCAATCCCTCCACATCTTTTCATCAACCTTGCACAACCTATTCCACATCATTTCTCCTAGATCTTTTATCCTTTTTATTGGTTCTGAGCATGATTTTCAAATCACGCTCCGTTCCACTTTTTTCAAATTAAAGAAAAAGTCTTATGCCATGAAAACAAATGGGGCTGATTGTCACCATTCAAAAACACCCCTTGCAACCCACATGCAACAAGCCTCAACCACACTCTAACCAGCCTCTCTCCTATTGACCCTCACCAACATCATTACCCATAGCAGCACCAATCTCAGGCCCTTGCTCGAACACACCTATTTTTCCCTACACCAAACCCAAACCAAGCCTCTCCATTCTACTTGGTCGATACCCACACAATAACCCCCAAGCATCAACACCCCAAATAGGGGTCATTACTCTACCTCACCAATAAAAGGCCACAATAAAAGGCCACCACCAGAGGAACTTGGTTCAAACGCCAAAGAGTCCCTCCCCAATCATTCACTAGCATTGCGCCTTTGCCAGCAAGTCCCTCCATTCCTACACCTAGCTTTTAATAAACCCAATAGCAACCACCCTAATACTGTCCCAAACCCTCAGCCTCACCATCAAAACCAAACACACCAAACCCCACACATCCCAGTTGAAAAATAAAAATCAAACATAACCTTTGCCTGTATCAGGCCAGCGTTCACACCAGGCCAGCTTCTACCCCAACGTCGCACCCATGCACTATCAGTGCACACACCCTATAAGCACCCAGCTCCACCCTCACCTAGAAAGCCAAACCCCAACACCCATCTCTAACCTAGAAATGAGGCCACCCTAAATCGTAAAAAATCAAAATCAAATAATACACAGTCATCCCCAAAATGAAGAACCCAGTGCCAAGCAAGCCTTGTAAAACAAAACAAATAAATCAATTTTTTTAATAAAAAAACAAAAAAATTAAAAAAAAAAAGCTCAAAAGCTAAAAAAAAAAAAAGACGGAGGCAGTCCAAGCTAGTTAATGGTGGTGCGGGTTTCTATTTCCTTTAATGATCTGAATTGTTAAAAACAAAGATAAAATATGGTGAACTATTTATTAAAAATATAGAAGAATCTAATGGCGGAGGAAGAGTTTTAAAATGTTTGAAGTTTTTTGTCTTTTGGAACTGATCTAAAGTTTTCGGGTTATTTTAGGAAAACAAGAGCCTAAATATGAGAAGATGGGAAAAAATGAGCCGCTTAGGTGTTTTTTGAAGGACAAACAACGTCGACCTACAGTGGCCAGTGATGAGGCACAATGGCAACGACAATGGTATACCACCAGAAGTTGGTTTGAGAAAATGTTTGGAATACTGTTTTTTTTTTTTTTGCAGATGAAAGGTTAAAATGAAATAAAAAATTTTGGTTTTTTATCAAAAAAAATTGAAACGACGTTGTTTTAAAGGTAAAAGATCCACATATAACCCGTGACCTGACTCGAGGTCTGCGCATCCAACCCATGAGCCACTCCCTTATTGATCGGTTTAACTAAACCAATCTCAAATTGCCGCTAAACTACTTGATGTTAACTACTGTTGATCGACATTGACTACTATTGATCAATGTTGACCAATGTTGACTCGTCGTTGGCCCATCAAAAAACATTTTTTATTTATTTATTCTATTATTTATTTATTTATTTATTTTATGTTATTTTTTGTATTTTAACTCATAATTTAAGACATGTTAAAATAATAATAATAATAATAATAAATGTAAATTTTATAATAATAATTAAATATAACCAAATAATATGGTTTAAATTTTTTATAATTATAAATTTCATTAAAAAATTAAAATAAACCTTATAAAATTATAAAATAATGAAATAACTAAATACTAATAACAATAATAAAAATGAAAAGGATTTCAAAACCTTTTGATATACTTAAATTTGAAAATTAAAGAAGCATAATAACCAAAAAAATAATAATAATAAATAAAAAGAATAAAAATATATTTGTAAAGAATGATAATGGAAATAGGATAACAAAAATGATATTTTCTCTACCTAGATAATGGAGGGAATGAAATCATTTAAAAAAAATAACGATAAATAATTTCGTCTAGATATTGAAAAATAATTAAATAATAATAATAATAATAATAACAATAATAATAATAATAATAAATAATAATAATAATAATAATAATAATGATGATAATAATAAATTTTTATAAAAAACAAAAATATATGAAACAAATTTTTTTCGAAAATCATAAATATCAAACTTACTTCAAAAGTTCACCTAGATTTGTGGATTTTTAAAGATATTCGTGTATTTTAAAAAACCCTCCAAACCCTCTAAACTCTTGAAATCCTAAACCTCAAAACCCTAAATCAAGACCTTAAAATCCAAACCTTAAAACCCTCAAAACTCTTCTAAACCTTCAACCCTCGAAACCCTAAAACCCTCAAAACCCTTAAATCGAAACCCTAAACCTTCAAAACATGAAACTCTAAAATCAAAATTCTAAACCTTTGAAACCCTAAACTCCAAAACTTAAGACCTTAAACTTTAAATTTCAAAACTTTACAATCCAAACCCTAAAACCTCCAAAACCTAAAACTTAAAAGCCTAAAATCCAAACCTTAAAATCCAAACCAAAACCCTAAAACCCTTAAAACCCCAAACCTTAAAACCTTTAAAACCCCAAACCTTAAAACCTTTAAATTTTAAAACCTCGAAACCCTAAAACTCAAAATCTTAAAACTTAAAACCTTAAAATCCAAATCCTAAAATCCAAACCTTAAACCCTCCAAACCCTAAAACCCTTAAAATCTCAAAACTCCAAAGCCCTAAAGCCTTAAAACCTTAAAATCTGAAACCTTAAAACTCAAAACCAAAACCTTAAAATCTAAAATCCTAAAATCTTGAAACCCTAAATCTAACACAAACCATAAATCAACACATAACCCCCTGAAAATCATTCAAACTTTAAAGCTTTAACCTAAACCTGCACCTAAAACCATTCTAAAATTCTAAAGACACATGTGAAAATCTCAATGAAGTATTTTGTTCTTGAAGACTACTTAGAATATGGGCTATTTAGGAAATTTTATTTCATCAAGTTTTTCATATGAGTCCTTAACCAATAATAATAAAAGAAAAAAATTAAAAATGAGATCTTAAACATAAATAGTCGCACCTAAATTCTACCTAGAGATTAGAAAGTCCAAATGGTTTCATTATGTTTAAGAACCCAATTTCAAAATGGTATTTCATCTTCATGCATATCATCTATTGGCATATAGGCATTTATTTATTACTACTTGCATTCATTTCGCATGTTTATACTTTTTACTATTGTTTCTTGGTTAATTGTAGCATCATTAGTTTTTGCAAAAGATGTTTTTATGAAAAGTATTACTCAAAAAATAGATTTATAAAATAAAACAAAAACAAAATTTCAGAGAAAATAATTCTTGATACTTACCTAGATATTAGAGATACACCAACAATTATCTTCTACAAAGAGTGTTATTTTTATTGTAAGAAATGTTGTGATACATTTTAAGTGAAAAGAGTTATTTTAAATTCTACCTACATGTTGAAAAATTTTAAAGTAATTCTTTAACTTAAAGATTTTCTTGATATTCCTAAATCATGAACGTTAATAAAATTACTTTTTGTTCAAAAAAATAATAAATGAAATTATTATTAAATTTCAATTCGAAACTATTTCTAAATTTCAATTCAAAACTATTTCATCCAATACAAAAAATAACGCATAATTACTTAGTACCAGTTTATGGGCATTGTGGGAATGCTAATGCTTTCCCACATATAACCAACTTTCGAGCCCAACCTGATTTTTCGTAGATCAAAATTTATCTTTTTGATAAACTTAAACCTGTTTTTATAATTTTATAAAAAAAGATAAACTTTTGGATGGCCAATCACACACTAAAAAGTATTAATGGTGACTTTCTATATTTTTTTATTTTTAAATTTTTACATTTAGTAATCAAATCTCTTGACCGATACGTTATGACACTTGCTAGCTTTGGTTATAAATCTTTTATAGCCTTGTTATATTTTTGGTAAGACCATGGTTATCAAATTAACATGAAGAATTCTTAAGAATTATTTTAAGGCATAAAAGAAATTGTGAATTTATAAATTTTATCAAAAAAGAAGCAAGTATATATGTTCTTATCATAAAATCATATTTTATGGTCTATATTCCATTATTGCATTTTATTGAAAAAAGTGTTTCATGACTTACTTTGGTATGGTGATCTATATTTGAATATATTGATCACAAAATTATTGTAAAAGTATTTGAAATTTAAGGTTTTCAATAGTTATAAACTTAGAATTGGCAATTAGGAAGTTGTTATATGCATTAGAAACCTATTGGTAACATTTAAGATAGTTGGTTTTCACTAAAAGTCATAAGTATAAATGAGACAGTATCAATAACCAAATCTACATGATTTAAGGTATGATGTTGATTATTATGGTTGGCTTAGAATAGTCATAAGCTAAAATTGATACCACAATCTTAATCATGTTGTGCTAATTTTTGGTTATGTACATAGTCTAATTCATGACTTGCATAAATGATTTATATCTCATGGTTTTATGAAAAGTTTGAGATATAATAAAAGTATAAAATTATATTTACTTTGGAAGCCATGTGTTATTCAAAGATTTTGTGAATAAAAAAAATTATAGCAAGGTAAATGCTATTTGACCCATTTCGATCATGGACATGGTTTTGCTCATGGTAATAAAATGATTAAAAGTGTCCATGACGAAATAGATTCATAAGTTTCATGAGTTGGCATGAAAGTCTCATAAAGAGACTATAGAAAGCATGAGCTTACTATTTGAAAGTGATTATATTTGGTATCATACTTATTGATGCATACTCTCATATTGAGTTGAAATAAAAGTTTTGAAACTTTTATAAAAAGAAAATATTAAGATATAGAATATTTACTAACTATCTTTCATTAAGGGTGAATTCGAAGGCCACTTATTGAAAAAAAAAAACCACCAAATAGTGAAAAGATAAATAAACTAGCAACTTAATTAAGTATGTATGACATCTTAATAATTGAATGGGACATTCTTTAATAAAAGAATGCAAATTTGCACATGGTGGGGGTGATAAGAATCAAAAGAAATAAAAATTACCACCATAATGTTGTAAGATTTTAGTAAATTTTATAAGCAAACTATACAAGCTAATAAGTTTAGTAAAACTTATTAAAGTAAAATCATAAAAGGTCCTTCAATATTTTAAAAAGACTAAAATGACTTAGTTTATTCATTCAATTTATCCAATTATACTAAAAGTATAATTGTATTAAAGATGTATAAAAGTATGAAAATAGAATGGTTAAAATTTATGAGTATTGAGTTGTGGTCATAACTAATACCATTTATTTCTTAAAATGACATGAACGAGACAATAATGTATAGAGCATATAAATGATATGCAAAATGAAAAGTTTAGACATATTAGCTCAAAGTGATTATATTAGATATTTAATCTCAAGTGGAAGTAATTACCATAAAAGAAAATTGAATTCTAAGACATTTGATTAGTAGTACTACAAGTAGAATAGATTAATCATTTATTATTATACACCAATAACGAGACCCAACTTTGAATTAGTAACCTCTAATTACAAAGTTTAATAGGTAAAAATAAGTTATTGTTATGTGTCTATTAAGCACTTCGGAAAATCCATTCAAAGTTTAGAAAACAGTGTGATCCATTGCGTGAGGAGAATGAATTTTTATACTCTTAATTGAGTTTTAAATGTCTAAAGCAATAGAGATATAATAAAAACTCTACCTCTATAAACATAAAAGTGGTGTCGCTTCAACAAGAAGAATTAGAGTTTCTTTTGTAAATATTTATGAATAGAATAAGCACAGTCATAATAGTGCTAAAGCAATTATAAACCTCTAATAGAAAAATAAATAAGTATTATATGTGTTATATCTTCAATTCTAACACTAGAGGTTGATGTTTAATTTGTGAATCAACTTCATTAGAATTCTAAGATATATATGCTAATTGAAGGTTTAAATGAAGAGATACTTTCTTGTATTCATAATATTTATTTATATGAAAGGTTAAAGATTAAGCACCAACATTCCAAACTAGTGAGGGATTATTGATAGATTAAAATGTGGTGCATCATACATTAAATAGAAAATTTTAATTATTGATTAATTAAATTAATTTTTGTATAATTTTATTTATATTTTAAATAATTATCATATGATAAATAGTCATAACTATTTGAATATAAATAAATTATTATTCATAAATATCATAATTATACAAAATATCATAATCATTTAAATAAAAATTTACGTATGTTCATTCATTATAAATAAATTTTTTAATAAAATTATTTTCATTATTTTTGATCGAAAAATTCAACACTTTATTATATCTTAAAGCCATAATTATCTTTAAAAAAAAATGTTCTTCGTATCTCGAATTATTTGTCTTCTTTTTTTATTTTTTAACACTATATAACGAGAATAATGTTCACTGGAAATAGGCAGGAAAAAGTTAATCTTGCCCGATAAAATTTTCCAAACTAAGCATATTTAATACCTCAAATTAAATACCTCAAAGGAGAAAAAGATTTCCTCAAAGTACTTGAACACTATTAATGTTGCCTTCTCTCTGGTTATGCAGTAGGTCTAGAAGAGAAAGAGAGAGAAACAACAGTTATCATTGTACTGAAATTACCTATGAGTTCATGGAAAATTGAAGCCCTTCTATAAATTGTAGGAATGAAGCACTGAAAACTATTACAGATGCAAAATTTTTTATTAACCTCGACGAACAGGAGAAACAATATCAAATTAATCCTTCATATTCATGGCTTGGATGGTGGATGACGGTTTCCAATGAGATTTGGGGCAGATGGAACCTTTCCCATGTTATCATTGAACTGTCTTCCAGTTTTCTTCTGTTTTTTTCCTCAAGAAAACATAACGTTCATGTCAGTCCCATTCAGCATAATCAAAACAACGAGAAAAATCACATTATCCTTAGCAATGAGCAAAACTCACCCAAGTAGCAAACAAGAACCTATCGGCAGAATATGGTTTTGGTTTTGCAGTTCTGATTGTCTTCATATCATCAACTATAAACAGGGAATCCAAAAAAACAAGGTAATTTGTTCTTCTTTTTATAAAAAATTGCAAGGTTTTAAGATTGCCCGAAGAGGTATTTTCAGGTAAAAAAAAAAAAAGCTTGCCTTTTTCCTTGCCATGAATCCTTGTGGCTGTAAGAAGGAGAAAAGCAATGATCAGATAGGCTAAAACTTTGATTCTTTTCATCTTCGGCGCACCAACTTTGAGTTTCACTTGGGGCTGGTCTTAAGGAGGAGAATAACATATTTATGATGGACAAATTGGCTACTTAATCATGACTTGGTTTGAAAACAAGGCAAATTCTTGTTAAAGCTGTCTGGGAATCCAATGCCTTCTACAGATTCGGATTAATATTTGTAACGCTAGAGATTTGGGGATTTTCTTGGCTTTGCACGTTGACTTGTGCTGATGGACAAACCATACGATTGAGCTATCAACTAGATCTATTGTTCTCCCACTGTCTCTCCAGAGACTTTTTTTTTTTGGCCAATCGCTCTCCGAGACTAAAGTTGATCACAAACAGCTGGTGTTCGGTATATAGGAATGTTGTTGATTTTCTAATCATGTAATAGAAAAGTCCAAAATCATTGCTTTTGCAACGTGAAAATGAAAATCCAAAGTTTCGTGATTTGTCTGTTCGGTGAAAAACTGTTTGTGATATTAGCTCCTCATTTATTCTGGTTTATTCCCCTCTAAAACATGTTTCTCCAGAAAAAGAATCTGTCAAGCTAGCTCTAAACATTTGAAGATTGTACCATCCGTGACCAAATTTGAAGTGCTTTAATCTCAAAGCTTTTTTCTTTTCAAAGATAGTAACATTCTTTAGCGGTGAAATGTATGTTTGTCATCAGCTGAACTTCCCCCTGACATTTTGTCTGATAAATTTGATTCATTGCTTTTACGGGAAATGGTAATAGCAGAATTTTGGCATCAAAATTTGAAATGGTGGAATTAGGATTCTTTTTTTTTTCTAACAAGAAATCCTAGTTGCCTGACGAAGTAACCTTATTAACATACGTAACCAAAACCAACTATCTATATGCATCATAAATCTTTAATGCTTATGCTGTGCTTTAACTCAGTCATCCGGAAGTGTGGAAAATCAAAACAAGCTCACCAATTTTGAAAACTATACCCATTTACCAACTTGGATGACCTTGCAAGGCTGGTAGGTTTTAATCTATATATGCTGAGAAAGAAATTGATGTTTGTCTCTCTTTGCCAAAAAAAGTTTTTGCAGCACCTTCAAGAACTATAGCGTTTAGCAAAAGCTTGATAGTCTTTTTTACTAAAATTATTTTTAAGAAAAAGTTGATAAAAAAGTGGGACACCACTTGGCATTGGAGAAAAGGAAAGAAAGGGCTCTTGAAACCAGGGTCATGCCTCATTGACCTCCCAATGAGACAAGTTGTAATGATAGCATTTATCACTGTTAATAAGGATTTTCTGTCTGGAATTCTTTAGGTTTCATTAGGTAATTGATTACATTCTCATTGATGGGGTTTTTTTCAAATTAAAGTAGATTTGGCTTCTTTGGATTTTTCCTGTTATGCTTGTGGGATCTCTCTCCATTGTTGAATAAGGCAATTGGAGAGTCAGTTTTATGTTTTTTTCATGGATGTAAGATTCAATTATGTATAGAATTTAAAAATTTGGAAATAATGAAAACCCTTTTTTATATTCGTACAATAATCTTTGATCTGAAGTGATCAAACAGTTGGGCACTCGGTCTAGTGTTATGATTCTAGCTTAGGGGGCGAGAGGTCCCGAGTTCAATTCTCGGAGTGCCCGATTACTTGTGGCGTTGCCCTTTCTATTTGGAGGCCTTCTCAATTTGGGCCCAAGAGCAAGCAGCTGTGGACAATGGACTAATTCTTGTCTTAATTTTCTTCCATATGCTTATTTATTTATAACTTTTTGGCAATAAAAGAGGAATTAAGCACGCCAATCAAAGATAAAACAAGACGTTACATTTGTTGTTACTACTTCTTTCACCAAATCCACAATAAAATCTGAAATTGCAAAGGATTCCCAGAAGAAGAAATTCAAGTTCCATGGAAAGGAAAAAAAAAAAAAGCTACTATTTCTTTTTTTATCATTATGTGAATTGCCACTGGGGATTGACATAGTCTTGAAACCAAGTGAGGATTTGTTCAGTTGCTTGATAAACTGTTTTCTTTTGCTTGTAAATTCATCAGTTAGTAATGTAATTCAAACTATTTGACCAAGTTGAAGTGTCTTGAAAATGGATAATTTTATGATTTTTCTTACTCTCGATTCAATACTTGGATGGTTTAAGTCGCACCGAATAGCTATTAGCAGCCAAAATCAAGGAACTCATAAAGAAATTGTTTTAATAGGCTTAACTTTTATCGTGAAATTGAACCTCTCTTTTTTTTTTTTTGTGGTGTATTGAAATTGAACCTCTTTGAACGCAATTTTTTGCTACAAGCATTGAGATTGTACATGCTATGCTATTTAATTTTTTAAATAGACGTGCACGCATTTTATTGTCGAATGAAATATTTCAATATGATTTAAATTGTTCTTGAATTAAAATAAACTGTTATATTTTGTTTTAATGACAACGTCTTTTAAGGTTTGAGTTTAAAAAATAGGGTTTATTTTCAATTATATGTTGATTTATTAATTTCTAATTTTATTTATTTATTTATTTTCTTTTTTAGGTTATTAAAAATAATGTAATTATGATTTTAAATTCAATCTTTATTTGTATTTTCATAAAAAAGTTTAAATACATTGCTTTTACTTCACAAATTGAAGTTTTGATTCGATATATACATATATATATATATATATGCTTTTAACGAAAGAATAAAGGTGACCCTTCTCTCTAGATCTTGCAGAAGAAATGATCATATCTAAACCAAATCTTCGCTATCTTGGTGAACATAGTTCATGCTTAGTGTCCAACTACCTCAGCTGAAGGCATAGCTTTGCACATTGCATGGCATATATTCAAGATTATGAGTATAAATGATATATTAATACTTATAAATTATTTAAATTTGATTCGAATAAAATTCAAATTTGAGTTAATTATTATCAAGTTAAATTTGAATTCAAGTAGTTCAACTTATCGATTAAGTTAAATTTGAATATTTTTATATCATGTTCGAGTAGCTCACGAGTTTAATCGAATTTTTATATTTTAACATATGTTTATTATTTTAATTAATAAAATATCTAAAATTTGAGTTTGAGCACTAATAATCAAATTTTTATCGAATATAAAAATCAAACTTATATTTATATGTTAATCAAGTTTAATCAAGTGAGCTCGAGTATCTCAATTTTTTATTTTAAATTGAACTTAAACTAAAAAATACAATAAAATTTGATCAAGCTTGAGCCAAGTTTCAAACCTCAAATTTAAAGTTGAGGTCGAGATCAATGCTATATCGATTTGAATTTGATCAATTACATATTTATCTAAGATCCTAATATATATAAAAAAAAAAAAAAAAGTTTTTTTTACCATGATTATGAAGAGACGAGAATATTTGAACTAGATTCTGTTGCATGAAGGTTGCAAAGGTTGTTGCTTGATGGTTTGAGTTCTTCCTTAATTGGTTATGGAAAAAGAAAAACAAATAAATGATAAATATTAGGGGAAATATTATTTGTTATCCGGTATTGGTGTACTGCAGGTTAAGATAATATTAAATAAAGAAAAGTGCAATTCATGTGCTATTTTTTAATTAAAAAAATTAAATTTGATTATTTTATTTTTCAAAAATAAAAACCATTTTTAATAAAAATGACATACGACATATATATACATATAACAATTATGTCATTAACACATATTCGATATAAATGTCACATTTATATCTCATTTAAATTTTTTAATGATGTGACATGTTAACATGATTTAAAATGATATATATCATTATTTTGTTGGTTGATTATCATATCATCATGTTTATTTAATGATGTTAATCTCAAATATTACATTGACATACAAAAGAATAATACATTTCTCATATCACACATTTTTAAATTATAAAAAGTATCAAATAAAAATTTTTGATATGGTAGAATAGCCAAATATGACATTATGGCTTTGGAACTATTAACTATACAAAATTTATTCTTTTAAATTCATGTGAGTTTGATAATTTAATTAAGTTATAATTTATCAGTTGATTATTTAATGATATAATAATTGATTATATAAATGTAATATTTGATTATAAATGTAAGTTAAAAAAATTATATAGTCTAACAATTTCAAGCATGAAAAATGTATCTTCAAGAAAAAGATATATACTTATTAATTATATCAACCAATTATAGAATGGTAAAGTCTTAACTAATTTTGATAAAAATGCTTAATTGAATGTAAAATAAATTGTAAAATGTTCAACTATTGAAATTGTTTCTAAATAAAAAATCAAAATATTGTCATTCAAGTTTTGTCTCGTTGATAAGAAAGAGATTTTGAAATATTTAAGTTTCATATTTAAGTTTATTGTGTGTAACTTTTATATAATTATATATATATTGGTTTGTTGGAAATTAATTTGCCTCATTTATTTGTTTTTATATATATATATAAAATTATTTGATTATAATTGTTATTTCCTAATTAAAATTAAAATGCCAACAAAACTAGGAGCGTTTGGGATTTTTGCTTATAAATAAAAAAGGAAAATATAAAAATACAATAGTAACTTTTTTAATGGAGAAAATAAATATACAAACTATGAATCTTATTAATAATTTATGGTCTAGACTCTATTAATTAATTAATTACTTCAACAATTTGTAGGTTTTATGTAGTCATTCAAGTCAAACTCTTCGACTCTCTATTAAGGTGAGCAACCCAATTCGTTTCCGACAAGTTCAACTCAACTCAAGTCTATAAAATCAGATTTTTTTTTTTAATCGAGTTTCGAATCGACTAATATTAAGAAGATGTCGGGATCGGATCAGATTCGAGTTTTAGATAAATCTGATTCGATATGACTTGATATTATATAAAAATAATTTTTAAATTAATTTTTTATTTATATATATTTATATAATTATATATTTAAATATTTATATTTAAAAAAATATATTTTATATTTAAAAATAATATATTATTAATTTTGAATCAGATTAAATTAAATACGATTTATGAACTATTGGGTCGGATAAAAATCCGAGTGAATAAAAATTCGCTCAAATCCGACTTGTTATCAACCTTATATTCTCTGCCTAAATCTCACTCGATAAACAAATAGAAAGAAATAAAAAATTGATTTAAGCTTTTAAAAATATGAATAGAAAAAGAAAAAGAACAAAACCTGACGCGGCGAGGAAATCGGATTCCAAAAAAAAAAAAAAAAAAGGGCTCGGACTCTTTTCCCTCTCTATAAATGCCAATCGCCGCTCCTAAACCGTATAGTCATCGTTGTTGCTACTTTTCCCTCGCTTCTAGTACCCTACACTTTTTGCGTTTTTGTTAACAATAATATAATTAATAACTAGTTTTTTATCCCGTATCATGCATAAAATTTTTTTATTATTTTTAATAATTAAAAAATTTTTATTAACCTTAATTTTTTAAAATTGCTTTAATAAAAAATATAAATATATATTGATTTATTACATATGTTCATAAATGTTAAGGTACAATTAAATAAGAGTTTATATATATTGTAATATTTTTGTAAAGTCAAATTTTTTGTAAAATTTCAAAGAATTATAAATTTTTTTTCTATTTCATAAAAATTATTTTTTCAATTCATTTACTAAACAATGAAAATTTTGCTACTCAATTTTTCTTATTCGATCAAAACAGTAAATTTTAGTTTTAAATAATCAATATTTTTATTATTGGTTTATATTTTTTTAGTGTTAAAAATATTGTTATCCACATTTTTAGATTCTTCACGTGATGTTGATACAAATTTTTTAGGATTTATATTATTTCTTTACTTTATTGTATTCTTAATTATCGTTGAATATTTATAATCATTTCATTACATTTAATAAAATTTTACTTTGGCTTATTAAAAAAAAGTAATCAAGATTAATACTTGAAGTTTATATGAATATATAAAAAATATATCATTTGATTAAATTGTAAAAGATATTTATATTAGCAAAATATTCTTGAATTATTAAATCTTATAAAGCTAAACCAATAATAATAATAATAATAATAATAATAATAATAATATATGATTGAATTATAAAACATAATTATTAATTTGCTCATAATCATTTGCTTTTTATTAATTCTTACTTTTTTACATATATACTTTAATCGTACATAATTATTTTTTTATTAAAATATAAATCAAATATACAATTGAGAATTATAAAAAATTTAAATCTTTTGTACTTTTGTATAGCAAATATCTAATTTAATTAAACATATACATAAATAGAACTTCGGTGTACTACCTTATACTCCTCACAATTGACACAGTACAGTCCCTCATACTCGTCCCGGTAAATGTAATCATTGCCAAGAACTCTAGAATAAAATTCCTTGACGATTGCTTCACGTTTTGGATCAGTTGTGCGAATGAACTTGTCATAAGCTATGTCTAACTGTAATCAGGAAAGTAGTAACAGTCGTAAGGACATTCAAGGTCTTAATTAATGGGATCAGAGAGATAAGGACATTCAAAAACTCAATTACTCGGATAAAAAACCAACCTCCTAAGTTGGAAAAAGATAAAAATTGTTGTTAATTTAAAATATGATGTATCTTTTATTAAGTAAAAAAATTATTTATATTATTTAAGTAATTGAATTAAATGTTAAAGTGAATCAAATTGTTTGAATTTGTTAAGAGGTTTTTTAGTGAATCAAATAATTTTAAAAGTCAATAATAAACACTTAGACATTTAAGACACTTGAATTTGTTTGATAAATAAATTTAATTTTTTAATATTATTATTATTATTATTATTATTTGTTTTAAAATATTATTGATTTTGAATAAATATATTTAAACAATAAAAATTATAATAATACAAATAAATATATTTAAATAAAAAAATATGATTATTTAAATAAAATTTATTTGAATAACAAAATATAATTATACAAATATATCGTAACTTTTTAAATTGACTTAATTAATGATTATTTATTTATTATAAATAAATATTTTTATATGATCAATTTTAATATTTTTAATTTAAAATATTTTAAAATTTTATTATATCCTATAACATAATTATTTTTAAAATAATATTTTTCACACCTCAAAATCTTATTTTCCTCTTTCTTTCTGTTTTCTTAAATTTTCTAACAAGAATTACATCTTTCCACAGCATTCTGTAAGCTTGAGATACAACATCACAATGCTCACTTGGTCTGGAGCCACGAGCAGACGCTGCTGTAGCTATCTTCTCCCCATGCTCATCTGTCCCAGTAATAAATATGACTCGCTTTCCCAAAAGTCTCTGCCACAAAATATAGGAAACACAGTCAAAAGGGATCTTTGCAGCTGAAAAACAAGTGGAAAACATAGTTTGCTTTTTTGCCATTTATTTGTGCTTACTAGAAAGTTGCTATAAAGCAAAAGCACATTCGAATGAAGAACTATCTAAAATGCGTACCAATTCTAACATAATTGTTCTATGTAAAAAATACATTGGTTCTCAAAAATAATACATCTTTAACCATTAATTTTACGAAAATATACTTTGCTTTAATATCCAGACGCATTCTTTAATTAAACAAAAATCAAGTAGCGAAAACAACAATCAAACTAGTCTGGACTGAATTGTCTTATGTAAACTGCTTAGCATGATTAACAATTCCATTATCTAAATTTTAAATTAGGACTATCTATATTCACAAAGAAACACCAATTGATGTCTCAGTTAATACCACAATCCAAATTTGTCATCCGCTAAAAAAGTATTATATCCTCCATATGATTTCTAAGCCAAAACTACACTTCTCAATTCCAAATTCAGCCCCATACCGGAACTTCTCAAAACCCCATTAACGGCCAATAAAAATAACTCATAAAAGCCCTCAAAAATCAAACCCATTAAAACTAAGACACCATATAACAATACCTGAAATCTGGCAATGGCATCAGCAGCAATAGTAGTGTAAGCACTAGCCATATGAGGAGGAGCACTCACATAATGAAGAGAAGTAATAATAACAAAAGGCTCGACCTTTTCTCCAGTTTGGCAATTACAATTACTGTTATTGCTTGCACAGGTGCAAAGCATTGATCCTTTCGAAGAAATGAAGTGAGTTTGAGGGTAGTAAAGGCGATTCTTGAAATGGGTAGTTTTACAATTGAAAAAAGATGGAGGTTTTAATCAACAAGAAAGGCTGCTTTGTATTGAACGGTTCATGCTCATCCTGGATACTGCCATTTTCTTCCTCAACTGTAAAACAAATAGAAAAAAATTATATAAAATGTTTTTTATATATAAATTAAGCCATGTATTGACTGACGTGCACTGCTTATGAAGGGAACAAGACTTGAAAATTGAATGGGTAGAGCTGAGTCATTTTGTTTTTATTGGGCTTTACGGATTTATTTTCTTTGCTCTTTCGGTCGTTAAAATTTGGGTTAGGTTCGAACAATTGGAAATTGGATTAGCCCACTAAGCGCCTGCGACAAGCCATTTGCTCTTTTTTTTCAACTTTCCTTACTCAAATCTTACGTGGCACCAAAATTTCCAAAGCCTGCCCAACACACTCAGAAACACTATGAACCGTAGATCTCCACTTCATCAACGTTTCAAAATCACCCAAAACCAAGCACACTGATCGCTATTTTAAATCGTTTATTACACCTCAGAATCCAACGGCACCCAATCGCTTCGCTCAAATCCAAATTCCCCAAGCTTCTCTCCTGCTTCTCTACCTCAAAATTCAACACTCCAAACTCAAATTCCCAAATTCAGAAACCCTAATTTCCCAAATCTCAAAAATGTCAGGCCATTGAAAGGGAGGCAAAGGGCTAATAGAGGGAGGAGCGAAGCGGCACCATCAGGTACTCCGAGATAACATCCAAGGGATCACGAAGCCGGCGATCCGACGTCTGGCAAGGAGAGGCGGAGTTAAAAGAGTCAGCGGTTTGGTTTATGAGGAGACTCGAGGGGTTTTGAAGATCATTTTGGAGAACGTGATTCGCGAGGCCGATACTTTTATGGAACATGCTCGAAGAAAGACGGTTACGGCCATGGATGTTGTTTACGCGCTTAAAAGGCAGGGAAGGACTCTTTACGGATTCGGTGGTTGAAGTTTTCAGGGTTTTGAATCTGATGGGTTTTTATTTTCATGTTTGTCTAACATAGAAAGGGATAGGGATGTGAATATCTATCGAAAAATAGCCTATAAACTCCCCACTGCTTCGGGATTAAATAGTTTTTATTTTAAAATATAAATTATTTAATTTTTATTTTAATAGAAATTATATTTATTTAGCTTATTTAGTTATTTAGCTTTGATGATTTTACTAAAATATCATGTGTCAAATTATACGATGTATGAAATAATTTTATTTATTTAATATAAATATATACATAAAAATTAATTTTTTTAAAAAATTATATTTTTAAAATTTATAATTTATATAAAATTTATTTATATTAATTTGTTATAAAAATAAAATTTTTGAAAAAAGCAAAAGGAAAATGATATGTTTTTTTATTAGAATTATTTTTATTTACAATAATATTTATATATACGTAAGATTATATCAAATAAAAATAAAATATATTTTTCCTTAAAAATAAAAACATATATATTATTAAATCATATATTAAATAATAAAAAAATATTAACATACTTTCATTTTTATAATTTCATCAAATTGCTATATAAAATATAAAAAATATTAGAAGATATGTAATAAAGGAAAAAAAATTGAAAAAAAAATTCAAAAGAATAAAATTGAAACAATAATAAAATATATCTTGAAAAAAATTATAAATAAAAAAATAAATTCAATAGTAATAGAATATATATTGAGAAAAAGTTGCAAATTAAAAAAAATAAAAAATTGATATATACATTATATTTATAATCTTAAATCTGTAGAGAAAATTTTTTAGTGACAATTGAAATTGAATAGATAATTTTTAAATTTTTAAAAAAATATAATAAGTAATAAAGATGAAATCAATTTTTTTTCATATATTTGAAATATAAATTTGATGATTAGAGTTGAGATTGATATAATTTTTTTGATAAACTTATTATTTAAAGATTTATTATGAAAAATTATTTGAATTTTCAATATCTTATATAAATTTTTGAGAAATTTTTATTGATTCAAATCAATATAAAAAAAAGTTATTAAAAGATTTGATAAACTTAATCTTTATAATTTTTAAACATGTTAAAAAGACTTTGATAATTAAATAATTTCTTAAATAAGATTATTTGATAAACAACTAAAATATTTATTATGAAAATATAATCCATATTTCAGATTTTTAATTTTAAAAAATATATCTCTAAATTGATTTAATTTTTAATTATAATTTGAATATTTTTTATATTTGAATAAATTTAATATTATCTAATTTGTAATTAAAAAAAGTTATCATATTATTTTTAAAAAATTATTCTATATGTCATTTAAAAATTTATCCACATAAGCGTCCATATGATATATCTTTTGAGGTGTAAATATATGTTGTAATATATATATATATATATATAATTTTTAGTGTAAATATATACTATGTTTAAAATATTTGACTATATTTATAATTTTTATTTATATTACAACCTTGAATATATATCTAAAGGTATATTGAATGGATAAAGATGATTTTTTTTAAGTTGAAAAAAAAAACTTTGAATAATTAAAAAATTTTCAAATAAATATATCTTAAAAGGATTTGGATAACCAATGATTTTTAAATATATTTATTTAATCCATAAATAAAAAATAAGAATTAATTTTACTTATTTAAATAAAATATTACAAAAATAATAAATTTATCTATTTAATTATTTTAAATCTAAATTGATTTTTCATTTATATTTTGAAATTTTTGAATAATTCAATAATTTTTGAAATATATATTTTTATAAACAGTCTAAAATTAAGAAATATCTTATTTGTTATTATAAAGAAAAATTTTTAAAATGTTTTTATGTGTCGAAAAAGAAAAGTTAAAATAATTATCTATTTAAATATGTATGAATACACATAAATTATTATTCTTTCTAAAATTATATTTAAATATTTAAAACATATATATCAAATATATTATAAGAAAATTAAAATTTTGAAAAACTAAAAATAAAAAATTTTCAAATATATATTAAAAATTATTAGTTAAAATAATAAAATAAAATTTGAAAATTTTCACCAATGATTATGAGTTCAACATTCATGGCAATACCATTGAAAATTGAACCAGCAACGAAAGCAAGGCCTCCAAAACATGCGAAAGCTTTTCGTCCAAATATCCTTGTTACCATTGAAACAACAAAGCAAGCTGCCAAAGGAACGGAAGGGAAGAAGTGAACAGGGTCAATAGCTAGCTATCAAATTTGTAGTACTCATTTTCATGTTTGGTTTCATCATTCATTGTTTTGTATATAGAAGGGAACAACGTTTGCAAGAATTGTTCAATTGAGGTTACCCTTCTTGCAAAGATTACAAAAAATTCAATTTAAGATCCTGAAAATATTTCAAAAAGAGATGAAAAAACCATGAATTTGATACAAGTCTAATATTCCAAGATCATAAGTAAAGAGAATTGAATTTTTCTTATATTTTGAAAGATTAATTGAATGTACCTTACATTATTTTTTAAAATAATAAAATATTGTTGAATGATAAATTCAATTATATATATAAAAAAAAAACTATTAGCATATTTTTACTTTTGTGATCTTGATTAAATTGCTGAACAAAATAAGAAAAAAAGATAAAGAGATGTTTATCAAAATAAAAAAAAAATTAAAAAGAAATTTTATTTTTTATAAGAACAAAAAAATTTATTGTGCATGTATTACATACCTTTGTAAGTTGATCAAATTATCGAAAAAATATATATATAAAAAAAAAGATTAGGAACCTATATTAAAAATAGAAAAAAAATTAAACGTACGTAATTGACCTGAAAATTTGAAAACCAAAAGGTAAAGTAAGAGAAACAACAATATCAGCAAAAGTAAAACCTAATTATATAAATTCGCACAAAGAGTACATCTAGTGCCCAAATCTCTCCCTCAATCTCATATTAATAGAGAGAGATTATGCATCAATCATTAAACGCCAATTGCTCGAGTGCAGCATCTTTGAATAGTTAGTACTAGAAGAATTAACAATCAAATTGATTAGTTTCATTGCAAGAAAAAAGAAAGTATATAGTTGATCATCCAAGTCATAAGAGCACAAGTGTGTTGCAAAGGCCTATTAAAAATAATGTTTGAATTGCCTATAGTAGAGCTAGCAGCCTTGCACTAAAGAATTCTACCCCGTTCTGCACCCTTAATTGCCATGATTTCTCAGCAAAGGAACACATCGGCTGCAGCCTTTTCAAACAACAAAGACTTGGGTGGGAATTTGGGATACGTTAAAAAGAAGAATATATAGGATGAGTGATGGCAGTCAAGATTTCAAAGAGATGGAATAGTTTTGGAATCTTGAGTTAGAGAGTTGGCAGTCTAATTCTAAGTTTGGCTGACATTGATGGTGCTTTGCTTTTAGATAGAGGAGTACAAAAAATTGCACAATAGAAATGATGGCGATCATAACAGAAGGTAACGGTTAAAGGATGAAGAGGAGCCTTTGAAATGATTTTTTTCTGAGTGATTAGAGCCAGGTTAAGGGCATAATGTGACAAAAGCCATGTTATTAAGTTTGAAAACTTGTTTTTGCTTGAAAGATAACCTGCTATCTTTGGGAAGACAGGTAAACTTATACTTATACTCGGTCTACGTCCTACTGATACACTTTTTTTAAATAGAGGTTGAGACAGGCTGGCTGAAAGAGGAGAGAAAGGGGCTCGAGTTACTCGTGCGCTTCCAAACTCGCTTGCCTTAGCTTACTTGCTTACTCTTAAAGATGTTTAAAAAGAAGACAGTCACCCTCTTAGCTATGTTTCTACATAGAGAAAATGTGATTATATTAACGTCAACAAGGACGCGATTCAAGCCATCATGGAGTTTGATTCCGTTTATGACAGAAAGCCTTAATAGAAGGAAGGTGCATTTAATGGTTTGTTAAATGTGATGAGAGATAAAGTGACACATGGGAGAAGGGAATTTCTTTTGAATTTAAATTAGTTTTTCATCTAAAATTAAAAAATTTAGATAATTCAATAATTTTTAAATATATATTTTTTGATAAATAGTTTAAATTAGTAAATTTTTTATGTGTTATTATGGAGAAAAATTTTAAGAATTTTCTTACATGTCAAAAAAAAAATTATATAGGTAAACGTCCAGGTCAGTAAATTTTATATGATAACTATGTAAGTTGTAATATAATATATTTATATATATGATTAGTAAAAACATTTTAATAATTTAATATGAAATTAATTTTTTATTATATTAAAATTTAATACTTAATTTAATAAGAGTATTATAATAATTTTGAAAAAAATCATATCTCAATTTTTTATAAAGCATTTATAAGAATATTTATGTAATTATAGTATGAAGGGTGTTATAGTAATTTTAATTAATTATGTTAGGAAAGCTATTTTGTAATTATGGTATAAGGGATATTATAGTAGTTTTATTTAATTATGGTAACAGAAGTATTTTTGTAATCATGATAAGATATAATAACAATTTTAACCAATTATGATAATAAAGGCATTTATGTAATTATAATAGGAGTATATTAGAATAATTTTGACTCATTATGAAAAGAGGATATTTCTATAATTATAATAGATATGTATTGTAGTAAATTTGAATATGTATCAACATAATATCAAATAAATAGAGGGGTGTTATAATAATTTTCATAGAAATTGTTTTAAAATATGTTATTTAACATTTAATATGTAATTTAGGATATTATAATAAATTTCAAACAAAATTTCACAAGTCAAATTTTTATCAAGCAATTACAAGAATATTTTAATAATTTAATATGTAGTTAATTTTATAGTACATTAAACTTTCATATGTAATTTAATAGGAATATAATAGTAATTTTGAAACTAAATGCCATATGTCAACTTCTTAAGAAACACTTATAAAGACATTTTTTAAATTATAATATAAGAGTCGTTATAGTAATTTTTGCCAATTATGGTAAGAATATTTTTGTAATTATGATATGAAGGATATTATAATAATTTTGGTTAATAATAGTAAAAATGATAGTTCTGTATTTATCATAAGAGGTTATTATAATAATTTTAGCTAATTATAAAAAAAAATTATTTTCATAATTATAGTAAAAAAACATTATAGTAAATTTAAACATGCGTCAATATCATATCAAATAAATAGAAGACTATTATAGTATTTTTAAAAGGATTATTTTAATATACTTTATTGATTTTGAAGCAAAATTCACATGTCAACTTTTTATTAAGCACTCATACAAGCATTTCTATAATTATGACAAAAGATTATTACAATAATTTTGTCAATTATGTTAGAAGAGTTTTTTGTAATTATGGTTGAAGTATTATTATAATAATTTTGATCAATTATAGGAAAAAGCATTTTATAATTATGGTAGAAAGGTATTATAGTAATTTTGACCAATTATAAGAAAATAGATATGTCCGTAATTATATTATAAACGTATTATAGTAAATAATTATAAGAAAAAAGGTATTTACATAATTATAATTTGAGGGTATATTAGTAAATTTAGATACGTGTCAAATTTCTATTAAATATGAGAAAAAATATTATAGTAATTTATTTTAAAATAGTTTTGTAGTTAATTATAAGATAAGGGATATTTTTGTAATTGTGATATAAAACATAATAATAAATGGGGAGTTTTAAATACAACTCACCTTTTTTCTTAAATACACCTTGCTTTTTCTTTAAAATTTTTTGTAAGTGAAATTATTTAAATACCTATCTTATAAATATTTGAATATTCACTATTTTTAAAAAGTCATAGCACTTTTTCAAAAATTTATTTTTGAAAAGCCATAACACTTCTCGAAAATACATTTCCAAAAGTGAAAAAGTAAAAATTTATGAAAAAATAAAAAAAAAAGAATTTTGTTAAAATTATTTATAAATTAGTATAATGAAAAAAGTTATTATTAAAAAATAATCATACATTTTCAAATTAATAAAAAAATTACTTTGACTATTTTAATTTTAGAGAAAAAAAATCTTATGAGGTTCTAATTAAATATTTTATCTATTGATGTTACAAATGGTGATGAAAAAATTATCAGATCTAATTAACATATAAGAGCTGAAACTCCCGAATATTTCATGATTTTGTCAAAATGTTATAAAATCGTCATTGTTATGTCTTCGACCTTATACGAATTTGAGAACCAGTAGGAAGGGTGTTGGAATAATTAAAACTGACTCAAAGTTGAAGATTATTTCTTGACCATTATTGTATGTTTATGAATAAAGAGACATTGTAAGTAATATTACTAAATATTATACAAATTTGTTAGAATTTAATATGTTAATAAGAGAAATCCATCGAAATAAGTATAAGGAGACTTCTTTAAAGAGTTCAATTTAATTAAAATTATTATAAACTTTTAATAATCGATACAAAAAATATATATTAAAAAGTGATAAATTTTAAATTTATAAAAAATTGTATTTACTATTTTATCTTTAATTTAATTAGGGTTTCATATGATATTATTCCTTCTCTAAGATAAAAAGAGTAAAAGTAATTTTTTTTATTAATTTTAAAATTTATAATTTTTTAATAATAACTTTTTCATTACACTTATTTATAAATAATTTTAATAAAATTTTCTTTTTTATAATTTTTATACAATTTCAATTCCAACACTCTCGGGAATGCATTTTCGAAATGTATTATAATTTTTCGAAAATAAATTTTTGAAAGTTATAAGATTTATGAGATGTGTATTTTAATAATTTCACTTATAAAAAATTTTAAAAAAAATGTATAGAGCAAAAATGCAAATGCATTTAGAATTTTCTATAATCAATTTGAACATATATCAAATTAAAAGAGATTATAATAATTTACTTGAAGTTTTTTTTTGTTGTATAGTATAGATGTTATGAGAATATGAATGAAATTTGAATGTTTAATTCATCCTTTGGTTTTTTTTAAAAAAATTAAATTAAGTTTAAACAGCCAAAATGGTAAACACATGGTTTTGCGATAGCAAGCTTAGTCTTGTAAACCCTAAATGCAATTATTAGGTAATTTTTTTTGCAACTTGCTCAATTGTCAATTAGAAAATTTTAAGAAAAATACGTTGTTCGGGATATTTAATGGTAAAAAAGATATAGTGATTATTTCCTTGTTAGAAGCCTTCAGTAGACAACTAGAGATAATTTTGACATTTGTGTTGACTTGACATGTTAGGTTAGTCTGACACACTCAGTGCCACATTAGCTCGGCACTATCCTTATTGTCTTCTAATGGTTCTTCATCGCTTATCTATAAATATGAAGGTCTAGACAAATATTGAGTCAAGTCCAATCTACTTATATTTTTCCTTATTACTCTCTTTCTAACCTCATATATTCTGACTTATAGGTCGGAGAGCAAACGTAAGGAACACTCTTTGCCTTTGCCTCTAACCGTCCTTGTCTTTTGTCTTTTTAAGAATATCCTAAAATCAAAGCTTGACACAAGCATTTAGCTCGCCATGTAAGAAACCTTTCGATCCATTAGCCAAGCACAAAATAATGCCACCAAGGAAAAAATTTTAGAGAAAGGAGAGATGGCCATCCACTGGAACAAAAATACATAATAGTTAGCATTAAGAATTACCTCTCCCACTATAGACAGGCCCAATCATGGAATAATTCCAAAACTTGATCGAGCAAATCCAATCCCTTAAACAAATGTTATAAACCATAATCCCACCACAAGCTTCGAAATGCCCGACTTAATCACCCTTGGCCAATGAGCCACGGTAAGACAACTAAGCGATGAAGAGCTAGAAGCCTCTTCGACCTCCAGAGAAAAAAAGTATAATATTTCAGTTCACTATTACCCCAACCATAACTCAACACATATGACAACCCAAAAATTCAAACAGACAAAGCCTGAACCCCAACCAAACAAATACTTGAAAGCTCGAATGCAAGCCATAGAGAAAGAGTTGAAAACAAAAGTAGTGGCATTCGAGGATAAGCTTAAGTTTTTGGAGACCTCGCCCTTCACTGAAGAAAACGATGGAGCCATACCTCTCAAAGGATTTAAAATGCTAACCTTGGCAAACTATGATGATACTTCTGACCCTTTTGATCATTTACAGCTTTACAAGACTTACATGATGATGCAGGATGCAAACAAAGCTTTAATCTGCAATTGAAGGACATAGGTCGATCTTGGTACAGCAGCTGAAACCAAGGTCAATTATAACATTCAAAGAGCTTAGCCACTATTTCGTATTTTAATTTTTGAGTAATCAAAAGAGCAAAGAAAGTAGCTTTAAGTTTGACATTGATCTACCAAGGTCGCAATGAATCTTTGAAGAGTTATGTCACGCATTTTAACATGAAAGCTTTATAGGTTAAAGACTTGGAGTAAACAATCGTTGTAACCGCCCTAACAAGTGGACATAATGATAAAAAATATCACATAAAGTTAACCTTATTGCTAAAACCACCTAAAACTTTGGTTGACGTCATACTAATAGTTGAGAAATATATAAATGGTGAATCTATAATGAAAAATAACATAAGTGAGAGAGGTTCATCTCCCTACTTAGTCGTAAGAAAAATAAGAATTTCTAAGATCCTCTCCAAGAAAGAGATGACATAAGGCTAGAAGCCTTAATGGAGAAAAGAACTACACTACACTGAATACCTTTTAAGAGAGGATTCTGATGCAAATTGAAAAAAATCCTAACCTTAGATGACCAAAGCTATTTAGATAGAACACAAAGAGGGATTTGACTAAAAGATGTGACTTTCATAAGGTCATAGGCCATAATATTGAAGATTACCTCAACCTAAAAAATGAGATCAAAGCTCTGATAAGGAAAAGGTAATTGAAGAAGTTTATAAAGTAACAAAGATAATTCCAACCTAGAACAGACTACAGACATGATCAAATAGAGTCCACCCGAGGCAGAGAGAGAAAGCTAGAAAATGGAAGAAAAAAATCTAAGAAGATGAACCAATTCAAGAAAAAGTTTGAATTGATAACAATAGGTCGATCATTGGGGTGATTCATATGATCACTGGAGGTAGCTCTACCTCGGTCAAAAGAAAGTTTAATCCATGCATGGTTATGGTTGTAGGTACCTTGACAAAGAGAGAAAAAGACTAAAAAGATAAACCAATTTCATTTTACTCAAAAAACTTGAAAAGAATCCAACATGCACATGATGATGCTATAATGATCACAACCGTAATATATAACTATGTAATCAAGAGAATCATGTTTGATAATGGAAGTTCAACCAATGTCATGTACTATAACACTATGAAAAAGATGAGAATTGGTGAAAATCAGTTACAGCTGATCATTACAACATTAATAGAATTTGGGAATAAGTAGGTACTGGTGAAAAAACCATCAAGCTACTGATTTTATTAGGGATAAAATCGAAAGACTATCACTTTGGTATAAAATTTATGGTTGTTAATGTCCTATAGCTTACAATATGATATTGGGCTAACCTAGCCAATCTGTTTTATAGCTCATAGGCTTAGTTTCCTATCTGAAAGTGAAATTCTCAACACCCAACAGGATTAGAGAGATCAAGAGAAACTGATCCATAATACAATAGTGTTATGTCGTAACAATTAAAAGAAGGACTGAGAAGCAGATTAGCAATTCATTTGAAACCAAAATCACTGAAGAAGGGCAAATAGCGAAAGCCAACAATAAGTAAGAAGCCATAAGCAAAACATAGAATGTAAGATCAACTTGATAAAAGTGTGCTTTTAAACCCCTTTGAGCTTTTAAGCTCCAACAAAAAGAAATCTTTTATTCTATTTTTTGAATTTTTAAAGTAACTCTAAAAATGACTAAGCCCTTAAGCTAGCATAAACAATTACATGTCATTTGGATCGAGCCAATATGCCAAGCAAAATACAGTATGAAATAAAAAATGCATACCAATTTTGCTACATATATATTCAACAAGTCATCAATAATATACCGCTTATCATGTCAGGATCTATTTTCATAAAAATGATTCTGACCTAATCAAACAAAAAGAGATAATTGATCAAAGATCAAACTTCGATGAAAATTGACTTGAGTCGGTTGAAGATCTCATAGCAATTTTGTTCTAGGATAATGTTATCGAAAAACATATGTAGATCGAAAACAAACTTCAACATAAGGATTAGTTAATTTAACTTTTGAGAGACAATGTCGACTTGTTCACCTGGACACCATCTGATATGCCTGAAAATGATATTGAAGTAATGGTCCACAGGTTGCATACTAATCATGAGATAAAACTAGTTTGACAAAAAAAAATTTTTTCCCTAAAAAAGATAAAGGGCCATCGAAAAGGAAGTTGACATATTATTGTAAATAGGCTCTATCAAGATAGTCTACTACCTTGAATAGATAGCCAATGTAGTCATGGTTAAAAAGTAAAATTAAAAATAAAGGATGTGTATTGACTTTATCGACCTGAACAAAATATGCCCAAAAGATAACTGTTCTCTCTTTAGTATAAATCGACTGGTGAATGATAGTGCCAAGCATGGCCTCTTCAACTTTATGGATGCCTATTCTAATTACAATCAAATCAAAATGCTAAAGGACAATGAGGAAAAGATAGCCTTTATTACTTAAAAAAGCCTTTACTATTACAAAGTGATGCCTTTCATATTGAAGAATGCATTAGCGACCTAGCAAAGCCTTATAAATAAGGTGTTTAAAAATTAGATCAATCGTAACATGAAAGTATATGTAAATGACATGATAGTCAAAAGTAAGAGCTTGATCTAGTACTTGAAAGACCTCAAAAAGACTTTTAACACTTTAAAAAAGTATAATATGAGGCTTAATATGAGCAAATATGCCTTTGAGATCACGTTAAGTAAGTTTTTCGCTTACATAACTAATAAAAGGGGATAAAAGTGAACCCAAATAAAGGTTCAAGCAATCCTAAATATAAAGGTACCGACCTTGATAAAAAAATTACAAAGGTTAACTAACAGAATAGCCATCATGAGCCAATTCATATCTAAGTCAATAGAATGATGTCTGCCATTCTTTAAAATTCTCAACAATGTCTCTGACTTCAAATGGATCATTTAGTGTCAAAAAATTTTAAAGAACTTAAAGAATTTAAGGTCGGTAAAACCTTGTACTTATACTTGGCCTGAAAGGAAAAAAAAAATAAGACCGATCTATTTTGTGAGTAAAGTATTAACAGGACCAAAAATTAACTACAATAGTATAGAAAAATTAACTTACGTGGTTATCACTTCAACTAAAAAACTCAAGTCATATTTTTAAGCCCATGTGATCTACGTATTGGCTAAACAACCACTTAGATAAGTCTTGCAAAAACTAGAAATGTCAAGGAGGTTAATCAAATAGGCAATAAAGCATAACAAATTCAACCAGCACATCCTAACCAAGTCAATCTTGAAATCTTAAATGCTAGCAAACTTTGTTGTTAAGCTTACCTCGATACATATTGAAAGACGACCTGAAAAAAAAGAGAAAACCTCAGACAAAAAAATTGGAAGCTTTATGTTGATAGATGGACCACGAACCATAGTGGATGAGTTAACCTTATTCTAATCAGCTGAAAGAAATGTAATATCCATATGCCTTGAGATTTAAGTTTAGGGTATCTAATAATGAGGCAGAATATGAGGAATTGGTAATTAGTTTAAGGTTGGTAACCGAGCTAAATGTTCAAAATATAACCACGTATAATGACTTCCAACTAGTGGTCAACCAAATAAATAGAGAGTTCGAAGCTTGAAAAGATGAAATTTGAAAATATTTAGATAAAATGCTGGCATTAATGGCTGGTTTCAAAAAGGGAAAGGTAAAAAAAAAAATCAAAGTCAAAAAATTCAATGGTGGACTCTTTTTTTAAGTTGGTTTCAAGAATAACAACAAAAAGCCCAAACCAAATTTTGGTAGAAGAGCTAACATATAAAAGCACTGAGGACAAGCTTGTAGAATAGATCATGGGAAAAAAATTGGATGACATTGATTAAGGAATATTTGACCACAGGAACAATACCTGAAGATAGGATATGAGCTAAACCATTAAAAAGGAAAGCTCTTTGATATATAATGATCAAAGAGAAACTATATAGAAAGTCTTTTAGCCAGCTTTATCTAAGATTTGTTGATGAGAAAGAGGCAAATTATATCCTGCGAGAAATCCATGAAGAAATATGTGAAAACCACCTTAGACCTCGATCATTAGCCTATTAAGTGCTTAGGCAAGGCTATTATTAGCCCATAATCAGAAAGGATACGAATGAACTGGTTAAGAGATATGATAAATGTTAAGGTTTTGCTCATATGAAATATTTTTCTTTGATCAAGCTCACTCATATCATCAGCTTGTGGCCCTTCATGTAGTTGAGAATGGATGCCTTCAGACCGTTTACCCTGACCACAGATAAGAAAAGATTTATCTTAGTGGTAATGGACTACTTCATGAAATAGCTTGAAGCTAAGGCCTTGGCCATTACAACAAAGGCTTAGGTCGAGAAATTTGTATAGAAGAATATAGTTTGTAGATTTAGCTTATCTTGATCCATAATAATGGACAATGACAAATAATTTGAAAACTCGAAGTTCAAATAGTGGTGCTCAAACCTTCACATCGACTTGAGATTCACATCGGTCACCTACGTTTAATCCAATGGACAAGCCAAAGTGGCGAAAAAAATAATATTAAAAGCCTTAAAGAAGAAACTAGATGTAGTAAAGGGAAAGTGGACCGATGAACTATTATGAGTGCTATGGCTCTAAAAATGACCACTGAGGTACCAACAAACAAAACCTCATTCCACCAGGCATTTGGAATAGAGGTCGTGATACCTATTGAGATTGGTCTTCTGAGCTTAAAGTTATAATTAGGGTTAGAAAAAAGAAATGAAAAAGTAGTAGACCTCATCAAAGAGCAAAAACATATAGCCCTAACATGGATAACGACTTATCAGCAAAATATGCCTAGCTATTATAACAAAATGATCTGACATAAGTACATCTAGAAAGGTGACTTGATGCTTAGAAAAGTTAAAATTTTAAGAGTAGATGACCAAAATGACAAGTTAGTCCTGACCTAGGAAGAACCATATGTAGTTAAAGAGATCGTCTATGACGTGACTTACAAACGATAGGATATGAATGGTAACGTTATCCAAAGGACATGGAATGCGAATAACTTGAAAGTCTATTATCAATAGCTCAGACTAAGTAGAGTTCACACTTGCATTTTGTACTCGAATGTAAAAATCAAATTATGATTACACTAAACTCATTGCTAGATCGACCTAATAAGATTTGACTTGGAACTTGGATGGATTCTCAAGTTAATTTAAATTCGAGGTACTTTTAAGCTAAAAGGCCAAGTAAATCCTTAGCCCACCTAATTGAGCTTAAAGTTTTAACTTGGTTAACGAAGTAAATCCATAGAGTTCATATTATCATGATTAACCGAGCTTGAACTTGATTGCAAATAAAGAAAAAATAATAATACAACTGAACTGAAATTTGAGCTAAACTAAACAAAAACTACATTTCATTTTTTGTTGATTGGTACAAAGTTTTTAGCAAAAAATTCCTAACTAAGTTTACCATAAAAATCAACCTCATACATTAACAATTCTAAAACAAAAAAATTTACAAAAGTTACAAAAGTTAAAAAGGAAAAAGAATCATGTATCAGTGATGTTAGTAGTAGTAGCAATGGCACCCTCATTAATAGGAGTAACAGCAACTACCTTAGCCACCCCAACCTCTTCCCCCTCGTGTTCGATCCCTAGAGCTACCTCAAGCTTGGTATCCATGGCCTTATCATCATCTTATTCCTTATTTTCAACTCAATTTGGAGAAGGTCTCAATCTAATATTATTGATATCAATATCAAAGAGGTCGAGGTCAAAAAGTTTAAAATGTACCTTATTCTTAGCCAATTGAAAGGTATCGAGCATTTTTTTTTTAAAGAATTTCACCTTTAGCTAGAGGAATTCATTGAAAGTCTTAAACTTCTTGATAGTTTTTTTCTTTAGATATTCTCTTTCTTTCTTTTTAGCCTTCAACTTCAACCTCAACTTTATTATCTTGGTATCAGCATCATTAAGCTTGAGCTCGATCTGCTCTCTCATAGACTCGACCAAAGTTTTTTTAATTAGGATAGCCTTCAACTTTGTTGTCAATTCATCATTTTTCTTCATTTACTCAGTTTCCTTCTTATGAGACGTACTGAGGCTGGACCTGACATTATCTAGAGTGTCTGAGCTTTTTTATGCTCATAGATTAGGATAGCTACATCCTTTCAACCTTGAAAAGGTAGGCCATAGTGAGGTAGGAGTAATGAAGGGCCTGGCCGATGTTGTCCAAAGGCTGAAATGGAAACTTTTGTTGAACTACACATGATAAACTTAAACTTAGTAAAATGAAGACTTAGTAAAATAAAGAACAATATAAAAGTCAAGCTGAAGTCAAATAATACTTACTAATAAGATGGATCGTAACCTTGTAGAACCTCTTCACCATATAGATATCCATGGTGAAGTCATCAGTAGAAGTGAATTCCAACTTTGTAGAGATTTTCTCCAAGCTAGGCCTTAACATCTTGGCTGCGAGATTCTCTAAGGTAGAAAATGAGACCTCCATGTTTAGTGTTTTGGCAAGAAAATGTGCTTGTAATGAGAAGAGATCTCAAATTTTATTTTACAAACTATTAAGAAGTGCTGAACTAAGAAGTTGATTACTTTGTTCCCTCTATAGGATGAGGCCTCGAGCTAAATTTTTTTTCGACCCTTTTAAGCCTAAGCGCGTATTGGTCTAAGGTAAAATCAAAGTCTTAATTAACAGACATCTCTGCAAGACTGAGCTAAAAGTTAAATAAAAATAAGGTTAAAATAAAATCCTACAAGGTTACCTTCTACCTATCTTAGTACTTTATCTTATTTATTACTTCTGAGGAGGTAAGCTCGTGGGCATCAATGACAAGCTCTTTCTACAGGTATACTCTAGTATTTTATCCTAATCTGATAGATTTAGGATGAAAAGAGCCACTAGTGTATCCACAAAGATGCCGAGCTTATATATTATCTCCCACGTCTTAACCTTAATAGCGATTTCGACCTTCGACCCACTATCTTTATTTATTTTTTCTTTTTGAGGCAAAGAAAAAGCAGCTTTCAATTTTTCATATAGCTCAAACAATTGACAAATAATTTTTTATTGAGTCGAGCTGTTATGTAGTACTATTTATTTTCACTAGAGGTGCTTTTGAAGAAAAAATTCTTGAAATAAAAGGAGAATAGGAAGAATATTCAAATGTTGACAAAGAATAATGAAACTTGTTATGTACCATATACAGTTGAAAGTAAGTTAAATGATAGTTAAATTGTAATAATTAAAAATTGAAAAAAACAAATAATGAAATGGGACCTCAAACCGATCACAAATGAATCCTAATAAAACATACAGCTGATGTGGCTGTAGTCTATCAGTGATTGATCTAAGGAGTTTAACATTAATATGTTATACACTCTTTAAGAAAAAAATATTGTATTTAAAGCATAGACATGATGAACTAAACACATATTAAGATAGTATTCAAAATTAGCCTTGCCCTTTAGTTCCTTTATCATATCATTGGGGATCATACCAAGGTTACATGGAGTATATATAGGAACATCGATCAAATCATCCTACTCTATAGGATCTCCTTCCTTGCTGTCACTTTCCCTAGTTGAGGTGCTCCTTTTTTTTTTGTTTCTCTTCAAAACCCTCATCATCATCAAAGTTTTCATCGTCAGAAAAAACTCTAACTCCTAAGTAAGAGTAAGATTTTGAGGTTGAATCGTGGCTGAAAGCAACTTGACTTCGGAGGAAAAAAAACGAGGTGGAGACACTTCAGAAGAAGAAGTAATCTTAATAAGAATTGATTGAGGTGAAATAAAAGTGACAATAGGAACAACAATTAGTGAGCGAGTAGAAGTAGAAGAAAATTGATGAGATTGCGCCCTAAAAGGGGGAATAGTGAAAGATGAAGGAAGATCAACCATAGAAAATGGACTAACCTAAGAAAAAGAGAAAGAATGTGGATTATATAGGTCAAAATCTATCTGAACACATAGTTTCTTTGTGCTTAAGACCCATTCTTCTCTTGTCTTTGTTTTGTTATTGCCTTTCCTTTGACATCGGATTGAACCAAAAGGCCTTCTTTTAATAATAACAACCTCCGATGACTAACAAAATTAGGTTGTCGTTGTTCTGCCTAAGCTGACCTTCCTTAGGTCTTACCATGAAATTTTTGGCCTTCCAAGAACCTAAAATAGAAGACATAGTTAAGAGTATATATCGAAGAAAATGGAGAAAAGAACAACTTAAGGCTGGAAAGCTTTAAGATAAAAAAAATTTGGATTGAATTGAGAGCAAAGAAAGCATAAAGTGGAAAATAAAAGCCCCTACTACCCATTATATAGCCGTGTAGTAGATCAAATAAATGGCACAGACCACACCACTTGTTAAAACAAAGATGGAAAAACATCTTTTCGTCTTCCCTTTTTAAATTTGTTCACTCAAACTACCTTGTTTCTCATTCAATGTCGTCAGACTAGTCAAACCGAACGAAGCCCAAGTCAAACCTACCAGACAAGACATCTCTCCGAGATAGATCGGATGCCCAATTTGTCATCAGAGTCCAAAGTAAGGACTTGAATCTAAACTTTTGAAATAAAATACAAGTTTCACGTCAATTAGACAAACTCCAATACTAATCTCGGGTCATCTTGAACAATTAGCATATTGACGACCTCTAAACTGGCTATGTACTCAACCCAAGACATATGTGCAAGATCAGACCTTTATAATGTCAAATCATGACTCAAGGCTAGTTGTCTTCAATTATTGACCCCTTTTTATGACATCGGCTTCGAAGAATCAAATTTTACATTATTTCTTTTTGCTTACTTGTTATATACAGAGTGCGTCAATCATACATCTAATAGTCTTATACTCAAACTATTTGATAGGAAAACATAATATTAGAGACATTTAGTAGTTAAAAGGATATAATAATCTTTTTTTTGTTAAAAGTCTCTAGTAAACAATCGAGGATAATTTTAATATTTGTGTGGACCTGACATGTTAAGTTAATCTTACATATTCAATATTACATCAATTTGACACTGTACTTATTATTTTTTAATAATTTCTCATTACTTATCTATAGATATAAAAGTCTAGATAAATATTAAAACAAATCTAATTTATCTTTATTTTTCTTTATTACTTTTGACCTTATTTATTCCGACTCACGTATCAAAATATAAACGTAAAAAATATTTTTATCTCTACTTCTAATCATCTTCATCTTTTATCTTTCGAAAAGTACTTTAAAATCAAAACTCGACACTACCAAACATAATTCTCAATAAAACGACAATAGCTGTCGGTTGTTGCTTTTGTGCGTTCTCGTTGGTTGTTTTTTATTTTTGTTTTTTGTAGTTTGGAAGCTGCAGCGTTAATCGTTGTTGTCCTTGTCAACGCTCAACAGTTGAATTATTTTGATCGCACCGCTGGTATTTGTTGGTTTATGGGAGGCGTGACTTGTGATTTAATTTGAGTTTTTGTTTTTTTTTCGAAGAACGCAAAAAAATTTTTCTTACAAAAAGGATTTTCCTGTCATTTCACTCTGACAAAGCCAATTATTTTTCCTATTCTTTCCTTTCCTTTGTGTGGCAGTAGTTGTTCTTAATTGAACGATGATCATTTTATTATTATTACCATTATCTCCCACTATAATTTAATGAAGCAATGTTTACTCCATATTTTATATAAATATGAAATATATTCATAATATAATTGAATAAAATAATTAAATATGTTCATTTAATTATTTTTAATATGAGTTAATATTATGAATAATTTTTAAATTATAATAAAATATTTAACATGATATTTAATTTTTAAAAATTTATAATATATTATTTGAATTATAAATTTATAAATTAATTTAATAATTAAATAATATTTATTTATCACATATTATTATTTAACAATAAACATATTAAAAATAAATATTATATTAATTAATAAATTCATAAATTAAAAATAAATATTTTATTAATTAATAAATTAATAAATAAAAAATTTTATTAAAAGTTTTTAAAATTTAAATAATTTATTAAATATTTTATAATAATTTAAAAAATATTCATCGTATTAACTCTATCAATATTAAAAATAAAATAATTTTATTACGTGGCCACTCAAATCCAGCGGAGATTACCCTGCACCAAATTATGATAGTAAAATTACGAAAACGCTCTTCACCAAACTAACAGTACGTGTTCCCACATCGCTATCTGACGTGGAACGCGGGTCCCACTTTAAGCTGACAAATGTCTCAAAAAATCCCCCCGCCCTCATCTCCACCATCTCTCACTCACCATTTTCACAGAACAAAATGAAAGCGTCTAACCTCACCCCCATAGCACCCAGCTTCTCTCAACTCCGCTCTTCTCCGCCGGCGACAAACCCTTAAAATAATAAAATCCCAAATTTATCCTCTTAGAACCAACCCGGAAAATAACCGCCACTTTTCGGCAACGGGTATTCCAAACGACGACGTTTTAATCCTATAACCCAAAGACCCATCCGAGCCCACCGTTGTCACTGTTAATTGGCCCGACAAGCCCGGTCTCGGGTGCGATCTTTACCGTACCATTCTCGAATTTGGGCTTTCAATTACCCGAGCCGGTACTCATATTTTTAAGTATTTTATAAATTAAATGTGCGCCAAATAAATAAGATAAAATAGATTTTTTTCCCATTATTGTTAGATTTTTCGACGGATGGAAGATGGTGTTACATAGTATTTTGGTTGGTGCCCAATGTTTCGAATGCGTCAAAAAATGATTGTTGTTTTCGATGTGTCCCTCGTGTTTGTTTCCATTTTATTACTTTCATTATCAGCAGGGAGGAAACGGAAATGGAAATTCAACCCATTCTTCTTCGGTTTATTTGTTGAAACTTTGTTGCTTGGACCGCAAGGGATTACTTCACGGTTTGGGAACAAGAACCCTTTTAAATTTTTGGGTTTTTGATTGATTCTTTTGCTATGTTTGAGTTAGTTGGTAATTATGGGATTTTGATTGTCTTTCTTTTGTGTGCAGATGTTACAAAGACACTGTTGGAGCTTGAGGTTACCATTCAAAGAGTTAAAGTTATGACAAGGCCAGATGGAAGAGTTGTGGTCCTGTTTTTCATCGCGGATGGAATGTGAGTGTTTATGTTATAAAGAAATTTTTAGTTGAGTGAATATAGTATGCATGCAATTTTTTTTTTTCTTTGACTTTCTATCGCCTTCTGTCTTAGGGGCACACCTAGTTTTGAGTCAGCTGCCATTTGGCAGGGCGGGCAGTGCGGAATGTACTATTAATGTCATTATGATGACTCCTTCATATGCTATCTTTGTTGTTTAATTTCTGTTTTTTTTTTTAGTGCTGCTCGTTCTTTTTTGGACTCTGTGAAGGTAGGTTTCTAGAATGGTAGATTTTGGTAGATTTAAATTTTGTAGTCTAGTAAATTTTTAGCCAAGGAGATGAGGATGTAGAAATTTGTATATATGGAGTCTAAGCAGAGTAATATGGTGTACTTGTTCTATGGTCTAAACTTAAAAAAAAAAGAAAGACTTTCCTTCTGATTTTAGACAAGTCAATAAACCAAGCCCAACAACTTTAAATAAATTATAGTTTGGAGAAACAACAATTACTTAATTGACCATATGGCAAAGCAACTAACGAGCTTGTTTTTTGAAGTTAACACTTCTAGTTCTAGGAGATATAGCTTGATTTGAAAGAACTTATGATGTCACCTTCCTATTATTTTGATATTTTTCTACCTTGTCTCTCCTGAGCTAGGTCTACATAACCTGGTGGAAATTTTTATTAGTTGTTGGTAATGCGTAATTGACAGCAACTCTTACATTTGGTAGTGTCTCATTTCAGGGAACTTTTACATACAAAAAAGATACAAGATGACACCAGTGAGCATCTCATTGCTGTTTTTGGGAATTATTGTATCAGCTGTGAGCTTCAGTTGTCAGGGCCTGAATATGAGAGTCTGAAGGCATTGCCTTCTCTCCCTCCTGCAGTTGTAGAAGAGTTATTTACCTATGATTTGGTTGACAAGGAAGCTAGCTCAAAGGAACTCAAATCAAATCTGATGACCCTGAAGAAAGCCACTGTTACTGTAGATAATCTGTTGAGCCCTGCTCATACATTGCTTCAAATTTAATGTTTTGATCAGAAAGGACTCTTTTACGACATTTTGAGGACTTCAAAAGACTGTGATTTTCAGGTACTGGTCATGAGATTGATGATATTTGACTTATGTTGATTATTGTTGTTATCCAAGCTTCTTTAGAGTTATTTTTAATCATGAAATATCAACCTTCCTGCTGTGAGGTGCTTGATATATTTGGAATCAAGTTAGTTGGAATCAATCTCTAGTTTCTGAACTGTCCTTCTTTAGACTTTATTGTGCCTTTGCTATCATTATTCTTTGATTGTCTGGCAAGCAATGAAAATAGGATGCTTTTAGTTCTCTGATATTTGCTGGCACTGGGGTGTTGCAGATTGCTTATGGTAGATTCTCTACAAATGTGAAAGGCTACCGTAATTTGGATCTTTTTATTCAGCAAGCAGATGGAGAAACGATTGTGGATCCCAAGCATCAGAATGCTTTATGTTCTCGTTTTAAGGAGGAAATGCTTCACCCATTTTGACTGATTATTGTCAATCGAGGCCCTGATACTGAATTCTTGGTTGCTAACCCTGTTAAGTTATCTGGAAAGGGAAGGCCTCGAGTTTTCTATGATGTTACATTGGCTCTTAAAATGCTAGGGATATGCATTTTCTCAGTAAGGATTTACATGGGGATTTCTTGTCTGTTTTCTAGCTTTCTCTTTTCTAGGCTGAATATATGTTAGCATGCATGAATGAGTTTACTGTTACCTTATAGGCTGATATGGGAAGGCATTCTACCTCTGATCGGCAGTGGGAAGTCTACAGATTTCTTTTATATGACAGCCATGAATTTCCATTAGCAAGCAGTCAAGCTAGAAATCAGATTGTGGACAAAGTACGAAGAATATTGATGGGCTGGTGAGTTGATCTATATGTTGACGGTGGAGTGATGGTTTTGCTTTTGTGGGTGTATCTTGCTGTATGTTGTCAACACTCCTATTACCTTGCAACATATCACACAACTTATTGGAACCAATTGATGCCGACACTACCATGGTTAATCTGGTCTGAAACTTGTTCAGAAGCAAAGATTGGGACACTATTTTGAGTTGTGTAAGATTGCAATGTGAGCTATCTGCTGCAGCTTTTGGCTTTCGGGGTTCTTAAAAGCGTAATTGTTCCTCTTTTAATATATATATAGCCTTTTGCTTTTAGTTGGAAGATTCTAAAATATATACTTCCAAATGATGTTTCTTCCAAATGATGTTCCTCTTCCAAATGATGTTTCTTCTTTGTATGAATACACGCAAAATTATGATATGCCTTGATGAAGAAGGGTGAGACTAGGATCAAATTGCCCAAGGTTAACCTCTTTACTGCCAGGAAAAGGTAGAAGACAAGAAATCCGAGGCTCGGTTCATCGATCATCAACTTCCTCACATTAGTTTTTTTTTCATGTTTATTCTCAAAACAATATTTTATGTGTTACGATTTTGATGAAGCTATTCTTAATTTGAAATAAAAATTGCAAAGAAGAAAGCGGGTCCCATGATATGGTGGCACTTAGGAAGGAATGCATGTAGTTTACATGGTAAGAGTGGCACTTGTTCTTTCTCTGCTTAGTTAGGGACAATTTAAACGATGATAGATGGATATGCTGAATCCATGGATGCAAAGATAGATAATGTTACTTTGGTCACATCCTTCAATTCTATAGCTTCATTTGGTAGAGAGGGTCAAAGTTTCACCGTGCTGGGCTATAATTTTGGTATCATGCCCATATCTACGTTATGAATTCTAAGTGTCCAACTTAAAGAGTTTATATTTATTTTTGAGGGAACTCTCTTGACCATACGAAAATTGAAGGGTATATAGCTCAGTGATAGAGCATTTGACTGCAGATCAAGTGGTCACTGGTTCGAGTCTGATTGGGCCCTTCATTTTTGAAGAACTAATAATCATGTAGAAAAGCAAAATTAATTATTGCAATACATTTTTTTCATGATGTGTGGAAAAGGGCATGCATTTTGTGAAAGGAGATAAGAGACCCCAAACTCAGATGGTTAACAAGCCATGTGCAAACCACAGGTGCCATCAAATATCAGAAAGTTAAAATTAACATGCATCAATGTGCAATAATAATAATAATAATATTGTTATTATTATTATTATTATATTTTTAATTAAAATAATTATTTATCAACAAAAAAAATTGTTCTAAGCCTAACATGAATGGGGCAAAGCGGACAGACCTATGTACAACTACGCAAGACAGCTTTAAACTTTGTACCCAAAAGAAGCTTCCTTAATCCAGTCCAGTAGGTCCATTATTGCAAAAGCCGGACCCAACTCAACGGCCCACTCATTTCCACCACGTGTCTTCCAAATAACAAGGGGGAATGAAATTTTCGTCACCCTTTAAAACCTATTCCCCCTCCGTCTATCCCTGCACCAAGCCTTCACTCTCCGGCTTCCACTTTCAAAAGGCTCATCAAACGCTAATCATAACCAAAAAAAAAAAAAAAAGCGAGAACCAACGTGAAATTTGGAAAATGTCCAGCTCACTGGACGCGTCACTCGAGGAAATCATCCGTAATAAAAGCAGATCCGAGGGTAATTCCAGTGATTCCAGACGCAAAACCGGTGGCTCCGGCCCTGGCCCTGATCGTCGTGACCACACTCGCGACCCACTCAGATCCAACTCGTACCCGATTAGACCGGTAAGTTCGTCTGCCCCAACAAAGAAAAAAAAAAAAAAACTGATGCAAATCAACGTTGTTTATTTCTTAATATATATTTTTATACTGATGAAATTTTAATTTGAATATTGGAATGTGCATACATAGTATATTCAATAAAATTTGATGAGGGATTCACTTAAATTGGTGTAAGTGTTACACATTTTACATTCGGTGGTACACATTATTTTATCATTGCATAAAATGGCTACGTATAAATGGTATGAGTTTAATTTTGATATAAGGTAAAAAAAAAATTATTCATTTATTTTATTTTTGTTACATGGGAATTTATTCAAACGGTTGTTCAACTCCACCCGCTCGTGAACGTGTGTGTCTTCTATGCAGCAAATGCAGGAGGGACAGTTGGTTTCGAGTGGAAGATCGGGTCTATATCAAACTTGGATTATGGTGTTTCTAATGAGGTTTTTTTGTTTGTTTGTTTGTTGCTATAATCTTGTTTATGGTTGGAGTAGCAAAGGACGAATGAGAAATCTTGAAGCGAGTTGTTTGTTAAAGAAAAATGTGGATTGGCATGTTTAGATGCTAAAAGAATATAATTTAGGCGATCATTGGATGTGGAATGGATTAGTTGTTTTGGCTGTATGAAATAATAATGGACATGGTGGAGTAGAATTTATATTGTGCTTCTTCTTGTATGCAAGTCGAATTATGCTTGACTACTTGCCTCGTAGAGTGTAAGCATAGAAGCATTGCGTGATTAATTTTTTGTCTTTGGGAGTTGATTCGTGAAATTACATTTTGCGGGTTAAGTTTGTAATGAGCTGTTGTTACTCCCTGTCTACTGTACTTTTATGCGTATGAACATGTTTTTATATGCATTGAGAACTTATCAATGTTTTTTTCTTTACCATTTAGCACTCTAGCTCTTCGGTCTAACTAGCAGATGAAGCACGTATCTCTATAAGAACAATAATATGGTTTTGGTGGAGGCAAAGGTTTTTAGTGGAAGTTGGTTGCTAGTTATGGTACTAATATTGCTGGTTGGTTGTCTGTGACATTTTAGTGTAGTAATGCATGGGACTGAGGTATGTGGCGGTTAAGATTGTGGCATCATTATGATAATATGAATATGAATATGAATTGATTGAAACTGTCTGTTAAAAGTCTTATTAATGCATATTTTAGTGGAAGTTTTGCTAGAAACTTCATTGCTCCTTAGAATGTTTTCTATTTCCAGTTTTAGTCCCTCCTTTCTGTAGTATACCTATCTCATGCTTTATTCTTCTTGCCGATCAGCTTTTTGAGAATAGGGCATACTTTTATTTCTCTTCTGTTTCTAACAAATTATAGAATATATAGTTATTTGTTAAATTTTGTCCTAACAACATCTTCAATTGCTAGGTGCTTTTCTCTGAGGTTGGTAATTTGAAGAGGTACACTATTAATTATGATAGGAGTAGAAGATCAAAGGATCTACTTTTGTTCAAGTTTGAAGCCAATTTGAAATGTTTCTTCTTTGTATCTGCAGCTGAAAATGTTTAGTATGTATTTTAGGGAACTGCAGAAGTAGTCTTTTTAAGACAGACAGATGCTTTGGCAGCTGTCAAGATATAACAATGTTCAACTTGATGGGAAACCAATAACAATTGAGCTTGTGGGAGCAAATGTGGTTATTTCTGCGCTTGTCTCTCCAACCGAAAGCGGCATTCTGAGAAAGCCAAATGTTGCCTCTAGAAGGCATGAAGTTTAAGGGGTTTTCCTAGTTAATTGCATGATAATCATTTTCCAGTCTCTTGTTTTTTTTTTTTTTTATCAGTGTTTATGTAACTTGTTTCTTCTGGTTCAACAAGAATTTTAAATCTGCTCAACAATACCTTGAATATTCAGTTAGACGAATGTGCTCTCACTTAGGCAACAAACAAGAGAGATTAGATGAGCACTAAATGCTGGGTTTGAAAAAAATGAAAGTTCTTCATGTTGGAAGTTCCACAAGCACCGTCTCAGAGAAAACTGGCTTTTATATATTATTCTCAGCATCTACTCTGCCCTGAGTCGCGGTTCACTGATACTTCAAACTCAAACTACATGATTTTCTTTGTCCCTTTACAGGGATCAAGGAAAGAGTTGTGGGTAGAGGATGGGTTCGTTGTGGTGGTAATGGATCTAAAACTGCCGGTGCTGGTGGTGGATTTGCAAGGGGATGCAGGCGGGGTGGATGGATTGGTAAGAAATTATCTGCAGAAGATCTTGATGCTGAATTGGATAAGTACCACTTGGAAGCTACACGAATTAAATGATGTCGTCTCCTCTCCTGCTATTTGCTTATGCAATTATTCTTGTGTAGGTATATTGGCTGGTTTAATTTTTTGGGGGAAAGAAGAAAAAGTGATGTTTAGTTGTAATGATTCACTGACATACTGAGCATGCTCTTTTTGACTCTAACTAGACCCTGTGAGTATAACATCCCAATTTTGCTGTGAAGCTAACGGTGCTTGATGCTGTATATTCTCCTACATTTTCTTTGTTAAGATAGTTCCTTGATTCACCATTTGTGGTTCAACTCCAATTTAGTTTCTGTTAAAAATTCATGCTGTGGTTTGCAGCATTCTCGTTTCCTGAAAAGATCCCACTGCCATGGGATAAGATGAAAAAACAATTCGATTTTAATCCTTAAATTTTTCTTCGTGATTTTTGGGATTGTCCTTTCGAAAATTCTCTCTGCATTTGCTTGTTGAACTCAAATGGACCATCTCGCAAAATGAGATTAGGGGCTTCATTTGTCCATCTCCTTGATTAATTAATCTCGTCCTAGAGAAATTTGAGAAAACCTAAGCCTTAAAATCTTTTTATATCAAAAGGATTGTGGCATGGAGAGGCAGAATCCATTGGTTTCGCCGGCCCAATAAGCCAGGCTAGAAATTACTAACCATATATGATTGAATGACTAACGAGAACTCAAACAGGTCATTGAACAATTTGTTCAAAGGGAAATATAGCATAAGAGATTAGGAAAAATTTTATACAGCATGATTCTGAGAAACCAAACAAATTTATTTCTTTCTTCAGAAAAAAGATATTACACAAAAAGAGTCTGAAACTCAGTAAAAAATACAATACTAATACAACAAGTCTGAGAAAGCTAAGCCAAAATTTGTCTGACTTGAAAATCAAACAATCTACTAAACTTGTTTATGAAGCAAAAATTCCCAACAGCCATGATACAACAATTGCATATTAGTCTGAGGCAGGCCAAAAATAAAAAGCTGACATATTTACAATGTGAAAATCATGTAATAAACAGTCTTGTAACTGAAATAAAAACAAATCAGATATGATTTGGAGATGCCCCCTTAAAAACAGAGATTTCCAAGGTGGTACCACTATTAACGGAATTGGAGTTCGTTGAAAGTCCTATCTATCGAAAATAAAGGATTCTTTGCTCTTATTTCCTTATTAGAGGTAACGAGCCTCCATGAGTTAAAAAACTTAAGGCTTTTTATTACTAAGGATGACCTTTGGAAAGTAGCCAACTTAATTCAGCCCTCATGAATTGTAAATCTAATTAAGGTCACGGGAAAATCTAATTCTGTACGAAGAAAAGAGTCACCTGTAGTTGCCCAGAAATTCTTCCGTACTGTGTCAACCACAAGAATAACTGTTTCAAAATAAAGGAATATTAGTCCAAGCAATGTTATGAGTATTGAGTAACATCAACAGTGAACGTTTCAGGGTTCATTTACATAACTTGATAAACAACTATTCTTAAATTTCTATAAGATGGATAATTTTGTTTATATCTTCTGCACGTATAAAAAGGATCTTCCAAAAAATTGATAAACAATTATTCAACTAAGCCTAAGTTAAGGAGTGGGAAGTAAAGGAATTAATGGACAAGAATGTATTCAAATGTTTTAGCAATAACAGTGTGACAACGGGAAGGAGCTATTCAATTTGAATTTACAAAGAAATAAATGAATAAATATGCATGAAAGGACAAAAGTACATATGAATGAAGTTAGATAGGAGTACCTGAAGATACGTTCAATGCCATTATATTCACAATCCAGCAGCAGAGCCGAAAGGCATGAAAATTGCAATAGTTAAACCGTAATGAGATTGGTACCCCCACAAACCATATATTAGTCAGTAAATATCACACCAAAGGGGGGAAACTGACCCCGTATGAATCCACAGATATAACAAATAAAGACAAGGGACTGAATGGTATAAACTCAGGAACAACAACCCGATATCAAAGCAAGTTCTAAGTTTCAAATTTGCTATAGACATTACATTTAAGCGAACCAGATAGTATAAGCTTCCATTTCAAAGTAGATTTATTTTAAGTGGCACGGCTCCTTATGACATCAAGACCCATCTCGGTAGGATCGGTAGCTTGCAACTCTACCTGGATACCATCCAATTCCCTTTTGAACCTGTCCTTGGAGCTGGCATAGATCATCTTGCTTCTTACTTTTGATGTATCAGGAGACCTTCACATACAAAAGTTAACAGATGAGTGAAACAATTCAGGAAAGATCCACGAACAGAACAGGCCACAAAGATTACAAATGCATTAAAACTTCATGTTACCAGGCAATGAAAATAATTCTGCTCTTCTGGCAGTTCTCATCTGTCACAAAATCGAAGTCATACACAGCATATCTACACTCATCAGCTGGAAGGCTAGCGGTGAAAGCCTCATAGCTATCAGCAGGTTCACCAAGCTTTTCCACAACAACTTGCTTTTGTTTTTCCTCAATCTTGAAAACTATGAAGCGATAAGTCCTTTTAGCCTTCAGTTCTAAAAACTTCAGCTTGCAATCATCATGCACGGCCATTCCTGAAGCTGCATTTGCCTGCAAATCATGCACAATCATCTCAACAAGCCAACTAAAAATCCAAACTGCAGGTTGCGAGAGAACTACTGAATAGTCAAATATGATAAGAGTTCCCAAATTACTAAGAATCTAGTCAGTGATATTGTAACAATGCCAATTCTTACAAATCATATTTAATGAACCGTACAACATATTTTGCATTGTAAATGAAGCCTTATTCGTTTAAGAGAGTGAATTACATAGTTTGGAGGGGGTTTCGGCAAATGTAATTTCCATTAGCTAAACAAGCTGGTTGCTTCACCCTCCAAAAAGATTCTCCCAATTTACAGTTTACACCCACTTCTTCAACTAGAAGGACCCATTACTCATATTTATCACACTCAATCAAACAATTTTACAAACTGAGGAATGAAAACATTGGCAACAGAAAATGCAAAAGATTTGAAATAAAACCCCCAAGACCAATTTCTACCAGACACAAAGCCCATTAAAATTGTCAAGTTAATAAATTTATTCCTTTTATTACAAATTACTTTGCGAAAATGCATATTCTACATTTTTCTCAAGCTCACCGTTAACATTTCCTTTATTTATTTTTTTTTTGGGGGGGGGGGGGGGACTTAAAAATTTCCCCAAATCCTAACTATTATAATCAATAAATTCAAATAGGAAAATTCTTTTTAATTGGTTCCAATTAAATCAACAGCCTAATATCGATCACGTTTTGACACCAAATATTATGCAAAGGGAGATGGGCAGAAAAGAAAATGAAATAACTTTCATGTGTAGCAAAATTTACTAAAATTAGAAATCACAAAATATTCTAATTTCTATATAAAGTAAATAAAAATGTGAAATGAAGCAAACCGGATGAGAACAACGTTTGAAAATCAGACACGTAACCGCAATCGGTCAAACAATGAGATGTGAGGATCGAATCGAACATTGAAATTAGATCGGAGGAACTAAAAAAGACCTAATAAAACCCTAAATTGAAGAATTGTTACGACCAGTTTTATGAAAATTGCACCTAATTCGACAGATCAAATATATATTTTTTTAAATGCATAAAATAAAAATGAAAAAAAAAAAAAGAATGAATAATTCAGAGGTTAGAAGATAAGGATAGTGAAGTAAAAAGAGTTGAGGAGAAAAGTATTTACCATTTTTTTCCCGAGAAAGCGAAGGAACGAGCGAGAAAATCTAGGGCTTCTTTCAGGTAGGGAAAGGGAAAGAGATTTTTGTTGATAAAATATAGACTTTAATTAAAATTTTTCCTTTTATTTATTTTTGAGTTGGTGAGGACTGCTTGAAAAATGCCAAGGAATTTTATAATTGCTAGTTGCCGCTTTGCCGCCTTCTTTTTCTTGCTTTCAGGTTTTTCTTTTGGTGCGTTGGGCTCGATACTAGGTTTACAGTAACGGTCCCACGGCTGGGTGGGGTGACCCAATACTGCGCTGCCACGTATTTTTTGAGGTAGAAAAGTACGCCACGTTGTGGGACGGTGACAATTGTAAGTTTTTTTGGATCGGTTGGACAGTGGTAAACTTTTGTTGATGCGGCAATGCGGTGTCGTAAGACGATGATTTTATTACCTTAATTAAAACTTCTACTTCGATTTTTGTTTAAAACTTTAAAGCGCTTTGTCCTCTTGATTTAAATCTCAATGACTTAATTATTTAGCTATTTTTTTTCATTTTTAATCTTTACCTTAGACTTAATTAAAAAAATATTTTATACATAAATTTATCAATTTCAATATCATATCAATTAATTTAAAAATCAATTAATATTTTTAATTAATTTTTAATCATAAAATTGTTGCATAAGAGAAAAAAATAACTTGTAAGTTTAAAATTATTTTATTATTTTTAATTTTTTTGTTCAAGTTTGAGTGTTTTTTTCATTTAGTTTATGAAGTTTTAAAATTAAAATCCTAATATTTTATCAATAAATTAATATTAATATTATTATTATTGTTATTATTGATGGTTCGAGTTTCTTCACATTAAGCAACATCTTATCACAATATTCATACAATTTATTGAAAAAAAAAATCCCAAAAAAATTATCTCAATGATATTTGTCAAACTTAATCGGTCATTTTTTCAATTATTTCTCATTTACTATGTATTGATTTTGTAGATTTGTCTCTTTATAAAACAGATCATCTTAATTAGATTACAATCTATTGAAAAAAAAAACCTGAAAAGCTATTTCCATGACATCTATCAATACATGATTGATTTTTTAAATTATTTCTTATATGCTAAGCATTGGTTTTGCAGCTTTCGTCTTATTATAAAACAAATCATCTCAGTTAGATTTGAATTAGAAATAGTTTTCATGTTAAGTTTTTAAAAAATGAACACAGAAATACAAATGTCTTTATAATCAAATAGTTAAGTGTTAACGTTTGGTTTTTAAACGCATGAACAGTAAATCATAAAGACGATTTTTTGAGTTTTTTTTTATGCTAAAGAAAACAAGGATTGTTCTCGACAAAAACAGTTTTAGTTATAAATGGCAGACCCCCTGAGGCTACTTTTACACGCCATTTTCTTATGGTTCATATATTTCAGGTTCCAGACTTTTCTTTGCCATTTTCTTTTGCTACTCTATGTTCTTCTTGATATCTATTTAAAGCAGGTGCGTTCGTTTTTTTTTTTTTTTTTTTTAAATTTGACTTATTTTTTATATATTTTATTGGCATGCTTAATTTATTACTAATTTTTAGTGTTCATTCTATTTTCTTCCTTTTTAGATTATATTTTTTTAGATAAGACTGTGCACGGAATGTGTTTGTTTTATTTACTGAACGGTTTCTCCAATAGTGTTTTCCTTATGTTGATTTGTACATGTCTTTGTAATGGTCTCCATCATTGTTTTGTGTAACATTGCTGCAGGTTTGAATTGATACTCTTGCCTAAGATCTTTTGTTAGTTCGGGTGTTTTTATGTGTGTTTTGAATGATGGATTCTGTTAATCAAGTTAAGGAAAATAGAACGAAAAAGCATGAAGGGATAAGGTGTAATAGATTAGCAAGGGATAGTAGACCCATAGAAAATACAATCTAGACTCGATGTAAATCAGGCATAGAGTGATAGTAATGACTCACCAAAAAAAAAAAAATCAATAATAGAGTAAATTTATAAAAAAAAATCCAGCTATTGCCAGAAACTAGAAAACCCAACCCCAAGCAAACCTATTCCAAGAATTAAACTTAGTCAGCCTCATTTTTTTTTATTTACATTCAACTGCTAATGGAAAGGGTGAAATAGAAACTGTATCAAGTGCAGCTCTAAGGTCTGATGTTCTTGGATCTTCATTGATTCATTCTGGAAGAAAAAGAAGATTTTAATTTGAATTTGATGAAGATAAAGCGGCCAGTAGCAATTTTTTCATACAACATAATTTAATGTCAAGTTCAATTAATTCGAGTTCTGAAAAAGCTCAAGGAATCAGTCATTTAGCAGAAGTCTATAATATGTAAATCTCATGGTAAAGTTGCATAAACATTTCTTTAGTTGTTAATCTGTATTTTATTAATTGAATAATAACCATGACTTTACATATACTAAAGGAAGTGCTCATAATGCATCTATCAGCTGAATTTGAGCACCGAGAAGAAGTGGTAAGGACAATATCAACTGGACATTTAAGTAAGTCAATTGTAACCATTGCAATGAATGCATATGCATAACTTCAAATTCAATCTTGAATGTGTTTCTATAATTAACTAAAATTCATTTTGTTGTTTTCAGTTCTGGGCAAATAATGTAAGGAATTGCTATTCAGCTTTTAGTTTTGGGCCTTTTAAGTGTGTTTATCCATTTTGCGGTGCATTAATGTGGTACGAAGAAAGAGTTGATACTTAAAAACATTCTTTGAATCCAATTATTTTTTATGTTTTCAAGAAGGAATAGTTAAGATGGCTCATTTTAGACCCACACCAACTTTCTTGGACCATTTGTTAGATTATCAAGAAGGTCAGAGAGCATCTAAATTCAGAGATAACATAAGAGTCTACAACTCAATGTTTCAATTTATTTCAATTGGTGGTAAAGTTGACAATTTTATCAACAATAAAGCAGATCCATAGGTCTTTAAAATCAGTGGTTAGAATCATCATAGGATGGGGCCTCTATTGCTAATTTCAGGGAAAAGGCCTAAATTTGCTCAATTGTACATTTATGATACAGAAAATGAGACCTCAAACAGAATGACTGTCATTGATAAAAACATTGAAACTTTAGGAATTGACAGAGATGAAGTTGATGGATTAACAAAAATGTTAGACCAAAATAATCAAATTGTGAAAGCCTTTAGAACGGCCAGGGATAGATTTACCACATTAGATTACATGCCTATAAGGCTCAGATTGGTTGGGAGAAGGAATCAAAGAGATAGAACATATGATGCTCCTACAAGATCTGAAGTTGCAGCTCTTATTGTTTGGGATTTTGGAGGATTTGATAGACAGCGAGATAAAATAGTTGAACATAGAATTGAAGGATTGAAAAAGATAAGTGAATTGCACCAATTTTTCATGGCAATGCAATATCTTTTACTATTTCCTTATGGTGAAGATGGTTTCACTACAGATATCCCATGTGTTAATTCACCAAAAAGAATAAGAGGGAAGTGAAAAACAGTTACTATACGTGAGTACCATGCATACATCATTTAGTTAAGGATCCTATATCATAGTACTTTGTTAAGGGAAGGCAGGTTATTTCAACAATTCGTTGTAGATGCCTATGATACTGTTGATGAGAACAGATTGCAATTCATAAAGAGGAATCAAAAGAATATTAGATCTGAAATCTTGAAAGATGTTAGAGATGCAATTGCGAGGGGTGATTTAGAGGGATCTTCAGTAGGCAAAGGGATTATACTTCTAGCAACTTTCATCGAAAGCCCTCGATATCTCTTCCAAAACTATCAAGATACCATGGCCATCTGCAGATTTTATGGCTGTCCAAACCTTTTTATCACATTCACTTGCAATGCAGGATGGCTAGAAATTCAAAATGCATTGTCATTAATTCTCGGGCAACACCTTGAAGACAGACCGGATATCATATCAAGAGTTGTCAAAATAAAATTATGATATTTTTTATGGATAATTTGACAAAGAATAATAATTTTGGTCGGGTGATAGCAAGTTAGTCTGAATGTTTCAGACACTGTTTTCTTTTTCTTTTACATCTTTAAGGTTTCTTATGAAATTTAATCTTGCTACAATCTTTCAAACTTATTTGTAAATACTTTTTGTTGAATTCCAACAGTAACATATACGGTTGCGTTCCAAAAACGTGGAATACCTCCCGTCTGCATGCTACTCTGGCTCCGATCTGAAGGTACTACACCAACTCAGAAAACATGATTATATCAGCAAAGATACCGAATGAAGCCAATGACCCGGTGGGATACAAAGCTGTCACTGACTTTATAATTCATGGTCTGTGTGGTAATGCAAATCTTAATGCTCCATGTATGACAAAAGGTTGATGTTCGAAGCATTTTCCAAAGTCATTCCAAGCTAAAACTGTTATCAATGAAGATGAGTTTCCAATTTACATATGACGCAAAAGAATTGAAAATGCATGTGTAGCTTTCAGAAATGGAATAGAGCTTGATAACAGATTTGTTGTTCCTTATAACATAGACTTGGTTGTCAATGTCAAAGTATGCAGCAAGACAAGGGCTATAAAGTACTTATTTAAGAACATCAGTAAAGGACCAGACAGGATAAGGGCTGTGTTAGAAAATGAACAGCAAAATCAAACTGTAAATCAGCAGCAACAACCGAATGACATAGATGAAATTAAAAAGTATCTAGACTACAGCTATTTATCAACATATGAGGCTTGCTGGATTGTTATTTGCATTTGGAATTCATCATCAGGAGCTGGTTGTTCAGAGATTGGTACTCCATCTGCCTAATGAACAAATGCTTTATTTTGGCGACAATGAAGATTTATCGAGGGTGATTCAGAGGCCAAACATACAAAAAATAATGTTCACACAATGGATGGAAATTAATAAAACAAATGAAGAAGCCAGGAATCTCTTATACAGTGATTTCCCAACTTAATGGGATTCGAACACAACAAGAAAAGAATGGAAACCAAGACAGCAAGGAAAATCAATTGGAAGGATCATGTACATACAACCTGCATCTAGAGAGTTATATTTTTTGAGGATGCTTCTAAATGTTGTAAAAGGATCATGAAGTTACGAGGAGTTAAGGACAATTCAAGAAGTAATCTATCCTAGATGTCAGTAGGTTCGGAATATTAACCCAAAACCGTCAGGTTCCGACCCGACTCGATCATTTACGGTCAGATTTTTTTTTTTTGAAAAAACGGGTTTCGGGTCGGGTCAGATTGGGTTTATTTTTTGAAATATCGGTTTCGGGTCGGAGTCGGATTTATATGAAACTCGACCCGACTAGACTCGAGATATTTACTAAAATACCCTTAATATATATATGTAATTTTTTTTAGGGTTTCTGAGTTTTGATTTCTTTCAGTGTTCTTGTTTTTCATCCATCTAGTCATCCCATCTTTCTCATCTCTTCCGATCTCTTCAAAATTTCTCATCCACCTATCCAATTCCACTCATCCCACCTTTTTTCATCCATTTAGCTTTCATTTATTTAGCTTTCTTCCTTCGAATCTTTCTTCTGTTTCAACAAAAAAAGCCATCAAGCTAGAAAGAAGACAGTAAACAGGACAAAAAGACAGACGGGTCGGCCAACCATTTGTACCTAGGAGCAATCGTTTCCCTTTCTGAGAAACAAAAATTGCAATAGTTGAGCCTTCCTTTAAGTAATCTCCATTAGTACCAGCAGACAGCAGTTTTGAGGTAAGCCAAAGTCATCTTCTTTATGGATTTTATTTACAAATATCAAATTTTTTTTACTGGTAAATCAATCTCTTCATTTTCATTTAAAACCTTAGGAATAATCTCTGATGAATTAGAGAATCTAGAATTACCCTCTACTGTTAAGGTTATGTCGAGCGTATTAGTTTTTACAAAGAGCTTGGATTAACTGTTGATGATATTAAATGAATACCTTTTAATGCTTGGTTGTAGTGTGTGTAAAAACATGATACCTGTCTTAGGTTACTTGAAAAAAATTAAAATTCTTAAGTCGAAACTAGAGGTATTTGTTAAGAATTATCTGCAAATATTGCAGGCCAGTGTGGTTGTTGAGCTTGCTTCTGTTATCAAGTGTTTTAGGGTGCTTAATGTGGACTATCCATGACTGAACACATGATATGGAACATATAACAAGGACCTATAAGAAGAATGTATAGACAGAAAACTTACTAGTTCTTCTTGTAAGAGCTTCATTTCTTAAGTGCTTAACCTATTCTCCTCTGTCAGTTTTGAAATGGTAGCTTTAGCCTAAAAAGGAAATTACCTATGGTGTTACTGAAACTTTATAGTACGGCATGACAACAGATGTGAATTAATGATGGCAAAATATAATTCAACCTTATTTTTTAACTGTCAGTATTAAGCATCATTCTTTGTCATATAAATAAACTTACATCGGCTAGCTTTGATTCAAGATAATTTAGTTTTGATTTCATTTCCTCCACATATTTAGCGAACTTTATCTCCTCTATAGTTTTCAATGTTTTCACCTCGCCATCCTTCAATGCATTAAACTCCTTTTCCTTCACTGACTTCAATTCCTTAGTATCAAGAATATCCTCCATTGGCTTTGATTCTGCATTTGACTCCTTGTTATTGAAATTATTATTCTTTAAATGCAGCTCACTGTCTTTTGCTAATTTTAAGTCCTTAACATTAACATCATTCTTCAGGTCAATGTCTTTTATTAATTTTAAGTCCTCAATATTAACATCATTCAGCTCTGCATCCTTCATTGGCTTTAAATCCTTCGTATAAAACATATCTTCCTTGGCTTCCATTCCATATCCTTTATAGGCTTTATCATCTTTGACTCTTTAACCTTGACAACCTGATGCAGTGAAGAGAACATTGATAATTTATTAATTTTCTTAGAGGTATTAGGTACAAAATTTGTCAATAGACTTGAAGTATATGTTTAAATCACATATTCAAACAAAAAATCTCTTCAAGTTCACTTTTAGATTAAAAATAATATATATTTTCCTTTAAAAGATAATGCAATCACACATACAAGTACATATATGTATAACTTGACTTTAAAGGCTAAAAAAATAGACAAAGTAGATCTAACCATCTGCAGTGGTGCAATAATCTCAACTTTATTGAATATTGGCTCTTTTGCAATTGAAACATCATAATCTATTCCTTGATTCATTGAATACTGGCTCTTTTGCAATTGATTTAAGCTTGTTCTCTTCAATATATCTTCCATTGTCTTTGACAAACTGTCAAGCAAAACAATAAGCAAAAGTCATTTATTATTATTATCAATTAAGCACAAGAAAAGCAAAAAAATCACTTACTGTGGCAGACATAATGTCTTCATTGGTTGCTTCTACTAGGACAACTGTGCTTTGAATTAAGAACTTATCTCTGCCTATCATATCAGGAGGGGTTTCACGCTGAGCTTGCATGGTAACTAAATGAGAAAAAAAAGGTGAGAATATATAGCATAGCACAAGGGAGTAAAAAAAATGATAGAGACTATAATATGAGAAATTCAGTACTATATTTTATTTCTAAGTTGCATCACTAGCTTTGATTCACTTGTCTAGCTAGGTAGCATAATGAGAGACTGTCCTAAGGATTAAGGCTTTCAGTTTTGTCAAGTATGTAATTTTTGTTCCCTCAATAAATTTATACTCTCAGAAAATTAATCATGAATTATCAAATGCAATAGAAACTAGCTATTTCAAAGGAACATGTCCTAAATATAAAGCACCTGAAAGGCTAGGAAATTTACCCTTATCAGTTTATCCTAATTCTTTTCTTATCCTAGATAGCAAAATCATTGAAATGTGTAGGATCCCTTGATCAGGTGACCTCATATCTACTAACACTATCTTAATTTTCTTACATCATTAGTTACGAGCCATTACAAGGCCACTTAAGCTTTGAAATTCATTCATTACATGCACATATATCAATATACAATCCTAAACCATTTATGCCCCTTGGAAATATCTTGCTTGTAGAAATCTGATTCTACTACATTAGTGAAGACAAATGAAGATATTTTAACTTATTTTATATGTTAATTAGCCCCATTATTTGGCTAAAGTTGCATGCTAAGTGAACAACCTAAAGGTGCATGCTAAGTTGTACATGGTAGGATTATCTTTTACTTTTTTTTTCATGGAATGAACTTTTCTAATTTTTTTGTTACTTAGATTCTAAGTTTGTTTTTTAATTGTTTTAGTAGAATTAACTCTATTTTTTTTTTTTTATGAATGAAGGTAAAATGTCTAATTTGAGAGATAATTCGTGTTCCCCAACACCGCTTACTTCTACCTTACATCAATCACCAATTTAACAAACTCTCATTCCAACATTTGATGAAAATACAACTCCATCACTAAGTGTGACTAACGATGGTGCTAAAGTTGATGATAGTGGGTATAACTCAAGTAAGCTAAAATCAGAAGTATGAAAACATTTAAAAAAAAAGAAGATCAATAATGAATGGAAGGCAATATGCAATTATTGTAAAAAAAAAAACTTGGTGGTGCTTCTAAGAATAGAACAAGTCATTTGCGTGATTATTCAGAGAAGTGCAGCAAACGATTTCAAATGGATATTCGTCAACAAGTGCTGCTAACAAATCAAAGGAAGGCAGATGAAAAAATAACACTAAAAAACTTTTTCTTTGATCAAAATGTCACAATGAGGGAGCTTGCCAACATGATAATCATGCACGAATATCCTTTATCAATGGTTGATCATGTGCAATTTAGAAAGTATTCTTACAGTCTTTAACCTTTGTTTGCTATGCCTTCTCGAAATACTATAAAGAATGATATTTTGAAGATTTTCAAAGAAGAAAAGGCAAAAACAATATCCAAACTAGAAGCTAATGAAAGGGGAATTGCTATTACAACTGATATGTGGACTGCTGATCACCAAAAAAGAGGATACATAGTTGTCACTGCTCATTACATCGATAATCAATGAAATTTACAAAAACGCATCATCAGGTATATTTTATTAAATTATCTTATTTTGATAGTATTTATTTTTTGTTAAGTAATTATTACTATTGAATTAATTATTAAATTAGTGTAAATAATTGATTGTTTAATTAGGTTTGAATATGTGCCAACTCCACATACGAAAGAGGTCATTGCTTTAAGTTTGATGAAATGTTTCTTAGATTGAAATATTGATAGAAAACTTTCATCTATTACAGTGGATAATTGTAATGTGAATGATGGTGTTATTGAGTTGTTAATTGATAGAATTGGTTGTGATGCACTTTTGCTTAATGGGGCTTTTTTTCATATGCATTGTTGTGCACACATCTTGCATTTGATTGTGAAAGATGGATTGAATATGATTGGAGATGAAATTGAAAGAATTCGTGATAGTATCCTTTTTTTAGATGCTACACCAAAGAGGTGAGAAAAATTTGAAGAGGCAGCACGTCAATTACGTATTCCAACTTTAAAAAAGTTATGTGTTGATGTCAAAACACGATGGAACTCTATTTACTTAATGCTTCGAACAGCTTTGTTTTATAAAGATGTTTTACCTCGTTGTGTGCAATTACATAGTGATCCTTTATATAAATATTTGCCAACTGAAAATGATTGGATTATTGCAACTGAGGTTTGTGAGAAGTTGAAATTGTTTTATGATATCATTGAATGGTTTTCTGGCACAAAATATGCTATTGCAAATCTTTATTTTCCTAATATTTGTAAAATTAGATTGACATTGAATGAATGGATTATGCATTCCAATAGAATTATTTCATGTATGGCTGTGAGCATGTTAGACAAATTTGAAAAATATTGGAATGATGTGCATGGTATAATGGATATTGCCACAATTTTAGATCCAAGGTACAAAACAGAGTTGTTGGAGTATTACTTTGAAAAGATTTATGGAGAAAATGTTGAATTTGAAATTGAAAGGATTTTGCAAATATGTCCGGATTTGCTTAAGGAGTATGAGGAGAAATTGGCTTTGGAAAAGGAAGAAGGACCTTTATTTCAAGTTTTTCATCTTTAGATTGTGTTGGTGCTACTGAATTGGGAAATTTGGGAGACTATGATGATTTTGTTTTAAGAAAAGAAAATAAGAAATCAAAATTAAAATCAGAGTTAGATCGTTACTTGGATGAAGAAGTCATACCAAGAAAAGGAAATTTTGATATATTGAATTGGTGGAAACTAACTGGACCTCAATTTTCGATCTTACAACTTATTGTTAGAGATATTTATGCCATACCAATTTTTACTGTTGCTTCAGAGTCTACTTTTAGTACTGGAGGGAGGTTGGTGAGTGCGCAACGCAATAGACTTCATCCATCAACTATAGAAGCTTTAACATATTGTCAAAATTGTTTATGGGCTGAAAAAAAAGGTACAGTAATGCATATTATGCAATTTTATTTTTTATTTTAACATATTTTAGTTATTATATTTTGTTGTTATATATTATTTGTTAATATTTTATTATTTCATTTGTAGGGTTAATTTCATTAGAAGAAAAGTCTTTTAATGAAGATATTGATGAGAGTGAGATTGAGGAAAAGATAACTAGTTTGATAAATAATATTATCCTTTTTGACTAATTCATTTTTTATGTTATTGTTTTTAAATATATTATTTTATGAGATTTATTTATTCATCTTATTGTTTTTTTTTATAGGACTAGTGTGGTTAGAAGAAAATGAGGATATGGAGCTTAGTGATGATGAAATGATTTATTGTGATTTGAGCAAAAGGTACATGACACTTTTATTGCTATTGGTCATGCCGATGAACTAGGTGAATATTGTATAGTGTATCACATCCAGCTTTATTGCTTTAGCCTTTTTCTCATTATTTATTGGTAATCTAAAAACTAATCATGCATTTCTGTTATTTTGTGGACAATAAATGGTGTGCATTCTCCTTTTGATAATGTTTAAGATGAGCTTCATTTATTTTCATATTTTTTAAGAATAATACAACATTTTTAATAATAATATTCTCAAAATGGTTAGTTTATTGCAAAGAAGGTGTTTTTTAGAAGATTGGATGGAAAAACTTTTATCAGATATTAATATTTCCAGAAGTGCCTTAGTGACAACATTTTTTGAGTTGAAAGCTGTTGTGATTGAGCTGGAAGCTGTTGTGTTTGAACTGGAAGCTGTTGTGAGGTCTTGTAGGTGTTTACTTGATGCCTCTTGTAATTAGATGAATATATACTTGTATCTTTAACTGCAGCATATTTTTATAGTTAGAATTTGATTATAAATTCATATTAAATTATGTTTCATGGTCTAAATGTGTTTGTCTGTTACAACATTTGAAAATTTAAATTTGACTATTTTTATAGTTAGAATTTGACTGTAAATCCACATTAAATTATGCTCCATGGTATAAATGTGTTTGTCTGTTACAAATGCTATTTCATGTGAAAATTTAAATTGATAATAAACTGAATTCGGTTCGGGTCAGGGTCAGGTTTTTCCACTAAAACCTCCGAATGGGGACTGGTCGGATATCGGGTAAAAGCACTAAGGCTTCGGTCGGAGGCGGGGAAAGCAAAAATCCGACCCACCCCGCCCCGATGCCAACTCTAGATGTCAGGTTGCATGTTATGCATTAGGCCTTTTATGAGATGATCGAGATTGGGACGATGCATTTACCCAGGCTTCAAAATAAGCATCCAGTGAAGAGTTGAGGCAACTTTTTGTAACAATTGTCATGTTTTGTGAAATGGGAGATCCTTGCAAGTTATGGGAAAATAATTGGCGTTTAATGGCAAAAGACAGAGTACAAATTAAAGCGTGCATTTGGTATCATTGAATATTGCATCCGTGAAAATGAATTGAAGAACTATGACCTAATTACATTGGAACAACTATTCAATAAAAATTGCAGCTCTTTGTCTGAACATAAACTGCCACTGCCAGCTCAAGCAAGTTTGTTATTTACACCCGATAGATTGATTCAAGAAGAGCTAAATTACAATATCTCTGCACTCTAGCAACAGCACTTGCAACTGTTATCTAGCTTGAACGAGGAACAAATGTTAATCTATCAATCAGTCAAACAATCTATTGATCAGAACAAAGAGAAATGTTTTTTGTGTATGGCCATGGAGGAACAGGTACGGTATTTCTATGGAACACGATAATTTCAGGTTTAAGATCAAGGGGCAGGATCATTCTAGCTGTAGCATCTTCGAGTATAGCTTCTTTATTACTAACCAGAGGAAGAACAACACATTCTAGATTTAAAATTCCATTGAATGTTATTGAGTGTTCAACATGTGCAATAAAACAAGGTACTCAGCTGGCAAGATTAATTCAAAACACAAGTTTAATTGTCTGGGATGAAGCTCCCATGGTTCATAGAAATTGTTTTAAAGCTTCAGACAAATGTTTAAGAGATATTCTAAGGGATGAAAATTCTGAAGTTAGAGCTAGACCTTTTGGAGGGAAAAGAATACTTTTGGAGGGCGATTTCAGACAAATTTTACCTGTTGCGCAATCTGAGAGTAAACATAACATTTTAGATCCATCAACAAATCCCTCAACATTGTGGAAGCACTGTAAAGTATTTCGCCTAAGTACAAATATGAGACTTCAAAGACAAGATGCAGGTGATGATAGCAGAGCTCAGATTGCAAATTTTGCACAATGGTTATTAGATATAGGATATGGAAAAATACCTTATGTTGCACATGAAGATGAAGAGGAACCATCTTGGATTAAAATTCCGTAAGATTTATAGTGTGATGGAGATCCTATCAGATCAATAGTTTCAGCTGTTTATACATACCTATCTATCAATTATTCTGATCCTTTATACTTGAAGCAGAGAGCAATAGTTACTCCTTATAATGAAATTGTTGATCTCATTAACTGTCATGTCCTTGACTTAATTCCAGGTATTACCAAAACATACTACAGCTCGGATTATATTTCCAAATCCTTTGGTCAGATTGCAGATCAAGAATTGTTATATCCTATAGGGTTTCTTAACTCTCTTAAATTCCCTGGTATCCTAAATCATCAACTTAGTCTGAAAATCAGTGTTGTGATAATACTTTTGTGAAACATAAATTAGACTTTAGGATTCTGCAATGGAACTAGCTTTTGATTACTCAATTAACTCCTAATGTAGTAGAAGGAAGAATCATATCAGGTCCTCATGCAAACTCTAAAGTCTTCATCCTTAGAATAATTTTTACAGTTAAAGGTCATAAATGGCCTTTTGTGTTTAATAGAAAATAGTTCCCAGTTAGAGTTTCATATGGAATGACAATAAATAAAAGTCAAGGACAAATATTAGATTTTGTTGGCTTATTTTTGTCCAAGCTAGTTTTCACACAGCCAATTGTACGTTGCTCTCTCTAGAATAACATCAAGACAAGGCCTAAAGATACTTATTAGAAATGAAAACAACGAACAAAGAAATGAAACAAAAAACATAAGTGTACAAAGAAATCTTTGAAAATTTAGGTTTATTTCTTACCATTTTTATCTATTACATTCAATTTGTTCATTGATGTTCACCTGTTATACCATATTTTGTGTCCTTTAATTTTTTTCGTAATTGATCTTACAGATATCTCACAACGAATCATCGGTACCTTAACGAGCTTAGCATTAACAGACCAACCACAGTGATCAAGGTGAGAATAGTTCGCCTTTGGCAAGGAATTAATCCTGAGGAACCAGATAGAGTGTTGAGCCTTGAATTTGTTGCTACTAATGTAAAGGTAATCATAGCAGCAATAATTACAAATCACTATTATTTCTCCTTTAAATTCAATGTGAAACGAAAACAATTATTTCACAGAAAAATGCAATGCATGGAACGATTAGAAGTTAAGATGCATCAGTTTTTGCACCCCTTCTTAAAGAAGGAAACTTATACTCTATGACAAGATTTCAGGTTAAGAATTGCAAGTAGAAATTCAATGCAGCTCCTGGCCAATTAAACTTATGTCTAACCAGAGCAACAAAGATCCAACTATCGCATGAAGACTTTACTGAGTATCCTGCACATTTTTTTAACTTTGTTCCTTTCACTATCCTCAATGATAGAATAAAGCATAATAAGTACTTGACAGGCAAATTGCAACCTAAACTTTTACACTTTTATGATTTTGTTACATCATAATTGATTTTGACTTTTTCCCATATAAATGTGATTGGGGTGCTTCAATCAATCACATCTGTCTTCACAGTTCATCTAAACAATAGAGCTGATAGAGTAGCAAAGAGAGATACCTTCATCCAGAATTTGCGGTGAATTGAACTTTATATGCAAATACAAAACTTTCGTTTAATTTCACCTTCATATAACTTCAACTCATATTCACTTCAAAAAAATAATAGTGGCCAAAGTGTCAAAGTTGTTACGTATGGGAATCTTGCAACAACTATTCAAGAGGATACCTTGCTCAATGAAACAACAAATCCAATTCTTATCTTTGCTGGAATGACTGCTAAGAAATGCGTGGGTAATTCCCCTTTCCATTTTCCTTTCGCTAATTTTTATTTTTATTTTTTACAATTACCATATCAATTTGCAATTTTTTTTTTCAATTTATATTCTGTTTAGGTGAACTGTATTTAGCCTCATCATCTGCCACTAAGTTTTATCTAGATTTAGAAATTCCAGAAACATTATAATTCAAAGAAAGGTATGTTAACAAAGTTATATTGCAATTTATAGCACAACATCAATAATAATTTATATTTACATTTGTCAATCATACATGATACTAGGTACAAAGATCATCCGGTCATTACCCAATTTATGCAAATGGAAAATGAGCCTGAGAAAGATGCTGCAAATGCAAAGCCAAAACAAAATGCCATTGATGTAGAGTTATTGGTAGTTAACCCAACATGTTGAGGTGAATGAACGCATTTTTAAAAACAACTAAATGTACATTTAATTTCTCAATTTAAACCTGAATCTTTCTGATCCAAATTCAGAATGTCATATATGAGCTGAAAGCCAAAATCATTGATGTTGATCTGACAAATGGATAGTTTTATAGTTCGTGCAATGAATGTGGAAATCCACTTCAAATTTGTGCAGGCAAATTCTAGTGCATTAACCATCCAGATAAAACTCCACTGTTGACGTAAGTAAAGGCAAATTTGTATTTTAAAAAAATAACGTTCCATTAGAGATATACTACCTGCTGATTTGCACTTCTCTTTTTAGACGCAAATTTCAATTGCTAATTGAAAATCCTACTGGACAAATGCAACTCATGGCCTTTGGGAAACTAGCAGAGAAATTAGTTGGCGCCTCCTCTGACCAATTATTCCAACTCAGCCAAATGGACAAGATGACCACTCCTGGACCGGATGACTCACTGAAAAAAGAAAACACAACTAGAACATTAAGAGTGATCGTTACTTCACATGCAATTACAATAGGAATTATCAGCTACAAACTCTTTGATTGTGATGACCTGATGATGAAAAAAACAAGCAACCAGTTGGCTGAATCCTCTTCTTCATCCTTGCAACTCTCATTGATCCCATCAAAAGCAAGAACAATGGAAAAATCATTTGTTGCGACTGATAGCACAGCACCAGACCAGCCTCCATCCCCCCATTAATACGCAAATTGTCAAAGAATAGGAATACGCAAATTGTCAAAGAATTATTCCTAGGGTAGTCTCCTGCAAAAAAGATAAAATTCAGGTATAGTTAAGTATAGATACACATGCTACATCAAATTTCGCTCTTTTCATATCATGATTCAACATCAATTTATTTCATGCAGTGGAAAGGAAAAAAATGAAAGATTAGCACGTTATTGCACCATATTTAGGCTGACTTGCTGATTAAAGCTGCGTCAATAGCTACCTCTTATCAGATTCTACTTTCACTTAGGCATTTTGTTATTTTGACAATTCATCATAAAGCTAATTAAACATCTTTTATATAAACTTTGTTTGATTATTGCATTATGATAAACTTTTGACTGCACCCAAAAGACTGATGTGTTTATAATTTTGTAACTTTTTTATGTTAACATTCAAACATATTCAATAGGATTATGTTTGGATTATTAATTATGATAAACTTTAAAATTTGACATTCTTTTTGTATATATTTGTCATAACGGTTTTGGGACCGCTGGACGTAAAAATGAGTTTTTGTTTTAAAAAAAGAGAGTCGCCACCAATCTTTATTAGGGTGTGATTGGCCACCCAAAAGTTTATCTTTTTAATAAAACTATAAAAACGGGTTTAAAGTTTATCAAAAAGATCAATTTTGGTCTACGAAAAACCAGATTGGATCCGGGAGTCGATTACGCATGGGGAAGGATTAGCACCCCCACAACGCCCATAAATTGGTACCATTCAATTATGCGCTATTTTCGATGTTAGATAAAAATGATTTTAATTTGAAATTTAACTCTAATTCCCTTCATTAAAAAAAATTTGCTAAAATTTTTATTTAAGAATATTGAGAAAATCTTTAAGTTAAAGAATTATCTTGAAATTCTCCAACATCTAGGCAGAATTTGAAATAACTCTTTTCACTTGAGATTTAACACAACAATCCTTAAAATAAAATAACACTCTTTATAGAAAATTATTAGTGACTCTCCAACATTTAGGCAGAGTACCATGAGTAAATTAAAGAGAGAATAATGCAGACAATTATTGATGATAACATGCTAACGTATATCATGCTAATGAATGTCATGTAAAATGAAATGCAATTTAAGAGTTGGAGTCTTAAATATAATGAGACCACCCCGACTCTCCAACATCTAGGCAGAGTTTAGGTACGACTGTTTATATTTAAGATCTCAATCTTATTAATCTTATTATTAATACGAATTAAGAAATCGTGTGAAAAGACTTCACGAAGTAAAATTTCTTAAATACCCCATCATCTAGGCGACATTCGGGAATAAATTACTTCAAATAGAATTTTCACACGTGTCCTTAGGATTTTGTTTTTAGGACTTTGATTTCAAGGATTTTGGATTTCGGGGGGTTTTGGATTTAATGGATTAGGAAATAGTGCTTAAGGTTTCGAACATCTCTAAAAATCCCCAACATCTAGGCGGATTTTTTAAGCAAGTTCGATTTTAATAATTTTTGAAGATTAATTAAAAATTTCTTATGTTTATTTATGAAAAATAATTAACAATAATTCCCCAACATCTAGGCAAAATTATTGTGTTAGAAAAATATTTTTATTCCCTCCAACATCTAGGCAGGGAAGATTATTATTATTTTTTTAAAGCATTTTATTATATTTTTTATTATTATTTGTTCTTAATTTTATTATTATTAAAACGATTAAACATTTATTCTAACAAATTTATAAATTTATCATGCATAAATATAAAAATATATTTAAAATAACAAAAAATAATAATAATAAAAAATTAGAAAATTCAAAAAAAAAATTTTTACCTGAACCGGACCGATCAACGGTCCGGTCAACGCTGGTCCGGGCGGTCGACCGGTTCGGCAGTTGGATCGGTGGTTCGGTTCGATCTGGTTGGTTCGACGGTTCAATACCGGTTGGTTTTGTCTGGGCGGTTCGGTCTGGTCCAATCAGACCGGGCAAAGCGGATGAAGGAAGTGGGTCGCGGGTCTGGCACGCAGACCTCGAGTCGGGTCGCGGGTTGACGCGCGGATCTTTGGGCTTAAAACGACGTCGTTTTGGGCCTTTAATGAAACGACGTCGTTTTGATTTTGACAGTTTATATAAAAGGTTCAATTTTTTTTTGGTCAGTTTTTCATTTTCCAAAAAAAAAAAAAAAAACTTTTTTTTTCTTCTTCTTCAGCAGATCGCCGGTCAACCGTTGGTGCTGCCGCCATCCGTCGTCACCGCCAGTCTCTGGCCGCCGTCTCCGGTGGTCGAAAAATTTCAAAATTCTCCCACAAGCTCTTCTCGACCCCCTGAGCGCAGATCTGACCTCCTTTTCACCAAAAGGAGTCTCAAAATTCCTAGATCTATCTTCAAAGTTTCGGCCAAAAAAAATTTTTTTTCTGCGTTTTTTCTCTTTTTTTTTTTTTGAAGCTGACCTTTCTTTCTCTTCTTCGTGCAGGAAGCTTGGCGCTGAGGTTCCTTGTCGTAGGCGAGAACTGTGTATTTTTTTTATTTTTGTTTCTGTTTTGATTTTTTTTGTGGCGGTTCTGTTTGTGGTTGTTTTCGGTTGGTTTTTGTGTTTGGGTATTTTGGGTGTTTGGGGGGGTAGATTGAAATTTTTCGTTTTTGAACTCTCAAGCTGGAAAAATTTTTTGTTTCAGAACTCTCACCTGAAAAATTTTTTTCCTCTTTTTTTTTTTTTTTTAGAGTTTATGTGTTGATTTTAAAGAGTTTCAATTAAGTGGGATTTGGCTGGCTGTAGTGTGGCTGGCAGGAGGCTGGTCGGGGGGTTTGATTGGGTTGGTCGGGGAGTTGGTTGAATGGCTGACAGGGAGTTGGTTGCGGAGTTGGTCGGGGCAGTTTGGCGTAGTACCAACTCCTTGACTTCTGTCTGATTTTCGTTTTGGTTTTTTGTTTGTTTTGTTTTTTGTTTTGGTTTGTTAAATATTATTATTATAAAAAAAAATAAAATAGTAGACCTGGACAAAACCGGTGTCTACAATATTTACCAGCTTTAATCAGTTTAATGATATTTATATAGTTAAATTACCATAAAACAATCTATATCTTGTTCTTCAGAAGTGAGGAATACACACTAATATTAATTTGAAAAAGCTCCCTTATGCTTCTCTTCCTCTAGAGATAGATCATCATAGGAGAATAAATAAATAATATAGGAAAAATAATCTAGTCCTCACATCATTACTAAATACTACTTCAATTCCTCATTAAATATCATAACAACTATGAAAACCAAATGTATCTATTTTCCCCTATAAATTTCAATTGATAATATTGGAAATATAGGATAGTGGGGATACAAAAATATTACAATGCTTTTGCATTATCTATCATCAAAATTTCTAGGGAAGATTGCTCTTTTTTTTTTCCTCTTTTCTTTTCATATAGAATTAGTATTGATGTTGTCTTCTTTTGTCACTTTTTGAGTAAATGAAATGGGAATCAAGCAAAGTACTCTGCTTCTTAGATCTTGTGGCTTCGTTCTAATTTCCTGTTCAAAATGCAATTTTATATGGTAAGATTTTAATTGCACAGATAATTACAAGGAAAAAGCCAAAAAAAAAAAAAAACTAAAAATTGAAAATTGAAAATGGCTATATGAGCTCTAGGACTGTTATTATGTACCTGTGGTTGAATAACTCTAAGACTGTTATATGAGCTGCTCAGCATCTGAAACAAATTCTGTGGTCAAAGTGGAAAAATTTTAGAGAAATTTTCAATGAAAAAGCCATTAAAACTAGTAAGAAATATTAGGTAAGGAGTTTGATTAATATACCTCAATTTGTTCTTGGAGAAGTTTGATATAAAGAGAAGTCTCTTGAAGGACTGAAGCAGTGTCAGTCTGCAATAAAAAAAATTCAATCAAACCAGGCCATTTTGTTTTTTATTTGACAAAAGAACAGATAATTAATTCTTTTTTCAATGTGCAATTGGACATTGGACTAAACAACATTAAACAAATAAAGATGTTTTTTTTGTTTAGTGTTGTACTTTATTTATCATCTTCAAGTAATTAAAACTGACCTTTCCATAGGGCGAAACAACTTTTGAAGAGCTGTGATTTTGTCACTTAATTTTTGGCTTCTCCTCACTGGCATGTGCAACTAAAACAAAAAAAAAAAAAAAATGGAGAACTTAAAACTTGATTTTAATTCATCGGCAATTTTCTTATAACAAAATGTTATTAATTTTCATTAGATACAGCAAATTCCATACCCTGCAGTCTTTGATTTCTGTTAATTCTTCAGTGATTTGACGAGATTGCTGCTGCTCAAAGGACGATAATTTCTTTCTCTTGTTCTTCTTCCACTCATTCAAAGCAGTAGTTCCATTTAGTGGAATTTGATGATGATTAACCTCTATCGGGCGTTTCCTTCCATTTTGTAAGTTCTGAATGTCCCGAGGAAAATGAAATCAACAATTTTCGAACATCGAAACCATAGAAGGTTTTAGGTGGTGAAGTTTAACGAAAGACAGTTGGATTGCTATTGCTATTATAAAGATTGCGGTAAACATGACTTTCCCTTAATCTACATAGTCTAAACAAGGGGGGATTAGATTTGCTGAGGTTCGAACTTGAGACCCTCAGCACAAAAGCCATATCCAATGCCATTGAACTCATTGATAAAGAGGAGTTGACTCTACTTGCCAATTACTACCAGAAAAAAAAAAAAAGAAAAAAAAGGGAGTTTACCTACCGGTTCAAAGTGTGGAATTGCTAGCTTGCAGCCAAGTGACATAGACTGTTGACAATTGTTGTCACAGTTGGAGCTACCAGACTGATAATCTAACACCAAACAAAGGGTATTTTTACTATGTTATTTTGATTACTTGCATGACAAAATTCATGGATGAACTAAATAGAAAATGTGTCATAGGGAAGTTTACATATAGAAGAAATAGAAAGAAGGGAATGTTAGGCTGAGATTCATAATAAGTCAGAAATTCCTAAAATTGGTTAAGTGTGATAGAGATATTAAACCAAACCTTGTACATCAGAGTTAAAATGGGATTGGTAAGGAATAGCAAAGGGCCCATCTCTTAGCTGGTCGTCATTGTTGAATATTTTGGATTCCAGAATAAAGGCATCCCCATGGACATTTCTGCTTAAAAAAAATGGAGAAAATGAACCAATTATTTTGGACTTTTTCAAGATATAAGTTCTTGACCTGCAAGAAAAATATTTGACTTGGTTTCTATCTGTCATTTAATTTTCTTCTTACAAATGAAGTTCCCGACAAAAGAAATGGTATCCCTCAAGTACTTTCTCAGTCTTGACATTGAATGGTTAATTGAATTTTGAGCTAAATTCAGGACATAGGAAAGAAACAAAAAATGTATGCGTGAAGCAATCTATGCTTCCATGATAAAACAAATACTTGCTTTGGAACAAATTTCAAATCAAGGTTTCATTAAGACAAGAGGAAAAAACAAAGTCTAAGGTGTCCTTATTCATAATTTTTTTTTGTACTTTAGTTTATTAGGATTTAAAACTATGATATAAAAGTTTAATATTTTATCAATAAACCATTAGGCTGTTGGCAAGAACCGATGATGTCTGATGGTAAGGGATAAGTGGATCTCATTTGCAGTGAAACATAATTTCATAGAAGTTTTATAACTAAATATTGGTTAAAAGAGAACATATACCCTTTGCTTTCCATCAGCATAAGGACATCCAAATATGGCAGCTGAACTTCATTGTTTCCTAAAACCAAAAAACAAAAAAAAGAACAATTGATTGCAAAATAAATATAAAACCGGAATGATCTTGAATGATCATAGTACCAATGTTGTACAACTGTGAGGACACCGGCGAAAGAAGAGCTTTCCTCATCTTGAATCAGATTTCTTTTCAAAGAGATTATGTCCTCTAATTTTCACTGCTCAAAGATCAGAAGCTGGAAACTCAAAAGCCTCCCCCAAGCTTTCAGTCCAAAAGTCTATATACATAGCAAATTTCAATACAATGAGACAAATTTGGAAAGAAACTTTAAATTAAACATATGCAAACAAATTAAAACAAAACAGGAACAAGGAGCACATGGTTAAAAACTCATGATATACTGATAAAAAATCATGATCTTTGCTTAACAATGAATTAAGAAACCTAGTCTCTCACCTCTGATCTGAGCCGGCGTCAACTGACGAAATGAAGAAGCTACAAGGGTTAAACTCTTTGGTTGTAGCAAATGAAGAGGGGAATAATTCAAGCCATATAGTATGATTTCTGAAGGGTTTTGCTTTTGAGTGTAGGAACAGTTCATTTCTTTTCAAAGAGAGATGTGAGGTCACTGCTTATTTATTGCATGAAAATAATATGAAAATTCTAAAGTTGACTCATCAAAGGATGCACAATAAACACTTTATATATATATATATATGTATATCAATTTTTTTCTTATTATAATACTTAGTTGAACAAAATTTCTTACGTTATCAATTTAAAAATATAATTTATTATTGTACTTTAACCTATTTTCTTATGTTTCAGTGTTAAAATAATTGAAAAAAAAATGCATGTGACACTAGTGTGAGCGTGTGTGTGTATGCCTCTCTCTCTCTCTCTCTCTATATATATATATATATATATAAAAGTAGGAGGGGTGGCTTCTTCTTTGTTGGCATGTTATGATCAGTTTGATTTCGCTTTCAAGTAAACTTTTGACTAGATTTAATTAATGGGAAGTGATTAATTATTATAATCATGATTAAATTATTGAAAGAAAAGTGTTAAGTCAAAACTTAAACTTTGTTGGATCAACTCATATATAAACTCAGTTGTAGTCATGGCTAGTTGCCATTAAGCTCTGAGTTCAACAGTGCATTAATTACGGATAATTGGCTATAAAATAAGCTTGAATTACCAAAACTATCTGTAATTTTAACTTATTTAATTTGTTACTTTTTCTATATTTTCATGAAAATTCAGTTATTAAAATGAAAAAAAATTAACTAATTTTGATTTACTTTATGGTGGTTTAATTAAAATAAATTTTAAAGCCCATAATTAACTTTAAAGCGCATAATCATAGAGCAAGATCGCTTCTCAGTTCGAAATAAGGAATAATTTAGACATGATGCCATAATGATTAATATCATATTCAAATTGTTCAAATATTTATACAATTTTGAAAGGAGTTAATAATGCCAGACAAAGGTTGTTGTTTTGAAGAGTATATATTTCAAAAGGAATGTAGGAATTTCTTAGCATATATATACAATTTCTTAGCAAACTGGTTAACTTATTAGTTTCCCCTCCGTATTATCTATAGCATAACATAAAAACAGTCCCCTGACTGTTCAGCTTTTTTCTTCTTTTAATTCGATGCACACGTCTTTAATGTCATAAAAAGAAATTGAAAGATAGATTTGGGAAGAAATGTTGAGCATAATAGCCATTTCTGTCAAGTTTCTTTCTCTCTCCAATTCTTTCATTTATGATTGATTGTATTTTAACAAATTTAAAACATGCATTTTCTTTTTTTTTTTTTACTTTTTTATTTGATCTTCATCTAACTCTTTCAGTTTTTTTGTTCTTTTGATTTCAATATTTAGGCTGTTTCTCACTCCAATCTTGCTCCAATCTAGCCGTGAAAGATTGAAAAACTGCAAGACATCTTTGGATCAGTTCGCCGTTCACTAGTCTTTTTCAAGCCTTCTTCTTCGTCGCCTTCTCCTCCTTCGATCCGATGGCGGAAAAGGGAGTAGATTGGTTCTGGTGCCTTTGGCCGGATTTATATGAGCATGAATCTTGATTTTGGAGAGCTTCTTGCTGTCAAAAAATTTTTTTCCCTTCGATTTTTTTTTTAAAATTTTTTTGTGCCTTCTTTAATGGTTATTAATTTAATTTTGGGTTTAAAATTGAAACTTTGAAATGGGTTTGCATTGGCTTTCAAGTTGGGGTTTATTTTGAGCTTTTATTTTTGGTGTCATTGATTTTAATGTAATCTCAAGTTAGTGCATATGAATTTGTTCTCATTTGTTTCTTTGCTTTTGTTTTTTCAAGTTCTAATTGCGACAAATAGTGCTTCCAAGAAAGAAGCTCAGGTTTGATATTTAAACTTGGTTCTTTTGTATTTTTAACTGAAAAGTCAATAAATATTTTATCTAAAAGTAAATAATTTGTTTTTCATATGTAAACGTTGAAATTTTTAGAGAATGACAGAAGTTTTGTGATTCTGAATTTAGTTTCACTTATTTCATTAGCTGCTAATGAAAAGTATGATTATGAACTACGAATTTCACTTCTTAAATCATAGAAAAGAATCTTCCACTTATAATAATTGGTATCAATTTAGCTTTTCATTGGTAATTTAATGAGGAATTGCCATAACTTGACTGACCTTGACTTGCTTATTGTTATGTAAGCAGGCTTATGTTAGAGAGCTTGAGGAGGAAGTAAAGCTTCTCAAGAATCTTTCACATCGAAACATTGTTGTGAGTAATGTAAACATCATTTTTTAAATTATTATTATTATTATTATTATTATATTATATATATATTTTTATTTTTCTTTATTTTTTTTACTTCTTTTTATATCTGATTCGGCTTGATAAGATCTAGTGTATTAAATATATTATCACCAAAATCCATAATTTTAGCGGCCGCCACCATCGGTAGTCGCCTAATTCGCATGACAAATGTGAATTTTCAGTTAAAAAAAAGAGATTCGAATCTCAGAAGATCTGATATTTGAATCCCAAAAACCTCTATAAATAGAGCTTGTTATTTGCAAATAAATTGAGGAAAAAAGCGAAAAAAAATTGTAAAAAAATTTTACAAAAAAAAAATAAAGCTTTCTGTCGAAAAAAAATTTTTATTATAGAAAAAAAAAAAGTAGAAACAGTCCCCTAGAACGGGGAACCCAGCACCAAAATACACATGCAAAAACACACAAAAAAGGTAAATCAAAAGAGCACAAAAATAATTTTTTTTACCGAAACTTCTAGGCCAGATCTATATCGATTGAAGCCTTTTTTCGAAAAATCAGGCTCAGATCTGGACTTAAGGGCTCTTAAGAAACAATTTGAGAGATTTTGGGATTTTTCGACCACGGCGAATGGCGGCGGGGACGGCAAAGGCACAACCGGCCGGCCACTTGTGTTTGGCCGAGAAAAAAAAAAAGAAAGGATTTTTTTTTTGGAAAGGAAAAAATGAATGAAAAAAAATTTTAACTTTTATATAGAAGACCAATAGTCAAAATGATATCGTTTTAATAAACGCCCAAAACGACGTCGTTTTGAAATCTATTGATCCGCGCGTTGACCCGTAACTCGATCCGGGATCCATGAATCTACTCGATCCGGGATCCACGAATCGACCCGACGACCCGTCTCCCTTTTGACCCTCGATCGGTCTAGGTGAATCAAATCAGACCGTCACTGAATTGTCGAATCGCCTAGACCAACGCCGAACCGACTGAATTGGTCCAAAACCTTGTTGACCGGTCCGATTCAAGTAAAATTTTTTTTTGAATTTTTTAAGATTTTTTTATATATTACTTTTGTTATTTTAATTATTATTATTAATATTTATGCATGTAAAAATGTTTAAATTTATCAAAATAAATTTATATTGTTTTATAATATTAATTAATATAATAAAAAATAAGAAAAAAAAAATTTTATCCGACGATAAGATTTAGAAATACTCCGAGTAGTGATACTTATGAAATCTCTAGGTGAAAAGATTTTTTTTAATACTACCAGTTTATTTGAGTATTTATAAAAAAAATTTCAAAACAATAAAAATTTTTTTTCTTATAAAATAACAAAAAAATAATTAATATATTAAAAAATAATAATATAAATAAGGAAAAAAAATTTATTCAATGATGGGATTCTAAAAATATTTCGAGTAGTGATGCTTTACGAAATCCCTAGGTGAGAAGATTTTTTTAAAATATTACTAGTGTATTGGAATATTTATAGAAAAACTTTAATACAATAAAAATTTTTTTTCAAAATTAAAAATAAAACAATTAATAAAATTTTTTTAAAAAAGAGAATAAAATGTATACATCAACATGTTATTATTTGCATTGCAAACGTGATATAATTTTTTACAAAAAATTAATTCAAACCTCCAAAGATGAAATTCTAAGGTATTTCGAGAAGCGATGTCTAAGAAATCTCTATGTGAGAAAGAATTTTTTTAATGTTATCAACGTACTGAAATATTTTAAGAATTATTTTAATAAAAAGGCTCTAATTTATTTTTCTCGAATAATATTTGAATATAAAGACAATAAATAAAAAATAAAAAAATCAAGAAAGTTAATTTTCAAACACCGAAAATAGGATTATTTTTTATCAAAATCAAAGGATAACACATAGTTAATTGATACCGTTTTAAACGGGTGCTGGAGGGGTGCTAATCCTTCCCCAAACATAACCGATCCCCGAATCTAGACTGTTGAGCAGACCTTAAAATTATCTTTTTAATAAATTTAATTAATTTTAAGATTTCATTAAAAGGATATGTTTTAATAGGTGGCCAATCGCACCTAACCAAAAAAAGATTGGTGGCAACTTTGTTATTTTTTATTTTGTTTTCAAATTCGTTAGGTGAACACAAAATCGTAACGACAGTTTGGTGACTCTACTGGGAAGTACATTTATTTTTAAAAGTCAGGTCAAAATTAACTACGTGTTATCCTCAAATTTTGATTTAAATAGTCCTAATTGATTTTTAAAATTTTTATTTTTCATTTTCAAACAAAAAAAGTAAAAAAAAAACAAATTAAAAACAAAAAAAGTTTACACACATTTCTTTTACTATGCCTTTTTTATACTTTATTTTTCTATATATATTACTCTTAATAAATTAGGATACATTTGCACATACAATGACATGCTGCATCTCATGCATGAGCTCTATACCCGAGCTCTGTCCCTTATAGGAAGAAGTAAAGTACCTATGCCCTCATGAGGGGATAACCTCCGTAATAGCAAGCAAAATACTTTCACTCAAATTGAACCTTTTTCGTTCATAGCCTGTAATGGGTGAGGATCAGGGTCCCTTACTAGTCTAGCATGGATGATAGTGAGGAATAATTTAAGAACCTTTAGACACATGTCAATCCAAACCCAGCATGTAATAAGCCTATGAAACCAATCTTAGGTACAACCTCATCTACTTTTTTGTAGGAAATACCTAAGAATAAAAGTTATGCATAATACAAAACAAAATAAAAATCTAAAAAAAAATTTGTTTTCAAACTCCATCCTCACACTAACTCAATTTTGTTTCTCTTTTCTTTTTTAACATAAATCATATCATACAGTTTTGCATCGAGATATTTGTTCTAGGACATATTTCTCTCCAAGAAGTTTTCATGGATCCTGTAGAACTTCAAATTTGCTCATCTTCAGTCAGTGTCCCATGTGAACCGTATAATGAAGTATATGTTTAGTGAAAAGAAGCCCAACAAAATAATAAAGATTGCTTGCCTATCGACTATGTGTCAAAGTTGTTCGAGAAGGTGCATTTGGATCTCACACAGAATGATTTAGAAGATTTAGCTACTATCTGGAGATAATTAAGTGAAGAAAGAAAAAAAAGCTTTTGTAAGAAGTATGGCAAGATTGCATCCCTCATTTTATAGCGATTGATGAGCAATTGATAAGGGTAGCTATACAATTTTGAGATCCATCCTATAGATGCTTCATTTTTAATCGAAAAGATTTGATGCCAAATATTAAAAAGTATTCGATTTTGCTCAGGATAAAACTACAGTGTCCAGATAAAGTATTCACCTGAAAGCCAAAATCAAGTTATCGTAAAAGTTGGCCAAGCTTATGGGGGTTAAAGTGAAACCATTGATTCTTTTACGAAGCCTAAAGGTGAACATCTCGGCATTCGTTGGGACTTTTTTCGAAACTTCATTTAGGAGCATTTAAATAATGACAAAGGCATGGTTGTGTTTGTTTTATCATTGTATGGCATGGTAATCTTTCCAAAAACTTTGGGTTATATTGAGATAACTATGGTGAATCTTTTCGAGCAAATTGAAACCCAAGCAATTAATCTCGCACTAGTAGTCTTAGCAGAAACCATTCGATCATTGAATTTTTATCGATAAAATGGAAATAGACGGTTCATAGGATGTGCACCGCTATTATATGTGTAGGTTAGAAGTCATTTTAAATGCAGGAAGAATGCATTTTCAAAGCTGTATCTACGAAACAAAGCACTAATTGAGGAGTTCTGCAATAGTCAATGGCCAACATTGAAGATTAAGGAAGAGTGGGTCATTTTCTTACGAAGGATTACCGATGATGAAATTGAATGGATGAAACCTTGGATGCCTCAAGTGATTTTGTTGTATCGGATGAAAATGAGCTGTGGATACCGTTGTTAGGATTATGGGGTATTGTAAGTTACGCTCCATTGATTGTGCTTAGGCAATTTGGTGTAAAACAGTTTGTTCCTGCCACTCACGGCTTGGTTCAAGTAGAATTCGTTTATGGAGAACTAAATTCACAAAGAACCTTAGAGCAGTTAATCCAAGCATGAAAGAAACACGAAGAATGAGATTAAGGCCTCTTATCGAAAAAGTCATTATTGATTACCAGATTTAGAAAGCAAGGCGGCTTAGAGACATAGTACACTTTCCTGATGATAGCTCACACCAATCAGCTAATCTTTCAATAGAAGTACAATTATTAGAAGTTGAGCTTGTGAAAAAAGAATTAAAAATTAAAAAAAAGAACTAAAAAGAGAAAATTTGAGACTTCGTGAGAACATGGGACAACTAAAGTATGAAACAGAGATACAAGGGAACAGATTAGAAAAAATCATAAAAGAACGAGATGTGGCTAATAGTAATTTGAAAGATTTACACTAGGAAAACAAGAGGTTATGAATCCAATTCAAAACTGAAAAAGTTACTAAGTCTTACCTTAGTCGGCAACACGAAGTGGATGAGCTTCAAGAAGAAATAAACCAATGAAAAGGCAAAAGTCAAGAAAAGTAAGAGGAAACCACTAGAATTTCTCAAGAATGCCAGTATTGGAAGGGGTTATACTCTACAACCTCAGCAAGATTGGTGAAATGCAAAAAAGAAAAGGAAAGGTTGAAAGCCATGCTTGCGAAAGAGAAAAGAAAGCATTTTGAAGTACTAAATGAGTCACTTTATCGAATAATCTGAAAGTTGGAGCTACAATTGCAAGATCACAATAACCATATTTCAGTAATGATAGATGAGTGGCATAGAAGGAAAAAAGATTGGATCTTCACATGTGATTCAAAAAAAGATGCTCGCATGATGTGAAAAGTAAAAAGTTTAGGAAGGCAACAGTACATAGAGCATGTAACCAGTCAAGTTTGTAAAGCAGTAAAAAAGGCATGGGAGATGGTTGAAAAGGTAGAAACATTAAGACAAGAAGTAAATCCTGTAGGAGAATATGGACAGTGCCTAGTAAACTTTTTAGACAAGGCGAAGAACCATTATGAGCAAGTCAAATGCTTCTATGGATATAATTCTAGGATGAGAAATCTCATGTAATCAAAGTTGTATGGAATCAATGAAAATTTTTAGTGTTGAAATTTGTCCAAAAGAAAATATTTTTCACTTGCATTCATGCATTATTTGTACCATTTTTTTTCAAAAAACATTTTCAAACAAAAAAAAAAATTTTGATACATGGCATTCTGATTTTTTTAAAAATTTTATGGTAATAAAAGTTTAAGAATAGCTTACCCTTCAAAAATTTTGACTCAACCCACTGGCCATTCATACAACACCAGGATTCAAACAAGAATGATGAAACAATAATAGACCAGTCGATTTGAGAGAATCGAGAAAGCTCAAGAAGAACTAAGAAGAGATCTCAGTACAATAATAGATATGCTCAAGAAACTTGACAAGAGAAAAGCAGTAGAAAAAAATCTCTGCTTTTAAGAGCAATCACCAGACATGGTGGATCCTGTTTACCTTTCAGAGTTTAAGCCACAACCGATTCAACCTTCTCAAGGAACTAGAGTTCAAATTTCTATTCCTGATGGATATCCCAATCCTTATCTAGAAATGACATCCACACCTGCTCTAGGATAATTTCAAAATTTTGTTAATCCTGTTATGATGGAAAAATCACTTGATCCAATCTTAGTTCTTGATTTGGATGATCCCAAAGAAAGAGAAAAGCTAGGGATAAAGATATCTGAAAAGTGAAAGATAATAGTACCCAGGAAAAGATGAAGTTATTAGAAGAAATGCTTAGAACAGTGGAAAGAATAAATTTTTATAGTTCCACAGATGCAACTGAGCTTTGTTTAGTCCCTGATGTGATCATTCTGCCTAAATTCAAGGTCCTTGAATTTGAAAAATATGATGGCACAAAATGCCCTATGACCCATATCATCATGTTTTGTCAAAAGATGATAGCACATGCTCACGATGAGAAGTTGTTAATGCACATATTTTAAGATAGTCTTATGGGTTTTATAGCTAGATGATATGTTCAATTAGATAAGACTCGTATTCCTTCTTGGCAAGAGCTTATAAAGGCATTCCTTACACAATATCGACATGTCACAAATCTGGTTCCAAACTATCTATCTTTATAAAGTATGAAAAAGAAAGTAATTAAAAACTTTAAAGAGTATGCACAAAGATGGAGAGACGTAGCTGCACAAGTCCAACCTCCTCTCATTGAGAAAGAGATAACTGTTTTATTTATGAATACTTTAAAAGCACCATCTATGAGAGATTGATAGGCAATGTTATCAAAAACTTTGTAGATATGGTGATATCGGGTGAGATTATCGAAAGTACCATAAAGAATGGCAAACTCGATATAGGAGAGACAAGTGGAGTAAAGAAAGGCGAAGCTCTCAAAAAGAAAGAGAATGAAACCCAAGCAGTAAACTATATAGGGTAACAGTTCAAAGGTTTCACGCCTTACTCTGTACCAGTCTACCAAACCCGTTATCTTTCCGTAAATAATGTTACATCGCCTTACTCTGTACCAGTCTACCAAACCAATTATCTTTTCGTAAACAATGTTACATCAATCCCTCATCCATATTAACCATACTAACCATTACAACCACCAGCTTATCCATCCTATTTTCAGTCATCTTTTTGGACACCCACCTATTCCTATAACTATCCTGTTGTACCTATAAGACCAGAATAAAGACCTAATAGTGGTCTAAGAGCCTCAAAAAATACAAAAAAAAACTCACTTTTGATCCTATTCCAATGACATACACAGATCTGTATCCCCGACTTATTGAGAAATATTTACTTGCTCTTATTATTGTTGAACCATTGAAACCTTCATTTCTCAAATGGTATGACCCCAATTCGTATTGTGATTATCACTATGGAAATCTAGGTCATTCCACTGAGAACTGTACTGCTTTGAAGCATAAAGTACAAGGGTTAATCAATGAAGGGGTGTTAAACTTTGATACCAACCAACAAGGGACTCCAAATGTTAAAAAAAATCCTCTACCAAATTATATTAGGCCATCAATAAATGCTTTGGTTGATGGGTAAAAAAATTATGTGAAAAGAAGAATAGAAGAGGTTAAAACTCCTATGGCTAAAGTGTTTGAAACCTTAGTCAAAGCTGACATATTAAAGTCAATAGAATCTCAGAATTGCTCTAAAGCAATTAACTCTACTAAAAGCTGCAATTATCATAAAGGTGCTTTGGGGTATTCTATCGAGAGTTGTCATTAATTTCATCAAAAGGTACAGAAGTTGATGGATATAGGCCATATAAAGTTTTATGAAGAAAGAAAAAAGTTGGCGAAAGCTGAAGTGTCTACTATTGATTCAAAAAATAAGTTTGTGCGTAGATCGATAACTATCTATTATGATGAAAAATCGATATTGAAGCTAGAAAAGCTTGTCTCTCGATCAGTGGAGACAATTAAAGTTCTTAGTCTTTTTTCATATCAAAATGATAAAATAGTACCATGAAAGTATGATTGTGATGTCATAGTCAACCAGATACTGCAAACATAATGGGCATAGGAGGCATGACCCGAAGTGAGAGATGTTATACTTTAGAAGATTTAGAGAAAGCCAGAAAAGAAAAAGAAAAAGTAAGAGAACAAGAGAAAAGTCAGAATAATCCTGTCACAGCCCTAGAAAAAGAATTTCAGAAGGGAGTCTCTGAGAGTGAAGCTTGTGAATTTTTAAAGCTAATAAATCATAGCGAGTATAGCGTGGTAAAACAGTTGAATAAGATGCCAGTTAGAATTTTGCTATTGTCATTATTATTCAACTCAGAGTCATACTGTAATGCTCTGTTGAAAGTGTTAAATCAGATATATGTGTCTCACAATGCTTCTATTGAATATGTGAAACAACTTATTGGCAATCTGACAATTACAAACTATATCTCTTTTAGTGATGAAGAGATTTCTCCTGAAGGTTGTGAAAATATCAAGGCTCTTCACATTACTATTAAATGTAAGAGTCATATAATGGCTCATCCATTAATGTTATGCCTATGACTACTCTAGCAAAACTCTATGTTGATGAATCTTATATGAAACCTAGTCATATGATAGTTTGAGTCTTTGACGAGACCTGAAGAGAGGTATTAAGAGACAGAAATGCCATTGTAGATTGGCTCGTGCACTTTCAATGTGAAATTCTAAGTTATGAATATTTCTCTTTCATATAGTTACTTATTAGATAGACCATGGATCCATATGCCAGGTGCTGTTCCATCTTCATCAAAAGGTTAAATTCATTGTTGATAGGAAATAGATATATGTAATAAGAGAAGAAGATTTATTGGTCACCCAACCGGTAAATACTTCTTATGTAAAAGTAATGAATGAAGCCCTAAAATGCTCATATAGATCTTTCGAGATTGCTAACGCAGTATATGTGACTGAAAGATCTAAACTATAATCGTCACACTTGTTTAAGACAACTGAAATGATTATCAAACAACTTACCAAGATGAGATGGTGACCTAGAGCCAGACTTGGGAAGAACCTACAAAGAATCATGAAGACATTGACCATACATGACAAGAAAGACAGATTTAGCTTAGGGTATAAGCCAACAAGAAGGGATAAAGTGAGAATGGTGAATGAAAAGAAAAATAAGATGATGGCTAATCTTGAGGGATATGAGTCGGAGTTAGAGCCCACGATCATTCTATACCTCTATGATTCTTTTCATTCGAGAGGATATATTTACCTAAATTTACCTACAGCCCTAAATACAAGATTTGTGAAAGAGTTTTTTGAGCTAGCCATTCAAATAATGGATGACAAAAAAAAGAAGAATCGAGATAAAGAGTTGTTCGTGTACCCTTGTCCTATAAATTTCAAGCTAAATAACTGCAGAGTAGTAGAACTACTTGTTATCTTTAAAACTTCTGAAAAGTAATGTGAAACTTTAAATCTCTAATTGCTTTTATGAGCATTGGGTGATCTTTTGTGGTGTCTTTATGTTTGTCATTTTAATAAAAGACTTAGAAGATACATTCATATTTTTTCTATTGTTTTCATCTTCATTTTGCTTTCCATTTGCTTTTTTCATCATTTTCTTGCCATTCCATTTTTGTGTGCCAATATTCTCTTCATCTTACCCTTTTACAGGGTCTCAAATAATAAAGATAAAGATAATCATGGTAATAATCTTGAATTTGATTTTAAAAACTTAATTCATATTGATGAACTCGATAATAAGAAAGATTCAGATAATTACACACTGCCTCCTGATTTATTAAAATTAATGGAACATGAAGACAAGCCAATTGACCCCATCAAGAAACTATCAAATCAGTAAATTTGAGAGATGATGAAACAAAAGAGATGTCAAAATTGGTACATCTTTTTTACCAACTGAAAGGCAGAAGCTAAAAGAGCTACTTCGAGAATATATGGATGTGTTCACATGGTCTTACTAGGATATGCCAGGACTCAGTATGATATTTTAGAACATAAGTTACCTTTGAAATCAGAATTTAAACCAGTACAGCAAAAGTTAAGGTGCATAAAACCAGAGATACTGCTGAAAATTAAAAATAAGGTGAAAAAGTAATTTGATGCAAGATTTTTAGAGGTGACAAATTATCTTGAATGGGTAGCCAACATAGTACCAGTTCTCAAGAAAGATGAAAAAATGAGAATGTGTGTTGATTATTGAGACCTAAATAGGGCGAGTCCTAAGGATAACTTTTTTTTACCTCATATAGATACTCTAGTAGATAATACTGCTAGGCACTCCACATTTTCCTTTATGAATGGCTTTTCAAGCTATAATCAGATCAATATGGCTCAAGATGATATGAAGAAAAATACATTTGTGACCATATAAGGGACATTCTGTTATAAAGTCATACTTTTTGGGTTGAAAAATGTTGGTGCTACTTATCAAAAAGTAATGGTGACTCTCTTTCATGACATGATGCATAAAGAGATAGAAGTGTATGTAAATGATATGATCGTAAAATATCATGAATAGAGGATCATGTAGTCAATCTTAAAAAACTGTTCGACAGGTTGAAAAGATTTCAGTTGAAGTTGAATCCTGTCAAATGTACATTTAGAGCCAAATCAAGAAAATTATTGGGCTATGTGGTCAGTGAAAAAGGAATCGAAGTTGATCCAGATAAGATACAAGCCATCCAAAACTTATTTTCTTCTCATACCTTAAAAGAAGTACGAGGTTTTTTAGGGAGATTAAACTATATTGCTCGCTTTATCTTTCAACTCACTTATAAGTGTGATCTTATTTTCAAGCTTCTTAGAAAACATGATCCTTGAGAATAGAATGATGAATGCCAAGAAGCTTTTGATAAGATCAAAGAATACTTATCAAATCCACCTGTGTTGATGCCATCAATGCCAGAAAAACCTTTGATTTTGTACTTGACAGTGCATGAAAATTTAATGGGATGTATACTGGGGTAAAAAGATGAAACTGATAAGAAAGAATGAGCAATTTACTACTTGAGTAAGAAATTCACTGATTATTAGTCCAAATATTCATCATTAGAGAAGATATGTTATGCATTAACCTGGATAGCTTGAAAGCTTAGACAATACATGCTTTATCACACTACTTGGCTCATAGCAAAGCTGGATCCTCTTAAGTATATCTTCGAAAAGCCCTCATTGACAGGGAGAATAACACGATGGCAAGTTATGCTTTCAGAATATGATATTGTTTATATGACTCAAAAGGTTATTAAAGGGAGTGTAATAGTTGAATTTCTTGCTGATCGTGCAGTCGAAGATTATGAGCCAATTAAATTAGATTTTTCTTATGAGGATGTGATGGCCATTAAAGAAAATGAATCTGTTAAAAAATCATGGAGGATGTATTTTGATAGAGCTGCTAATGCTTTGGGTCATGGTATTGAGACAATTTTGATATCTCTTGATGGGCATTATTACCCCATCACAGTCAGATTAAATTTTAATTGCACAAATAATATGGTTGAATATGAGGCCTGTGTTATGGGTCCACAAGCAGCAATTGAAAAAAAGATCAAAGTGTTAGATGTGTTTAGAGATTTAGCTTTAGTTATTTATCAGTTACGAGGTGAATGGGAGACAAGAGACTCTAAATTGATTCGGTACCATAAATACATCTCTGAGTTGGTCAAGTAATTTAAAGCAGTTCAAGTTGAGCATCCACCTAGAGAGGAAAACCAAATTGCTGATACACTGGCTACTCTAGCTACAATGATTAAAATAGATGCAAATACTGAAATCCAATGCATCAAGCTGAATGTGAAAGATGTACCAGCACATTGCTCAGGTGTCAAAAAAAAGTTAATGGAAGGCCATGGTATCATGATATCAAGCAATACATTAAAAGCCAGCAATACTTAGAACATACAGCAGAAAATGATAAGAGGACTATCAAAAGATTGGCTATGAGTTTCTTCATTGATGGAGATATCCTTTACAAAAGAGGTCGAGATCAAGTGCTCTTAAGATGTGTAAATACAGCTGAAGCAAAGAAAAGTATTGAAGAAGTGCATGATAGAGTTTGTAAGGTACATGCAAATGGTCATATGATGGCTAGACAAATTATGAAGGCTATCTATTATTGGTTAACAATAGAGGGTGACTGTATTGATTATGCTAAGAGATGTCATAAATATCAGATTTATGCTGACAAGATTCATGCTCGACCATCAAAATTATACGTTCTGGCTCCTCCGTGACCATTCTCAATGTAGGGCATGGATGTCATCGGTCTCATTACTCCAAAAGCTTCGAATGGGCATAGATTCATCTTTATGATGATTGATTACTTCACCAAGTGGGTAGAAACTGCATCATATGCTAGTGTGACCCGATCCGTGATATGCAAATTCATAAAAAAAAGAGATAATATGTAGATATGGGCTTCCCGAGATAATTATTTCTAATAATGCCAAAAATTTGAATAGCAAAATGATGAAGAAAGTGTGCATTCAGTTCAAGATTCATCATCATAATTATGTACTGTATTGTCCAAAAATAAATGGGCCAATGGAGGCTGCGAATAAGAATATCAAAAGAATTTTGGAGAAAATGACTGAAACTTACAAAGATTGGCATGAGAAGTTGCCTTTTGCTTTGCATGCTTACAGAACGTCAGTTTGAACATCTACTGAAGTCACCCCATTCTCTTTGGTATATGGAATGGAAGCTGTGTTACCGGTTGAAGTGAAAATTCCCTCATTGAGAGTCTTGATAGAGGTAGAGTTAGATGAAGTAAAATGGGTTTAGAATTACTACGAACAATTGAACCTCATTGAAGAGAAAAGACTTACAACACTTTATCATGGTCAATTATATCAAAAGAGGATGATGAAAGCACATGACAAGAAAATTCATCCCCGTTGCTTTAGGGAAGGAGACTTAGTGCTAAAAAAAATCCTTCCAAATCAACATGACAATCGAGAAAAATGAAAACCAAATTGGGAAGGTCCGTATGTGGTGAAAAAGGCCTTTTCTGGTAGGGCATTGATTTTGGTAGAGATGGATGGAGGTGATTTACTTACTCTAATAAATTCAGATGCTATAAAAAAATATTTTGCTTAAAAATAAAGAGAAGAAAAAATGTTGACTTATTTAAGCTGAAAACCTAAAAAAGCGGCTTGGATGTGAAGCAGAAGCATCATCAGAAGAAGATCCCATAACACAAGGGCAAGTATAGTTTGACGAACTCTAAAGAATCAAGGAAATCATCTGATTTAGTTTGAGAAAAAGAATCTGGGAATATTTTATTCGTGATTATCTTGTAATCATTATTTGGGCACTTTTGTTTCAACTCAAACACTTTAACATGTACTTGTTATCAGCCTAATGAAATACGTTATCTTTCTTTTGAAAATAACACCTATCATTTCCTTTATCTTTATATGATATTTTTGTTCATCGTACAAGTGAATAAAAAAAATGTGTAATTGCATTTTGTTTGTCTTGAACTTAAAATGATGGAAAGAAAAATAAACATGAAAGATCTCAACATTACTTTTTAAAATTGATAAAGGTAAATGAAAAATGATGAGAAAAGCATAACAAAACATTGATGTTGCAGACTTTAGAAGAAGAAAAGTGAAGAATACAATGGTTAGAGGTTAACAACAGATTGGTCATATAGCAATTGTTGAGAATTTTGAAGTAAAAAGCGAGAGATTTTGAGAATTTTTTTACTATAATGGGTAATTTTGATTGCACTACATGCATTGCATTTAGAGCACTTAGTGCATGCATCCATGAACAATTATAATAAAGATAAAGACTTTTTTTTTATGAAAAACAAGATTTTGATATTCGGATGAAGATAATAATCAAACAAGAGATGTCAAAAGAGAGAAATTTTCTTATTGAAAGATGAAAAATCAATTTTCAACATTGAGATTCTTAAAGTTAAAGTTGTTGAGCCTCTGCTAAGAAGAGCTTTTTCGAGATGAGATTTTTAAATTTAAAGTTAAAGTTGTTGAGCCTCTGCTGAGAGGAGCTTTTTCAAGAGAATTTTAAAGTTATTAAGCCTCTGCTCAGATGAACCTTTTAAATTTTTAAAAATGTCGCAGAACTTCTGGAGCCTTAAAAAAAAATTTTTTTTTTTTGCTTAATTTTTTTTCTTTCAGAACAAAATAGTTGTTTATTTGTTTTTGCCTTATTCCTGATTCTCAGAAAAAAGTAAAGAGGGGTAGCTGTAAACATTATTTTTTAAATTACTATTATTATATTTATTTTTATTTATTTTTTCTTTTTTTTTCCTGCTTCCTTCCATATCCAATTCAGCTTAACAAGATCTAGTGCATTAAATGCACTATCACTAAAGTCTACAATCTCAGTGGCCGCCACCACCGGCAGTCGCTTAACACGCATGGAAAGCGTGAATTTTTAGTTGAAAAAAATAGGATTTGAATATCATAAGATCTAGGATTTGAATACCAAAAACCTCTATAAATAGAGCTTGTTATCTGTAAACAAAAAGAGAAAGAAACTGAAAAAAAAGTTGTAAAATTTTTTTTAAAAAAACAGAGCTTTTTGTCGAAAAAAATTTTTTACAAAAAAAAAAGCAAAAATAGTCTCCTGGAATGGAGAACCCAACACCAAAATACACATGCAAAAACACACAAAAAAGGCAAACCAAAAAAACACTAAAAAAAATTTTTTTGGCCAAAACTTATAGGTCATATCTACACCGATTGAAGCTTTTTTTTTTTTTGAAAAACCAGGCTCAGATCTGGACTTATGGGCTCTTAAAGAACAATTTGAGAGATTTTGAGATTTTTCGACTACCGACGATGGTGACCGGTGATGACAAACGGCGGTGGCGACGGTCGATCGGTCACCTGTGTTTGGCGAAGAAAAAATAAAGAGGATTTTTTTTTTTGGAAAGGAAAAAATGAATGAAAATTTTTTTTTAATTTTTACATAGAAGACCAATAGCCAAAACGATACTATTTCAATAAACGCCCAAAATAACGTCGTTTTAAGACTTAAGGATCCGTGCGTCGACCTGTATCTTGACCCAGGATCCGCGCAACCGACCCGACGACCTATTCTCCCTTTTGATCTTCGATCGGTCCAGGTGAACCGAACCAGACCGTCGTTGAACTATCGAATCACCAAGACTAGGGCCGAACCGACTGAACTGATCCAGCCTTCGTTGACCAGACCGTTGACCAGTCACATTCAGGTAAAAAAAATTTTTTTGAATTTTTTTAGATTTTTTATATATTATTTTTGTTATTTTAATTATTATTATTAATATTTATGCATGTAAAAATGTTTAAATTTACCAAAATAAATTTCTATTGTTTTATAATATTAATTAATATAATAAAAAATAAGAAAAAAAAATTTTATTCGACGATGATATTCCGAGGTACCCCGAGTAGTGATACCTATGAAATCTCTAGGTGAGAAGATTTTTTTTAATACTACCAGTGTATGGGATTATTTATAAAAAAATTTCAATATAATAAAAAACTTTTTCTTATAAAATAACAAAAAATTAATTAATATATTAAAAAATAATAATATAAATAAGGAAAAAAGAAATTTTATCTAATGATGAGATTCTAAAAGTATTCCGAGTAGTGATGCTTTACAAAATCCCTAGGTGAGAAGATTTTTTTAAAATATTACCAGTGTATTAAAATATTTATAGAAAAACTTCAATACAATAAAATTTTTTTTTTCAATATTAAAAATAAAACAATTAATAAAATTTAAAAAAAAAAAGAGAATAAAATGTGTGCTACATGTTATTATTTGCATTACATAAATGACATAATTTTTTACAAAAAGTAAATTCAGACCTCCAAAGATGAGATTCTAAGGTATTTTGAGAAGCGATGCCTAAGAAATCTCTAGATGAGAAAGAGTTCTTCTAATGTTACTAACGTACTGGAACATTTTAAGAATTATTTTCATAAAAAGGCTCTAATTTATTTTTCTCGAATAATATTAGAATATAAAAGACAATAAATAAAAAATAAAAAAAGTTAATTTTCAAACACCGAAAATAGGACTATTTTTTTATCAAAATCAAAGGATAACACGTAGTTAATTGATATCGTTTTAAACGAGCGCTGTGGGAGTGCTAATCCTTCTCCACACGTAACTGACCTCGAACCCAGATTGTTGCGCAGACCCTAAAATTATCTTTTTAATAAATTTTAATTAATTTTAATATTTCATTAAAAGAATATGTTTTAATAGGAGGTCAATCGCACCTAACCAAAAAAAAAAATAGTGACGACATCATTATTTTTTATTTCGTTTTTAAATTTATTGAACAGATACAAAACCGTTACGATAAATAATGACTAGGATGTTTTGTATAGTAATTGAATGGATGAAAGATATTACCTTTTTTTCATTGGGAAATTACTTTCCATCATAGAGATATTTGGGAAGAGTGAGGGAGGGGAAAACTTTAAATATTTTGGTCAAATTTGTCCCTGGTGGATCAATATCATTACTTTTGGAAAAATTTGGACCCTTCCCTGAAGTCGTAAGTCTTGGATGAAAGAAGGTTTTGAATTTAACTGTTTTTAATGCTAAGCTTGTGTACCAATTTGTCTAACAGGTTATAAGAACATTTACAAAGCAATTATTATTGGTCCTTGAGTATTTACACAACAATAGAATTATGCACAGGGACATTAAGATGCATTTTCTTTTCGGCCATTAATATTATATATTGAAAAAGGTCCTGGGTTTCTTCTATTTTCTTTTTTTCTAATGAATAAATAATTTGTTCATTCTATCCGTTGGCAAGGGGCAAACATCCTAGTAGATAATAAAGGAACCATTAAACTCGTAGATTTTGTTGCATCCCAACAGGTGGTTGAGCTGGTAATTATGCAACCGGTTAACCTTATCTTCACATCAACAATCTCTTCATTGTAGAATGTATTTTTCTCTAAATCAGTACTCTATAAAATCCCCTTCATTCTAACAGAGATGGTGTTTTTATAGGCTACTGTTTCTGGTGCCAAGTCTATGAAGGGTACTCCGTATTGGATGGCTCCTAAAGTCATTTTGCAGATAGGGCATAGTTTGTAAGAATAACTAGATCACTACAAAAATCTACTTGTTACACGTGTGGCAGTTTTCTTTGACATGCTTATAATTGGTTGCCTTTTTGTGAATTTGATTATGGTAGATCTCTGAGGTCCCCACTTTATATTCCTTGAAGCATTTAAACGAAATTAGAGCTATCTTTTGCTAGTCTTTACACATGCTTCACATTCTTATCATTATTAATCTGTAATATTTGTAGTATAGTGTGACTCTGTAGATTACAATGATTGATGCGATGAACTGATACGTTAATGATACAAACCATTCATAAAAGCTCCAGTAAAACCCGAGGCAAAACCTGCAGAGGCGATATTGTTGCTCAATACGTATCTCAGTTTACTTACTAAATTGATGTGAGTGCTTTTTGCATTTTGTATATAATAGTAGTTTTCCAGTTTTACATTGTTTAAGTAATGTTTATCAAGGCAGCCAATTTAATGTCATTTTTCAACTCCAGATAAGGCTTTAAAATTTTTTATTTAATTAAAAAAGTGAGGGCAATTTAAAATTGAAAAAAAAAAAGAAAGTGAGAGGTAAAGAAGCTTCTGGGAAAAATGGTAATCCCTTAAAACTCGGTAAAACGATTATTAATCATTCTCTAACAACACTCTCACAAATACTACAATTGCTTTCATTTTTTTTCTTTTACATATGAAAAAGCCCTAATACTCTTATCATGTTTACCTCCTATAGCCCACTTTTCGCTAGGCAAGAGGATTTGTTTCTGGGCATTCTTCTCTCAGCCAAAATTTTTCATAACCTTCCTTCATCTAAGTTTGTTGTTATTATTACTGTCCACCATTGAGAAAGAGTTACCATCCGTTTTCATCTTTTCAGGTAATCTCTCCCTGTTGCTATCTTCTATTGGCCCGCTATTTATCCATAAGTCTTAAAACCTTTGTTGTTTAATTCTACTGATATTTATTATTATTATTATTATTATTATTTTTGCATCAGCCTCACAGACATTAATAAAGGGGGCAAGATAGTGTGGTATGCATATGTGGATTATAAAATAAGGAACAAATTCAATCCTTCTACTGTTTATGGCTTTAGTTAGTAATTTTTTTTTTCTCTTATTTTACATTTTAGACTTTTAAGAGTGTAGTAAATTTTCATTAAAGCAACAATGTAATTTCTTTTAATTTGTAGAGTTGCCAAACGCTTTGATTTTTTGCATAGCTTTTTCATTACCTTTCTTATTAGACTTTTTTTAAAAACTTGGATTTTTTAGTGCAAAAGTGAAAAGAAGGAACTAATTAATATGCATTTGTGGTTGCAAAGATCAATAACTTTTGTTTATTTTCTACATGAGGGTTGTGTTTTCATATGATTTAATGAGATTAAGTTTCTTTAACTTAGGCACATGCCACTTTTGTCTTTCAATTCTCTTATGGTTACTGATTTTCTAAGTTGATTTTTATGCTTATATTACAGATAGACTATGGATGTTAATGATGGTTGGTTGTGAAGGTAGACATATTTTTTCCAACTTTAATTTGTTATGAAGCTAAAACTGCCAATAGACCATATTTTGGTGCTTATTGAAATTTACTTGAAACGTTGTCATCATTTTTGCGTCTATTTATATTGTCTCAAAATATTTTTCCTTTTTGATAGTTTGATTTAGTTCAATTTATTGGCTATTTGATGAATTAGTAGTGGGCTACTGTTGAATGTTTTTCAAGCTATTTTTATAAAAAATGAATCGTTTTTTATTGAGTGCATAACTATTTAAAATGTTCATTTAAGCATATGTTTAATGGAGTACGCACAATTGTTGTGGTAATACTACTACATTGTAAACCAGAAAATAAGCAGGAAAGAGAATAAACATTTTCTATTAGAGGTGGCAATGAAAAAGTTGAATCAAGTGTATGCCGATATGAAACAAAAATTTACTCAAGATCTTAGCAAAAATCAAATCTAACATTATTCATGTATGGGTATTTATTATTGGTTATAGCATTTATCATTTTTTTATTCATGAATTATAATATTGTGAGATTAGCTATAATTTACCCAAAAAAAAAAAAAACTTAACTTGTAGGAAGCTATTCATTCATTTTAAAAGTTGGTCATGATAGTGACTGCAAGATATTGATACTAATTCAACAAGTTGTATGAACTTTTTAAGGTCCACTTCTGAACTAGAAACTAATTGGACGAGGTATGTGTAGCATAATTTTGTATCAATTGAGTTGCTTGATGAATGAAGGTTATAATGCAAATTTACCAAGACATTTGCTCAACAAATCTTCTCATTCTGAGGTGATTCTCAATATTTTTTTAATATTTTTGTTTCAATTTTGTTTTTGAATTAAGACTTAAGAGTAGGTTTATGTAGAGTAAAGTGAAGTAAATTGTTAAAGAGTATTCTGACGGGGGTTTTTTTGAAGTTCAATTGTACATATATGCAGTTTAGTTTAACAACATTAACCCATTTGTTTTCCCCTTTGGATTAGTGTATTTTTTCAATCTTTTCCTTCTTTTGTTTGCTATCGAATTATATGTTATGGTTATTAAGTTCTAGTAACAAAATTGGATTTTTTTTCTTTTTGGTGAAAACTCTCTGAGTTTGGTGGAATATGGAATTTAAAAGGGTTTTTAGATAATGATAAGGTTTCTGATACGGAACAAAATTTGATTGTTTAAGATCCATTTAAAATTTTTTATGCTCTTTCGAATAACATAATTAATGTGTTATTATTAGATTTATGGATGCTTGCAATGCAAGTATTTTATAAATTGAAAAAATAATGAGGGGAAAAGCAACATCAAGGAAAACATAAAAACTAAAAGATGTATATCTAGTAATACTGACAAAATAGGTACTCTCACACTCAACAGACTAAAGGTGACAAAATTTTGGCTTAGCCAAGAATCTATGGGGTTATAACGGTTTTGTGTTCGTCCGACGAATTTGAAAATAAAATAAAAAATAATGAAGTCGCCACCAATATTTTTTTAGCTAGCTGCAATTGATCACCTATGAAAACATATCTTTTTAATAAAATCTTAAAATTAATTAAAATTTATTAAAAGCATAATTTTAGGGCTACAAAACAGTCTAGGTTCAAGAGTCGATTACGTGTGGGGAATGATTACCACCCCTACAATGCCATTTAAAATGGTACCAATTAACTATGTATTATCCATTGATTTCAATAAAAATAGTCTTATTTTCGGTTTTTGAAAAATAATTTTTTAAATAATTTCTTTGATTTTTCATTTATTAGAAAATATTTTTTAATGTATTTTTTAGTGCTCAAATTTTATTCAAAAAAAATAAATTAGAACCCTTTTATCAAAATAATTCTTAAAATGTTTTAGTACGTTGGTAACATTAGAAGAACTTTTTCTCACCTAAAGATTTCTTAGGCATCGCTTCTCGAAATACTTTAGAATCTCATCATCGGAGGCTCAAATTTACTTTTTGTAAAAAAGTTATGTCGTACATGCAATGCAAAATATTACCATATTGATGCACATATTTTATTTTTTTTTAAAAAAATTTTAATTATTTTATTAATTTTTATTTTTGATTTAAATTTTTAAAGAAAAATTTTTTTTATTGTATTGAAGTTTTTCTATAACTATTTCAATACACTAGTAATATTTTAAAAAAATCTTTTCACCTAGAGATTTCGTAAAATATCACTACTTAGAATACTTTTGGAATCCCTTAATTGGATAAAATTTTTTTTTCTTATTTATATTACTATTTTTTAATAATAACTTATTTAATTTTTAATTTTTTTATTTTTATAAAAAAAATTTTATTGTATTGAAAATCTTTTTATAAATACTCCAATACACTAGTAACATTTAAAAAAAATCTTCTCACCTAGAGATTTCGTAGGTATCACTACTCGAAATACCTTTGAATCTCATCGTAGGATAAAAATTTTCTTTTCTTACATTTTTTTATTAATTAAATTATTTAAGGTTTATTTTTATTGTTATTTTTTTAGTTTATTTTAAAATTGTCAGAATTATAAGAATTTTAGTAAAATAAAATTTATTCTAACAAATTTAAATATTTTAATATGCATAAACATTATAAAAATAATATATAAAAAAATAAAAATATATTTTTTTACCTGAACTAGACCGGTTAATGGTCAGGTCAATGCGGGTCCGATCAATTCAATGACTCAGATCGGTCTGGTTGGTTCAACGGTTCAATGCTGGTCTAGTTCGATCTAGAACAATTCGGTTGGACTGATCAGAAGCTGAAGGGATGCAGGTCACCGAGTCGAGTCACGGGTTGACGCGTGGATCCTCAAAGGCTCAGAATGACGTCGTTTTGGACCTTTATTGAAACGATGGTGTTTTGGTCTTGGCAGTTTATATAAAAGGTCCAAAAAAATATTTTTTGATCATTCTCTCCACTTTAAAAAAAAAAGAACCTCTCCCTTCTCTCCTTTTAGACCAAAACCCAATGAGGCTGGCCAGTGATCGTCATCGCCGCTGGTCGCCAATCGCCAGTGATCGTAAAACCCCAAAAAAGATCAAAATATTTTCTCTCAACCTCTTAAACCCAGATCCAATCTCTGTTTCACCTAAAAGTGTCCCAAACAACATAAATCTGACCTAAAAGTTTCGGCCACAAATATTTTTTTACATTATTTTTTTTTGTTAACACTGTGATCCTCGTTTCTAGATGCTGCTGTTTTTGTGTTTGTATGTGTTTGGTTTGCTTTGAATTTTTTTTTTTACAGAAAGTTCTTTTTATGAATCTGGCAAACTTTTTTTTTACAGGGTTTCAAGTTTTTTTTTTCGATCTCTTCCTCTCTTTTTTCATCGATCTTTCTCTCTTTTCTTACAGGTAACAAGCTCTATTTATAGAGCTTTCTGGGATTCAAATCTCATAGTTTCAACCCAAAATCCACGCTGCCAAGTTAGGCAATGTGTCAGGCGACTATCGGTGGTGATGGTGGCTGAGATTTTAGACTTTCGATGATAGTGCATTTAATGTACTCATACTTTGATCAAACTGAATCGAATAAAAGAAAAAGAAAAAGGAAAAAAAAAGAAAAAATAATAATAAAATGATGTTTACAGCTGTCCCTCTTTGCTTATTTTTGAGAATCAAGAATAAGACAAAGACAAACAAACAACCATTTTGTTCAAAAAAAAGAAACATTTAGCATAATTTTTTTTTTAACGTTCCAAAAGTTTAACAACATTTTTGAAAATTTAAAAGGCTCCTCTGAGCATAGGCACAACAATTTAAAAAAAAATAAAAAAAAACTTTTCTAAGTAGAGACTTAACAATTTTTAAAAATTTTAAAAGAAGTTCCTCTAAGCAGAAGTTCAACAACTTTTAAAAATTTTAAAAAAAAACTCCTCTAAGCAGAGACTCAACAATTTTAAAAATTCATCTTGAAAAAACTCATTTCAGCAGAGGTTCAATAACTTTAAAATCTCATCTTGAAAAAAGCTCCTCTTAGCAGAGGCTCAACAACTTTAAAAATCTCATCTTGAAAAATGCTCATCTCAGTAGAAGCTCAACAACTTGAAAAAAAAATCTTATCTTAAAAAAAGTTTCTTTCAGCAAAGGCTCAACAACTTTAAAAATCTCAACTTGAAAAAGACTTCGCTCAATAGAGGCTTAACAACTTTAAAAATCTCATCTTGAAAAAAACTCCTTTCAATAGAGGTTCAACAACTTAAAAAAAAATCTTTTGAAAAAGGCTCAATAACTTTAAAAATCTCATATGTTCTCGAACTCGAGTTCTTATCTTTGAACAAGTAAATTTTTCTTTTCTGAAATCTTTTGTTTGATTATTATTTTCATCCGAATATCAAAATCTTATTTTTTTATTAAGAAATGAAAAGTCTCTATCTTTATTTTAACTATTCATTGATGCATGTACTGAATGCTCTAAATGTAATGTTGCATGTAATGCAATCAAAATTATTCATTGTAGTAAAAAAGTTCTCGAAATCTTTCACTTTTTGCTTCTTTATTAGAATTCTCGACAATTACCATATGACCAATCTATTCTTAACATCTGACCATTGTATTTTTCCCTAACAATACTTTTCTTCTTCAAAAGTCTACAACATTAATGTCTCATCATGCCTTTCTCATCCTTTTTCATCTGTTTTTGTCAACTTTTAAAAAGTAATACTGAAATCTTTCATGTTTGTTTTCTTTTTCATCATTTTAAGTTCAAGACAAATAAAATGTAATCACACATTTCTCCTATTTGTACAGTGCACAAAAATATCAAATGAGAATAAAGGAATGGATAGGCATTATTTCTAAAGAAAAGATAGCATACTTAATAAATGCATGACAAAGTGTTTGAGTCAAATAAGGATGCCCCAAATAATGATCATAAGATAATTACCAACAAAATATTCTCAAATTCTTTTTCTAAAACTAAATCAGATGATTTTTTTTATCTTTCAGAGTTCGTCAAACTACAATTGCCCTGTGTTGTAAGTACATCTAAGCCACATTTTCAGGTTTTCAGCTTAAATAAGTCATTATTTTTCTTTTTTTTGACTTTTTTTTTTAAGCAAAATATTTTTTATAGCATCTAAATTTATTGGAGTAGGTAAATCACTTTCATCCATCTCTATCAAAATCAATGCCCTATCAGAAAAGGCTTTTTTCACCACATACGGGCCTTCTCAATTTGGTGTCCATTTTTTTTTATTGTCATGTTGATTTGGAAGGATCGTTTTTAGCACTAAGTCTCCTTCCCTAAAGTGACGATGACGAATTTTCTTGTCATGTGCTCTCATCATCCTATTTTGATATAATTGACTATGACAAAGTGCTATAGGTCTTTTCTCTTCAATGAGATTTAATTGCTCGTAACAATTTTGAACCCTTTCTACTTCCTCTAACTCTACCTCCATCAAGACTCTTAGCAAGAGAATTTTCACTTCGATTGGTAGCACAACTTCCATTCCATATACCAAAGAGAACGAAATGGCCCTAGTAGATCTTTGGACTGATGTTCTATAAGCATGGAAAGCAAAAAGTAACTTCTTATGTCAATCTTTGTAAGTATCAATCATTTTTTTCAAGATTCTTTTGACATTCTTATTTGCAGCCTCCACTACCTCATTCATCTTTGGACGATATGGTGCCGAATTATGATGATGGATCTTGAATTGAATGCACACTTCATTCATCATTTTACTGTTCGAGTTTTTGGCATTATAAAAAATAATGATTTTTGGAAGCCCATACCAACATATTATCTCTTTTTTTATGAACATGCATACCACAGATTGGGTTACACTAGCATATGATGTAACTTTTACCCACTTTGTGAAGTAATTAATCATCACAAAGATGAATCTATGCCTATTTAAAACTTTTAGAGTAATAGGACCGATGATATCCATGCCCTACATAAAGAATTGCTATGAAGGAGCCAAAACGTGTAATGTTGTTAGAGGCGCGTGAATCTTGTCAGCATAGATTTGACATTTATAACATATTTTGGTATAATCAATATAGTCACTTTCCATTGTTAACCAATAATAGCCAGCTCTCATAATTTGTTTAATCATATGACCATTTGTATGTGCCCCACAAATTCCATCATGCACTTCTTCAATAATCCTCATTGCTTCAGCTGCACTCAACATCTTAAGAGCATTTGATCTTGACCCATTTTATAGAGGACATCTACATCTAAGAAAAAACTCATAGCCAATCCTCTAATAGTCCTTTTATCATTTTTTGTTGCATGTTCTGAATATTGCTAGCTTTTAATGTATTACATAATGTCATGATACCATAGTTTCCCATCAACTTTTTCTTCAATACCTAAGCAATGTGCTGGTACATCATTCAGGATTAGATCTCAATATTCGTATCTATTTTAATCATTGCAGCTAGAATAGCCAGTGCGTCAACAATTTAATTATCCTTTCTAGGTAAATGCTCAAATTAAACTTCTTCAAATTGCTTAACCAACTTATAGATGTAATTATGGTACCATATCAACTTGAAATCTCTTGTTTCCCATTCTCCTCGCAACTGATAAATGATTAAAGCTGAATCTCCAAACACATCTAACACTTTTGATCTTCTTTTCAATCACTACTCGTAGACCTATAACACAAACCTCGTATTCAGCCATATTGTGCAATTGAAATTCAACCTGACCGTGATGTGATAATAGTGCCCATCAGGAGATATTAAAATTACCTCAATACCATGGCCTAAAGCGTTAGCAGTTCCATCAAAATACATCCTCAAAGATTTTTCAACAGGTTCATTTTCTTTAATGGCCATTACATCTTCATCAGGAAAATCTAATTTCATTGGCTCATAATCTTCGACTGCATGATCAGTAAGAAATTCGGTTATTGTACTCCCTTTAATAGCCTTTTGAGTTATATAAACAATATCATATTCTGAAAGCATAATTTACCATCGTGCTATTCTCTCTATCAATGAGAGCTTCTCGAAAATATACTTAATAGGATCCAATTTCACTATGAGCCAAGTAGTGTGGTAAAGCATGTATTGTCTAAACTTTTGAGCTGTCCAAGCCAATACACAACACATATTTTCTAATGGTGAATACTTGGACTTGTAATCAGTGAATTTCTTACTCATGTAGTAGATTGCTTGTTCTTTCTTGTTGGTTTCATCTTTTTGCCCCAACATACATCCCTTTGAATTTTCATGCACTATTAAGTATAAAATCAAAAGTTTCCCCAGAGCGGGGCAGTATCAAAACGAGAGAATTCGATAAGTATTATTTGATTTTGTCAAAAGCTTCTTGGCATTCATCATTCAATTCTCCTGGATCATGTTTTTTAAGAAGCTTGAAAATGAGATCGCACTTGTAAGTGAGTTGAGAGATGAAGCAAGTAATATAATTCAATCTTCTCATAAAGCTTCGCACCTCTTTCAAGGTACGAAAAGGGGATAAATTCTGAATAGCTTGTATCTTATCTGGATCAACTTCGATTCCTCTTTCACTAACCATAAAGCCCAATAGTTTTCTTGATTTATCACCAAATATACATTTGACAGGATTCAACGAAGAATACTTGGATTCATACTCCGTGAACTTTTTACTCAGATAGTAAATAGCTCTCTCCTTTCGACTAGCCTCGTCTTGCTGCCCCAGCACACATCCCATCGAATTTTCACATACAGTTAAATATAAGATTAAAAGTTTCTCTAAAATAGGTGGCACCAATACTGGAGAGTTTGATAAATATTGCTTAATTTTATCAAACGCCTCTTGACATTCTTCATTCCATTTTCCAGGATTATCTTTACGGAGAAGCTTAAAGATGGGATCACATTTGTAGGTCAGTTGAGAGATGAACCGAGAAATGTAGTTCAATCTCTCCAAAAAACTTTGAACTTCTTTTGGTGTGCTAGGAGGTGACAAATTCTGAATGACCCGTTATCGGGATCGACTTTAATTCTTCTTTCACTGACTATGAAGCCTAGCAACTTCCTTGATTTTACCTCAAATGTGCACTTGGCTGGATTTAATTTTAGCTGAAATTTTCTCAACCTCTCAAATAACTTTCTGAGGTTGATGACATGATCTTCATCCCCACAAGACTTTGCAATCATATCATCTACATACACTTCAATCTCTTTGTGCATCATGTCATGGAAGAGTGTTACCATGGCCCTTTGATATGTTGCCCCAGCATTCTTTAACCTAAAAGGTATGACTTTGTAGCAGAAAGTTCCCCACATGGTCACGAAAGTAATCTTCTCCATATCATTTGCAGCCATCTTTATCTGATTATACCTCGAGAAACCATCCATAAAGGAAAAAATCGAATGCTTAGCCGTGTTATCTACTAGTGTGTCAATATGAGGCAAAGAAAAGTTATCCTTTGGGCTAGCCTTATTCAAGTCCCGATAGTCCACACACATTCGTACTTTTCCATCTTTTTTAGAAACTGGGACTATATTGGCTACCCATTCTGGGTACTTAGCCACTTGTAGAAAACCTACATCAAATTGTTTATTCACCTTCTCTTTAATCTTTAGTAGTATTTTGGGCTTTATCCGTTTCAATTTCTGTTGACCTGGCTTACATTCTGGCTTTAGAGGCAATCTGTGCTCCACTATCTTTGTGCTCAACCCTGACATATCCTGATAAGACCAAGTAAATATATCTATAAATTCTCGAAGTAGGTCTGCCAATCGTTGCCTATCTTCAGATGAAAGTGAAGTGCCTACTCTGACCTCTTTTTTATTTTTTTCATTTCCCAGATTCACTAAGTCCACTACCTCTTGATGAGGCTCAATTGGCTTATTTTCTTGTTCAATCATCCTCATTAAGTCCGAAGGCATAACATATTCTTCAGAATTCTCTTCATTGTCAAGTTCATCAGTATTAATCGAATTCTCAAAGCTAACCTCTTGATTGTTATCATGATTATCTTCATGTTCATTTAAAGACCTAAAATTGAATGAAATAGGATATGTTGGCAAGATGTGCTTGGAAAGATGGAAATAATGAAGGCATAAGAAAAAATGAATGAAAATGCATCGTTTCTATTTTTTATTAAAAATAATAAATGATGAATGGCCCAAACAAAAAAAGATCACCCCATAGCCTTGGGCAAAAGCTATTGAGATGTTACAATTACATTGTGTCAAAATCAAAAGTCAAAGGCATTTTGATGGCACTCCAATTGTTCAACTCATAATCTGGTGGACAAAGGTGAACCCACTCATCTTGATTAACCCTCACTTCATCTTCAATAGCATTAATGGTTAACTGGGCAAAATCGTCCTTCACACTTTTCCTTGCATCTGGGTTCATGAATCCTTCAAAATTGAAGGTTTCATACAAGTGTGGGATAAACATCAGTCTTATTGCCTTTCTTGATGGCCTTCTTTTGACTTCTCACTCTGCCATCTCATAGCCTAGGCCTGCCCTGTTGCTATTGTCCACTATTTTTGGAGGTTCTTTAATTCCTTGTAAATTTTTGCCTAGCCCAAGTCTTGGACACCAGCCTTTGTTGATGATTTGACTCACCATTATCTTTGAAAAAGACTGACTTTGAGATCCTTTTCCTACAGAATTGACCAACTCAAAAGATCGATAGGAGCATTCCAATGCTTCTTCGGTAGTCTCTACATATGGAGTGTTCAATGGTTGAGTCACCAACATGTCTTTCTCCCCAACTACCACTACCAATTGACCTTCTACATTGAACTTGATCTTTTGATACAAAGTAGAGGGCACAACTCCTGTCATATGAATCCATGGCCTTTCCAACAGACAGTTATAGGATGGAGAGATATCCATCACTTGGAATTTTATATTGAAGGTGCATGGCTCAATTTGTAAAGGCATTTCAATATCCCCCAAGACTTCTTTTTTGGTTCCATCAAAGGCTCTCACAATCATCTGACTGTCCTTCATATGAGAGTAATCAATGGGTAACCTTGCCAAAGTTGACATAGGCATGACATTGATGGCAGAACCATTATCGATAAGGATTTTGGCTATGATATGGCTATTACACTTTACTGTGATATGCAGAGCCTTGGCATTTTTTTTTCTTCCAAAAAAATCTCATCACTAAATGAAATATGATTTGGCATAACTAGATTTCCAGCCAAGTGGTTCATATATTCGACAGACACATTATGTGCCACATATGCCTGATGTAACACTTTTAACAGGGCGTTTCGATGTGGCTCTGAGTTCAGCAACAATGATAACAATGAGATTCGAGCTGACATTTTATTTAACTGTTCCACAACTGAATATTCGTTATGTTTCACCAGCTTCAGGAATTCACAAACCTCTCTTTCTAATACTGGCTTTGGTTGATCTTCTTCAAGTTCTATCTCTGGATTATTCTGTCTTTCCCCTTCTTTAGCCTTCTCTCTTCTAGCCCTCTCTAGCATTTCTGAGGTGTAACATCTCCCACTTCGAGTAATGCCTCATACACCAGTAATATTGGAAGCATCGACCTTGAAGACCTCTTTTTTCTGTCCCTGAACTACAGTGTCACAGCCATATCTCCAAGGTACAGCTTTATCATCTTTATATGGGAAAAGAGTTGAGACTTTAAAAGTTACTGACCTGGGGATAAGTTTATCTATGACTGACTTTGGTTTGTTCCCACATTGAATTGTCACTGGTTTGGGAAACAGCTTTTCAGGCCTATTAGTCATGTACACCTTAGCATTTTTCAAGTCTTCTTTTTCTTCGTAGGCCTCCATCTGATATGAATCCAAGAATTTTTGAACCTCTTGGTGAAACTGCTCACAGGTTTCAATGGAATGACCTACTGCCCCACTATGATACTTACAATTAGTATCAGCTATATATGCTCCATGATAGCTGTGTGGACTTACTAGTTGTATCATGTCTGCTCTTCGTAAAATATCAAACAGTTGGTCGAGATGTGTCTTAATATCTGCCACTTTCTTCTTCACATGATGTTCCTGTTCTTCACCTATAGCATTCACATTATGATTTGGCAAAAGATTGCCATTAACATTTGATGCAGTCATCCCTCCAGTATCAAAACAAATCATCCCATCCTTGATCAACTGTTGCACTTTGTGTTTCAGGGTAGTGCAATTTTCGGTAGAGTGACCAGCAATCTCATAATGGTAGTCACAGTGAGCGGTGGAATCATACCACTTGGGGTAAGGTGACTTGGAGGGTTCCAATTTACTTGGAGCAATCAAATGATTGTTGTAGAGCTTCTTATACAACTCCATATAAGTCATTGAAATTGGGTCAAAAACAGGTTTTTCATGAGTGGTTCGTTGCTCCCGCGAGCCATCAACAAGGTTAGTTGGGCGATTTTGTGATTTTGAGGTAAGTTGAATGTTAGGATTGTACATGGTATTTTGGGGTCTAGAAGAGGTTTGATAGGTTTGGAGGTATAGTGGTTGTGTAAATGGTTAGTATAGGTGAAAGGAAGTGTTATTTACAGCGAGGTGATATGGCAAATATTCTGGTGAGGGATAATGTGAATAACCTCTAAATTGCTGTCTATCAAAGCTCACAGCCTGAGCTTCAGTTTTTTTTTTCTTCGGGACCCTTTTGCTAGATGCTTCATTTTCTTCTAGCTTACCATTCTTGATGGCGCTTTCAATGATTTCTCTCGAGATTACCATATCGACAAAATTCTTTGTTGCATTCCCTATCATTTTTTCATAATAGGAAGGTTTTAAAGTGCTAACAAATAGCACTGTAGTTTCTTTCTCGATCAGAGAAGACTGTACCTGAGAAGTAATATCTCTCCACCTCTAAGCATACTCTTTAAAAGACTCATTTGCCTTTTTCTTCAGATTCTGCAAAGACAAACGATCTGGGGCCAAATCGATGATATGTCGATATTGACTGATAAAATCATGTGTCATATCACTCCAAGAGTGAATGCGAGTCCTATCCAGCTGAACATACCATCTGGTCACAGAGCCAGTAAGATTGTCCTGAAAACATGCATCAAGAATTTTTCATCATGCGCATGAGCTGTCATCTTTTTGTAATGCATGGTGATGTGAGTTTTGGGGCACTTTGTACCGTCATATTTTTCAAATTTCGGTACTTTGAACTTATGAGGGATAACCATATTAAGAACTAGGCAGAGCCCAACAGCATCAACTGGCCCATAAAAACTAAATCCTTTCACAACCCTTAGCCTTTGCTCTAGCATGCTAATCTTGAAACTTTCTTCAGCTTTCACTCTCATCTTTTCCTTCTCTTTCTTTTAAATCATCTAGATCAGGAATTGGTTCTGCTGCCTTTTCAGTGAAGACAGGATTTATATAGCTATTATACTGCCCTGGGTTGAAAGCTGATGGCATTCCAGGATATGTTGGATATGCGAAGTGTTGTGGGGGACCTCTTGGCAGACTGGCTTGAGGTGGGCCAAAACCTGGAGGGTAAAGGGTCAGCCACTTCTTGTAATGGGGAATTTGCTGGCTTGTACTTCTTCAACTCTTTTTTTTATTCATGTTATTAAGAGCCTCCAGAATCTTGCTTAGCTCACTTTCAATCTTCTCTTGGCTTTTTCTATCTTTTCAAATCTATGGGAATTTTCTCTCCATTTGCCTTGCTCTGATCTTGTGTTGTATGGATGAGCAAGATTTTCACTAGATGAAGCTATCTTGGGACCTTGAGTACCATATCTCAGAATTAGTAAATTGGCATGATCATCATATGATTACTTTGTTAAATGTAATGAATGAGAATGCAATGAATGAAAAATGTATGTATACAAAAAACATTTACCTTAAAACGGTATTCAACTAAAAAATTTCATTTATTTCAAAAAACTTTGATCTACATTGAATTTATCATCCTAGAATTATAACCATAAAATTGTTTGATCTGTTCATACTAGGCCTTGACTTCTTCTATGAAGTTCAACAGACACTGTCCATGTTCTCCTACTAGGGCCATTACTTGTCTTAATGCTTCTGCTTCTTCCACTATCTCTCTTGCCTTACACACCCCTTTATGAATTTAGGTTGTTAAGTGCTCAATGTATCTCTACCTTCCTAAGTTCTCCTTTTTACCACACCAGACTTGGTATGATAATTCTCTATGTTCTCTAACCAATGCAGTGATGTGGTCTCCTTGTTCATCCAACCTTTGACTTAGGCTGCTCAAATAACTGTTTAACATGTTAATTTTTGCCTGTGCTTCGGTACTTTCTTCTTCCAATTCGACATACTCTTGCTTCAGTCTTGTATTTTCCTCAGTCAACTCGATAATGATTATCTCTTTAGCTCTTTCTCTCACACATAGCCTCTTATGCTCTTGGTGTAACCTTGCTAGATCTTCAGTAGCTGTATCTCGTTCTCTAGCAATCTTGTGAACTTTAACTTTATAATTTTCGGCTCTACCTTTCCACTGGGCTTTTTCTTCTTAAAGTTATTGAATCTCTTTCTTTAACTTGATCTTTTCAAACTCAAATTCTTTTGTTGCCAGCTCTAACTCTGATGGTATCTCTTCAGGTTTTTCTTCTGTTGGTGGTTGAGAGATTTCATAAGTGAATACCATTTCTTGTCTTCTCTTTGTTCTCCAAACCAAGTAACCTGGGGTAACTTTTTCAATGAATGGTCCAGGACTCACTCTTTGGAGATTTTTTCATGCTTTGATCATCTTATTCATTCTTTGAAATGCTTTAGGCTCACTGTAAGAGAAATCCAACTGATGAAGCCTATAAGTCATAAGAATGAACTGTTCTCCCCCTAATTACCTTCTCACTAGGAGTGGTACATAATTCGTCACTCCCCATAAATTCAGAAGCGAAACTACTGTACTATCTCCACATTGGTATAACATAGGCTCACGGTTCATCCATGGGGCTAACCATCTCACCCTGGCATTTTCTAATTTTTGTAAGAAAGTTATCCATTCTTGTTTAGGCTTCCGCTTTGACCATTAACTTTCACAAAATTCCTTGATTGAAAAACGATTACGGATGTAAATCTTCGAGAAAGCACCATTTTCTTGTTCAAAATGGCTTTTCATTCACACGTACAATAACTGTATGCATCCTATGAAATGCCCTCCATTTCAACGACAATAACTGAAAGATCTGATAGTCTCTGCTAATATTACTGTCGAAGGATTACATCCATTGATCACACTTTCGAAGAAGTCAACCACCTGCTATCTCAATGTCTCAAAACCTTTGAAAAGATTACCAGTTCGTATATAGCCAAGGCAAATATGTCTAACCCCTGTTCTTCATTGACGTGTTGCATCAGAAACTCATGAAAAAACTTTCAAGGTAGGCAAACATGTTCTTGTTTCTTCTTTGTATGAGAATCCACAACTTTCTTGTCTATCCTCATGAGTTGAGCCAAACTTTTACGAAATTTTGACTTATGTTTTTTGACATATATCTTGTCAGGAGTTTTTAGATACAAACCCAATAAGACCCGAATATTCTTCTATGGTGAGAGTCATATCAGCTTCTTTAAAAATGAAACACCTGTATACAGGATCCCAGAATTATGTTGCAGCTCTAATTAGTTGATCATCAACAGCCACTGCTAGAAGGTGTGCTATATGCCAATGTTTCTGGCAAAACTGCTCTTATCTTGACGGACTCATCTTCTTCCAGATATCCACTAAATCTTCTAAATTATTCTGTTTGAAGAGGATAGATGTTTTTTGAGATAGAGTAGACTCATACCCAATTAATAAGCAATCTTTCATCTTCAGTTGAGTCTTTTCTGACAGGGCCCTTACTTCATTAGGTGTCCCACAAGGTGTTAATACTGATGAAAAACAGACTAAGCGTTCATTGGTATCCATGAAAAAAGATTTGTTGAAGACCATTTTTCAGGCAAATGTTCTTTATGCAACTTTATGAGATGCGCATGAACCAATGCAAAAGAAAAAAAAAAAGTTAGTATACCCAAAAAAAAGAATAAATGACTAAGTAAATTTAAACATCACACAAAGTAAAAAGGATGAATCCTATGCTTTTGGTTAATTCTAAAAGGGAAGAGTGATGGCTCTATCTATAGGTTAGGCACTCTTAAAGTTCACTATATGCGATTTTAGGGTCAAAATCTAAAGGTCCTCAAATTGTTCCTTACATCCTTGTGCATCACAGACTAGTAAGGCACCCTAATCCTCACCCATTACAGGCTACAAGCGAAAAAGGTTCAATTTGAGTGAGAGTATTTCGCGAGCCACTGCGGAGGCATTAGACCTCACGAAAGCAATAGGTACTTTACTCCCTCCTAGAGGGACGGAGCTCGGGTGTACAGCTCATTTTATGCATATGCATATGAATGACATGATTAACAAAGTAAATAAACATGAATGAACAATAATACATATATATAAAAAGGTTCAATTTTATTAGGCTTTTGGATAACACAAATTATTTGCTGGCCTGACTCTCAACGTCCCCAGTAGAGTCGTCAAGCTGTCATAACATCTAGATCCGAGGATCTATCGCTAGACATTGACTTATAAAAGAGTCGCCACCAATCTTTTCTTTTTCTAGGTGTGATTGACCACCTATAAAATCTGTCCTTTTAGGGAACACCTAAGTTTAAAGGTCCCTAAAAGAATAGGTTCAGGTCTACTAATCAGAACAGGATTCAAGAGTTCGGTTACGTGTGAGGAAGGTTATAGCACCCTCACAACGGCCATCAAAAGATGGTACCAACTTAAATTTGTGTTATCCAAAAGCCTTAAAATTTTACCAAGTAATTAATTATTGAAAATTATTCTCAATTGACTCTAATACTTTTAGCAAAAAATTGAAAAAATTTCCTCACCTCAAGAGTATGCAAGAAAAACTACTGTTTCACTTGCAGAGGCTCCGTCGTCAAATTAATTAAAGAAAAATCAAAATCAAAATCAAAATCAAAATAGAAAGTAAGGAAAGAATGATTGTTCTTGTGTAGGAAAAATTGATACTTTCAACTTTTCCCTAAAATTATTTTTCGAAAATTTTGATTTTCAAGAAAAATTGATACTTTAAACTTTTCCTCAAAAATATATTTTTTTGAAACTTTATTTCCAAGAAAAATTGATATTTTCAACTTTTCCTCAAAATCTTTTTTTTTTGAAAATTTATTTTTAAGAAAAATTGATACTTTCAACTTTTCCCTAAAGATATTTTCTTTTAAAAATTTTTTATTTTTATTTAAAGAAAATAAAATAAAATAAAAGTGAAAAACAAAAATAAAAATAAGATAAAGATAAAAAAATATTAAATAAATCTAATCTAATAAATAAATGAATAAATAAATAAAAAAATAAATAAAAAGAATTCCAAAAAAAAAAAAAACCTGGAGCAGCTTGGCTATCGGCTCGGCTCAAGGAAAAAAAACGGCTCAGGGGGGACGGCTTGGAGCTCGGCTCGGCTCGACTCGGCTCAGCTCGGAGGGGGCAGGCACGCGCGGGTCAGGAAGCGGGTCAACGCTAGGGTCGGGTCGGGTTTCGACAAAACGCACGGATCTTCTGGGTCACTTAAAGCCAAAACGACGTCATTTCGAGAGGGTATAAAAGGCAGTTCCCTTCGTTTTCAGCAGAAACCTTCTCCCCTCTCTCTCTCCTCTCTCTTTTTTCTCTCCCTTCTCTCTAAAGGCTGAAGAACACCGGTGGAATTTTCGTCGAATTTTGGAAAATGTCACCGAAATCTGAAAATTTCACCGGAAGTTCGTCGAGAGTTGGTCGGAAGATCATCGATTTCTGGGATTCTTCGTCGAAAACTGGACAGGTCCCCGGAAACTTCAAGGTTGGTCGAAATTTTCGTCAAAAAACTCAAACTTCGTCGGAAAATTCACCGAAATCTGGAATTTTCAAAAAATCCCAGAAAAAAAATCGCCAAAAATTCTAAAAAAAATTCTTTTCACTCCCAGAACACTCCTAAACCCTTTCTTAGCTCTCTATACGCCCCTATTCTCTCAATCAGTAGCTTTTGCTTACTGTTTTCTCTGTGTGTAGCATCTGTTCCAGGAGTCCCTTTTATAGGGATTGATTAAAAGTTTCTGATCAATCTCAATTCCTCTTTGGACGGGGATTCAATCTTTGAATCCAATCTGGACTCTTCCAATTGAATCCCCATTCCTAGTAGGATTCTTCAGCTTCAATCCCAGCCCTCTAAAATCAAATAAAAAAAATAATAGATAATTAGAAAAGATAGGATAAATAAAAAATAATAATAATAATATCAGATATACAAAAAATCAGATAAACGAAACAAGGAAAAAAATTATTAACAGATAATACAATAAGATAAATAAAAAAAATATTACAAGAAAAAAATAAAAATAATAATAAATAAATTATAATATATAATAAATATAGAACTATATAAATAAAATACATATAAATATTAACAGAAAAAAAAAAAATAAATAAATAAGTAAAAATATACATATAATAATAATAAATAATAAAATACATAAAATACACAAGAAAAGAAAAGAAAAGAGAAAAAAAAATAATACAAAGTAAAAATTGCATTGGGCTTACCTATTTGGGCCAGGCCCAATTGATCTGGGCTATGACCCAATTGGGTGTCTACATTTATTATTATTTTTTTAGTATATTTTAAAATTATCATAATTATAAGAATTTTAATAAAATAAAATTTATTCTAACAAATTTAAATATTTTAATATGCATAAACATTATAAAAATAATATATAAAAAAATTCAAAAAATTTTTTTTTACCTGAACCGAACTAATCAACGGTCTGATCAACACGGGTCTGATCAGTTCGACGACTCGGACCGATCTGATTGATTCCACTATTCAACGTTGGTCTGGTTCGATCTGAAACGGTTTGACTGGATCAATTAGAGGCTAAAGAGATGCAGCTCACCGGGTCGGGTGCACGAACCCCGAGTCACATCACGGGTTGACGCATGAATCTTCAGGGCTCAAAATGATGTTGTTTTGGACCTTTATTGAAACGACGTCGTTTTGATTTTGACAGTTTATATAAAAGGTCCAAAAAAAATGTTTCGATCATTCTCTCCTCTTTCAGAAAAAAAACCTCTCCCCTCTCCCTTTTTAGACCAAAACCCAATGGGGCCAGCCGGTGGTCATCACCACCGTCACTACCGTCGATCGTCAGTCATCGATCGCCATTGCCATTGATCGTAAAACCCCAAGAAAGATCAAAATGTTCCTTTCAACCCCCTAAACCTAGATCCAACCTCTGTTTCACCTGAAAGTGTCCCAAACAATGCAAATCTAGCCTGAAAGTTTCGGCCACAATTTTTTTTTGTTTTTGTTTTATTTTTTGCTGGCGTTGTGGTCCTCGTTTCCATAGACTGTTTTTTCTGTGTTTGTATGTGTTTGGTTTTCTTTGGATTTTTTTTTTACAGAAAGTTTTTTTTTTTGAATTTGGCAAACTTTTTTTTTTGTGCAGGGTTTCGGGTTTTTTTTTTTTTTTCAATCTCCTCTCTTTTTTAATTGATCCTCCTCTCTTTTCTTGCAAGTAGCAAGCTCTATTTATAGAGCTTTCTGGAATTCAAATCTCAAATTTTCTGGGTTCAAATCCTAGATTTTCAACTAAAAATCCACGCTGCTAAGTTAGACAGTGTGTGAAAAGGCTGTCGATGGTGGCGGCGGCTAAGATTTTGGACTTTCAATGATAGTGCATTTAATGTACTCATATTTTGGTCAATTTGAATCGGATAAGGGAAGAAGGAGAAGGAAAAAGAAAGAAAAAAAATAGAAAAATAGAAAAAAAAAGAATATTAATAATAATAATAATAATAAAATGGTGTTTACATATGGAAGACTTCTTCAATTTCTCCATTTGTTGTTGACTTGATCCATTAAGGAGTTGCTTTAAATACTACCGGTAGTGTTTACAGAGCTTATTCAGGAACAAAATTTTAATTCTTAGACAGTCCTACAGAAAAGGCAATCTTTTCATGGGTTGTTCTCGAACTGAGGAAGGATATAGAGAAGATGAAGAAAAGTTTTGCAATACGCCAAGTTGAAGACTTCAATTCTAAGAAAAAACAAAGTGGGGTTTTGATTGGGAAGAGCGATGATGGCACTGTCCATGTTCACTGGAAAGGAGCCGCTGAGATGATTCTAGCAATATGCTCAACCTACTATGATGCTTTTGGATTCGTGAAAGATCTCAATGATAAAGAAATTATGAAATTTAAGCAAATTATTCAAGGTAGGGCTGCAAGCAGCCTCAGGTGCATTGCTTTTGCCCATAAACAAGTTCCACAAGAAGAGTACGAAAATCTAAAAGAACAAAAAAGGCTTAAAGATGATAGCTTGGTCCTATTAGGACTGGTGGATATAAAGGATCCATGCAGACCTGGAATGAAGAAAGCTGTAGAAGATTGCCAATATGCTGGAGTAAACATCAAAATGATCACTGGCGGCTATGTTTTCACTGCAAGAGCCATATTTGCCAAATGTGGGATTCTTAGGCGTGGTGAGGACATTTCAATTGATGTGGTGGTTGAAGGTGAGGAATTCAAAAATTATACACCACAAGAGAGAATGGAGAAAGTAGAAACGAAGATGCATTGACAGGATTGAAAGTGATTGGGTTTGGTGGAAACTTATTTATTTATTGCTCAATTCATATAACTTTTATTCACTTATTTATTTATTGCTCAATTTGCTCAAAAAAATTCAACAAGGAATAGATGGGTAATTTTCTATTCATAATAAAATTCAATTCAAATAAATTAATATTTAATAATAATTTGGGCATCTCAACCATATGAGTGCTCGGTTTTGGGTTTTTATTGGGGTTTTAGCTGTTGTTGTTTTATCAAAGTTATGAATGATTCTTATAAAGATAAACTATTTTAATATATTGTATGACTATGCTCCAAGTATTTTTAATAATGGACTTTAATCAATGATTATAATTGAAATTATATTAGCTCTAGGATGTAACCCTCACAACTTGAAAATGGAAATTTGGTTTATGAATATTGGGGCTGTTACTTAGAATTCATTTATATAAATTGTTAGTGGGTGGTTCCATTGTAGTTCTGGGGCTTGCAGACACATTCATCTTACTTGGCATGGCCTTTGATTCGCCTAAGGTATGGGAAAACACATAAACTAAAAGATGTATATCTAGCACATCGTAGGAAAACATCCTAAAACCTGTAAAGCAATGTTGTGCTACTTCTAGCTTTCTTTTTTTTTTTTTAATTATTCATACAGATGAATGCTTGGCACACTTGAAAGAGGAGCTTAATTAAGTAGAGGCTGAAAGTGCTAAGATTTCTAACAAAATTGAAGATCTTTCAACAAATCATATTGAAGGTGAGGCCTCATTGACTTGGGTTTGATTTTCACATGCAATTACTCTTAAATGCTTTTCCTTTCGCTGATTTACCTTTGTCTTCTATTTTTATAGAATCAAATATACTGGAAGGCAATCTTGAAGCCTTGAAATGTGCATTGGATTCTATTGCATCTCAGGTTTGGTTCTCCTATGTTATTTCATTTTGTAAAGCAATCTTAAAGGGTTGAAAGGCATTCAGTTTGAAATCAATTTGGAACTCAAATTTTAACAGTTAGCTTTTTTACTTTTTCTCTGTTATAGGGTTTGGAGAAAGTAGAAGAGGACCCATGCCTCGACTCTTTTATGAATGATGAAGATCAATCAGTTCTGATGGATGCAAATGAAGAGCAAATTTTTGAGGTTTTTTGGTTTCTTCTTGCTTGTTTCTTGAATACTGCTTTAGATTTAAACTGATGGCTGAACTTAAACTGAAGTCTATATGCTAATGATGTATGTTAAATTCTTTTGAGTTGTAAATGGTGCTCCACATTTTACTTAAACGTACAATATTCTTCTATTTACGCATGTCAGATTTTGGAACTAGAAAGTCAGATTGAGAAGAACAATTTAATTTTAAAGTCTTTGTAGGATTTTAATTTTAATTCTTTGCAGCTTTAATTATTTTTACTTTGGTTATATGCGTTCTATATCATTACCTTTTGCCCACTACGTACTTTTCTTTTTTTTTTTTTTTTTTTTCAGATTAGATGTCTTAGAATAGATTGAAGATGCATTGACACGTTTGAAAGTGAGTGGGTTTGATGGAAACTTATTTATTTATTGTTCAATTCATATAACTTTTATTCACTTATTTATTATTGTTCAATTTGCTCAAAAAAAATTCAACAAGGAATAGATAGGAAATTTTCTATTCACAATAAAATTCAATTCAAATAAATTAATATTTAATAACAATTTGGACATCTTAATCATATGGGTGATTGATTTTGGGCTTTTATTAGGGTTTTAGTTGGTTTATCAAGTTATGCATGATTCTTACAAAGATAAAATATTTTAATATATTGTATTACTATGCGCCAAGTATTGTTAGTAATGGACTTTAATCAATGATCATAATTGAAATTATATTAGCTACAAGATGTCACAACATGAAAATGGAAATTTGGTTTATGTATATTGGGGCTGTTACTTAGAATTCATTTATATATATTGGTAGTGGGTGGTTCCATTGCAATTCTGGGGCTTGCAGACACATTTATCTTACTTGGCATGGCCTTTGATTCGCTTGAGGTATATTTGATTACAAATACATTGATTTGGTATACCTTTTTGACCTGAATTAGTTTTGTCTCGTAGTTTACTGGTTTTGAATTTCAGGCTCAACGGTTGAATAAGGACATATTTGAGACCATAGAATACCAAGCCCTGAAAGCTTCCTTTGATATAACTGAGAAAGAGCTCCAATGATACATATAATGGGAGTCACGTAAGGTAGATGATTTTCATAATTTTTTTTGAGATGCATTTCAATTATTTTGGATTTTAGTTATTCAATGTGATTGCAATGTCTTAAATGCTCATTACTTGATTATCTATTGTGTTCATCGTTGAGTTTTCTGTTAAATTGCAAGATATTTGATAACATACCGAGTTTTCTGTTAAAACAAGCCCGCAGCATAACGTGAGCCTGCTGGCTAGTTTGCTTAAAATAGAGGAATCATATACATGTATTACTCTTTAGGGCAGCATAAGTCACATCTAACATGCTTTCTTTTGCTTTAATTAGGAACAACATTGATTGATTACTATGAATGAAATGAGTGGATCATACTGAGACTTATACTTAATACCCAAATATGAAAATGGTATTTTGTTTTTGGATAATGAAGTTGTTGTGAACTTTACTGATTTAAGAAATAGGTGGCAATAATGCAAATCCATACAAAATTATCATCTGATAGGTAGAGCCATGAGAAGAAAATTGTGTGGTAAAGCGATGCTCTCTTTACCATATATTCGATTTTTCTAAAGAGAGAAAATTTTTGTTTAGAATCAATTGACCTTATTTTTTGGATTCCATTTCTTTCATTACTTTTCAATATATTTTATTTTTCACATTTTTAACTTTTAACTTTCATAATTCATGAATAAGGGTTCCGTATATGAATGAATGATGATGTTAAGTATGCTGAAAAGTAACGAACAAAAAATGGAGTACCAATTCGGAATCCTAATTTTTTTATTTTTTCAAAGTTTGAAACTGAATTTCATTTATTTTGACAAAGTTACTTAAATAGTATTTGGTTTCAAAAACCCAGAATTATTTTTTATTTTTATTTTCTTGAAAAATAAAAAATAAGTGAAAACATGTTTGTTAATTAAAAACGAAAATAAATTGAAATATGAAAACAAAAAAATATATATTTTTAATTATAAAACAAGAAATATACATTACTTTTTTATTGTATTTGTAAGTTATCATATTTGAACACATTTTAATGTCATTAATTAATAAGTACATATTATATTTATAATTAGATGTCATTAACAATAATATATTGAATGTTTTATTTATTTATTTATTTAATATTTTTAGAAAGTAATTTTTATTTTTGTTTAACAAAAATATTTTTAAAAAATAAAAAAAAAATTATTTCTAGAAAATGAAAATAAAAACAAAAAACATTTTCCCTTTTTACAATTTAACAGAGGAGCATATCACCTATAATGATATAGGACGATTACGATTCAAAATTATGTGAAATTTGCTAATATTTTATATGAAACCCTATTACATTTATAAATAGTGAATTTTTACATAAATTTTTAATTTTGATTAAAAATATTATAATAAAAAATTACAGATAATATGCTTCATTTAACACTTCGTTTTCTACGAAGCTGCATTCCTTTTCTTTATATATATATATATATATGTTAGATTTCAAACCCACAACTTCGCTTGCTCAAGTTAAATACAATTGTTTATTAGTTAAAATATTAAAAAATGTCTAATAAAAAGAATTTTATATCAATATTTTTTGTGGGTTTCATTAATTTAGATTATAGGTTATCAAAAAGTTGAAGTTATAATGTAGCAATAACATACATAAATTATGTCTAAGATGAGACATATGTAATATACAATATTGTCTACTTAGATGCATGATCATGAAGGCATTTGACTAACATAAGAAGAAGAGGTATCTTTTTCAAGGAGATGCGGAATATCACAATAGATTAAGTTGCTAATATAATATTCTTCCAAGAGATAAAAAAAAAATGCAGTCTTATGTTACCTTAACTTTATTATCGAAAGCTTGATAATATGGATCATTGTCATACTCGAAGCAAAACTTTTTCATATCCCACTACCAAAAACCCATAAATAAACAAACATTATTTAGAAAAAAAATTCTCCATAGCTTAACTTTTAACCTAACAAATATATATAAATATATATATATATATATTATGAAAGAGAAAATCACCTCCGTGTCATACTCAAAGCAAAGCTTTTTCATATCCCACTACCAGAAACCCATAAAACAAACAAACATTATTAAAAAAAAATTCTCCATAGCTTAACTTTTAACCTAACAAATATCTATAAATATAGATTATGAAAGAGAAAATCACCTCTTTTAAGCAGTGACTCAAAAACTAGCTAGGCTCACCCTTCAACACCAAAAATCTCAACACAAGTTTTTCCAAACTTAAGTCAAGGTCTTGCAGGCTCTCCAGCAAGAAAGGATCCTGTTTATGCCCACCAATTGCAACAAAAACGGTTCCAGCCACCGATAACAGGAGAAGAATCACACCGGCCACGAGACGGTCATGTTTTGTTCAAGCTTTGATTCTCTTCTTTGTTTTTCCCCAACCCTTCATGAGCTTTTGGAGAAGTTTCCCGCTTGAAGCTTTGGAGGAGCTTCTGGAGAAAGCTTGTTTTTTTCCAACTCAAATAAGATTCTTGCTTGAACTTGTTGGAGAAGGTTATGGAAAAGCTCCTTTCCCACGATTATCCTTGGATTGGTTTTATTTACATTGCTCAGCTGTCCCTCCAATATATATTGCGGACAGCTTTTATATATACTACAGATATATACGAGTTAAATAGCTAACAAATCACACCTAGGAAATTCTTCAACCATCCATTTAAATGGGTTAAAAAGCTAAGGCATAAAAGTAAGTATGACCGAGTTGAACCAACTCAGTGAACTACATAGGAGTTTGAATATATTGAAATTATCCCTAAATTTTTAGTTTAGTGATTAAAAATATTAAAAAAATATCAAAAATTTAATTTCGAATTAAATTTTTTTATTTAGATTAAAATTTTATTACCTTGATATAGTAAAAAAATATAATAAAATTAATAAATGTTGAACAAAAAAAAATTAGGGCCATACTCTACTTTTTATCTTCCTGACGAGGTTGTCGGAACAAGTCAATTTGTTGCTGACAATGCTAAAATTAATTAATATTTAAGCAAATTCAACCGGTGGTTTTAGTTTCTAAAATGGGTTTGGAAAGAAATTAACATAAATTGTCAAAGTAATTTTATAATTTTATTCAAATAATTAGATCATTTGACCAAGTAAGACTCCAAAGTCAACTACCAAGTTTCTCTTTGTCTTGTATTTACATTTTGCACTACATTTTTTTAACAAATCCTTTAACAATTAACAAATGTCACAATGTCCGGGCAAAGAAAATTTTTATTTTTATTTTTTTATATTCATGAAATCGACGTAAATCACAGTTACGAGGTATCATACTCAACAAGCATAAATCCTTTTTATTTACAGTCAAAGAGTCGGATTCTAATTTTTTTTCGTTGAAGAAAATGTCAATGTCTATAATCTTGTTTTTATTTTTTAGTGAATTTTTTTTTACATAAGAAGTTAAAAAACATTTATACATATTGGAGATCAAATTCCAATCTTAGTAAAATCCTTGTCATTTCTTTAATTGTGTAAGACAATTAATTTAGTTGGAGAAGTCAACCAATTTTATTTTTAGATAACATTGGTCCTAAATTTCTAATTTGATAACAAGTGGATTTCTTGTGATAGGATTCCTTCACACGGGGTTTCAAGTTCAACTTTGTTGGCAGGGCTGGTCAAGTTGAAGGTAGAAATTGGAGCATTTTTGTCAAATTTTAATGAAGGGAACTGTAATAAAACACAGGATATCGACATAATTCTATTGTGTTTGCACATAGTGGGTATAAGTATAATCGAAAATGAGCTAAAAAGAAGAAACAAATGCCGGTTACTCTAATAATTACATAATGTTGCAAGAAATAACTACATTAAGAGGAAGTTGTCAAAGTACTTCACCAGCAAAGACTAAAAAGGTGATTAATTGCCTAGCATTTCATAAAAATTCCCTCATCTTAACCAATAAAAGAAGTAAAAAATTACAAATATATATAAACCCTCGAACTTATTAAGATCAGTTAAATGGGCAAAAAAAGAAAAAGCATATACAAAGTAAGACTTCCATTTAGTGCACAAGTAATACAGCAACAAAAGTAAAGCAAAACATGAACAGTTAAGAAATTGAGAGAGCCTGCAGCATACCCTATCAAATAAACGGCCGAATCCAAATCGGCATGTTCAATAAGCTCAAGTTCTGGCATTCTCAATGCCTCAGGCATCCAATCCAAGAACCTCAAGTACAAACGAAAATCCAAATTGACAAATTTTCTCACAAATGCTCTAGACCTGAAAGGACTGTTTCTTAAACCCTTGAGATACCATTTAGGAAAATAAACCCTATCATTGAAAGGTTGAAGCCTCAATATGGCAAACGCCCGAAATAATACAAATGCACTGAGCAGATTAGTTGCTGCTGCAACCCCTATATCTTGTATGGTCGCCGTCTATATAAAATCTCCCTTGCGTAAACAAAGATAATTCCAAATCAGGAAATCTATCAAATTAGACAATTAAACTCTTCAGGCTGCAATATATTCCTGCTATAAACATAAAAATCACTGCTTCAAATAAAAAACTTACAGCAAAATCACTGGTTTTCCATATAAGCATAAAAAACTAACTCAATTTCACCATAAAAGAAAGAACAATTTCTTTTAAGTCCCCTCATTTAAGATGAATAAATTCAATCACAATCAATAAAAATCATCAGAAAAGGGAAACAAAGGATACATTCAAATAGAATAAAATTCTTACCTGTTTGTGAGTTAAAAAAAAAAAAAAAAGGAACAATTTTTGGGCTATCTAAAAAGTCAAAGAAAGCCCTTTATCAGAAGTGTCATAACGTCTAGATCTAGGGATCTATCGCTAGACATTGATTTTTAGGGAGTCGCCACTAATCTTTTTTATCTAGGTGCGATTGGCCACCTAAGGAATCTGTCCTTTCAGGGAACACCTAAGTTTAAGGGTCCCTAAAAGAATAGGTTCAGGTCTACAAACCAGAACAGGGTTCGGGAGTTCGGTTACGTGTGAGGAAGGTTATAGCACCCTCACAACGCCCATCAAAAGATGGTATCAGCTTAAATTTGTGTTATCCAAAAGCCTTAAAATTTTACCAAGTAATTAATTATTGAAAATTTTTCTCAATTGACTCTAATACTTTTAGCAAAAAATTGAGAAAATTTCCTCACCTCAAGAGTATGCAAGAAAAAACTACTGCTTCACTTGCAGAGGCTCCGTCGTCGGATTATTTAAAGAAAAATCAAGATCAAAATCAAAACAGAAAAAAGAAGGAAAGAATGATTTTTCTTGTACAGGGAAAATTGATACTTTCAACTTTTCCCTGAAAATATTTTTTTTGAAACTTTAATTTCGAGGAAAATTGATACTTTCAACTTTTCCTCAAAAATCTTTTTTTTTTTGAAAACTTTGATTTTCAAGGAAAATTGATACTTTCAACTTTTCCCAAAAAATATTTTTTTTATTTTTATTTTAAGAAAATAGAACAAAATAAAAGTGAAAATAAATAAAGATAAAAAAATAAAGAAAAGTAAAACAAAAATAAAAATAAAATAAAGATAAAAAGAATATTAAATAAACCTAATCTAATAAAAAAATAAAAAAACAAATAAAAAAAAAAACCTGGAGCGGCTCGGATCGCAGCTCGGCTCGGCTCGACTCAAGGAAGAGAAACGGCTTGGGTCGGGCTTGGGACCTCGGCTGCCCGACTGGAGCCAAGGAACCAGAAAACGGTTTGGGTCTCAGGCGCAGGTTCCGAATCCAAATACGGGATGAAACGCGGGTCCCTTTGAAACGCAGCGTTTCACACTGCTTTGAAACTTAAAATTTTTTTTCTGCACAGCTTTTATTCTCCTCCTATCTACTGGAATCGGTTGAACAACAATCCTTTCCAGATTTTGGTCAGTAACGCCACTGTCCACCGCTATGCGCCATTGTCGTGCGGTAGCCAATGCAGCCTAAAATTCTTCCATCGCTTCCTCTCTACTTCTTTGTCTCGGATACAAGCTCGGGTTTTCACGGATCCTCTTCAAAGCCCTGAATCTGGAGCTACGAGCCGTGGCTTTTTCCACTATCTCAACTTTTTTCCACCGGTCGATCAGGCTGATTTTCAGATATGTTGCTCACCGTCCTTCGTTCTCTCTTTCTACCGTTTCGATTTTCAGACAGCACCTCTACCACGGACCGTCACCGCCGCTACAGTTATTAGGACAAAACTTTTCTGCAATCTTTATATTTTCTGTGTTTTCTAGTATGGATATTGGTATCTGACTCGTCTCTGTAATTGTCTTCTCCTGACTTGGGTTTTGCACTTTTGATTATGTCGCCTCTTTCGCTGGCCAAATTGCCTCTGTCAATTTGTGTTCTTGTGGTGTATTTGCTGGATATGGGTTATATGGCAGAGTCGGCTTGGAAGAGATTCTGGTAGCGAGAATGCCGTTGAAATGATGATATGATGAGGCTGAGTATAACTGGTCGGATTCAGTTTGGTGTTTAGACAGAGATGGCAGTGTGGTGATTGAACTACAGTGGTGGAGTTCTTTACTGGCAGCGACTCAAGAAATGGTAGTGGAGAATGGAGGAGGTTGGCAATAGTATGAGAAAGTTATGGCTTGGCTGAATTGTCTACAGGGAAAGAGGAAGGGTTTGGCTGATAGTGGACTACCTAGGAATTGATTGAGTTTTTTAGGATTTGCTCGACTGTTTTCTCTTTAATTTCTATGATGATCCCTGTGTTTTTCTCCCGCTTCTCTCTCAAAGGTCGAAGAATTCTGGTTGAAGATTCACCGGATTCTGGATTTTTCGTCGGAATCTGGAATTTTCGTCGGAAGTTCGTCGAAATGTGGCCGGAAAGTTGGTCGATTTTTGGATCCACGCCGAAAACTGGGCACTACGCCGGAAACTTCAAATTTGGCCAGAATTTTGGTCGAAAAATTCAACCATTGCCGAAAAATTCAACCGAAATCTGGAAATTTTTCAAAAATTTCCAAAAAATTTTTTCGCCAAAAATTTCTAAAAATTTTTTTCTCACTCCCAGAACACTCATAAACTTTTCTTAGCTTCCTATACGCCTCCTTTTCTCTCAAATCAGTAGCTTTGCTTACTGTTTTCTCTGTTCAGCATCTGTTCCAGGGGTGCTTTTTATAGAGGTTGATCAGGAGTTCCTGATCAATCCCAATTCTTCCATGGACGGAGATTCAATCTTTAAATCCAATTGGACTCTTCTGATTGAGCTCCCCTCCACAGTGGGATTCTTCATCTTTCAATCTTAGCCATCCAAAAATCAAATAAAAAAATACTAGATAATTAGAAAAGATAAATAAAAAATATCATAGGATAAATAAAAAAAATATATATATATATATATATCAGATATATAATTAGATAAATAAAAATACGAAAATGAATAAAATATATATACATATTAGTAATAATACATAAATAATAAAATACATAGGATATTAACAGAAAAAAGTAAATAAATAAATATATACATATATTAATACATACATAAAATACAAAAGAAGAAAAAGAAAAAAAAATAATAATAATACAAGATAAAATTGAATTGGGCTTACCCATTTGGGCCAGGCCCAATTGATTTGGGCCTGGACCCAATTAGGTGTCTACAGCTGCCCCTCTTTGCACATTTTCTGTGAAACAGAAATTGCGCAAAGACGTAGACACCCAATCAAGACTCAGCTCAACATTGTCATTTTTGTTGTTTTTTTTTGTTTTTTTGTTTTTTTTTGTTTTTTTACCAAAGCTCCTCTAAACAGAGGCTCAACGACTTTGAGAAACGTAAATTGCTCCTCTAAACAGAGGCACCATGACTTTGGAAAAGTAAATTGCTCCTCTAAACAGAGGCACCACAACTTTTGAAAATTAAATTGCTCCTCTAAACAAAGGCACCACGACTTTGGAAAGTAAATTGCTCCTCTAAACAGAGGCACCACGACTTTGAAAAAGTAAATTGCTCCTCTAAACAGAGGCACCACGACTTTGGAAAAGTAAATTGCTCCTCTAAACAGAGGCAACGGGACTTTGGAAATGTAAATACTCCTTGACAATCATGTCCAAAGGAGTTAAAAGTTGTGTTTGAGGGAATTTCAGGAGATCATGCCCAAAGGTCTTATAAATCAACCCTGATACCCAAAAGGCATCCTATTTCAAGGATTCGGGACTTACCTGACAAGCTTTTTTTTTTTCAATTTTGTAAAATATCTTCATCTCTGTCTTCTCTATGTGAGATGTTGAAACACCCCTGCTTCTGAATTTATACACTATACTTTTCTGAAAGTAGTGTATGCTATGCAATGTGCATGAATTTCAATGCATGTTATGCAAATGATGGCCAATTAATTCCTATTCAATGTATGGTACTCAAGTTTCTCTAGCTCTTTTTTTCTTGGGTGTCAAGCCCTTTGATTCCTCAAGGATCCAATTGTACTGCTCTTCTAAGATCGAACCAGTGTAGCTCTCAATTTATCTTTTCCACTCACATTCTTCCTTGTTCAGTTTCTCAATACTTTGGAATAAGCTTCATCGATCGATCATCACTTGACCATCATTCAATGAATTTCTCAGCACTAACAAATTTCAAAACCAGTTTCATCCACCATCACTGGGTCATTGTCTCAGCATTAACTATTCCGAAACAAACTCTGTCTACTGATTGTTCTCATCATTCAATCATAACTTACAAGTCATATCGACCAATTCATCCTTGTACCCATCACTTGGTTATACCACTTTTCAAAATTTGCCCCATTATATTCTTGATTTGGTCACATCATATATCCTTCCCAATCATCTCTTTTAGGTTTCTACCACCATCATCTTAGATTTCTTTTCGAATGAATGCAAGACTCTTTTAAGCACATATTCATTCATTCATTCATTATCATTTCAATTCTTGACAAATATAATGCAATCAAGCATTTTTCTCAATTTATTCTAGGGGTGAAATAATAAGAGAACGCAAGGTGAATTATGGTAAAGATAATCAATGAAGATCTGTTTTGGTACAAAGCAAAATGGGAAAGGAAATGAATTGGATACATGTCATTGGGATGGATGGTATGTTCAAATGATGAATATTCAAACAATTCTCAACATTAATCTAGGATTCTTTTTCAAAAACTCATTCCATTTACAATTGAAGTCATATGGAGTTTGGCAAACTTTGCCCCAGTCTTTGAGGGATCTTCAGATGTCTTTGATCTTTCATTCATGTGAGCCATTTGACCTGGATCTTTTTTTTTCTACCAAAATCACCCTTTCAGGTTTTCAATTTGAATCTCTTTTTTCATTTTTTCTCATTTTTTCCTTCATTTTTTCATTTTTTTTTTCTTTTTTTTCTCTTTTTTTATCTTTTTTTCATCTTTTTTTTTTCATTTTTCATCCATTATTGATATCTTTCATACATCCAACTTTAGAGCAATGTAGCATGATTCCATTACTTCATCATGAGCATACCTTCGCTCAACATATGATCATTCAAGTTGAGTATTCACACTTGATCCAAATGGACTTTTCAAGGTTGTAATATAGGCCAAGGTGAAGGGTCATAAAAGAAATGGATATAATAGGCTCAACACATATATTAAAATGGTTCAAAACCAAAAGATCATTTGATACAACTTGGCATTTTACCCCACATCGTTTCACTACTTTTTCTTTCCTCACACAAAGGATTCTCATTACTTTACCCCAAGTCATGTGTGGCATTTATTTTTTCTTTTGCTTTTCTTTCTCTTTTCATCTTTGAGACATTTTGTGGTTTTTTTTTTTTAAAAATTACCCTCCAGTGTAGAGGGTGATCCTTGGTTGGGGTTCTTCTGAAAAAAAAAATCATAATAGGCTCAAAGGGGTAGCAATAAATGGTTTTTCAAATGGTAAAAGAAAGATGATCATTTTTTATCTCAATTGTGAATACCTTTCTTGAACATCATCTTTTGAACAAAGCTCATGATCCTGTATAAAAGATTGCACATCTTCAAGACATATCTCTTTCACCTCCGGTAATGGCTTACCCTATTTTTTCTTTTTGTTCAAATCATCTTCTCATGTGGATGAGTTCTCAAAATTAAATCTCAGAATTATTGTTATCATTGTCTAAATATTCATCATCTGAAATTTAAGAATGGGGATGTAAAGTTATGAAAGATAACAGGGCATGGAATAATGGTCAAGTGAAAGAGAAAATATAATGAAATGCATTAACTTGCCCTTATTAAGATGATAACAAGTGAAGTTATATTGCACAAAGAAATCCAACAATCACTCGAAAAGAAATCTTAAAATGACAAAAAACCTTCAACCCGCCTTATCTCCATTAAAAATTAGCTCCCTATATGATCAGGTGAAGAAATCCCCATTGACATCTTGCCCCTTAATTCATTGTGACTCTCTAGATCCTTTCTGTTCTTGACTTTCACTCAGTACGCTAACATGAGGTGTTGTTGCTTTTCCCTGATCAAAACTTACCATTCCATCATTGATCAACCGTTGCACCTTATGCTTTAAAGCAATATAATTTTCAGTAGAATGGCCAGTAATTCCATAATGGTAGTCACAACGGGCTGTAGGATCATACCACTTTGGATAGGGTGGTTTAAGCGGCTCCACATGGCTGGGGGCAATCAAATGGCTATTATAAAGCTCTTGATATAACTCTGTATAAGTCATAGGGATTGGATCAAATACAGGTTTTTCTCGAGCAATCCATTGTTCTCGCGAGCCACTGGCTGGGTTAGTAGGACGGATTTGGGTTTTTACAGGAGCTTGAATGTTAAGGCGATAAGTGGATGAATAAGATGGTTGAGGAGCTAGCTGGTATGGGTAGGATGAGGCATTATTCACAGCGAGATAGTATGGAGAGTAGCCTTGAGATGGATAGGGTTGATAACCCCTGAATTGTTGTCTATCAAAGCTCACAGCTTGAGCTTCAGCTTCTTTCTTTTTTGATGCCTTCTTGGTTTCTCCTCCTTTCAACTTGCCATTTTTTATGACACTTTCAATAATTTCTCCAGAGATCACCATGTCAGCAAAATTTTTTGTTGCATTCCCTATCATCTTTTCATAATAGAGAGGTTTCAAAGTGCTAACAAACAGTACTGTGGTCTCTTTTTCTGTCAGAGGAGGTTGTACCTATGAAGCAACATCCCTCCACCTTTGGACATATTCTTTAAAAGACTCGTTTGCCTTTTTCTCCAGATTCTGCAAAGACAAACGATCAGGAGCCAAATCGATAATGTGTCGATATTGACTGATGAAGTCATGTGCCATATCACTCCAAGAGCGAATACGAGTCCTATCCAACTGAACATACCATCTGGCGACAGAGCCAGTAAGACTGTCCTGGAAAACATGCATAAAGAGTTTTTCATCATGAGCATGAGCTGCCATCTTCCTGCAATACATGGTGATGTGGGTTTTGGGGCACTTGGTACCATCATATTTTTCAAATTTTGGTACTTTGAACTTATAGGGAATAATCACATCAGGGACTAGGCAGAGCCCAGCAGCATCTACTGACCCATAAAAGCTAAATCCTTCCACAACCCTTAGCCTCTGCTCTAGCATACTAATCTTGGAACTTTCCTCAGCTTTCACTCTCATCTTTTCCTTCTTCTTTTTTTTTAAATCATCTAGATCAGGAATTGGTTCTGCTGCATTTTCAGTGAAGACAGGATTTATATAGCTATTATACTGTCCTGGGTTGAAAGCTGATGGCATTCCAAGATATGTTGGTTGTAACAGGACCTCTTGGGCAGACTGGGCTTGAGGTAGGCCAAAACTTGGAGGGTACAAAGGGTCAGCCAGTTCTTATAATAGGGGAATTTGCAGGCTTGTATTTCCTTCAACTCTTTTTCCTTTATTCATGTTATTAAGAGCCTCCAGAATCTTGTTTAGCTCACTTTCAATCTTCTCTTGTGCTTTTTCTAGCTTTTCAAATCTATGAGAACTTTCTTCCTCTATTTGCCTTGCTCTAGATCTCGTGTTGTATGGATGAGCAGGGTTTTCGCTAGATGGAGCTATTCTAGGACCTTGAGTACCATACTTATGATTAGAAATGTTATGCTATGCTTTATGTATGGTGCTTAAATGAAATGCACATTTTTCTGAATGAAATCTAGTATGAAATGGGTGCAAATGATTGTGTTAAAACATGGTCATGAAAGTAATGTGGATGCATACAATCAGACAAATAATACAGTTAGTTTCATTGATGAGATGAAAATGATGCTGATGCATAATGTTACATATGGTAATGAAAATGATACACAAAGTTAAACAATCAAAATGATTAGATAAACACCTTTTTTGTGTCCTAATTTTAGGGTATATCTATCATTGGGTAGAAAGAGCTCTATCCTAGGTGTAGGCACTCTTAAAGTTCACTACATGCGGTTTTAAGGTCAGAGTCTAAAGGTCCTCAAATTGCTCCTTACATCCCTGTCCATCACAGACTAGTAAGGCACCCTAATCCTCACCCATTACAGGCTACAAGCGAAAAAAGTTCAATTTGAGTGGGAGTATTTCACTAGCCACTGCGGAGGCATTAGACCTCACGAAAGCAATAAGTACTTTACTCCCTCCTAGAGGGACGGAGCTCGGGTGTAGAGCTCATGTTATGCACATGCACATGAATGACATAATTAACAAAGCAAATAAACATGAATGAATATTAACACATATATACAGAAGGGTTCAATTTTATTAGGCTTTTGGATAACATAAATTATTTGCTGGCCTGACTCTCAAGATCCCTAGTGGAGTCGCCAAGTTGTCATAACGTCTAGATCCGGGGATCTATCGCTAGACATTGACTTTTAGGGAGTCGCCACCAATCTTTTTTATCTAGGTGCGATTGGCCACCTAAGGAATCTGTCCTTTCAGGGAACACCTAAGTTTAAGGGTCCCTAAAAGAATAGGTTCAGGTCTACAAACCAGAACAGGGTTCGGAAGTTCGGTTACGTGTGAGGAAGGTTATAGCACCCTCACAACGCCCATCAAAAGATGGTACCAACTTAAATTTGTGTTATCCAAAAGCTTTAAAATTTTATCAAGTAATTAATTATTGAAAATTTTTCTCAATTGACTCTAATACTTTTAGCAAAAAATTGAGAAAATTCCCTCACCTCAAGAGTATGCAAGAAAAAACTACTGCTTCACTTGCAGAGGCTCCGTCGTCGGATTATTTAAAGAAAAATCAAGATCAAAATCAAAACAGAAAAAAGAAGGAAAGAATGATTTTTCTTGTACAGGAAAAATTGATACTTTCAACTTTTCCCTGAAAATATTTTTTTTGAAACTTTAATTTCGAGGAAAATTGATACTTTCAACTTTTCCTCAAAAATTTATTTTTTTTGAAAATTTATTAAGGAAAATTGATACTTTCAACTTTTCCTCAAAAATCTTTTTTTTTTTTGAAAACTTTGATTTTCAAGGAAAATTGATACTTTCAACTTTTCCCTAAAAATATTTTTTTTGGAACTTTAATTTCGAGGAAAATTGATACTTTCAACTTTTCCTTAAAAATTTATTTTTTTGAAATTTTGATTTTTAAGGAAAATTGATACTTTCAACTTTTCCTCAAAAAGAAAAAATCCTTTTTTGAAATTTTATTTTTAAGAAAAATTGATACTTTCAATTTTTCCCAAAAAATATTTTTTGAAACTTTGATTTTCAAGGAAAATTGATACTTTCAACTTTTCCCAAAAAATATTTTTTTTTATTTTTATTTTAAGAAAATAGAACAAAATAAAATTGAAAATAAATAAAGATAAAAAAAATAAAGAAAAGTAAAACAAAAATAAAAATAAAATAAAGATAAAAAGAATATTAAATAAACCTAATCTAATAAAAAAATAAAAAAAAACAAATAAATTAAAAAAAAAAAACCTGGAGCGACTCGGATTGCGGCTCCACTCTGCTCGACTCAAGGAAGAGAAACGGCTTGGGTCGGGCTTGGGACCTCGACTGCCCGACTGGAGCCAAGGAACCAAAAAACGGTTTGGGTCTCACGCGCAGGTTCCGGATCCAAATACGGGATGAAGCGCGGGTCGCTTTGAAACGCAGCGTTTCACACTGCTTTGAAACTTAAAATTTTTTTTCTGCACAGCTTTTATTCTCCTCCTATCTACTGGAATTGGTTGAACAACAATCCTTTCCAGATTTCGGTCAGTAACGCCACTGTCCACCGTTATGCGCCGTTGTCGTGCGGTAGCCAATGCAGCCTAAAATTCCTCCATCGCTTTCTCTCTGCTTCCTTGTCTCGGATACAAGCTCGGGTTTTCACGGATCCTCTTCAAAGCCCTGAATCTGGAGCTACGAGCCGTGGCTTTTTCCACTATCTTAACTTTTTTCCACCAGTCGATCAGGCTGATTTTCAGATATGTTGCTCACCGTCCTTCGTTCTCCCTTTCTACCGTTTCGATTTTCAGACAGCACCTCTACGACGGACCGTCACCGCCGCTACAGTTATTAGGATAAAACTTTTCTGCAATCTTTATATTTTCTGTGTTTTCTAGTATGGTTATTGGTATCTGACTCGTCTCTGTAATTGTCTTCTCCTGACTTGGGTTTTGCACTTTTGATTATGTCGCCTCTTTCGCTGGCCAAATTGCCTCTGTCAATTTGTGTTCTTGTGGTGTATTTGCTGGATATGGGTTATATGGCAGAGTCGGCTTGGAAGAGATTCTGGTAGCGAGAATGCCGTTGAAATAATGATATGATGAGGCTGAGTATAACTGGTCGGATTCAGTTTGGTGTTTAGACAGAGATGGTAGTGTGGTGATTAAACTACAGTGGTGGAGTTCTTTACTGGTAGTGACTCAAGAAATGGTAGTGGAGAATGGAGGAGGTTGGCAATAGTATGAGAAAGTTATGGCTTGGCTGAATTGTCTACAGAAAAAGAGGAAGGGTTTGGCTGATAGTGGACTACCTAGGAACTGATTGAGTTTTCTGGGATTTGCTCGACTGTTTTCTCTTTAATTTCTATGATGATCCCTGTGTTTTTCTCCCGCTTCTCTCTCAAAGGCCGAAGAATTCCGGTTGAAGATTCACCGAATTCTAGGATTTTTCACCGGAATCTGGAATTTTCGCCAGAAGTTCGTCGAAATGTGGTTGGAAAGTTGGTCGGTTTCTGGATCCACGCCGAAAACTGGGCACTACGCCTGAAACTTCAAATTTGGCCGAAATTTTGGCCGGAAAATTCAACCCTTGCCGAAAAATTCAACCGGAATCTGAAAATTTTCCAAAAATTTCCAGAAAATTTTTTCGCCAAAAATTTCTAAAAATTTTTTTCTCACTTCCAGAACACTTCTAAACTTTTCTTAGCTTCCTATACGCCTCCTTTTCTCTCAAATCAGTAGCTTTGCTTACTGTTTTCTCTGTTCAGCATCTGTTCCAGGGGTGCTTTTTATAGGGGTTGATCAGGAGTTCCTGATCAATCCCAATTCCTCCTTGGACGGGGATTCAATCTTTGAATCCAACTGGACTCTTCTGATTGAGTTCCCCTCCATAGTGGGATTCTTCATCTTTCAATCTTAGCCATCCAAAAATCAAATAAAAAAATACTAGATAATTAGAAAACATAAATAAAAAATATCATAGGATAAATAAAAATAAAAATAAAAATAATATATCAGATATATAATTAGATAAATAAAAATACAAAAATGAATAAAATATATATACATATTAGTAATAATACATAAATAATAAAATACATAGGATATTAACAGAAAAAAGTAAATAAATAAATATATACATATATTAATACATACATAAAATACAAAAGAAGAAGAAGAAAAAAATAATAATAATAATACAAGATAAAATTGAATTGGGCTTACCCATTTGGGCCAGGCCCAATTGATCTGGGCCTGGACCCAATTGGGTGTCTACAAGAAGTTGAATTAGGGAGTGTATGGATCGCTTCAAAACTCAATTAAAGCAAGAACATCCTTATCCGTCCACCAAGACCTAAATACCATACAACTTCATATCTCTCCAAACAGCACCCCATCAATATTACATATGCATCACCTGTATCCCAAAATCTTAGCACCATAATTGTCACTAGCCAAGACCCCATACTGAACCCACCATTTACTGCCAATTTCACTGCCACCTAAAACTCATTTTCCACCACCATTCTTGACAAAAAGATATTTTTTTCATCCAAAAATCCCAAACCCAAAGGCTTTAAAAACCCAATAAAAAAAAGTGCAAAAAAAGAAAAATGTAAGCAAAACAGAGAGGTTTTGCGTTTTGGGGATTTTTTGTTTTACGAATTTTGAGGCATGATATCTTCCATGAATGCCACGTGATCTTTTAATATCTTCCATTAATGCCACTTGACCTTTTGATACCCTTCATGAATGCAACGTAATCTTTGATATCTTTAGAATCAAATTCCAAAAATCAGAAGGAAAAGTCTACATGAGAAAAAATAATGAAAAGCTAACCTAAAAATTGGATATGTTGCAGCCTCATAATCCTTTGGGATTTTTTTTTATATATAGCAGTATAGATAGATATATATATATATATTAGTTTGTAGTCTGTGTAATGTATAGATTATTATTTATATATATACATAATTATACACAAATAGTATTTTTAATAAAAAAGTATACATTTTATATATACATATATCTAAGTTACATATAAAAAAATAAAACTTTTAAAATATTCAATCAGCAATATTATTAAAAAAAGAAAATTAATGTATCTTATAGAAAAAATTTGATTTAACTTAAGATTTCTTAATTAATTTTGCATTATTTATGTTTATTCCAATTTAAGATAAGTTATATGTTAACCTTGAATTAATTTTTATTTTGAAATGAAAAAACATTAATCTAAATAAGCTTGATCAAGATTTTGAAAAAGATTTATTTAGTACAAGTTCTTAAGTTTTATTATTTTGATACTAAATAAATAATATGATTTTCAAAGCATGAATTTGTTTATGAATACTTGACATTGATGATATCATGCTTTTTGAAATTATTATTGATGCATGTTAAGATAAATTATGTGCATAATTATTTTTCTATTTATGCACAAACTTAGAGAGAGCATACAAAGCTTAATAATTTTAAAATTTTATATTTTGCTTTGAAAGTAATTTTTGCTAGAATCAACCCTTAAAATATAAATTTTGTTTAGCAAGCTTTTAATTATAAAATGAATTTGAATATCTTGAATTCAATGATTTAAACTTGCTTAAACAAAGAAAACTAGATAACTTGCAATGGTTTATTTTCTCATAAGTGCTACATGCAAGTTTCGAAGGATTTTGGGACTTAAAATATCAAATCTTGTTTTTAAACATTTATGATCATAAAAACCATTTGGACTTTTTCAATGTCTGATATAAAACTTTTTTAAATGGTTTAAAGAGCTTAAATGTGAGTTTAAACATATTTGCCCATCTTAATGGCCTTTTTCAAGAAAATATAGGGTTTAAGAATTGACTTTTTGATTTTCTTATTTCTAAGGCCAAATGACCACTTGAACAACTTTTTTCTGATTTGAAACTTGTTGGAATGGTTCAAGATGGTTAAAAATGAGTTTTACTAATTATGAGATTTATTAAGGTATTTTTCAAGCAAAAATGAGTTTTAAAGTGTAAAAGTCAAAATCCTAGATATATTAAGCTTTGAATGGATTATCCTATTGTATTTTGCATAAATATATTTGTTTGAATGATTTTGGCATAATGAAAATGATTTTTGTGATTTTATACATATTGATTTGTGATTATTGAACTTGTTTATATAACAACGATGTTTAAAATTGCTCAACTTATTAGTAATGCTTAGATCTTATGAAATATTATTTAAATTTGATTATTTTATTCTCAATTGTTTTAACTCTTGATTTGTGATTTTAGAAATTGATGATCATCTTGTGCTTAAATCATAAATATTGATGTTTGATTGTTCATCTTTTGATTTCTTATAAAATAGTCTTGAAATATGCTTTAATTTTTTATCCATATTAATTCAAGATTTATTTCTTCTTTTATGTTGATGAATTGATGAACTTTATATGCTTAAAAGATATATATATATATATATATATTGATTCTTTGTTTATCTATGTTTTTGTCAAGATTTGTAATAATATGATGACCGGTTTAACTTGACCTTAATACTTATAATTTGAAAGTGCTTAAATTATTTATTTCTTAATTTGTGAAATACTTTTGTGATATGTTTGATCTTGTGCTTAAATGTTTTATCTCATAATTTGTGTTTTAAAATTAATGAACTACTTGTTTTTTAAAATGATATGTGTTGTTGGTTCATCTATTATTCTTTCCAAGTGTGTGCTTATATGAATATGATTGAGCTTTACTTGACATGCTTACCATATGACTTAAGTGAGTGATTTTCTTATAATTAAGTTATTGTCCATTTTGGCCTATGATTTGTGTTGACATATTTATTCTTTTATGATGAAATTTTCTTAAATTTGTTTAGATAATAAATATATTCTTGGCCTTGAATTGATTAAGAGTTTTGATTTGACAAAACAAAAAATCAATATCTTCTAATCTTAAATTGAACATTTTTTCACCCTTCTATCTTGCCAAAATTCATTTAAGAACCAAAACAAGTTAAATTCTCGAAACAAAAAGGGATTAATGCATGTTTTGATAGAAGGGATCGATCTCCTAAGGGAAGGGATCGATCCCCTCATTACTAGATCAATCCCCTAGCAAAAAGGATCGATCCAGTTTTCTTTCAGAAGCAAAATACATGAAGTTTTGACAAAAACCAATCAATCCCCTCCCCGTAGGGATCGATTGGCTGGGGTTTCAAGCTTACCCAATTGATCCATCCCTGAAAGAGATCGATCACTTTTCATACAGAATACTTTTCTCACTCAAATATCCAAAAAAAATATCGATCTCCCCACATAGGAGATCGATCACCTAGGCATATGATCAATCCCTCCATTAAAAGGATCGATCTATTTTGAAACAGAATGCTTTTCTCATTTGAAAATGAGCAAAAAGGATCAATCCCCCACATAAATGATCAATCACCTAAGAAACGGATCAATCAGGTGCATTACCAGATTGATCGAGTAAGACAATTTAAGCACAAATTCAAGGTGTTTCAAAGCTGACCCAATTGATCCCCTAAAGGAAGGATCGATCCCTTGAGTCTCAAAAAACCCTAACGACTATTTTTTGTCTGAAATTTTTACAGGTTTGAAACATTAATGCAAGGCAATGGCTCTCAACTTCTTTTTATCCCATAAATGAAGCATTTCATTGTAAAACAAGAGTAAGAAGAGCTAAGAGAACTTATTGCTATTCACCAACCAACTTTTTTAAGCATTCAAAATTGTTCAAAGAGAGAAAAATGCAGAAAATCATATTCATATTAGTTTTTCTCTAAATTTCTTTGTCTATACTGTTGTGTACTTTAAGTTAGCAAACATCCAACCTTTGAGAGGTTCTTAAAGTTTACAAAATACTTCAAAAACTTTGTATTATGAGTTTGTGAGCTTAAAGGGAAGGATAACCTTTAAGAGTTTGTAGTGTTTATTGTATAAAGCTTTGAAAAGCTAGGTTGTATCCTTCAACATATAGTGGATTGAACTTTTTGACAAGAGAGGCTAAGGGAGAAGACGTAGGTACCTAAAAAAAAGATCGAACCTCTATAAATATTGGTGTCTAATTCTTTAACTCTATCTCTTATTTACTATCATTCATTGTGTTTATTGCTTAGATAAATTATTTTGCTGAATTTGTGATTATTAAGTATTGATTTTAAAAATTTTATTACAACTAATTTACCTCCCTCTTTGTTTATTTCAAGTCTTTGAGCTAATAATTAGTATAAGAGTTTGTACTTTTTTTTATAGGTTTAACAACCCAAGAGTGTCCTGAAAATGGCTCAAAGAAACATGGTGATCAATATGAAACAACCATCCTCAAGCTACAATAAATACGGTGGCCAACAAGAGGTGTGTCTCATGACAAATGAAACAATTGTAACATCTTTTGAAAGTGAAAGGCATTCAATTGTAAGACCCCTTATATTTGTTAATGACAACTATTCATATTAGAAAACTAAAATGAGTCTATTCGTTCAAGCTAATGATTATGAAGTTTGGAAGGTCATTGTAAATGGTCCTCAAATTTCAATAAAGATGGTGGATGGTAAGAAGATGATTAAGCAAAAGAGTGAATGAGATGTCAATGATATAAAGATGTCTCAACTCAATGTCAAAGCAATGCATACACTTTTTTGTGCATTGGGGCCTAATGTGTACAATAAAATTTTTTTGTGTGAAAATGCAAAGAAAATTTAAGACAAGTTGCTGTCACTTATGAAGGTACAAATCAAGTGAAAGAGATAAAATTAACATGATCACTCATGATTATAAGTTATTCAAGAACAATCCATGATACCTTGATAGTGGATGCTCAAAACACATGACCAGAGATAAAACTCTTTTTAAAGGTTTAAAAGTTAAAAGTGGATGAGATGTTACATTTGGTGACAACTCTAAATGTCAAATTGAAGGGATTGGCTCCATTGGTATAAATTCTTCTACTACTATTGAAAATATTTTACTTGTAAAGGGACTCAAGCATAACTTACTTAGTATTAGTTAATTGTGTGATAAAAGACTTAGAGTTATGTTTGAATCCATGTCCTGTCAAGTGATTGATATCAAAACTAACAAACTCATTTTTGTTAGACATCATCAAGAAAATATTTATGTAGTGCATCTAAATGATCTTTCCTCTAAAAATATTTGTTTTATAGCTCAAAAAAAAAATGAAAGTTGGATTTGGCTTAGAAGACTTGAACATGCAAGGATGCATGTAATTTCAAAAACTTTCTCAAAATGATTTGGTTGTTGGTTTGCCAAAACTGAAATATGAAAATGACAAGTTTTGTGATGCTTATGCTCAAGAAAAACGTAGAAAAATCTATTTCAAACCTAAGAATTGCATTTCAACTACTAGACCTCTTCAACTACTTCATATTGATCTTTTTGGCCCTATTAAAATAATGAGTATGGTGAAAAACAATATGGGTTTGTTATTATTGATGATTTTAGGGTTGTTGGTTTGCCAAAACTGAAATATGAAAATGACAAGTTTTTTTATGCTTGTGCTCAATGAAAACATAAAAAAATCTCTTTCAAACCTAAGAATTGCATTTCAACTACTATACCTCTTTAACTACTTCATATTGATCTTTTTGGCCCTATTAAAATAATGAGTCTGGTGAAAAACAATATGGGTTTGTTATTATTGATGATTTTACTAGATTCACATGGGTTCTCTTTTTGCATTCAAAGAATGAGGCTTTGGAAAAATTCATCACTTTTAGCAAACAAATACAAAATAAAAAAGGTTATTCAATTACTAGTATTAGAAGTGATCATGAAAAAGAATTTTAAAAACTTGGCTTTAATGTATTTTTTAGTAAAAATGGTATTTGCCACAATTTTTCTGCTCCTAGAACTCCTCAACAAAATAGGATAGTAGAAAGGAAAAATAAAACTTTAAAGAAATAGCTAGAACCATGCTTTGTGAAAATAATTTACCTAGATATTTTTGGGCAAAAGCCATAAATACTGCTTGTTATATTATAAGTAGAACTATGATTAGGCCAATTTTGAAGAAAACTCCATATGAGCTTTTTAAAGGAAAAAGGCCTAACATAAGTTATTTTCATCCTTTTGGTTGTAAATGTTTTGTTTTGAACAATGAAAAAGATGATCTTGGAAAATTTGATGCAAAAAGTGATGAAAGAATTTTTCTAGGATATTCTTTGAATTCAAAAGCCTATAGAGTCTTTAATAAAACAATATTAGTTGTTAAAGAGTCTATATATATTATTTTTTATGAATCTAGTCCACCTCCAAGAAAGGTGTCTCTTGATGATGATGATGTAAGTATACTTAAAGAAAATGTCAATGATGCATCACTTGACATTGAGAAGAACAATCAAAAGAAAAATGATAAGTTTCTAGATGAGCCACAACATATAGAGAGAGAGAGCCAAATCACCATAAAGAAAAGAGATATGTCAAAGATAATGAAATTATTGGTGATCCAACTCAAGGAAAAGAACTAGATCTTCTTATAATGTGTATAATTATGTTGCTTTCCTATATCATATTGAACTCAAAAATATAGATGAAGCCTTTGGAGATGATCATTGGAAATTGGCCATACAAAAAGAATTGACCAATTTGAAAGAAACCAAGTATGTAATCTTGTACCTAGGCCTAGTGATCATCCTACTATAGGCACCAAATAGGTTTTTAGGAATAAAATGGATGAGCATGAGAATGTTATTAGAAACAAAGCTAGATTGGTAGCTCAAGGCTATAGTCAAGAAGAAGAAATTGATTATGATGAAACCTACGCCCCGATTGCAAGGTTAGAGGCCATTAGAATGTTGCTTGCATTTGCATGTTTAAAAAATTTCAAGCTTTTTCAAATGGATGTCAAGAGTGCATTTCTAAATGGTTTTATAAATGAAGAAGCGTATGTAAAGCAACCTCCCAGTTTTGAAAATCCAAAATTTTTAAATCATGTTTATAAATTGATAAAAGCATTCTATAGTTTAAAATAAGCTTCTAGAGCTTGGTATGAAAGATTGTCAAATTTTTTGATTAAAAATGATTTTAATAGAGGGAAAGTTGATACTACACTTTTTATTAAAACAAAAGGAAAGGACATTCTCATAGTGCAAGTTTATGTTAATGATATCATATTCGGTGCTACTACTGAAGTTCTTTTTCAAGAATTTGCTAAGATTATATAAGGTGAATTTGAAATGAACATGATGGAAGAACTCACATTCTTTTTGGCACTATAAATAAAGCAAACAAAAATGGCACCTTCATCAATCAAGCCAAATACATCAAGGATTTGCTCATAAGGTTTGGATTGAAAGAATCAAAGCCTTACCTAACACCTATGAGCACTTCAACAAAACTTGACAAGGATGAAGGAGGTAAATGTGTTGACTCTAAATTATATAGGTTTATAATTGGTTTATTGCTATATTTTACTGTAAGTAGATCGGATATAATGTTTAATGTATGTTTATGTGCTAGATTTCAATCTTCACCTAAAGAATCACATTTAGCTACTATCAAAAGAATTTTTAGATACCTTAAGGACACCCCTAATTTAGGATTATGGTATCTAAAAGGTTCATCTTTTGCTTTACATGCCTAATTCGATGCGAATTTTGGTGGGTGCAAAATTAATAGAAAAAACACTTTCGGTACTTGTCAATTATTTGAAAGTATGCCCATATCACAATTTTTCAAGAAATAAAATAGTATTACTCAATCTATAACCGAAACTGAATATATAACAGTCGAAAATTATTATGCTCAAGTTTTATGGATTAAGCAACAATTGGAGAATTTTGGAATAACCATGGATCATATTCCCATTAAATGTGATAATACTAGTGCCATCAATCTCACCAAAAATCCAATTCAACACTCTAAAACTAAACACATTGAAATTAGGCATCATTTTATTAGAGATCATGTTTAAAAAAGTGATATTGTACTTGAATATATTGATATCTTGCATTAATTAGCTAATATCTTCACAAAACCTCTTGATAAATATAGGTTTTATGCAATTAGAGGTGAACTTGCTATGATGAATGCTCCTTGAAATGAATTTCTTGATATTTTAATGAATGTTGTAATATTGAGTGATCAAATGTATGTCTATATTTTTGTTAAGCTTGTGTAGGATTGTATGATACATGTTTGAATGATCATGTTACTTGGTTTTTAAATCTTTACCATAAAAAAAATGCTACAACAAAAACTAGTTGATCCCTTTTGGAATGGATCGATTGGTTATTCTCTTCGTAGCCAAATTAAAGGGAAAACATAAAAGAATCGATTGATCCCCTTTGGATAGGATCGATCAAGTATTCATCTAGTAGCTAAAAGAAGTTGGAAATGTGAAGAACTGATCGATCCCTTTCAAAACCAATAGATTGGTTCAATGCAAAACCATAACCGATCGATCCCCCATCTCAGTCGATCGATCGGGTCATGCTTTTTTGGCACTATGCGTACCATTTTAGCATAATAAAATCGAGTCCCCTTCTCTTTTGGCTGATCATTTCAGCCTTTTTACCTGTTTTTCTTATTTTCCAAACTTATTATCTTCAAACTCTAAGCTTTCTCACTCCATCTTTACTCAAAAATTGCTTCCTCTTAACAAAATCTTTTGTAAATTCTTTCATTTCAACTTGATTTCTTGCAAATTCATCCTTGAAAACCATCAAATCACACAAAAAACTTATACCCATTTTTCTCACTCTAAAAAGTTGATCCTTTTTTAAAATTACCACATTCACTCATCCTTATTACTTCTCCCACACATATTATACTCCTTATCACCTATAATCACTAATTCTCTCATCAATTTCATATCAACCTACCTACTTCTATTATACCATCATTCTCAGGGCTCCCAAGACTAAAGTAAGTATTGAAAAAAGAAAAATCCCCCAAAAGAGGCATCTAGCTTATCAATAAGGCCTTCCTTCAATCAAAATTTTGCCAATCTATATATAAAAGAAAGATATGAGACACATTTTACATATAGAAAAATGAAGCATGAAAGGGTAATTTCACTTAAATTCTTTTAATCTATAGAATTTTCTTCTTATATACTTTTGAGAGATTTGGATGGCTAAATTACTTATGCATGGATGATCTTTTATTTGAGAATTTAGTAAAAGTATTTTATAGCAATACTAGTTGTATTCAAATGGAAGGATCACATAGGTACTATCTTGATAGATTTAGAACATATGTGATAGGAAAAGAAATAGTAGTTACCAAGCAATTGCTAGCTGAAACTTTCATGTTAAATTATGAGAGAGAAACCAATACTATGTGTGATATGGTAGAACTTGCTCAGGATATATTTAGAAATAACAATTTGCAAGCTTTTTCTATTTAAGCTTCTAGGTTGTCAATGCATGATAGATTGCTACATCTTATTGTCACTTATGTGTTGACACCTTTTGGCACACAATACTCCACCATTAGGAAGTAAGATCATTAGTGGATGTATAAGATCAAGCATCAACAAAAATGAAATTTGGTGCATTTCATTTTCAATGATATGATGAGAGTAGTGCAGAATAAGGACTACACCTTAGTATATGGGTTTGTCATTAGCAATCTTTTAAGAAAATTAGATGTCAATACTAAAGGAGATAAGAAGATGGTATTTAATGACCCATTTAGTGTTCTTGGTACTTTTACTTTACACAGTATGGGATATGTTCAAAATGCATCAGGCTTATCAGTTAAAAAGACTGATATTGAGGCTGCATAAGAAGAGAAGAAAGAGCATGAACCTTCAGATATTTTTAAACTTTAAGGAGAATCTTCTACCCCACCATTTGACACCCAATAAGCCTTAGAAATGCTCATGCTTCAAATGAACAACCTGTATTCGATAGTTGCGACTATGAACACTCAATTGAAAAATATGAAAGAAACTCAAAATGAGCTAGATACCTAAGTTTGTCACGTTAAAGTTAACAGCAAATACGGTCTACACAACAGCATATAGGGTAGCCTTTTTTTTATTTTCCTCATCGTCGTCAATCTTTTCATTCTCTACCTCCTCCTTAATGAGCTTTTTTTATGCCATTCCTCATGTTTTCCCACATCTTTTTATGTTGTAAATTTATCTTTAAAAACACTTTGCATTATGGTTTGCAAACTTTGATACTTTATATTTATATTAATGAAATCTATCTTTTATTCTCTTATGGCTTGTAACATTATGGCTTTTGACATTGTGGCTTGTGAAATTGATATCTTGTTTGATGATTGGTGTATTGCTTGCAATTGAGTTAGTGTGGCCTTGCATTGATTGTTTTCTCACTTTGTTTCACTTTATCTTTTTTGCTATAACAATAAAAGAGAGAGATAATGGCATGAAAATTGCTTTAATGATCTTGATGGTATTGATGATCTTGATGATTTTAATGGTATGAACAAATTTATACTTGATGATATTGACATTGGTTTTGTTCTTAGTTACCTTAAAATTTATGCTTAAATTCAAAGGGAGCTTGTCTTTCATAAAGTTAGGGGGAGCTTGTTTTTCAAATGGAAAAATGTGTTTTAAGCAAATTTTTCATTTGGTTTTTTTATATCAAAAAGGGAGAGATTGTTGGCCTCGAATTGATTAAAAGTTTTGATTTGACAAAACAAAAATTTGCCTAACTTAAATCAATCTCTTTTAATCTTAAATTGAACATTTTTTTACCCTTCTATCTTATCAAAATTCATTTAGGAACCAAAACAAGTTAAATTCTCAAAACAAAAAGGGATTAATGCATGTTTTAATAGAAGGGATCAATCCCCTGAGGGAAGGAATCGATCCTCTTTTTGCCAAATCGATCCCCTGACAAAAGGGATTGATCCACTTTTCTTCCGAAAGCAAAATTCATGAAGTTTTGACAAAAACTAATCGATCTTCTTCCTGTAAAGATCGATTGGTTGAGGTCTCAAGCTTACTCGATTGATCCCTCTCTTAAAAGGATTGATCACTTTTTCATACAAAATATTTTTCTCGTTTAAATTTTTAGAAAAAGGATCAATCCCCCAACATAAGGGATCGATCATCTAGGCATGAGATCGATCCCTCCATTAAAGGGATCAATTTGTTTTAAAATAAAATGCTTTTTTTTCATTTGAAAATAAACAAAGGGGATCGATCTGCCCACACAATGGATCGATCACCTAAGGAATGGATCGAACAGGTGCATTACCTGATCGATCGGGTAATGTAATTTAAACACAAGTTTGAGGTGTTTCAAAACTGACCCAATCAATCCCCTAAAGGAGGGGATCAATCCCCTGAGTCCCAAAAAGAACCAATGACTATTTTTTGTCTGAAATTTTTATAGGTTTGAAACATTAAATGCAAGGCAACAGCTCTCAACTTCTTCTTACCTATAAATGAAGCCTTCCACTGTAGAACAAGAATAAGAAAAGCTAATAGAACTTATTGCTATTCACCAACCAACTTGTTCAAGCATTCAAAGCTATTCAAAGAGAAAAAAGTGTAGAAAATCATATTTATATAAGTTTTTCTCTAAATTTCCTTGTCTATACTATTATGTACTTCAAGTTAGCAAATACCCAACCTTTGAAAGGTTCTTAAAGTTTACAAAATACTTCAGAAACTTTGTATTGTGAATTTGTGAGCTTAAGGGGGAGGATAACCCTTAAGAGTTTGTAGTGTTGATTATGTAAAGCTTTGAGAAGCTAGGTTGTATCCTTCAACATATAGTGAATTGAACTCCTTGGCAGGAAATGCTAAAGGAGATGACGTAGGTGCCTAAAAAAAGACTGAATCTCTATAAATCTTAGTATCCAATTCTCTAACTCTATCTCTTATTTACTTTCATTCATTGTGTTTATTTGTTTAGATAAATAGTTTTGCTAAATTTGTGATTATTAAGTATTGATTTTGAAAATTTTATTATAACCAATTCACCCCCCTCTTGGTTTATTTCAAGTATTTGAGCTATCATATATCTTTCTTGAGTTTTCAATTTTTACATAGCCTAAAATTTGTCTTAATATATTCTTTAGCAATTTATTGAATATACATGAATATTGAATATGTCTTTTTTATGTTCAATATTTCTAAATGATCTAGAAAAGATTCATCTTTTGCTCATTGCTTGAGAACTTTTGCTTTAATGCTAATATTGAGTTGTTTGATGTTTGATTTAAATATGACCTTTGGCATAAGTTTATAAAGTAGTTTTAATGAAATATGTCTCTTTTACAATTGGTAAGTTATGCTTAGTGAATAAATTTTCTTTTGCCTATAATGACTTAGAATATGGAATTATTTTTTAACAATTGGTATAATTTTTATCAATTGATTTTCTTAATGCTTCTAACAAAAATCTTTTGTCAAGAAATTTTCTAAGTCTATGTTAGGAGAACTTGAAATGAGCATAAATAGATCAATAGTCTTTTTAAAGTTTCAAGTATAGCAAGCAAAGTATCTTCATCAATCAAGCCTAAGTACATCAAAGATTTGCTCGAGACATTTGGAATGGAAAACTCAAAACCAAATAAGCATATCAACATAACTTGCTAATGATAAAAGTAATTGTATTGACTCTATGCTATGTGTCTATACATGCTTACTTTGATTGTGTGCAAAAATGAGATTTTGTGCTAGAACATATGAACACATTATACAAATTAATCACCAAGCCATTCGGTAGATATTGTTTTAATATTCTTGAAAACTTGGATTGATTAACTCACCTTCATTGATATTCATGCCTAGTTCTTAATTGCTTTGATAAGATTAATAGTTTTAAGGCATGAATATTTGGCCAATGCATGAATCCTTAAACATGGATATGAATTAAATTGATTGATTTCTTTGAACATGTTCATTGATTAAGATTATTGAAATAGCATATATCATATTATGTCTAAATGTTTGTATCATTATTGGTAATTTGCTATATGTGATTTGAAATATTTTTGCATATATTTGTATGATTTTGATTGAAATATATATTTAGATACTTGCATATGTTTAGATTAAGTGCATTGCTATGCATTGAAATAAATAAGAATATATTTGAATAATTATGCTTTCATTATTTCTTTACAATTGCATATGTATTCATCATGCTTGAAAAATCATGCTTGTATAATTCTTTGCTAAACATGATGATTGAATATTTGTTTTGGATAGGATATGCTTATGAAAGAATGCTATTATGCATGTATTGATTAAACTTTTCATATGCCTTGAAATATATTGTGATCCTTGAAAGTTTGTGAACAAAATAACTTACAATTGGCAACAATTGGTATCGAAATTGCTAAAAACTTTTTTAACTTTCATAGACACTTATTTATCCTTGATATAGCTTGTACCTTTCATACAAAATTGTATGTGCCTTAAATTGATTAATCCTTATTTTGAAAAAGAGGAGAAATCTTATACTACAATTTTGCTTGATTTGTTTTGTGATAATAATTGGTATGCTTTATAATAACATATCTTTAACAATTGGTATGAGCTTGTATGCATGTGCTTGAATTTATGCTTAATTGCTATTGATGTTTTAGGTTTTAAGTACATCTTATGATAACATGATTTATGAGTAGGTTGCATATCATTTATTATCCTTTTGCTCATAAATTTTATGTGACTAGGTTGAATGAATGATTTTGTACTATAGCATTTAAATTGGATACATTGATGCCTTTATACTTGAATACATGTATGTAAACTTCATTGTGCATATTACACTTGATTATATGCACTTAAAATACTATTGATATTATTGGTACAAGCTTTTTGTCCCATGCCTTGAATTGATCTCTCTTTCTTTTACTATGACAAAAAGGAACAAAGTTTATGGATATTTCTTCTTGTATATTTATAACAATGGGTATAGGAGTTTTAACATTTGGTATAAAGAGGTTAAACAAAAAAGAAGAGAAATGTTTTATAAATATATTTTCTAATACCTTCTTTTTGTGTTTCTTTGCTCATGCTTTTTTGCTATGATAAAAAAATGGAAAATATCATATGAACAAATTTGCTTATGCTTGGCATGCATATGGTTGATTGTGTTTTTTTCATATATTTGACTAACATATATTTGTTGAGTTGTGTTAGATTAGGATGCATTAATTGAAGGGGAGTATTGCCATGCAAAGTTTAAAGGGAGTTTTTCAAAATGTTTTCCAAAAATCTTAAATATCTTAAAGAAAGTTTTTCACCAAGTAAATTTATCTTTAAGTTTTGTCATATCAAAAAGGGGCAAATTGTTAACCTTGAATTGATCTTTATTTTGAAATGACAAAACATTAAGCTAAATAAGCTTGATCAAGATTTTAAAAAAGATTTATTTAGCACAAGTTCTTAAGTTTTATTATTTTGGTACTAAATAAATAATATGATTTTCAAAGTTTAAACAAACCTTTCTTTATGTTTTCTTATTTCTCAAATCAAAAGTATCTTTAAACATTATTTATTTGAGTTTAAATGAAAGTCCAATTATTGTTTTTAAAGTGAACTTCTTCATTTTGGACTCAATACAATTTTAATAATATTGGTTTTGAGAAACAGATTAGCTTAAGAAAGTTATTTTACAAGAATAAAATTTTCCAACATTAAGCTTGTTTTATTTTTCTATATTAATTCACAAAGTTTTCATATTTGAATTTTATATGGTTGGAAAGCTCTTTGAGTCTACTTTCTAATGGATTAAACAAAATCAAAAACCATTTTTTTAAGAAAAGATTTTGAATTTTTACTAGATACTATGCAATTGTCTAAAAAGTGCATAAAATGTAGTTTTAAAAATTCATTATAATTTGAATACAATGAATTAGGTGATAAATTTTAAAAGGATAGAAAGCCATTTAAGTCTATTTTTAAATTTTTCAAACGGTTTTTAATTTGAAATTCTATAATTCAAGATATGATTAAATTAGTGAGTAAAGTGTAAAATAGGAGACAACCACCCAACTTGACCAGATTGATCCCCTGGCTAAACCAATCAATCCCTTCATTGTATGGATCGATTGCTTTAAGGGTTTTAAAAATAGGATCGATCCCCTCATAAAGGGATCAATTAGTTTTTTACACAAAATGAAAACTTTGCTCTAGACTTTGGGAAGGGATTGATCACCCAGACTAGAGATTGATTGGTACCACTTATGGATCGATTGGTTATGCCTTTTCACGCAAAAATTTGTTTGAATTTTAATTAACCAATCGATTCCGCCATAAGAGAGGATCGATCCCCTATGCCCAAAAATCTAGTTTTTCAAGCTTCATTGGGTATTTTCAACTCCAAACCATCCCCAAATAGCTAATTCCTCATTTTCTCTATATATTGGGCATTCTAACACACCAAGGAGATTGATGAATCAAGAGAGTAAAATTAAACAAGTCATATATTCATTCTCTTGAATAAATCAAGAGTTTTAGTGCTTCAAAGTCTATATCTTTGTATTTGTTGTATCCAAATCATTGTTGTTATTCATTCATCAATTTTTTTTTTACTTTATTAGGCAAACACTCAACCTTAAGAGGTATTTTAGTTTGTAAAAATCATTTGTGTTATCTTGTAAGTAAGAAGTGAGGTATCATCTTGATATTGTAAGAGTAGAGGTTACTATCTAAGCTTTAAGAAAAAGATAGGATTTAGTACAATATAGGTTTGTATCTTGTAAGAGTTTTTCTTCAATTAGTGGATTGAAAGCCTTGGAGTGGACAACCAAGAAGATAGGTAGGTACCTTATAGAAAGACTGAACTTCTATAAACTATTGTGTTTGATTTCTCTATCCCTATCTCCTTACATATATTGTTGTTTATATTTTATTCTAGGTTCATTAATTATTATTGATTGCATCATATTTCTATCAAAAGTTCTTATTGATTTAATTTCTTATTCAATTATCTTGAAATCATTGTTTAAGAAGAATTTAGAGAACTCTAATTCACCCATCTCTTGGATCACTATCTCACCTAAAAAGCTAACAATTGGTATAAGAGCTTTAGTCTCTTTTTGTAGGTTTAACCACCTTGAGTAAAGATCCCATGGCTCAATTTAGGTTCCAAGATAGTGAGGAAGTCCTCAAAGCTTTTATGTTTGCTAAATTTGAATTTTATGAATAGAAAATGAGAATAAAGGTATTCATAATAGCTCATGATTTTAAAGCTTGGAATATGATAAAGAAAGGGCTTGAAATTCTTTCAAATGATGTAAACTATATGAGGCAAGTGATGAATGATGCCAAAGTAAAATGCTTACTCTGTGGAGCTCTCGACTCTCACAACTTTAACTTGACCTCAAAATGCTCAACCTCAAATGAGATATAGAGAAAGTTGGATGAGCTACATGAAAGATAAATTTTCAACCAACATGTATTAGGTCTCATGGCTATTGAAGAACCGAAGATAACCTTTAACTCTTGTGATTCAAATTCATATACATTTGATAAATTGCAAGATGCTTACAATGAGTTGTATGATGAATGTGAATCAATGATAAGGAATTACAAGAAAGTGATTTCAAAATTGAAGGTTGAAAATGATTTCTTAATAAATACAAAGAATGATTGGGAAAAGAAAAATGATAAATTGAAAATGAATTTTAAAGCTTGTCAAAAGAGAAATGAAATGCTAGAAAAAGAGAATTTTGAATTGAGAAAGAAATTTGAAGTTTTGATGAATGAAAAACAAGAGCTTTTAATCAAGAGTTTAAGTATTAAAATGATTAAATACAATTTTTGTTATTTTCATGGTCATACTACACATACTTGTCCTATAAAGAGAAAAGTTTCATTTAGAATTAGGCAAGTATGGATTGCAAAAAGAACAATAGACTTGATTACTAACTCTCAAGGACCCAAAGCAATCTAGGTACCAAAAATCAAATGAAGAATGTTTGTTGTAAGTGTGCTAGAGTACAAATTACAATATGATTTTGAGGAATAAAACTCTAAACACTCTAAACCTTTAAACTTTTATGAATTTGAAATTGGTTGCTTATTCTTGTCGAATGTTGAATGCTCAATGGTTATTAGTATATGCTTTGTTGATATATCTTGAATATGTGAATTTTATATGATATATATGAGCTTGATTTAATATGCATTTGTTTTTAAGTGCATAATTTTGATATAAATATTTCTCATACTTGTTGAAATTGTGCTTATTGCCTATTTGCTTGGGATATACTTTTACAAAAAAGTAAGATATGCCAATGGACTTGAAAAAAATTGTATAGTATCCAAAATAATATAAATAATCTAATAACTTGATAAACCAAAATAATATAAAAACTAATAATAAAAAGAATCAATAAAACATAAAATTTAGGAAGTATACTATATAACATATTACAAACTGATGAATTAAGGTGGTACAAAGATGAAATTGTATTAAAAAAATTAAAAAAATATTTTAACACCTATTGATTATTTCATAAAAATAAAAATGAAAGGTTGGTCTATAAAGTTTAAAACTCATATCTACATTCACTTTCATAGGATGGTATTATAGGCAACCAAACTATTTATGACGAAGGAAAATTCCTATGATTTTGGGTGAAAAATCAAAATTTTAAAAAATGATTAATTTAATTTTTTTCATAGCAAGAAAAGCAAATAAATGCTTGCCTTCATTGTCAGATTTCTTTCACAAAAAATTCACATATTACCGTATATATATATATAATGTGCTTTAGCTTGTCTTAATTTGTAACCAATTGAAAACTTGATTATAGCATAAAAGAAAACTTTTTCTTGTCTAATTAATTTGATTGACAGGGATTTAATGTATTTAATAGTAATTTATTTATTGAAAGCAAGAATATTAGTTATTTAGAAATGAATAATTATAATTGTCATAACATATAGATTCATAAATTTATAGCTAAACTTAACAAGAAGAGTCACAACCAATCTTTTATCTAGGTGTGATTAGCTACCAATGAATCTATCCTTTTAAGGAGCTCTTAAGCTTGACAAGGGTCCTTAAAAGACTAAGTTCTGGTCTAATAATTAGAACAAGGTTCAAGAGTTCGATTACATATAGAAAAAGTTATAGTAACCCTACATGTCCACTATAAGGATGGTACCATTTTATTTTAAATTAACCTAAGGTCTTGATTCTAATAGTCTTAAATTTAATATTGAAAATAATTTTTAAGATTTCTTCATCAATTTAGTAGAATTCTTAAAAATACTTCATTACCTAAAAAATATTCAGGAATTTCATTTGTTTTTCTAAAAAGGCTTCGTCATTAGAAAGCTTAATCAATTTTATTTTTTTATTGAATTTTTGTTTTATTGAAAACATATCTAATACTTCCACCATTTGGGTTTATTAGAAATATTTTCTCACCTACAAATATCTTAGATAATCATCAATTTGCGATTACTAGGAATTTCATCCTCAAAATTTATTTTTATAATTTTTATTTCTAATTTTTTCACTATTTAGGTCTATTTAGAAAATTTCCTTTTGTTAGTTTCTTAATCATTAAAAAGAAAATAATATGACAATTATTTTTTTAGGGTTTCATTTAAATTCTTACACCATTTGGGTTAACTTTAAAGAAAATTTTCACTTATAGATTTCTTAAGAAATTTACCATTTAAAATTTCTAAGATTCTCATACTTAGATAATTGTTAAATATTTTCCCCCAGAAGTTTAAGTTATATTTTTAATTAAAATTTTTTATTTTAATTTGAAAAAGAATACAATTACTTTTATTGAAATTTCATTTCAATTATTCCATAATTTGGGTAAAATTTAGAAAACCTTCTCACCTAGAGATTTCTTAGAAAATTTACCATTTAAAATTTCTAGAAATCTCATAATTGGGTAATTAGTATTTAATTCTAAAATTTTTATTAAATTTATGTTTTTTTATTTTTATTTTTTAAAAATTAAAAATAAATATTAATTATTACTATTGAAACTTTATATAAATTTTCCTCCATTATGGACAAATTTTAAAAAATTTCTCACCTAAAAATTGTATAGAAATTAACTTTTTACAATTTCTAAAAATTTCATCATTGAATAATTATTATTTATTCTCAACAGTTTATTAATATTTTATTTTATGTTATAATTCTCTTAATTTTTCAAAAATTTAATCATGCATAATATTTTAAAAAATGAAAATAATAACATAAAACAAAACAAATAAAACCATAAAAATAAACAAAATAAACAAAATATCGAAATAAAAGTGGCTTGACTTGGCTATAGCTAAGGCACAGCTGCAAGACAGGCAACTAAAGTGGCTAATTTCTCTGGCTTAGCTCAGCTCGAGCCAAAGACTGGAATGTGGGTTAAAGATGGGTTAAGCACTTGGGTCGAACCTCTTAGTGGTAAAATGAGCTAATCTTGTCAAACTAAAACACCATAAAAAAACTTCATTTGGTAGATGTATAAAAGGCAAAAATTCTTTTTTTTCTCATATTTCTTATTCTCCCCCTCTTTCCACTTTTTTTCTTTGTTCTCTCTCTTAAATAAAGATGAACTATGGTTGAAGCTTGCCGGAACTTGGATTTGATCATCGGGTTTTGGAATTTCCACATCGGAAGCTAGGGTTTCTACCCGAAACTGGGATTTTTGTTGAAAACTAGCCGAAATCTGAAATTCTTCATTTAAAAATTCAAATTTCTAGAAAATCTTCAAAATCAGAAAAGAAACTTTCGATAAACATCAATCAAACTCCTTAAATCTCACCAATATGATTCCTAAGCCTCGAAATCCTTAGAAAAACCAAATCTAAACTAAAACCCTTGACAAAAACTTTTCTAAAAAAAAAAAAAAGGGTTTGATTGCTTCCCTTTTTTCTTTTTCTACCTTTGATTTTTGCATATATCTATTTTTATTTACTAATCTCTCTATCTTATGATTATTTTGCTGATTGAATACTTATTATAGAGAAGAATCTAGTTCCAAATGGTGATCTAACTCAGATAAAACTCCTCAAAGAGTCTATCTAAAAGTTAGATTAGGATTAAATTTCACTATTATCTCTCAAAAACCCTTTTCATCAACCGATTGAATCTTACTCTAATTAAGCTTCTACCATTCCTTTTTTTTAACAAATAATAATAAAATAACAATAAGATAATAAATAATGAAATAATAAAAAATAATAGTAAGATAAAAATACAAGGATAATTACTTAAAAATAGATAAATAAATAAATAAGATAAACATAATAAAAATATAATAATAGAATATTAATAGTAAGAATTAGGTCGAGCTTGATCCGGGTTTGATCAAATTAGGCCCAATCGAGTTGGGTCCAATTATATTAGGCCCGAACCAAATAGGATGTCTACAGTTACCTCTCTTTACGTATTTTTTGTGCAATAAAAATTGTGCAAAGACATAGATAACCTATTATGTCTAAGACTAGATTACTCACCTTTTTTTTTTATTCTCTTAAATGAATACTCAGACTTCTTAAATAGCATAACAGCTTTTATAAACAAATCTTTAACACTTTGGAAAACATAAAAGCTCCCATCAATAAAGGCTTAACAACTTTCAAAAAATAAATATAGCTCCTTTAAATAGAGGCTCAATGACTTTTGAAAAACAAATAAGGCTCATCTAAACTGAAGCTCAATGATTTTTTAAAAATAAATAAGGCTCCACTAAACAGAGATTCAATGATTTTAAAAATAATAATATTAAAGTTCCTCTAAATAGAGGCTAAACGACTTTTGAAAATTAAATAAGGTTCCTTAACAATCATGCCTAGAGGTCTTATAGATCATGCCTAAAAAAATTTAAGAGATTATGCCCAGAGGTCTTACAAATCGTTCCTAATATCGAAACATACTTCTTGGAACAAAGGCTTCATAACTTTAAAATTTCAAAAAATAAATTTTTCTTGTCAATGACTAGTTTTCTTGAAATATCCTTTTTTAAAAATTAAAGTCTTACCTCATAGATGTCTTCTCAAATGAGAATTTGAAATTCCTTCACCAGAAAGTCTTCACATTTATTTTTCTCTATGTGAGATCTTGCAATATCCTTATTTTTTAGATTCATGCACTAGACATCCTAAATGCAATGCATGCTATACAAATGTCTATTAATATATTTTCAATTATAGTACATAGGTTCTCAAGCCTCTTTCTTTTGGATCTCAAACTCTTCAATTTTCAAGTATTTAGACCAAATCGATTTGATTCTCAATCATTTCTCTCATTCAATTTTAACACCCATATTTTAAAAAAAAAAAACAAAGTTCTTCTCCATTTAATGTCCTTATCGGGAATTGAACACTTTATATTTGCCTTTATCACTCTCAATCTTTCCAAGATAAAGTAAAAATCTTTCATGCTATTATTCATTTATCAATCATTATTTTAATTTCAAAAAGTAAAAATGCAATTGCATATTTCTTCCATTGCAAGGTATTAAAGGGAAAAGCTAATGAATGGATTGGGAATAAATGGGAAATAATCATCAAAAAAGACACACAAGGAATAAAATGAAATATCTCTTTTAAAAAAAATGGTAAAATAACTTTGGCCATTAATAAAGAAGAATGGTTACAAAAATGGGTATGGGGTAACAATGCCCAAAATAAATAATCAAATAATTATGATAACATATCTTAACATTTTTTTCAAAAATTCAACCACCTGATGCACCTAACAACTTAGAGCTTACTAGAACATGCTAGCCTCTATACTAGTGAATTCTTAAATTCTATGCTGTACCCTCCTCATCTAAGTTATCTTTTTAGGTTTTCAACTTAGATGAACCCCTTTGACTCAAATCGCCTTTTTAAAAGTTTTGATTTAAGTCCTTTTGTTTCATTCATTCTTTTTTCTTTTCTTTTTCTTTTTCTCTTTTTTCTTTTTTTTAAGCATAATATTTCTTCACAACATCAAAATTTATAAGATTGGACAAATCATCTCCATCGATCTCTACTAATATTAATGCTCTACCCAAGAAGGCTCGTTTTACAATATATGGCTCTTCTCAATTCATAGTCCACTTTCTTTATTATCACGCTAGCTTGAAAGAATTCTTTGCAAAACTAAATCTTTTTTTGAAAATAATGAGGTTAGATCCTTTTATCATGAGCTCTCATTATCATTCTCTAATATAGCTGATCATGACGCAGCGCTGTCAATCTTTTATCTTTAATGAAATTTAACTGCTCATAACACTTTCAAATCCATTTAGCCTTTTCCAATCCAACTTCCTTTAAGACTCAAGGATGGGATTTTCACATCCACTGGTAACACAGCTTCCATTCCATAAACCAAGTAAAATAAGGTTACCCTAGTAAAGGTATGCACTGATGTCTAATAAGCATGCAGGGCATATGACAACTTCTTATGCCAGTCTTTATAAGTCTTAATTATCTTCTCAAGAATTCTTTTTATATTCTTATTTGTCGCTTCAATTGTCCTATTCATTTTTGGATGATATGATGTAGAATTATGATGCTTGATCTTGTATAGAGTGCATATTTCTTACATATCTTACTATTCAGATTCTTAGCATTATTTGAAATAATTCTTTTTAGAAGTTCATATCTGCAAATGATCTCTCTTTTTATGAACTTACAGATCATAAATTGTGTCATATTTCCAAATGAGGCTATTTTCACCTATTTTGTGAAATAATCTATCATCACAAAAAATGAACCTATGCCCATTAGAAGCCTTCAGAGTAACAGTACCAATGACATATATGCCTCACATAGAGAATGGATAGAGTGGTGCTAAAACATGTAAAGTAATAAAAAAAGCATGAATCTTATTAGCATAGATTTGGCATGTGTGATATTTTTTAGCATAGTCAATGCAGTCGTTCTCTATTATCAACCAATAATACCTAACTCTCATAATCTGTCTAACTATCATATGTTCATTTGTATGTGCCTCATATATTTCATCATGTACTTCAATAATCTTTTTCACGTCGAATGTATTTACACATCTTAACAATACTTAATCACAACTCTTTTTATACAAAACATCACTATTCAAGAAGAAACTCATAGCTAGTCTCTTAATAACTTTTTTATCATTCTTAGTCACTTGGTCCAAGTATTGCTAATTCTTAATGTACTGTAAGATATCATAATACCATCGCTATCCATCTTTCTCCTTCTCTACATGAGAATAATAAGCTGACATATCCTTAACATCTAGCTTGATGGGCTAAATATCGGTGTTATCATTAATTCGAATCATTATTGCCAGAGTAGCCAAGGCATCAATAATCAAATTCTTCTCACGAGCCAAATGATCAAACTGAATATCTTTAAACTGTTTGATCAACTCTAAGATATACTTATGATATAGAATGAGTTTCGAATCTCTTGTCTCCTATTCTTTTTTCAACTGATATATAACTGGAGTTAAGTCTCCAAACACTTTCAATACTCTAATCTTTCAATTTATAGCAGCTTGTAAACCTATGACATAGGCCTCATATTCAATGATGTTATTTGTGCAATTGAAATTCAATATTACTGTTATAGGATAATAGCGTTCTTCCTGAGAAATCATAATTGCCCCAATTCCATGTCTTAAGGCATTGGTAGCTCCATCAAAGTACCTTCTCCAACACTTCTCATCATGCCATTCCTTCTCAAGTTGAAAAATAGTTATCAAATCTTTATTAAAAAATTCCAACCTCATTGGCTCATAATCTTTGGTAGCACAATCTGTAAGAAACTCGACTATAGCACTTCTGTTGATTACTTTTTAGCTCTCATACATGATGTCACATTCTAAGAGTATCACTTGCCATCTCATAATTCTTTTGGACAATGAAGGCTTCTTGAAGATATATTTGATTGGATTCCAATTTTGCTATAAGCCAGGTAGTATGATAGAGTATGTATTATCTGAGTCTTTTGGCTATCCAAGCTAATGTATAATACATTTTTTCTAAAAAAGAATACTTAGACTCGTATTTTGTTAACTTCTTACTTAGGTAATAGATAGCATGCTCTTTTTTATTACACTCATTTTACTATCCTAGCACACATCCCATTGATTTTTCACACACTATCAGGTATAAGATCAAAGGTTTTCTTAAAACAAGTGATACCAATATTGAAGGGTTGACAATTACTATTTAATTTTATCAAAAGTCTCTTAGCATTCCTCGTTTCATTCTTCAAGATTATTTTTATGAAGAAGCTTAAAAACAATATCATACTTATATGTAATCTAAGAATTGAATCGAGAAATATAGTTCAATTTACTCAAAAGACCTCAAACTTTTTTCAGTATGCTTAAAGGGGACAAATTTTGGATAGCTCATATTTTGTCTGGATCAACTTCAATCCCTCTTTCACTAACCACAAACTCTAACAACTTCCTTGACTTAGCCCCAAATGTACATTTGACTAGGTTCAACTTGAATTGAAATTTTCTCAACCTTTTAAATAACTTTTTAAGGTTGGAGACATGATCTTCTCTTTTATAAGATTTTGTAATCATATCATCTATATATACCTCAATCTCTTTACGTCTCATGTCATGAAAAAGTATCACTATGACTCTTTGATAAGTTGTTTCTATATTTTTTAAACTAAATGGTATAACTTTGAAGCAAAATGTACCACACGTGGTGATGTAAGTGGGTTTTTTCATGTCATCTTCAGCCATCTTTATCTTATTAGACCTTGAGAACCCATCCATGAAGGAAAACATGGAATGCCTTACCGTATTATCTAACAATGTGTCAATATGAGGCAAAGAAAGTTATCCTTTGGGCTAGCCCTATTCAAGTCACGATAATCCATACTCATTTGCACATTTTCATCTTTTTTAGGGAATGATATTATATTAGCTACCCATTCTGGATACTTAGCCACTTGTAGGAAACTTGTATCAAACTACTTCTTTATCTTTTCTTTAATCTTTAGAAGCATCTCAGGCTTCTTTTGCTTAGTTTCTATTGCACTGATTTACATTTTGGCTTTAGGTGTAATTTATATTCCACTATTTCTGTGGTAAGCCCAAGCATATCTTGATAAGACCAAGCAAACACATCTATGAATTCTCAAAGTAAATTTTTTAATTTTTGCCTATCTATCAATAAAAGTAACGTACCGACCTTAACCTCTTTTTTATTCTCTTCATTTTCTAAGTTAACCAATTCAGTTATCTCTTGATAAGGCTCAACTAGTTTATTTTCTTGCTCAATTAATCTTTTTAAATTCGAAAGCAATACATATTCCTCATAATCATCTTCATTATCAAGTTTATTAGCATTAATCAAATTTCAAAATTAACCCTTTGATTATTATTATAATTATCCTTATGTTCATTTAAAGACCTGAAATTGAATGAAATTAGATATGTTTGCAAGATGTATTGAAAAAATGAAAAGTGAGAGCGATAGAAAAAATGAATGAAAATGCATCATTCCTAATTTTTATTAAAATAATAATAGATAAATGGCCCATACATAAAAGATCATCCCAATGCTTTTGGGCATAAGCTATTGGGATGTATAATTACATTGAAACAATATCAAGGATAGCAAGCATTTCGATGGTGGTCCAATTATTGAGCTCATAACTTGGAGAACAAGGGCGAACCCACATTTCTTGTTCATTCCTCTTTTCATCTCCAATTGCATAGATGGACAACTCAATGAATGCTTCTTCTATGCTCAGTTTTAGCTTTTTTTCAGAATCTTCATTTGACTATAGAAACATGAACCCTACTGGCTTAAAGGTGTCTTACTACTATGGGATAATCATAGGCATAATCTCTAGTTCATACATTTTGGATCTTGCCATCCTTCTTTCTCTCTTTTTTACTTGTCTTTTCCTATCTCCTAGCCTTTTACCTCATAGCCCAGGCCCATCCTTTCTCTATTGTCAACTATTACTAAGGGTTCTTTTATCATTTGTAAATTTTTTCCTAGCCCCACTCTAGGATACCAACCTTTGTTAATGATTTGACTCACCACTATCTTTGAGAAATATTGGTTTTTAGATCCTTTACCTACAAAATTGACCAATTCAAAGGATTAGTAGAAACATTCCATGGTTTTTTCAATAGCTTTCACATATGGGGCATTTAATGGCTGAGCCATAAATATATCCTCCTTTCCAAACACTACCACCAATTGACCTTTCATATTAAACTTAATCTTTTGATGTAAGAAAAAGGAATAACACCTGCCATATAAATCCATGACCTTCCAAACAAACAGCTATAAGATGGAGAGATATCCATCACCTAAAATTTTACATTAAACATGCATGGCTCAATCTATAAGAGTATTTTTGTATATCTTAAAACTTCACATCTGCTCCTATCAAAAGCTCAGATAACCATATGGTTACTTTTTATATATGAGTAATCAACAGATAGATATGCCAGAGTTGACATAGGTATGCATTAATAGTAAAGCCATTATCAATGAGAACCTTGGCTATAATATGGTTCTTACACTTGATAGTGATATGCAGAGCCTTGGTACTTCTTCTTTCTTCTGGAGAATCTCATCATTGCTAAATGCTATATAGTTTGGCATTATTAAGTTTTCAACTAAGTGATTCATATATTCAATAGACACATTGTGTGCCACATATGCCTGGTTTAACACCTTCAGTAAGGTATTCTAGTGTAGTTCAAAATTCAATAATAGAGATAACAATAAGATTCATGCTGGCATCTTATTTAATTATTCAATAATAGAGTATTCACTATGCTTTATCAGTTTTAAAAATTCGTAAGCCTCTTTCTCTGATACTGGTTTCTGACACTCTTCTTTAGGCATAATTTCTAGTTTATTCTATTCTTCCCTTAGTTTGGTTTTTTTTTTCTTATCTTTCTCTAGCATTTTTAGAATATAGCATCTTTTATTTCAGGTTATGCCACCTACACCTATTATGTTGGCAGCATCAGTCTTAGATGTATTCTCTTCTTACCCCTGGACTATATATCATAACCATATCTCTATGGCATAACTTTATCATCATTGTAGGAAAATGAGTTAGAAACTTTAAAAGTCACTGGCCTAGGGATGAGTTTGTCTATAATTGATTTTGGTTTCTCTCTACAGTAAATTGTTACTAGTTTTATAACAAATTTTGATGGCTTGTTGGCCATGAACACTTCAACATTTCTTGAAGCCTCCTATTTTTCATAAAGCTCAATTTTATAAGAATCAAAAACTTCTGTACCTCTTGACAAAATTACTTATAAGCTTCAATAGAGTGGCCAGTTACCTCACTATGATATTTGCACTTTGTGTTTAGTACATAACTTTCATGATAAATGCGTAGATCCACTGGTTGTATCACGTTAGCTTCATATAAACGTTAAATAACTGACTAAAAGGAGTTTTAATCTCTTTAACCTTTTTTTTATACGATGTTCATGGTCTTCATTCAAAGCATTTACATTGTGGTTAGGCAATGGATTGCCACTAACATTTGGCATCATTATCCCTCCTGTATCAAAATTTATCATTCCATCTTTGATCAATCGTTAGACCTTATTGTTTAAAACAGTGCAATTATCAGTGGAATGACTAGTAATTCTATAGTGGTAGTCACAATAAGCTGTAAGATCATACCATTTAGGATAAGAGGGCTTGAGTGGCTTCAGACGACTAAGGGTAATTAAATGATTATTATAGAGCTATGATATAACTCTATATAAGTTATAAGGGTTGGGTCAAATATGGGTTTTTCATAGTTATTTCATAGTTCTCACAAACCACTTGTTTGGTTGGTAAGGTGAATTAAGAGTCTTATAAGAGGTTGGGTATTAGGACTATACATGAAAGTTTGAAGGTCTGAAAAGTAGGTTGATATGTTGGTGGGTAATATGGCTATAGGGCTAGCTGGTATGGGTAAAGTAATGTATTATTCACAACAAGGTAGCATATAGAATAAGCTTGCAGTGGATAGGATTGGTAACCCATGAACTGTTATCTTTCAAAACTCATAGTTTAAGCTTCAGTCTCTTTTTTCTTTGGTGCTTTTTTGGTGGGAGCTTTTCCTCTTTTCAACTTGTCATCCTTAATAACATTCTCAATGATTTTACCTAAGATCACTATGTTAGCAAAATTTTTTGTTGTATTTTTTATCATCTTATAATAAAGAGATTTTAAAGTACTCACAAATAAAACTATAGTCTCTTTTTCAATTAAAGGTGGCTGAACTAGAGTAGCTATGTCTCTCTATCTTTAGGCATACTCTTAAATGATTTAGTCACTTTTTTTCATATTTTATAAAAAAAGACGATCAAGAGCTAGATCTATTATATACCAATATTGACTGATTAAATCATAAGCCATCACACTCTATAAGTGAATATAGGTCTTATCCAACTAGACATACCATCTAATAGTAGAGCCAGTAAGGATGCCTTAAAATATGTACATTAGTAACTTTTCATTATTAGCATAGGTAGCCATTTTCCTGTAGTACATGGTGACGTGGGTTTTTGGATACTTTGTACCATTATATTTTTTGAACTTTAAAATTTTGAACTTTGAAGGAATAATGGCATCTGGGACTAAATAGAGCTTAATAGCATCCACGAAACCATAAAAACCAATTCCCTCCACTATTCATAACCTTTCTTCAAACATATTAATCTTTCTATCAACTATTAAGTCCCTTAGTGACTCGACCAACTTTGTTTTCTCTTTTCTTTTGGATCATCTAAATTAGGGACCTGGATTGGTTCTACTAACTTTTCAGTAAAGACAAGATTTACATAACTCTGAAAATACCCTAGATTTAAAGTCGATGATATTTCAGGGTATGTATACCCTACAAGGTATGTCAACTACTATAGCAATGCATCTTGTACAGACTGGGCTTGATACATCCCATAACCAAGAGGGTATAGAGGGTCAGCCACCTCTTATGATAGATGGTCTTGTTGGCTAATTTTTTTTCTATACTATTTTCCTGGTTCAATTTATTCAAGGCCTTTAAAATCTTACTCAACTCTCCATCAAGCTTCTCTTGAGCTCTCTCTATCTTTTTAAAATGATTGAAATTTTCTTATTTTATCTATCTAACTTAAGCTCTTGTATTATATTGATGAGTTAATTATATGGAGTTCTTACTTGGTGGAGTTATCCTTGAACTTTAAGTACCATAATTATATCATTATTGGATATGTTATGCTTTATGTTTAGTATTTTAATGAATGAATGAAATGTACTAATATTTACCATGTAACTACCATTGATAAAAAAAATCTCAATTTGAAACTTTATTTAATAAAATTTCAAAACTATATCCTACCAAAGCCAAAATAATATTCTAAAGTCCTAAACATCAATGTAATATTTTTTAAACATTATTCTAATGCCTCTTTATGAACTTCCTAGCTTGTTGGTAATGATCTTGTACCTCATCTAGGAAACCAAGCAATCATTGCCCATGAGCTCTTACTAGCTACATCGCGGCCTTCAATTCTTTCATTTTTTCTTCCATGTCCAATGCTTTGTCTATAACTATGCATAGCTAATCGAACAAGTGCCTTAAATGTTTTTGTTTGTTCGTACACATGCATTTTCATTGCTCACTTTGTTTCGCATGTTTCTTGCATTCACTAGTCAAAACTTCTACCTATGCTCTACGCTATCCACCATCCCTTGTAGCATTTAATTATGTTTGTGCACCTTAGCAATGGCCTTTTGCTCTTTTTCCACCTTCACTTTCAATAATTCATTCTCTTTTAAGAGTCAGGTAAGCTTGGGTGTGACTAATGAGTGTATCTTGTCTAGATCATTGAATAAGGCTTTCAACTAGTTTTTTTATTCACTGAGGCTTTGGATTTTCTACTCTTGCAACTTCAACCTTTCTCTTATTTCTTCCTCTAATCACTTGTTTTCTTGTTCAAGCTTATCTCTCTCAATTTGGAGTTTCCTTTAGCAATTTTTACCTTTAGCAGAGAATCTTGAGGAGTTAGCTTTGAGAAATGGTCAACTATTCATTCTCAAGGTAACATAATGTCCTTACTCCTCCTTGCATGCCACATAACATATTCCAAAGTAACATCATATGTAAGCCTCCCTGCTTAGCCCTAATGATCTATTTTCATGCCTTTTTTTATTATTTCAATCTTTCCATAAGCCCCCTTTTTTATAAAAGAAAATTCTTATTTATTAAGTTTATATGTTTCTGGAATAAATTGCTCATATCCAAACTGTCTTTTCACCAGAGTTAGGGCATAAGTAATAGCACCCTATAAACCCAACAAAAAAAACCAAGGTTGATTCCCACAGTTATAGAACACTATACCATGACGCTTCCAAATTATCATTTAACTATCAAGTGTACGAAGATATAAAACCCATTCTTCTTTGAACTTTACTTTAGGCTATGTGCTACAACAAAACTCTTTTATTGGAATATCGGAATGAATTTATGGTTTGTGAAACTTGCTTTCTTCACATTCAATATGACTATTCATTCATACATAAAGTAGTTGTAGGCACCCATTAAACCAACCTTTACCATTTTTGTGACAGTAATTCAAGGATCGGATGGTTTCTACCAAAATGGTTGATACTGCATTAACTTTATGTTCTAATTGATCAACAAAATCTATCATGGCAACATCAACATATCCAATGATTTTTGGAAAGATCACCAATTCATATAAAGCTATAGCCATTGCTACTATTTTTTATCATCATCTAAATGCTCTTAAATGAAGTCTCATAGAAAACCTCATAGAATTCCTTTACTTTTACCTTTTGTTTTGACATATGCATAAACTTGAGACAAGCTAAGTCCAAGTATTTGCACAAGCTTTTTTTCGATAATCTACTGTATTTGACTAATAAATCTTGTTTGGGTTTGGCAAATCAAAACGGAGTAAGACTATATACTCTTCAATCATGGGTATCATATTTACGTCATTGAAGATAAAGCATCTATAAGAAGGATTCCAAAAATGATGGATGGCATGATTAAGTTATTGTTCACATCTACCTAGAGCAGTAAAGCTATATCTCCATATTTGTTCTTAAATACCTCTTGTTTTGTTCTAGTCATGCATCCCTAAACATTGCTTGAGTCAATTAAGTCATTTTATTGGAGATCGAGATGAACTCTTTTAGGCAATGATGAGATAAAACCCTCAGGTAGTCAATTACCCTTTTTTTTACCTTTTTTTGAGATTTTCAACTGGTGAATAGATTCATAACAAACTAATGTAGACTTTGATTGCATTTGACTTTCCATGAATGTCGGTATGAGATTTGATTTATCAATAACTGATATATGACAAATATTCTTTATATGAAAATGATGCAAATACACAATGTTAAATATAACAATGAAAATGATGTATAGGATTAAATGATATGACAATACAAGCACCAATTGAAATGATGCAAATGCACAAAGTCAATAAAACGGTTAGATAATCAATATATCAGACAAATTGTTCCTTATTGTGTCCTAACTTTGGGTTATATCTATCAACAGCTAAAAAAGGCTCTATCTTAAGGCTGGCCTCTTAAGTGTAGATTATATGCTGGGCTAAGTGATTTTGACCATTAAAGGTTCCCAAATTATTCTTTACATCATTGTCCATTGTATACCAGTAAAACATTCCAATCTTTACCCATCATTGGCTACCAACAAAAAAGATTCAATTTGAATGAGAGTATTTCACTAACAATTACATAAATTATCATCTCATGAGAGTGTAGGTACTTTACTCCCTATTAACAGGGATAAAGCATAAGTATAGAGCTCACATAATGTAAATATATATGATAATGTGTGTAAAAAAACATATATTTTTCAAACCCTCATAAATAAAAAATAGGAAAAAAATGTTAGTAAACAAATAAAATAATCTTTATATTATAAGACCATTAAATCAAAGAAAAGGATAAATTTAAAATATTATGGCTTGGCTTTCTTTGCTTCCCTAATGAAGTCATCAAATTGTCATAACATATAAATCTGTAGACCTATAGCTAGACTTAACAAGATGAATCACCATTAATCTATTATCTAGGTGTGATTGGCCACCTAACAAATCTATCCTTTTAAGGAGCTTCTAAACTTGACTAAGGGTCCCTAAAAAAATAAGTTTTGGTTTACTAATCAGAACAAGGTTCGGGAGTTCAATTACGTATAGAAAAATAATCCTTAAGATTTTTTCATCAATCTGGTATAATTCTTAAAAATACTTCATCACCTCAATAATATTGAATAGTCTCATTTGTTTTTTTGAAAAGGCTCCATCTTCGAAAAACTTAATCAATTTTATTTTTTTATTGAATTTTTATTTTATTGCTAATTTGCTCAATCATATATGATTTGATTTTTAATGCTTGACCAAAAGCTTTTTGTAGATTGTAAATTATGGGCAACAATGGGTTAAATGCAAGAGTGATTCTTGGGTATTCTTAAGAATCCCATGATTTGTGTAGAATCAAGGAGATATTATCTTTGATATTGATTTGCTACATCACCCATGATGAGATGGACTTTAATGGTTGACCAAAATCCTTTCTTGGATAGCAAATTATGGGCAGTAATGGTATTGAAGGAAAAAGCTAAATTAGGATCAATCACATTCATGGATAATCCCTCAATCAGTGGAAATGTAATTTATTACCGGTTAAAGTCAAAAGTGTCCATATTCATCCCCCTTAGTTGAAACTTACACTATAAATAAACCATGAATTTCTCTTGTAATAAACCCCCATCCTCCATCCTCCATCCCATCTCCTATTTTTCTTTTTTTAGTTTCTAGTTCTTTTTTTTATTTTCCATTTGGCTAAGGCGACAGCTTAGCCTATATTTGTGTTTTCTAAACTTCATTTTAATACAAAGTCTTTCTTACATTTATACAAGCTTTTTTTTTTTATTTTGTTCAAAGTAAACTTTTTTTTTTTTTTACATATTCTAAGCACTCTATTTTGCTTTAAAAGCTTTTGGTTTCTTTTATTATTATTGCACTCAATTTTGTTTTAGTTCATTTACATTTCCCTTGAAGCATTCAATGTTACTTTTTTAATATTGCAAACACTTTTGTTCTTCGACCAACTTCATTTTCTTATAACAACATTCGATTCTTTTAAGATTTTAGTTATTTCAAATCTATTTTCTTTTACTTTGACCCATTCGACCCAAACCATTACTAACTAGATTCATATCTTATTTAGTTTGGTTTTATGGCCTATACATTTACAAACCTTTTAGTGTTTACTTCAATCTCAGATATTTAGCCTTTACATTTTCAACCTTTTTTGTGTTCATTTCGATTCACAACAATTTTGCCCATCTAGATATAATGTTAAAAGGCATAATTTTAGTACTTGATTTGGCACCTTACTCACACTTTTATTACTTGGTGATGACCTGTACACTTGCAACCTTACAAAAAGGAGTAATCAAGTTTTTGGAGCCATTGCTAAGGACTATCACAGTGTTAAAAACCAATATTGATAACTTTCCTTTCAATTTTGTAATCTAGAATTTTTTCATTTAATTGTTATAATGTGTTTTTTATTTATCTTTCTTTATGTCTAATTTTCATTATAGTAAGGCTAGACAATTTGGGAACTATGCTGAGTATTCCCACATTCAATTACCATTCCAAAATCCTAGACTATGGTGTAATAGTGAAAGGTATAATGAATACCCTCTCTCAACAATAACCTTATAACTTGCTTTTTTGGCTAAAAAGACAGATACTTTTGAAAAAATGCATGATTCTAAATATGTTCAATCAATTTAGAGCACATTTTATGATTATCGTGGTTATGAAAAGAAATACGATAGTGATAGGTGTCAAGATAACTAATCTTACTATTATCTAAGCACCTACACTATAGGTTTGGAAAGTTAACCCAATTATCCATGGGGGAATAGTCGAGAGCCATCATCCACATATTCCTTTCATGATCATATTGACTTTTCACCACCATGATGCCATTTTTCTATTCAATATGATCTCTCATATCAAGAAAAAAAACATTTTCTTAAAGAGATGTTAAATCAAATGTTTCAAGAATATACTGCCTTCAAGCTTTAAAGCTAAGCTTCTCTTAAAAATATTGAGAAGAATGGTTAACAGTTAGCAAATGCCTTTACCACATACCTTTAAAAGACACTACCTAGTAATACATAATTAAACACTATGTGGGAAGATGAAGAGGAATATACGAATTCTAAAATGGAGGAAAATAACCTATCCTAATTGCAAGAGCACTTTTGGAGAGTATATAATCTGATGAGGTAGAAGGGAAAGATCACCTTGATGCAATGGAAGTAAGATCGACTCTAGAATCAGACATTCTTGAAGAGTCTAGTAATGTCCCTTTAAAGGTGAATCTAAGCCTAACAATCTGCCCCTACCAATTTTCCAATCTGATGAAGATCAAATGCATGATGAGGAATTAAATGGGGTAGATAATAAAGTTGATAAGGGATGTTTAGTTGAAAACTCGTATGAATCTTTAGAAACACCCATTGTCAAGCTTAAAGAAAAGGAAAACAATCACTAACTTTAATTTTACCAACCATGGGGGAACCTTTAGCATTAGAAACGAATCCTATAGTTTTCATAGTTGTACCTATTTTACTAGTACTGAAATCAATGCCTACCTACCTTAGTCTAGCTAGTGCTATAATGAAAACCTTACTAGGAGTATAATACACATCCATTTTCACTACAATCACTGAGCATCACCACTTAGAATTTATTATTGAATATATGGTGAGTAGAGAGATCGGTAAGTGGATGGGTGCTTTTGTTAAGTTGGAGTAATTATGTAACCTTTTAGATTTTAAGTATAGTCACAGTTGACCAAAACTAGTACTGCTTAAGAGGTAACCCAAGTTTTATATTAATTGTTGAGTTATGTTTATTTGTTATTTATTTGGTTAGAACATGTTTACCTTGATCTTTGTTTTACTCTTTTTGTTTTGTTCTAATTATAAAGATGGAGTAAGGATGAATAAAGAAGCTAAACCATTTGGCCTCAAGAAACAATGATAGGTGAGTTTTTCTTGATCTAAACTTTTAATTGTTACGTAATTCAAATATGGGGAAGGAAAATTTTTATGCTAAAATAGTTTTAAAAAAGGTTACCCTAAAATTTTTATTTTTAAATCAAATTGATATGCCTTAAGTCATTATGTTGTAATCTTAATTGACTTTTCACAAGTGTTTATAAGTGACTTATGTATGATCTTGATATAAGTATAAGCATAGTGAAAACATGAAATGAAATTGTAGGTATGCTATTTGTGAAATTGTGTATTGTCATCTTAATCTTTGACATGCACAAATCTTTGTGAAAAGTTATGTGATTATAAAATTGCATAAAGAATTAAGGCATAGATATAAATTTAGAATTTACCTACTTACCCTTAAGGTAAAATCCTAGGTTGTACTTAACTCAAGAAATGATTTAGGCCATCCTTAGACTTTTTGAGCTTTTTTCAAATCCATCCATGAATAAATCATCCTTAGTACCTTTACTTTGAGCCTAATAAATCATTTTTCTTGTCTATTTACCTATATTAAATAAGCACAAGCCTTTTTCTTACATTTTTTTCTACCCAGTCCACATTCTTTATGTATGTTAGGGAAAAAAAAAAGAGAACAAGTCATATTAAGGAGGTAAAAAGGTGTAAGGAAGAAAAGGAAAAAAAAAGCCAAAAATTTATAAAGCAAAAAAAAAAAAAAGAGTGAAAAACAAAAATGGCTATGTGAAAAAATAAATAAATAAAGATATCTCTATCTTGAAAAGCCTTGTAAAAATTTTCATGTCCAAGTATAAGTAAGCAAAGGGTTCTAAGCTTAAAATTTTTCTTTTTCCCACATTGAACCAAGCTTTACATTACAAGCTAATAAAGACTTATTGATCTTAAGTCAAGCATGTAAACCTACATTAGTAGAGAGGGATTGGGGAAAGTAAACATATAAAGTATGCTTTATCTCTAATTCAATATGTGATGGCATGGTATACATAATTCTGACTTAGATTGCATGCATAGATTAGAGATAGTTTGATTCCATATGTATGAAAGTAGCAACTACTTATGATTGAGTTTTATGTTTAACTATATTCACAACTATCATGACATTATACTATAGTGTATGATTGATAACTTGTGAAATTTTAACTGTGAGCACATCTTTGTAATTGTTGGCATTAATAGCTTAAGGGTTTTCCTTAAGGATAAGCAAAAAGTTAAGTGTGGGGGTGTGATAACCTAATATTTTATAGCTATTTACATACATTTGAGAATTAAAATTTTAAAAATTCTCATGAATTTTTCTCAATAATGATGTAAATTGGTTATGTTTAGATTTGCATGGAGAAATTTATTACTTTTAATATCAACGCCAAATCCCATGCAAACCACACAAATGTGGTAAGGTGAGGTCATGAATGTAAAGATATGATCCATATAAGGATGACATGCAAGCCTAGCCAAGGAAGAAGTCGAATCAAAAGTCCATAGAGATCCAAAGAATATTCGACCAACTGTTAGAATGAATACAAGAATAATTCTAGTGATTTCTTAATGAATCTCATGATTCATGCAAAATCAAGAAGATATGGCATTTTAATATTAATTTGTTTAATTACATATGATTTGGTTTTTAATGCTTGACTAAATGCCTTTCTTGGATTGCAAATTCTGGGCATCAATGGGTTAATGCAAGAGTAATTCTTAGATGTTCTTAAGGATATTGTCTTTAATGTTGATTTTTTAAATCACCCATGAGTTGAACTTTAATGATTGATCAAAATGCAATTAATTACTTGTCAAAGTCAAGAGTGTCTAGATTTATCCTCCCTTGGTTGAAACTTACACTATAAATAGGCTATGAATTTCTCTTGTAATAAACCCCCTACCTTCCATCCCATTTCCAAAATTTTTTTTTTTTAGTTTCTAGTTTGCTTTTTTATTTTCCATTCGGCTAAGGTGACAACTTAGCCTATATTTGTGGTTTTTAAACTTCATTTCAATGTAAAGTCTTTCTTACATTTATGCAAGCTATCTTTTCTTTATTTCGTTCAAAGTAAATTGTTTTCTTTTACATATTCTAAGCATTCTTGTTTTCTTTTAAAAGCTTTTGATTTCTTTTATTATTATTGCACTCAATCTTGTTTTGGTATATTACATTTCCCTTAAAGCATTCGATTTTACATTTTAATATTGTAAACACTTTTGTTCTTTGACTAACTTCATTTTCTTATTACAACATTTAGCTCTTTAAAGATTTTAGTTATTTCAAATCTATTTTCTTTTACTTTGATCCATTCGGTCCAAACCGTTACTAACAAAATTCATATCTTGTTGAGTTTGGTTTTGTGGCCTTTACATTTGCAAACCATCTAGTGTTTACTTCAATCACCCAATATTTGGCTTTTCACATTTTAAAGCTTCTTTGTATACATTTCAATCCACAACAATTTCACCCATCTAGATATAAAGTTAAAAGGTATAACTTCAGTACTTTATCTAGCCTCATCATATAATCCTTGAGGGAACAAACCCTATTCCACCTCTTATTGCTTTGTAGCGATTTATGCACTTGCAGCCTCACAAAAAAGGGTAATTAACTAACACATTTCTTTTGTGCTAGATTGCCCAACAGACCATTAATCCCTTCTCAAAGCCATCCATGTCCATCATGTTTACCAGTCCAGTTAACCAATCCTTATTCGTGATATGGGATTGATCTATCCACTTGTTGTCCACACTTGTAGCTAACTAGACCTCTCTTGCTCTATAATAGTCCCTCACAACATGCATGATAGTCTCCTCATCTTATCCACATTGAGGACATATTGTTGGTGTATCAGTATGTCTCTTTTGTAGGTTACACATAATAGGTAGAATGCCATAGTTCAATTTTTTCCCTTATTCAATAAGCTATTATACTTTGCACTATATTCAAATATGATATTTACATCTTAAGATCTCAATCTTTTGTACTCTATACATAAATGTTAATAATAATAATAATAATAATATTAGAATTTACATATTATTGATTTTTTTAAAGTTTTTAATCTACCTTTAAACCTTTTATTCTACTACTTACCTAATTAAAAAAAATAGTAAGCGCATAAGCTCTTTTGAATTCGCAACTTTTAAACACCAACTCCAATGACATATTAACTTATTTAAGGGTTAGTCTACTATTGACTTTGATAAAAAGAGTTGATTTAAAAGAATGAAAGAAAAATGGGAAGCAAATTGTTGGTTTGAATTGAATGGAAAGTTTAACAAATATGGGTGTTAAAAAGGATCATCAAGTGATCAGGTTTACACCAAGATGACAATATATAGTGTATATATATATATATACTATATATATGTATATATAATCCCTCAAGACAAGTTTGCTATAGGTTGAGTTTTTTAAGTTTTTTTTTTGTTACAATAGAAGTAGTGTTTAGTTTACTCGATCGAATTTAAGATGAATATACGATATTAATATTGATATATGGGAACATTTAACTTTTTTTTAAGTTTTTCTCTATATTGGGTACTTTTGATATTCTTTATATCCATACATATATGTGGAGTATTGCTAATTTACTATTACTTTTCTAATTTTTTTTTTTTGGTTCTTAACATTCATTTTTTGTTTCTTTCAAAAATAATAATTTTTGTTTAATTTTAATAACATATTTTCCAAATGACTAATTTAATGTTGTTATTTAAACTTTAACCTTGAAAAAAAATTGCTAAATTTGTCAATAATAATGCTTTGGTGGTGTTTTCTTTTCTTAACTAAGTTTATAATAGCCAAGTATATATCCAAATTTAATGGACAGTCAAATTTGTTATAAATTGTAATAAAAAGGTTTTGAAAATGCATATTTATTTGATATAATTTTAAAATTTTCACCAACAAGATATCTTTGAAAATTTTCAAATTTGTTTCTTTTCTTTTATCTTTTTTATCTAGTTTAAAATTTAAAACTATTTTTAAGTTCTATAAAAAAAAATAAAAACAACTCAAATTAAACTTTAAACATAGTTAATACTATCTTAAAAAAATAATTCATTTTTTTATTTTTAATTTATCTTTAATTCTCAATTTCTATTTATTTAATTTTGTTGAAGAAAACATTATCAACCTAAATCTTTTCAAAATTGCCGATAATGTATTGATTTAGTGACAAGAAAGGGATCCTAAATTTAAATTTTAGGTTTAAATCATATGTGTGAGTTTGGTTCAATTTTATGTTAAATTTATTTTGTTAAATTCTAATTTATTAAGTAATTCATTTATTTAATTATTCAATAATATAATACTTAATTATAATTATAACTTCTCATATATTTATAATTTAAAAAAAATCTTTTCAAACTTTCAATCTCTAAAAGTGTAAACATGCAATACCAACTAATATTTGAATGATAACTTTAATTATCTTTTAATTAAATGGAAAATCAATAATCTTTTATACTTATATTTAAAATTATCAAATTTTAATATTAAATAACAAAAACTAAAAATTTAATACTCTATCAACAAACAATCATATCTTTCATACATATACTACTTCCGCAACTTTGACACCTGTCTTGCTTTTATAGGCTATGAGTTGGAAATTTGGGTTTACTTATTTTTTGCTTGAGCTATATATGCTTTCATAGGGACTTCTATAGTAAATTTAAGTTTTTTAGCCTTACAATAAGGTCAGTAAATAATAACCATTAAATTTATATAATTATATATCAACCATTGATTAAATTTTAAAGAAAAGAAAGGTAAAACTTGTTTATCAAGTGATGAGATTGTAAAACAAAATTTATAAAATGCTATACAAAATTTAAATAATTTTCACTTTATGTAATAGCTTTTTATTTTCCACTTTATTACATGTTTATGAAATTATTTTTAAATAAAAAATAATTGAAAATATTCCTTTTAAAAATATTTAATGTAATTAGTATCTTCTAAAGTAGCTAAAAAGTATTATAACATAAAAATAATTCTAAAGAAATTAAAAATATTAACATAAAATTCTTTCAAAGAAAAAAATTAACTTAAAAGAATTTATATTTTAAAAAATTATTAACATAATAGATGAGAGAAATAATAAAATTTATATCAATTTATATATAATAGGATAGAATTGTTGTAACATGATAAAAAAAACAAGTTATGAAAATGTTAAATATAATTGAATGTAAGAAAAATGTTACAAGAATTATTTAACATAAACAATTAAATTAACAACGTAAAATTTAAATTAATTATTTTTCTTATAAATATATAACAAAAATAGTTAAAAATTACTTCCAACGATAAAAATAACGTAAAATAAATAATATTTTATATAAAAATTAATAAAAAAATTTTGAACGTAAGCAAGTGAAAGGAATCATAAAATTTTATCATTTACTATAAAATATGTTAGAAGTATTGTAACACCACAAAAAGAGTTATGATAATTCTAAATGTAATGAAATGTAAGAACAACCGAAAAAATTATTGAAATGTCAATAATTAAGTTGATAATGTAAATTTTTAATTACTTATTATTCCTATAAATATATAATTAAAATATCTAATAATAAAATATAGGTAAATAAATAGGTGAGAGGAAACGTAACATTCGTATCATTTGATGTAAAATGGGTAAAAAATATCTTAACACACTAAGAATAAATTATGACAATTCTAAACGTATTGAAAAGTAAAAACAAACTTAAAAATATATTACTGTAACATAAATAATTATGATGACAATATAAAATTTTAATTAATTATTATTTTGTATATATATAAAGGAAATGGCTATAAATTAAAAAATAAATTGGTAAAGTAAACAAGTGGGAAGAAATATAAAATTAGTATCATTTGGTATAAAATGGATAAAAAAGTATCGTAACACATTAAAAAAAAGTTATAATGATTCTAAACACAGTAGATGTAAGAATAAAAAAGTTATGATAATTTTAAACATAATAATTCTAAACATAATAGAATATAAGAATAATCGTAAGAAAATAGTATTATAACGAAAATACTTGTTTTGGCAATATAAATTTTAACTAAGTATTACTTTTTGAATATATATAAAGAAAGTAGGTAAATTTTGAAAAATAAATATGTAACATAAAATGACTATCATTTAATGTAAAATGTATTAAAAAATGTTGTAATATACTAAGAAAGAGCTATTACAATTCTAAATGTAATTAAATGTAAAAAAAATCATAAAAAAATCTTGTAACATAAATAATTAAGTTGTCAACTTAAAATTTAACTAATTATTTTTTAAACATATAAAAAAATAGCTAAAAATTAAAAATATATTGGTAACATAAACAAGTTAGAAGAAATATAAAATTAGTATCATTTAGCATGAATTATATATGAATTGTCATAATATACTAAAAAGAGTTATGATAATTTTAAACATAATAGAAAGTAAGAACAATCATAATAATATATTATTATAATGTAAATAATTATATTGGTAACTTAAAATTTCAATTAGTGTTTTCTAAATATTTAAGAAAAATAGCTAGAAATTTAAAAATAAATTGGTAATGTAAATAAGTAAATAGAAACATAAAATTAATGTCATTTAGCATAAAATGGGTAAAAAGTGTTGTAATATATTAAGAAAGAGTTATAATCATTTTAAAAGTAATGGAAAGTAAAAATAATTATAAAAGATATTATTGTAAAGCAAATACTTATGTTGACAATGTAAAATTTTAATTAATTATTATTCTTGTAAATATATAAAAAAAAGCTAAAATTAAAAGATAAATTGATGATGTAAATAAGTGAGAAATGTAAAATTAGTATTAATTGGTGTAAAATGGGTAAGAAATGTCATAATACACTAAAAAAGAGCTATAACAATTTTAAACATAATAGAAAGTAAAAACAATCATAAAAATATATTATTACAATATAAATAATTATGATGACAATATAAAATTTTAACTAATTATTGTTTTTGTATACATAAAGAAAATAGCTAGAAATTAAAAAAATAAATTGATAACATAAACAAGTGAGAAAATATGGCGTAAAATGAGTAAGAAGTTTCATAACATGCTGAGAAAGAATTATGACAATTCTAAACAAAAGGAAAAGTAAGAATAATCATAATAAGATATTATTATTATATAAATAATTATGTTGGCAATGTAAAATTTTTACTAATTATTATTTTTTAAATATATAAGGGAAATAGTTAAAAATTAAAAAATAAATAGATAATGTAAAAAAGTGTGAAAAATGTAAAATTAGTATAATTTGATGTAAAATGAGTAAAAAGTATTGTAATAGACTAAAAGAAAAGTTATGAAAATTCTAAGTGAAACTAAAGGTAGGAATAATTATAAAATGAAATTATTGTAACATAAATAATTAAGTTACTAATGTAAAATTTCAATTAATTATTTTTTATAAATATATAAGAAAAATAGCTAGAAATTAAAAATATATATTTGTAATGTAAATAAGTGAGAAAAAATATAAAATTAGTATCATTTGACATAAACTAGGTATGAATTACTGTAATACACTAAGATAATTATAAATTTAATGAAAATTAAAAATAACCACAATAATATATTATTGTAATGTAAATGATTGTATTAGCAACGTAAAATTTTAATTAATTATTATTTTGTAATTATTTAAGGAAAATGCTAGAAATTAAAAAATAAATTGGTAATATAAACAAGCAAGCACAAACATAAAATTACCATAATTTAGCATAAAATGGAAAAAAAGTGTTGTAACATATTAAGAAAGAGTTATGATAATTTTAAACGTAATGAAAAATAAAAATAATTATAAGAAGATATTATTGTAAAGTAAATAATTATGTTGACAACGTAAAGTTTTAATTAATTATTGTTCCTGTAAGTATATAAGAAAAATAGTTAAAATTGAAAAACAAATTGATAATGTAAATGGTGAGAAATAACGTAAAAATAGTATCATTAGAGTAAAATAGGTAAAAAGTATCATAAAATACTAAGAAAAAGTTATAATAATTATAGTAATAAAAACTAAGAACAACCCTACAAAATATATTATTGTAATGTAAAAAATAAATAAGTAATATATACAAGTAAGAAAAACATAAAATTTATATTATTTGACATAAAATTGATAAGAAAGAATTGTGATAATTTTAAATGCAATGTAAGGTAAGAATAAATATAAGAAAATATTATTGTAACATAAAAAATTAAATAGATAATGTAAACTTTTAATTGATTATTGTTTTTATAAATATATATATATATAATAACTAAAATTTAAAAAACAAATGGGTAATGTAAATAAGTGAGAAAAATGTAAAATTTGTATCAGTTGCCGTAAAATAGGTAAGAAGTGTCGTATCACATTATAAAAAGAGCTATAACAATTCTTAATGTAATGAAAAGTAAGAATAACTGGAAGAAAATATTATTATAATGTAAATAATTAAATAGGTAACATAAAATTTTAATTAATAATTGTTTTTGTAAATATATAAACAAAATAACTAAAATTTAAAAAATAAATAAGTAACGTAAAGAAGTGAGAAAATTCTTAAAATTCATATCATTTGGCCTAAAATGAATAAAAAGTGTTACAACACACATTAAGAAAAAGTTATAACAATTCTAAATGTAAAGAAAGGTAAAAATAATCATAAGAAGATATTATTGTAATATAAATAATTAAGTAAGCAATGTAAATTTTAATTAATTATTGTTTTGTTAATATATAAGAAAATTAACTAAAATTAAAAAAAAAAAACAGATAGGTAACATAAACAAGTGAGAATAAGTGTAAAATGCGTATCATTTGATGTAAAATAGGTAAAAAGCATCACAACACACTAAAATAGAGTTCTAACAATTCTAAATTTATTGGAATGTAAGAATAACCATACAAAAATATTATTATAACATTCATATTTAAGTTGGTAACGTAAAGTTTTAATTAATTATTATTTATATAAATATATAAGAAAAATATATAATAAATAATAATAATAAATTTTGGTAACTTAAACATACAAGAAAAAACTTAAAATTCATATTATTTGATGTAAAATGTGTAAAAAGTGTCTTAACTCAATAAGAAAAAGCTATAATAATTCTAAATATAACAGGAGGAAAGAAAAACTATTAAAAAATATTTTTATAATATAAATAATTAAATCAGTAATTTAACATTACATTTTAACTAATTATTATTTTTGTAAATATATAAGAAAAATAGGTAATAAATAATCAAAAAAATTTAACGTAAACAAGTGAGAGGCATAGTAAAATTTAAAGGAGAGAATTCATCAATTTAAACCGATAAAAAATCGAGTATTTAAGAAAAACAATTTGATTTTTTCGATTTAAATGGTTTAGTTAGTTTTAAAGTTGGTTTATTTAGTTTAGTCGGTTGATTTGTGGTTTTAAATAAACAAAAAAATTGATTTTTAATAATTAAATATTTAGCAAAATAATATTTACCCTTTTAGAATACTTTTTTAAATACCTATTTCCCTTCTCTCTCTTTCTTTCCCTAATTTTTTATTTTCTCTCTTCTCTCCCCAATAGCCCCTAAACACCATACCCACCCCACCATAGCCAATGATTCTTTTAAGTTCCTTAATCCACAATTCAAGCAAAACCCACCTTAAAAATCAAACAAAAAACCCACATAAACAAAAATATTTCACTTTCTCAAATCCCTTTTACTATTTTCCTTCTCCACCAAACATGAAAAATCCAAAGCCAAATACCAAAGCTTTAAAACTATAGGGAAATAAAGGCACACGTGCTTTAGCCACTGCCCAACGCCATTCAATTGTCAGAATACCCAGCCTTTTTTTGGATCAATGAGTTATTCTTATTTTTTTTAGCATTTGGATTGGTGTTAAATTGAAAATTTCAATGCTGGCAAAGAGTAAGATATAGAATTGTGGGCTCAATAAGTAATTTTTTTTGTCTTTTCATCAAGAATAATCTGTTTGGTAGCCAAAAAGTAAAAGAAATGAGAAGGAATTGAATTGAATTTTAGAACTAATGTTTTCATTATTTCAATCATTACAAATCTTAGTATAAATCAAAAATCAATTTTCCAAAATTTTCCATTCTTTTTTTACTCAATTGGGTTCTCATTTGATCTTCATAGTTATCAAAAGTTGATTTCTTTATCTTTTTTTTTTTAGGAACAAACATTATAGTATGAAGAAATTAAAATGAAAATGATAATGGATGTATTTGCAAACCAAAAAAACTAACTAAACCAATTGACTTAAGTTAGATCGGTTTATATCAGTTTTAATCATTTAATTAGTTGGTTTGGTTTTTGTATATACTAAGTTGGTTAAAACTAGTTTTTGAATTTTTACAATGAATTAAATAAAACTGATCGTTTGCTCACCCCTAATAAAATTTCTCTCATATTTGAAAGCTATTATTATACTATTTTTAGTCCTAAAAATTTAATAACATAAATATTTGTGTAGTAATAAAAAATGTCACATTTTGATTGAGTGGCATTTCAAATATATTGAATTTTTTTTAATAAAAAGACACTAAAATTTGCAATTAAAGTATCTATGAAAAATTATACAAATAAAATGATACAATGGTAACTTTCATTTTAATTATTTATGTTAATAAATTTTTAAGACTAGAAAGAAAAATCATACAAATAAAATCATAAAATATATAATAGAAATAACTCAAATATAATTTTAAGATTAAAAAAGATAATAAAAAATAATTGATATTTTAAAATTAAAAAATAAAAAATTATTAAGATGAATATTAAAATTTGTATTAATTATTGTCATAGTATTGTTATTTGTTAATAATGAAGAAATCATAAAAAATATTTATTAAAATAATATATGACATAATTATAGTTGAATTTTTATTTTAATGTTCTTTTTATAGATGAAAACAAGTATAACATATGTAATTTATAATATTTTTTATTTGTTAAAAAATAATATAAATAAAATTATTCTTAGATCATTTAGTTGACCTTTTAACCAATTTTACTATTTTTCATTTCTTTTTTTATTTTTATAATTTTTTTCAATTTCTCATGATATATTATGATATCTCATGATCTTATAATGAAGTTGATAAATTGTGACCTTACCATAGACAATCTGTTTTCATATTGGGGAAATTCTTAATGCACCCTATTTAATACTATATACACCATATTTTTATATACACTCCAAAATTAAAATTCATTTTCTTATTTCTACTAAATACACTGCATCTCTCATTTTGACCTTTTCCATTTCTACCATTTCTCTTTTTTACTTTGTGACATCGAGTTTCTCGAAAATAAATATCTGAAAAGCTTTGAAGTTTCTCGAATATGGATATATATTCAAAAAATTTTAAGGATTCTCGAATATCTATTTTTGAAAAGCTTTCAAGCCTTTCAAATATTTATTTTTTAGAAGTTTAAAAACTTCTTAGATATTCATTTTCAAGAAAAATTAATATTTCTTAGATCTCTATATCCGAAAGTTCAAAGTTCTTAGTTTTTTAGGTAGGACAAATCTATTAATAAAAACCTTTAATCTTTCGGCAACCAGGCACTATTCGTTCAATAATTTTTATAACATTTTTGTAATTTTGGAAATATAAGAAAGTTTGGCCAAAAGATTATAGATTTTTACCATCGGATTTATATATCCCATATGTGAGAGTTGATGATTTTTTTCAATTGCCCTGGTATTAGAGATTTTGTTTTTTTATTATCAAGAATTTATAATTAAATATAATTTTTTTAAAATTTTAATATATTCTCGTAACTAGATTTTCGAGACTTGAATTAATTTATCAAAAATTTATTTATAAAAAACCAATACAAGTCTCGAAAATGAATTTTTGAGAGATATATTTTATTCTCAGTAATTCATTTTTTAGAATTATGATACTTTCTCATAAATAAATTTTCAAGAATATATTATAACACTTGAAAATTCATTTTCAAAATATACGAGATAATTTTGAATGTATAAGCTATTAATAATATTTTTAGCATTTACTAAAAATTAAAATTAACATTTAATGTATGAGTAATTTTTAAAGGAAATTTGGAAGGAAATTTACATCACCCTTTCGTATTGATTTAGAATATGAAGGAAAAATGAAAAAGAAAAACATTAGTATGTGTGTCTTAGGTTCTCTCTCATTTGCTTTTCCCAATTCCGATCTGATTTTTATAGTTTTGTTTTATTTTATTGTGGAAATGAATGTTATTTTCGTTTTCTGAATGCAGATAAGTAAGAGAAAAAGATTAGATTTTTCATTTCATATCAGGATTTTTGTGTGTGGTTTTGAGAATCCATGGCTTCACCACCAACAAGAGCTCGGGCTGATTATGATTACCTCATTAAGCTTCTTTTGATTGGTGATAGTGGTGAGTTTCATTGGGTAAAGTAATAATTTTTTTTGGTTACCCATCGAAAAGTGAAACGAGGGTATTGAGAAAATTTTGATTTCTTTTTTATTTTTTGATGGTTTTGATTAATGAGCATTTAGGATTTTATTGTGAAAGAGACTAGATACCATATGGTTTTTGGTTTGAGATGTGATGGCTTTGATTTTAGATTTTTTTTTGGGTTTTTCGTTTTTCGTTTTGAGCTTTTCTTTGGTTTTGAAGAAATGGGTTTTGTTCAAATAGATGTTGGCCATACTAAATGCTACATTTTTATGAAACATTAGACTTATAGGTGAATTTAGATTGGGATGATGATGGAGGAGGCTTCGTTTGATTGTAACATAGGAGGTGTCATATACTGGATTAGCTAGGGTCTGTTTTGTTGCCTTCTGATCACTGAATAGTGGATTTTTTCAGTGAATTTTTTATGAGTAATTTTTTACAAGTTTGCACGTGGGTTATGAGCTATGTTAAGTGTGAATGGTTTTTGATTGTGGGCCTGTTTTAGAATTCTATAGCAAATGTTTAGTCTGCAGAAATGGGAATTAGCTGGACTGTGTTGATATACCCGGGACAGGAGTTTTGGTGGGGTAAAAGTTGGGGACAAGCTTTTATTGAATTTTTTAATCATAGATTCTGTGATATAGAATCTTGATGCTGACACTTGCATATGGATCATTTGTTGGGCTATGGCGTGGAAAACTTGATGGTAGGAAGCTTTGAAACTTGATCTGAATCTGATGCAGGGTAGGAAATAGAATTGTTTTTGTTATATTGCCAATTTTATTTGATTTAACATAAAGAGGCATGCTTTGTATGGCTGGGCTTACAAGTTTAAAGGGAATGATTATGTAATCTCATACTTGAGCTTGAATTTGGCATAACTTTAAAGAAGCTGTGGTGCTGAACTGTGGCCAAGCTAACTCGAATAGCCTTCAACACGTTAGTTCATTTGTATCTCCAGTTTGGAGTAGTTCACTGTACACCTGGGAGAAAACAGTGTATGCTAACGTGCATTGAACAGCATGGTTGCAGAACTCTCCATGTGGTAGATATTAGGCTTTACCATCTGCAACTGCACCTTCCACCCTAGCCTAACAATCCTTGTGCTTTCTTATAATGATGAATATTGATCCTGCATTTCACTTCATGCATTAAAAGCTATTTTTCTATCAATTTATCTTTAAAATAAAACTTCAAATGTTCAGATATGATTTATTTTGGCAAAGTTTGGATATGAATTAGCTTTTCATTTTTCTGATTGTAATAGCTGAAATTAATGTGGCCTCATGTGAACTCATGCAAAATGGTTGTATCAATTCCAACATTGTAGGCTAATAACAGGCTAGTTTTTAGGTAATCAAGGTCTCAAGCTTTGATTTTTCCTAACCATGATTTTCACATTTGAATTTATGCAGGTGTGGGGAAGAGTTGTCTGCTTTTACGTTTTTCTGATGGTTCCTTTACCACTAGTTTCATAACAACTATTGGGTTTGTATCCCCGGCAACTCTTGAAAACTATATGTTAAAGTTATTTTGCAATTTTTGCATTTTAGAAGTGTGAATGCTGAGAGGAGCACTTACGATGTAGCATTAGATGGACATAATAACATTACTAACCGGGGAGAATTGAGGTTGATATGCATTATTTGGTTACTTTCAATGAAACTGCAACATTGTATGGATGGATTGGATTCAATTTGAAAATATGTATATACTCTTCAAGAGGATGTTTAATGAACTGTTTATGGCGATGGTCCTGAACCCTTTACACTGCTCCACTCACTTCTCTGCATTATATATTGGTCGAGGCATCTATTCATCTAATGCTCTAAGATTTAGAAGTTTAATAACTTTGTTGAACATTTTCTCTTATTTACTGTTTTATTTTCCTTAACAGCATTGATTTTAAGATAAGAACCATTGAGCTTGATGGTAAGAGGATCAAATTACAAATTTGGGATACAGCTGGTCAAGAGCGATTTCGAACTATTACAACAGGTTTGTTGAAGCTTGTGCAGGTTGGATTTTCTTTCTTTTCCAACTATTACAACAGAACCATTGAACTTGATGCCTGACTTTGCTGGTGAATCATGCTTCTGTAGCTTACTATCGTGGAGCCATGGGGATTTTGCTGGTTTATGATGTTACTGACGAGTCATCTTTCAACAGTAATTTTCCAACTTTCTTAATTCTGTTTTTGGGATATTGATGATGTAAACAGAATAGAACCGAGGAGAAAGAGAAGATAACTTTTTATTGATTAACATGAGAATTACAAGAATTTAAATAGAATAAAATTTAAATTTTAAAATTTAAACTTCATATCTACCTAACAACCTAATCACCTGAAAATCCAAATCTGTTAATATTTAACAGTTTAGATTTTATAACAAGATCCTGATATTTCTACACTGCCCCTCAAGTTCGTGCATAGATGTTAATCATGCCCAACTTGTTGACTAGTGCTTCAAAACCAGGTCTAGACAAACTCTTGGTTAGAATGTCTGCTGTTTGTTGCTCTGAGGTGACAAATGGCATGCAGATTACTCCACTTTCTAACTTCTCCTTAATGAAATGCTTATCAATCTCAACATGTTTTGTACGATCATGTTGAACTGGATTATTAGCTGTGCTGATTGCTGTTTTATTATCATAAAACAATTCATAGGAGGTTCTGATTCTAGCTTCAGTTCTTCAAGAACTCTCTTTAGCCACATCATCTCACATGCTCCATCGGCCATAGCTCGAAATTCTGCCTCTGCACTACTGCATGCAACAACATTCTGCTTCTAACTCCTCCAAGTCACAAGATTACCCCAAAGAAATGCACAATAACCAGAAGTTGATCTTCTATCAGTGATTGAGCCTGCCCAATTTGCATCTCACATAACTTTCACACTTCTCAAATGGTTTTTCTTGAACAATAATCCTTTCCGAGGTCTATTTTTAAGATATCTCAAAATTCTATATATTGCCTCGAGATGTTCTTCATATGGTGAGTGCATAAACTGGCTTACAACACTGACTGCGAATGCAATGTCCGGCCTTGTGTGGGAAAGATAGATTAGTTTTTCTACAAGGCATTGGTACCTTCATTTTTCAATTGGCACTCCTTGGGTCTTTCTTCCAAGCTTTTGGTTTGGGTCCATTGGTATATCACTTGGCCTGCAGCCACTCATTCTAGTCTCTTTTAGCAAGTCTAAGAGGTACTTCCTTTGCGATACAACAATTCTCTTTTTAGATCTAGCAACTTCCATTCCCAAAAAATACCGTAGTGGTCTCAAATCTTTGATCTCAAATTCTGCTGCAAGGCATCTCTTCAATCTAGCTATTTCAGCATTATCACTTCCTATAAGGATTATCTCATCTACATAGACAACCAAAATTGCAATCTTCCCACCATTAGTATGCTTCATGAACATTGTATGATCTGTTTGTCCTTGGCTATAACCTTGATTCTTGACTGAACTTGTAAATCACTCAAACCATGCCCTTGGAGACTGCTTTAAACCATATAAGGACTTCTTTAACCTGCATACTTTAGACCCAAAACTGTCTTCAAATCCTGGTGGAGCATCCACAAAGACCTCTTCTTCTAAGTTACCATTAAGAAACACATTTTTAACATATAATTGATGTAATGACCATTCCAAGTTTACAGCCACAGACAAAAGCACACGCACTGTATTTAATTTTGCAACTTTTGCAAACATCTCTTGGTAGCCTATCCCATATGTCTGTGTAAAACCTTTAGCTACCAACCTTGCCTTGTAACGCTCCAAAGTCCCATCTTATTTGAATTTTACAGTGAACACCCACTTACATCCCACATGCATCTTTCCTTCCGGCAAACTAACTTTTTCTCATGTGTCATTCTTCTCCAGAGCCTTCATCTCCTCAAAAACAGCCTCCCTCCATTCAGGAACAATTAGAGTGTTGTATATTCTTTGGAACATCCACACTAGACAACTGTGAGTTAAAAGCATAGAAAGAGGGCAATAGATTTTTATGTAACACATCCTTAGAAATTGGATGCTTAGTACATGTTATAACACCTTTCCTAAGAGCAATCAAAATATTTACAGAATTAAGAATGTCAATTTTTGAAGGATCAGATTCATAAGAGGTACTTGGACTTGAAGAAACTGTGTTATTTGGATGTGGCTTCGTATCAGATTTTTGGCTTTGTAAGGTTGTGATGTCATCTTTCTTTTGAATCAGTTTTTTCCTTGAGTAGACAATAAGTTCAGAACCTTCCTCTTTATTTCTTGAGTTATTTTTTGTTCTAGTTTCTATTTCACTTATAGGCAATGAAGTAGGCTGCTCCACTTCCAAATTTGAAACTCCAAAATCCAAACTCATTATATTATCTGGTTGTAGTACAAAATCTATGTTTTTACATTCAAGTTCAAACAACAAGTCTTTACAACTATAGTTATTCTCCCCCTGAAGAGGAGTGTCAAAAAAACTTTGAGATTAAAAAAAAGTGACATCCATAGTTACAAAAAACTTTTTTGTTTGAGGATGAAAACAATGATACCTTTTTTGTGTTGAAGAGTATCCAGGAAAAAAACATTTTATAGCTCGTGTGTCGAATTTACTGCGATTATGGTCATGCACGTGCATGAAAGAAACACATCCAAATACTTTAAGAGATAAATCAGATACTAAACGTGATATTGGAAAACATTTTTTAAATATATTTAATGGTGTTTGAAAGTTCAATACTCTTGTTGGCATTCTGTTAATCAGGTAAGTAGCAGTAAGAATAGCTTCCCCCCACAAGTATTTAGGTACTTTAGTTGTAAACATCAAAGACCTAGCTACTTCCAAGAGATGTTTATTTTTTCTATCTGCTACTCTATTCTGTTGTGGAGTGTCAATACAAGAGCTTGATGAATAATCCCCTTTTCTAGAAAATATGTTCCAAGCATCTGATTAAAGTATTCTTTCCTGTTATCACTTCGAAACACTTGAATTTTTTTCTTGAAATTGTGTTTCGACCATATTATAAAAATTTTTGAAAACATGTTCAACATCTGATTTTTCTTTGAGTAGATAAACCCAATAAATCCTTGTATGATCATCAATGAATGTTAGAAACCATCTTTTCCCAGAAATTGTTGGTGTTCTACAAGGATCCCACACATCACTATGGACAAGAACAAATGGCTTAGGGGACTTATAAGGCTGAATAGGAAATGATGCACGATGATGGTTAGCAATTTGACAAATATTACATCGAAAAAAAGGTGGATTTTTATTCTTAAATAAATCTGGAAACAAGGACTTCAAATAGTGAAAGTTAGGATGGCCTAACCTAATATCACAACATTATGTCATTGTTAGTAGAGATAGAGATTGGCCCAAGATGAGTCGTTTGAGCTTGTCCACACATGGTACTTCCATCTTCAATATAATAGAGTCCACCACTTTCCTTAGCATTGCCAATCATCCTCCTCGAGTCCAATTCCTGAAATTCACAGTGAGTTGAGAAAAATTTAGCACAACATTTTAAATCATGAGTTAATTTGCTGATAGATAGCAAATTACAAGATAGGTTTGGAACATGGAGGATATTATGAAGAATAAGATATATTGAAATGGCTATTGATCCTTTTCCAGCAATTGCTGAAAGGGAACCATCGGCAATTTTAATTTTTTTATTTCCTGCACACAGGCTATAAGAAGAAAATAATTTAGAACAACCTATCATATGGTCTGTTGCACCAGAATCGGTTATCCATGGACAACTAGTAATGGAGGACACATTAAAAGCAACAGCTTGAAGATGATTATCTTTTTGAGCTAAAGAACAAGAGGAAGACACATTGTTTGAGAATTGCGTGGATTGAAATAGTTTATATAGTTGGTCTAACTATTCTTTACTGAAAGGAGATGTCTCTATGACTCTCGCTTACTCTTCGACACCAATTTGAAATGCTCTTGATTCACGGTTGGATGATCTTGGCTTCCAATTCTGTGGTTTCCCATGTAATTCTCAACATGTATCTCATGTGTGTCGTGGCTTGTGGCAATGATCACACCACACTTTCTTGTTTCTTTTATTCTGCCGTGTTTGTCCAAATTGATTATAAGATTGGGTCTTAGTGGCGAGAGCAGAAGCTTCAAAAGCAGGTTGGTTATTCTCTCCCAACATCACCTTTCATTGGCCTTCTTCTCTTCTTACTTCAGCAAACACTTCACGAAGAGTTGGTAGTGGTATCTTGCCAAGAATTCGGCCTCTAACCTCATCTAGGTTCTTGTTCAGCCCTGCCAAAAAAAATGTATACTCTGTCATTTTCCATCCTCTTCATGTATCTTACACGATCATTTGCACACTCCCAATCTTCTTCAGAACACAAGTCCAGCTTTTGCCACAGTGCTTTCATCTCATTGTAATATTCTGTCACCTTTCGATCCCATTGTTTAGAATGCCACAGCTTAGTCTTCAACTCAGATTTGAGAAGAGTTTTACAAATCAGAGTATGTCTTTCGAACCGTTTCCCATACTTCTCTCGCAGTTGGCAAAAACAAATAGGTTTTTCCAGTTGTTGGCTCCATGGAATTTACAAGCCATGCAATCACTAAAGAATTCTAAGATCTCCATGTCTTCAATGTTGGGTCATCGCTAGTTGGTTTCTTTGCCTCACCTGTCAAATGGTCGAGGTTTCTCTTGCCATCAATCATGAGCTTCATTGATTGCGCCCATTCTAGATAATTTTTACCGTATAGTTTGTGAACGGTCAATTGGATAGATGGATTTTCAAATCCATTAATATTTACGGCAGAAACACCTCCACTAACAGCACCTGCGGATGTTGTGCCCTTTTCTCCGGTCATGGCTGTTTTGACCATCACGGGTTTCAAGTGAAATGCCCATGCTCTAATAACATGTAAACAGAATAGAACAGAATAGAGGAGAAAGAGAAGATAACTTTTTATTGATTAACATGAGAATTACAAGGATTTAAATAGACTAAAATTTAAATTTCATATCTACCTTACAACCTAATCACCTAAAAATCCAAATCTGTTAATATTTAACAGTTTAGATTTTATAACAAGATCCTGATATTTCTACAGGTGAAATTGTCAATTTGGATGGATTGATAAGCCTTTGTTGTTGGATTATTTCCATCATTTTTATGCTTGTATCTGTCATTGGGTTAGGCAGTGAAATTAGTTTATAGTTGATACTCCTCATCCCTACTTTTGTTTGGGCGGATGGCTTTGGATCTCTCTCTGTTGGAATGGAGTTCTTACAGTGGCTTCTACATCTCTTGCTAGTCTTATAAAGCCAGCTTCTGTTCATTTTCAGATATTAGGAACTGGATTCGCAATATTGAACAACATGCTTCGGACAATGTCAACAAGGTACTGGTTGGAAACAAGGCTGACATGGATGAGAGCAAAAGGGTAAGACTGTACCTTTATGATTTTTTTATAGAAATTGCTTATCTTGTTTATGTTGGTGGGTTAGATTGTGGGTCCATTAATTCAGCAGGCAACCCCTTCTTTGTTGCATGACTTGTATTACTGACTTTGCTTCTTGTAGTCCATGCACGCTCACTCTTTAATGTGTGACAAACAATGAGTTGTGGGTTAATCTATATTCTATAATTCTTGCCCTAAAAGGCTAGGTCTCCTTATTCCTCCTATATATACACACAAGCCAGACACATTTCGCCAGTAATAATTGGAACTGATCTTTTCTTTCCCAGGCTGTGCCGACCTCCAAGGGTCAAGCACTTGCTGACGAGTATGGTATTAAGTTCTTTGAAACTGTAAGTTGCATGTTTGCTGCTGACTGGATCTTTTCTATTGTAATGCTGTTGATTATTATTGGTTAATATAAAAAAAATGTATTCTGCAGAGTGCAAAAACAAATTTGAATGTGGAGGAGGTTTTCTTTTCAATAGCCTGTGACATTAAGCAAAGGCTTGCAGAATCTGATAATAGGGCTGAGGTATTCTCTCTTCTATGGAATTTTTATTTTTCATTACACCTTGAGTAACCATGTCAATGGCACCTCAAATGGTAATATTGTATTTGGTTCGACTGCTTCTTGGTCAAAATGATGGATGCCTTGTCTTTGTTTGTGGTTACAGCCCATGACGCTTAGAATTAATCAGCAAGACCCTGCAGCAAGTAACGGTCAAGCTGCTCAAAAGTCGAGTTGCTGTGGATCTTAAGGGGAATTAAAAAAGGTCTGCTGATTCAGGATGGAGAGTTCGGCTTTTGGCAGTCATTCAAATGTAAAACTAATTGTGAAGACATTATGGTGGTTTCCTGTATTCATCTCCGTTATTTTTTCCAACTACCAGGCTAAGCTTTTTCAAGGCATGCAGTTCCCTTTTTTCTTTTTTTTTTTTTTCCACATAATTTGTGGAATTTATAAGCATGTGTCTTTAATCTTCTTGAACTCAAGTGACCCTTTTTATGTATTTGTCTTGATGTAGATAGATAATCTAAATTCAAGCTTGTTCTCCATTAAAAGAAAAAAAAAAGGCCCAGGAGTTCTTAATTAACTTTTGTTATTCGTAATTCCATATTCTTATATGTCAATGTTGTCTCGAAATGTCCTTATGCAGCTGAGCTCAGAGAACATTTATGCTTAGAACTTAGATTGTCTTTGGAAGTTTCTGAGTCATTACCGTGGAGGACTTACGGGCTTGGTCTTACAACCCTTGGTTATCATTTTTAAGGACTCAACCTATGCTTTGTTTAGAAGTTGAAGGATTTTCTGAACTTGTTCTATTGTTCAATTATGAAAACTGGGGTTGATCGGGTGTTTACTTATCCTAAAAAATTCAAAAGAAAAAAAAAAAAAACAAAACAAAATGGAAGTATGCGGTTAAAATGATAATTTCCTTTTACATATTCCTGTAAAAATGTGGCTTTCCACACATAGTAAAATTGGCTAAAGTATATTTTTGCTGGTAGTAAAATGTGTACGTGTGTGCGTGTGTTTTTTTTTGTCAATATTAACTCGATTTTGCATACGCCTATCACTTCAGATATAAAAAAAGACAATCCATAACTGAAGTCTGTTTGTTTTGTCTATGAAGTATTTGAAGGTTCGGTCGCGATTGAGTTCAAACAAGTTTGTGGATCGTCGATAGTTGGAAGCTTCAGCATGGAAGGAAGGAGAGATTTGATCAGGGTGACACTACAATGCAAGACTTTTACAGCAAAATGCAGGCCAAAAATGGACAAAGTTGCGCTTGAGCTTGAACACATTCATGACAAAGAGATGGCGCTAACAACACCGACGGGTGAAGACTATTACTCTAGGCAGTGAGATGTTTGCTTCAAAATAGAAGGATTCCTTCATTCATTTGAGCTAAAACATAAGCTTAAAAAACCCATCCACATTTTTTTTTTTTTGCTTTTTTGGTTCAGCCAAATGGATAGTTTGGGGTTCAAAATTGATTGTAAATAAAAAGAAATGAAATGTAGTTATGAATTTGATTCTTCAAAAAAATGAGTGATTGATTTATAGACCCGAAAATGTGTGAATATATTTCTAATATATTCTTTTATCTGTATTCTTATTGATCAACAAGACATAAAAGTTTTGATGGTTGACAATCAAGAAGGTCAAATAAGGGCACGTCACTTTTAATGGTCTGCCCTTCTCGATTGTCCACGTCAACTTTTTTGGGTCTACAAGAAAGAAGGCTTCCATTGGCCACGACTTTACCGACAGCTTTGCCTTTTCTGCTAAAGAAAATAATAAAAGAAAGGGAATCTATGAATAAATTGCTTCAACCAAAGAAAAAAACTTCATTAAAATTTTTAAATAAAAGTTTACAATTTTTTTTAAAAATAATTTAATAAAAATTAATAATACATAAAAAATAAATAATATGTAATAAAATTATTAAAAATATTACTTATAATTTAAATTTAATAAAATGAAAATGTTGATTATAATTATATCAAAAATTCATTTTTCAAAAGCAATACAATTTTTCAAAAATGTATTTTAAAAAATATATTATAATTATTTAAAAAAATTTTATGAACTTCACTTATAAAATTTTATTTAAATATTTCTCTTCACCAAATGCACAAAAAATCACATACTATATAGTTTCAATTGTAATTTTCAATTGTAACCATGACGCTCATTAGAGCGTCAAACTAACGCGAAGGATAATTGGATTTTGAACTTAATTTTCGATGGAGAATGATTTTAATTAATATGTAATAAATGTCTAATTTATTTTACATAAAAAATAAGAAAAATTCTATTTACATTCTAAAAAATATTTTTTACACTCAAATATTAAAAACACCTAAAATTTAAAATAAAAATTAAATTTTTTTACTCATTATACCACATCCCTACCTCTCATCATTTTTGTACATATCCTTTACATTTAATTCTTTCATTTTCATTTTTTTCCATTCTTCAATCTATCCTACTCAAACCCTAAACAAATTAAACTTTTAAATCATTAATCAAACCCTCAAATCATAATTTTCTGCTAATCGATCTAATCCAATTCCTGTATTGAGATAAGATTTCGTTGATTGCATGTCAAATATTATTTGAAATGAATTTGAGTTTGTAATTTTTTTTCGTGAAATTATATATTACATATTTATATTTTCATAAGTTTTAAAGATTTTATCGATTTTAATTTCTATAAATCTTTAAAACCTTACAGATATGAAAATTTATAAGATTTTAAAGACTTACGATTTCGTACATTTTTAAAGATTTATGAAAATATAAATACATAAGCTTCTAAAACTGGTTATATGCTTTTTACATTGTATTATGCATATCATAGAAAAAAAAAAAAAAAGCTGTAGTGCATTTCATATTTAGGATGTTGACGCCAGTAATTAACTATTTATAAAGTAAAACTCAAGGCTTTTTTTTTTTTTTTTTAATATATCTTTGCTTTGTACTCTCTTCTATTATTCAAGTGGATCTTGGAAGCTGATGGATAGATTGTGTCATGAAGGCTCCACGTTCGTAAAACATCTAGAGCTTTAGGCAAGATAAGCAGGTGATGCACATGGATCTTCGAATCGAGTAAAACATCTGGTGGTAAAAGAAAATGATCACTAGTACGAGAATGTATCTCGGGTAGGTTTTGTGTTTTCACGGAAATACATGTTATATTTTCTGATGTTCATATTTCTTTGATTTTTTTTTTAATTTTCCAAAATATACTTCCGAAAAAATTATTACATTTTTGGAAGTACAAATTCGGAAAGGTCAAAAAATTAATAGTGTATTGAAGGGTCTAAATGTCATTTTAACAACGTTAATTAAGTTTTTCACTTTAAGAAATGGGTGATTCTAAATACATTTTCTTTTTTTTTTTTTCACTATGCCTATTTTTTGAAGTAAAATTATTTATTTACTCTTTTCATTTCAATTTTAAAGTTTTTGAATATGCATTTTTTATAAGGTATATCTAATAAATTATATAACTTAACGGATTTTCCTATCCGATAAATTAAAAAAAGGTACATTTAGATTTGAGAAAAATATAGTAGAAAAAAATATCGTATAAAAAATTTTAAGTTTCTGGATATATAAATCTAAAAACTTTTAAAAGCATTTGAATATGCAAATTCGAAGACTTTTAACAGCTTTTGGATTTGCGGCAAATCTGTAAGCTTAAAAATGGAACTGAGTGTAAAGAGGAAAGAGAAAAGATAATTAAGTGATTTCATTTAAAAATAATATTTTAAAAAAATGAGGTGTATTTTGTGGATATTTTAGTAAAAATAATTTTACTATAAAAAATAGGTGTTTTGAGTAAATTATGGGTTGCAAATAAAAACATCCAAAAATAATTAAAATTTAATACATATTTTATGGGTTGTCCAAACTAGACCTTGCAATTCATGTATTTGTGTTATACCTAACATATGTAACGATTTAAATCATTAAAACACAGACAAATTATAAAATGTGTCTAAATTTTAAACACAAATATAACATATTTATTATATGTGTTACACGTAGTACGATAAGATGAATATGTGTAATTATATATAATTAATCCATTTACATATGACACAAAAAAATACAATTAACATAGATATACATGAACAGAAATGATCGATATAGATATACACAAATAACAAAGCTAAAATAATAAACAACTATCAATTTACAAGTTACAATTAGCTAAATAATACTAATTACTAAATAATTAAAGACACTAAATACTAATGTATAGCTTATTACATATTTACATAATGTAAATTACATGACTCCAAATCCCAGTCTCCAACCTTTATAAGTGATGTTGCACTAAACACATTAAACAATAGCTTACATAACAAAATAATAATATCTTCAATTCATTCCATACTCCATAATATATATTTAAAATAGCAAAATAATTTACAAATATCTAAATCGTGTGTTGTTTAAAATAATTCACAAATATACTTCGTAATATATATCAACAAAATCTCTTCAATTAACAAAATACTCAATAATATATATTTAAAATAATAAAATAACAATTAAAATTATTTAGAATATGTGTTGGTTTTTAATTTCAAATGTATAATATCTTATTTTAGCTTATATATGATTTAAAATAATCTCTTATTATGATTCATATTATTAAGATGATTATCATTATACATGTTATTTAAAATAATTTATCAGTATAATCTCTTATTGTATATTCATATGATTTATATTAGCTTGATTAATGGCAATAATATAGGATTTTACTTGTTATTAATAATTAAATGCATATTGTCATTCTCAATTCTTTTTACATGTTAAGATTTATATATATATATATATATATTTAACATATACATTATTAATATAAAAAATACTTGCATATTCAAATTATAAAAAATTTAATATCCATTTAACATATATATTTAATATATACATTATCTAACATAAAAATCATAAATGTATACATAATTGTTAGTCTTGAATTGATTCATATTTTGAAATGACAAAACATTAAACTAATTAAGTTTGATTGTGGTTTTGCAAAAGATTAATTTAGTACATTGTTCTTGTGATTTTATCATTATTGTACTAAATACATAATTTGTTTATCAAAATGATTTTTGGTGTGCTAAGATTTGAAAAGCTTGGAAGTATGTTTTGAACTTAAAAAGAAAATGTTTGCAAGTGTTTTATCAAGTGAAAAATGGTTTTAGATCATAAACAAACTTCTTTCCTTATTTGAAAATGTTTTTATGCAAGTTGGGAAAGAAGTGATCGATCCCCTAGGTTACAAGATCAATCCCCTATTGCATAGGGTTGATTGATTTTTCATCCAAAATGTTTCCAAGTTTATTTTTCAATAAAACCAATTGATCTCTTAAACTAAAAGATCGATTGGGTCTAGGTTTTGAAGGACAAGATCAATCCTCTTTTAAAAGAATTTTGGCCAAAAAAAAATTTTGGTTTCAAAAAGCAAAAAAGAATCAACCACTTATGTAAAGGATCAATCACCCCTTAAACAGGTTCGATCCCTTACATGAAGGGATCATTCGGGTGGTGGTTTTTATGATGGAATTTGGCTTTCATTTGCATGAACCAATTGATCCCTTCTATTATAGGATCGATTAAGTCCTTCATAATTTGTCTCTAATGGCTAGGTTTTTAAAGAACCAACAGGCATTTCTTCTTCCAAACCATCCCTAAGGTTTAGTTCCTCAATTTTTTCTATAAATTAGGCATTCCAAAAAGTTGATGGAATCAAGAGAGCAAGATTAAACAAGTTATATTTCCATTCTCTCAAAGAAATTAAGAATTATTAGTGTTTTTAAGTTCACATCTTTATACTTCTTGTATCCAAGCTATATTTTTGTATTCATTCATCAATTTTTTTGTACTTTATTAGACAAACACTTAAACTTAGAGAGGCATTTAAGTTTGCAAAAATCATTTGGAATGATTGTAAGTAAGAAGTAAGATATCCTCTTAATTTTATAAGGGTAGAGGTTGTTATTTAAGTGTTAAGAAAAATATTAGAATTTAGTACAAATATGTTCGTACCTTGTAAGATTTTTTTTCAAATAGTGGATTGAAACTTGGTATAAATAACCAAGAGAGAGGGCGTAGGTGTCTTATAGAGAATGACCTAATCTCTACAAATCGTTGTATTTGATTTCTCTATCCTTATCTTTTTACTTTGATTATTGTTTATATTTACTTCAAGTTCTTCAATTTATTGTTATTTGCATCTTATTTTGATATTGAGTTTAATATTCCATTCCATTATCTTGAAATCATTGTTTGAGAGTAATTTAAAGAGATCCTAGTCACTGTCATAACGGTTTTGGGACCACCAATATTTTTTGTTAGGTGTGATTGGCCACTTAAAAGTTTATCTTTTTAATAAAACAGTAAAACGAGTTTAATTTATCAAAAACAAAATTTTAGTCTACGAAAATAAAATTGAGTTCAGGAGTCGATTATGCGTGAGGAAGGATTAACACCCCCAGCATCCATGAAAATTGATACCAATTAATCATGCCTTATTTTCAAGGAAGGATAAAATGATTTTGATTTGAAATTTAATAATAATTCCATCATCTTTTGAAAAAGAAAATCAATTTTTTTAGAGGTATTTGTTTAGGGATATTGTGAAAATCTTTAAGTTGAAGATTTGCCTTAAAATTGTTCAACATTTAGGCAGAATTTTAAAGATAACGCTTTTTACATAAAATTCACTATGACATTCCTTGAAAATGAAAATAATATTCTTTGCAAATGATAATTGTTGGTTTCTTTCCAACATTTAAGCAAAGTATCAAAAATTATTTCCCTCGAAATGTTATTTCAGTTTTATTTTAAAATCCCACATTTTAAATAGCATTTAAAAAAATTTATGCGAAAAAGCCAATGATGGTACTACCAACTAGAAAATAATAATTAAATATATAAACATGTGAAACAAATGCAAACAATAATAAATAGATGCATATATGCCAATGAATTTTATGCATGATGATGAAATGTAATTCTAACATTGGATCTTTAGATATAGTGAGACCGTCATGACTCTCTAACATATAGATAGAGTTTAAACGCGATTATTTATATTTAAGATCCCTTTTCTAGTGATATATTTTACTTTTTTGTTTAACCTTGCAATTATTATTTCGGTTAAGGAATCGTATGCAAAATTTAATGAAATAAAATTTCGTAAATGTCTCATCTTCTAAACAGTATTTAGGAACAAACTACTTTATATAAAATTTTCATATGAATATTTAGAATTTTTTTATGGTTTTGGATGTGGGCATAGTTCTTGGTTTGTAAGGTCTTGTTTTAGGGTTTTAGAGGTTTGAAGTTATGGGTTGAATTTATGGTTTAGGTCTAATTTAGGATTTAGGGTTTTGTTTTAGGGTTTCAAGGTTTAGGATTATAGGATTTCAAGGTTTCACTTTTTTCATTATTATTATTATTTTTTTGTTTAAGAAAAATAAGAATCATTGATAACTGAATTTCTTCAATCATCTCCAACATTCTAGGTAGACTTTCAAGGCAAATTTGGTTTTTCAAAATTTCCTTTTTCTTTAAAAGTTCTATTTTTAATGCAACATGAGATGAATAAATCATACGAAATGCAAACTAAAAGTTAAAACCAATTTAATCATTAAAACCAATTTAATCATTCTTATACATATTTGACTCCTATTTGTTTAGTACTATTTCCTAAAAAAATTAAAGGAGGAACAACTATTATTTGTTATTTAATTTATTTGTGAAAATTTTACCCTAAATTTTAAATTTTAATTTAATTTGACTTAACTTAATTTTTAAAAATTTGATTTTTTAATTTATTTTTTTAATTTCTCAACCTCTAAGTGGAATTAAATTTTCAAAATATGATATTGAATTCTCTCCAACAACTAGGCAAGGTTTTTAAAAATCTAATTGTTTATTATTACTATTAAAAAGTTCTATGTTTAATGTAGCATGGAACAAAATAAATAATGTAAGGGCAAACTAAAAAAATGACAACCAATTCGACTTGTCCTACTTAATCTTATTTATTTCGTTAGAAATTTTACATCTTGAAAATTTTCCTTTCTTTTAATTAATTTTTAATTTTTAATTCTCTAACATCTAGGCATAATTAAATTTTCAAAGAACCGATTTTGAATTACCTCCAATATCTAGGCGGTGTTTTCAAAATCTAATTATTTTTATTACAACAATTTTTTAATTAATTAATCCTAATTAACTATTTGGTTAATTTTTAATTCTTGATTTTTTTTATTTTTAAATTAATTAATTTTTTTACTCTTTAAAAAATTTTGTAATCCTTAAGGTCTTTTCTTTGGCCTTAACTAAAAAAAAAGCTAAAATAAAATAAATACCCTTTTAAAACCCAAATAACAACTAAATAGCAAGAAAAATAAAAAAATGAAACTAAACAGCCTAGTATTCTACTCGTCCCCACCTATTCCTTTGTGCAAACACTCTCTGTTCTTTACTTTGACTACTTTCCTCTTTCCATTAGAAATCATAAAAAGATAATTCAGTTGGATTGTCCACTAATAACGTATGTCAAGCTTGAAACAAAAATATGGACAATAGTCCTGAAATAAAAGGCAAAATTACTCATCGTCACCTTTCATTTGCTACCATCCCAATTCTTTCTAGAGTTAGAAATCATGAAAAAAAAAAAAACCTCCAAAATTAATTTTCATATAAATATTATTCTATTTTATTTCTTAAAATCATTTTTGCAATATTTTTCCTAAAATAATCAATTTTTATTTTCAGATATTCATTATTATTTTTTTGTATGAAAACATTTATTTTGTTTATCGCTATTTATTAAATTTTTTATAACACTAAAAGTTCCAACTATACACAATAAATTTATTTTAAAAAATATTTAATAGTGAAAAATATTAAAGCACCAATAAATATTTATGCAATTTATGCATATAATAACACATCAAGATAAAATAGGAAATATACCAAACAAAATTATGGCCTTAAACCTAAAATGTTTAGACTTGGCCTCTAATGGAATGGGCTTGACTTGGGTTCACCAACTGCAATCCACTTAGCTTCCTATCCCATCTTTTTTCCTTAATGAGCAAATCCAAATTCTACCTTTTAGCTTTCTCCTTTGACTTTCTAAGTCCTATTCTTTTTACCTCTTTATTTCCTTCCCCTTTTGTCAACTAAGTGCATTTCTTGTCTCTCGAAGACAATCAAATATATATATATATCTTTTTGATTGGATTGCTTTGCCTTTTTTTTGTATTTGTATTTTTTTGGCTTAGGTTTTTTTTTTTTTTACCTTAAGGAGCACTGTGAATTTCGTTTTTTTTAGTTTTAAAAAAAAAAAAAAAATGGAAAAAATGATTTTTGAGTCTATGAATGGTGGTTTTGGTGGTGGGTTTCGGGCAATACGTTATGTCTTGGTTGTATGGAGGTTTGGGTTTCAATTTTAGGTCAAGGTAGGTAGAAGACGGCAACTGGAGTTATGGGTGGTATTTTTAGTTAGGATGGTATTTTATTGTGATGGTGAGTTAGGATTTTTGGTGGATGGTGGTCGAAAGTGTGAGCATGAAAGGTTTTGGTTCTAGGCATGATGGAAAGATTAGTGGGTTTTTTTTTGCTAGATGTTAAAGGTGAGGGATGGTGAGTGCCGAATGGAATCCTAAATTGCACTGGTTCTCTCTTTTTGAATTTAGTTCTTTTACCAAAATTTAATGGCTTTGTAATGGTTTCTTGGACAGATGTGGCAGAAGTGCAGCAATGGCTGCTAATTTTTTGAGACCAAAATCCTTTACTTTTTATGACATTAAGTCTTGATAAAGGTATGCTAGAGATTAGTAGGTAAAAATTGGGCTAAAAGTAAAAAAAAACTAAAAATAGTGAGTGGTAAAGTTAGGGGAGAAAAAAGTCAATGAATTTATGCTAAAGTCAAATAAACACAAGGTGAAAATTGAAAAGCTAAAAATGATGCAACAATTTGGAGTTAACAGTTTGGAAAAAGATTGATGACCTTGTTAAGCCATAGTATTGGCTTTTCTTTAAATTTTAAGGCAATTTAATTAACTATAATCAAAATGACTTAGGCTTAAAAATTAAATTTGGGCATTTATAATTTAAAATTGGTTTCCATCTCACACAAAATAAATCCTTAAGGAAAATTGATCTTTAGACAAAGCCCAATAAATTTGATTAAAGTGTCAAAATGAGCTTAAATTAAAATGTGCAATCGAGTTAAAAAATCAATTGAAATTTACTTATCCCAGGAAAATTGATGTCTACAACTATTCCTCTTTGCATATGTTTGAGAATCAGGAATAGAGCAAATACATAACAACAATTTTGTCATTGTCAACAATTTGAGGATTGAAAATTTTTTTTTTCTTAAGATTTCTTTAGGATTTTGATTTTTTGGAATTTTTTTCTTTTTTTTCTTGATTTTTTTTTGGATTTTATTTATTATTATTTTTTAAGACATCCGAAGTCAGAGATGATTTGAACTAAAACGTGAGTTGGAAAATAGAATAATTGGGATTGAACCGTGAGTTAGAAAGTAAAAGTGACTGGAATTGAACCCTAAATTGAAGAATAAAAATGATCGAGACTAAATCTCAAGTCAAAAAATAAAAATGACCAGGACTGAGCTACGAGTCAGAGAATAAAAATGATTGGGATTGAGCCACAGTCAAAGAATAAAGATGATCATGACTGAGTTGTGAGTTAGGTAATGAAGATGACCGAGACTAAGTTGTGAGTCAAAAAATAAAAATGACTGAGATTGAGTCATGAGTTAAGAAATAAAAATGACTGGAGATTGAATGGCAAGTTAGAGAATAAAGATGAACTGAGACTGAGCCACAAGTTAGGAAAAATAAGGATGATCGAAATTGAATTAGAACTCGAAAAATAAAGATGACTAGGAGTGAGCCGTGAGTCAGAAAATAAAAATGACCAGGTACTCTATAAATTGATTATAAAGATTTTGATAATCACATTATGGGTAACTTTCATCTTTAAGGCCAACTTTTTTAATCAAACCATCATTTTTTTTGTTTTTTTTTTTATAAAAAATCATCATGATTTCCTTTGATGTCTCATAGAAAGACCTTCAATATGATTTATCGTAAAAACGTATGCAATGCATGTAATGAGTGTAATGAATATAAAAAATAAAGATGCAAATCAATAATTTATACCATGTGCTTTTAATCGTGTTGATTTAGTTTTCGAGATTTATTCAATTCTTTTAGAATTTAGAAGCCACTTCCAATATTCTCATATTTCTGTATCTTCCCTTTACATATTTTTGTTTCTCTTCCCTCTTTTTCTTTTTTGGAGTCTTAGGCATTTTATGAACCCATTTACGACTTTTACTCGTTCTGAAGCCTCCTCTAAGTTTTTTCTTTACCTCTCTCTCTTTTTTTTTCCCTTTTTTTATGGTGATCAATCAATTTTTCAATTTTTTTTTGTATTTTTTGACCCTACATTGTTATTTTTGTCATCCTTACCCTTCTTTTTTGAGTGACACATTAATATATTATGAGCCTTATTAGCCATTATTTTAATTTCAAGTGACAAATAAAATGATTCCATGTTCAAGGTTAAATATGAGATTCAATTAATAGTGAGGTAGTTATTTTGGTTTTAGAAAAAGAAAGATAATCTTTTGTAAATGTAGAAAACAGGTATTTCAAAAACATCTAGGGAATCAAATATTAGTACTTTAAATAATGAATGACCTTGACCTATTTGAACCAGATATTTTTCCAAAAACTTGTTACATTTATGATCTTGCTATGTTTGATCTTATATAACTAATCCTTACCCCACACTCACAATTAATGGAAACTTGCCCCAAAAATCATTTTCCTTAACTCTGAAATGAATTTGTCCAGCTATGTGCCATCCTTTGCTTTTTTGAAGGGTTTCCTCCTAGCTCCACCACATTTAAGCTATCTTTTTAGGTTTTTAGCTTAAACAATCCTCATTTTGGTTAAAATCGCTCTTTACGAGTTTTTAGTCTGAATTTTCCCTTTTTTTGTTTTGTTTTTTATTTTTTATCTTTTCCTCTTTTATATCTTTTTTATTTTTGCTTTTTATTTTTTTTAGGCAAAATATTTTTTAATAGTGTCAGAATTCATAGGATTTAGCAATTCATCACCATCTATTTCTGCAAGAATCACAGCTTCGCTAGAGAATACTTTCTTTACCATGTATGGACCTTTCCAATTGAGTGTTTATTTTCCTCTACTGTCATATTGATTTGGCATGATCTTTTTTAGAACCAGTTCACCTTTACGAAAGCACTAAGGTTGTATCTTCTTGTCATGTGCCCACATGATTTTTTTTTGTATATTTGCCTATGGTTGAGTACTAAAAGCTTTTTTTTTTCAATAAGATTTAGTTGTTTGAAACTATCATGAACCCAGTCTGTCTAATCCAATTTTACCTTCATTAAAACTCTTAGGGAAGGAATTTCTATTTCAATTGATAATACAACTTCCATCTTATATACTAGTAAAAATAGGGTGGCCTTTGTGGAAGTTCGAATTGATGTTCTATAAACAAGTAGGGCAAAAGATAACTTCTTGTGCTGGTCTCTATATGTATAGATCATCTTCTCCAATATTCTTTTAATGTTCTTATTTGTAGCCTTTATCACACTGTTCATTTTGGATGATATAGCATTGAATGATAATGCTTTATCTTGAATCGTACACACACTTCTTTCATTATTTTACTATTTAAATTGCTAACGTTATAAAAAATGATCCTTTTTGGAAGCCCATACCAACATGTTATCTCTCTCTTTTTGAATACTAGCATAAGAAATTGCTTCCACCCATTTGGTGAAGTAATTAATTATTACAAGGATAAAACAATGCCTATTCGAAACTTTTGGTGTTATAGGTTTGATCACATGCATTCTTTACATAAAGAATGATTATAGTGGTGCTAAGACATGTAGTTGGATTTGAGGGGAATGAAACTTATTTGCGTAAATTTGACACTTATGGTATTTTCTAGCATAATTGATACAATCATTTTCTAATATAGATCAGTAATAACCTGCTCTCATAATCTATTTAATTATCATATGTCTATTGGCATCGATTCTACAAATCTCCTAATGTACTTCTTCAAGTGTAATTTTTGCTTCAACAGCATCTACACGCTTTAACAATATATGGTGTCAACTTTTCTTATATAGGACTTTCCTATCAAGCACAAACTTTGCTGCTAATCTTGGAAAAAATCCTCTTGTCATTCTTTGAGGCTTTCTCAGGGTAGTTTTGGCACTTGATATACTGTATAATATCATAATACCATGGTCATTGATCTACCTCTTCTTCCGCATTCGAATAATGGGCCAACGAATCTTTCATTTGTACTCTGATAGGCTAGATTCTTGTATTGTAATTTAATTTTAACATTACTACCAAAGTAGATAAGGCATTAGTGATTTGATTTTTTTTTTTAAGAACATGCTGAAATTGGACCTCTTTGAATTGTCTTATCAAGTTAGTTATGTGCCTTTGGTATAACACCAATTTTGAGCCCCTGGTCTCTCATTCACCTTATAGTTGGTAAATTACCAAGGTTGAATCCTCATATACTTCTAATGCCTCAATTTTTTTTTCAATAGTCATCTACAAACCCATGGCACATGTTTCATATTCAGTAACATTATTTATGCAATTGAAATTTAGCCTTGCAGTGTAAGGCAGTAATTTTCTTCTGGGGATATTAGTACTACCCCAATACCATACCCTATTATATTGGATGCCCTGTAAAAAAATATCTTCCATAATTTTCTTATAGGCTCTTCATCTTTTTCATGCAAGATCGCCATTAAGTCTTTATCTAGGAATTTAAACTTTATGGGTTTATAATCTTTTATAGTTTGGTCAATAAAAATGTCAACTATTGTATTTATTTTTATGGATATTTGTGCCACACACATAATATCATATTTTGAAAGCATGACATGCTATTTCTCTATTTTACCCAACAAAGATGGCTTTTTAAAAATGCATATGAGGGGATCCAACTTTGATATTAGTCAAGTCATATAATAAAGCATGTACTATCTAAGCTTACGGGTAGTCCAAATCAAGGCATAACATATTTTTTCTATTTGGGAATACTTAGCTTCATACTTTGTAAACTTCTTATTTAAACAGTAGATAGCATATTTTTTCTTACCAGTTTCATCCTTTTGTCCTAATACACATCCCATTAAATTCCTCTGTATTGTTAAACATAAAATCAACACTCTTCTTGCAATTGGTGGTATCAATATCAGTGGGCTTGTTAAATACTCCCCAATCCTTTCAAAGGTATTTTGACATTTTTTATCCCATTTGCCAAGATTATTTTACAAACCAACATAAAGATTAGATCTTATTTTGAGATAAGTTGAGATATGAAGCGAGAAATGTAATTCAATCGCCTTAAAAAGCTTCTTATTTCTTTTTGTATGTGTGGCTCTGACAAATATTGAACAGCTTGAATCTTATTAGGGTCTACTTTTATACCTCTCGCACTAACTATAAACCTTAGCAATTTTTTAGATTTGACATCGAATATACATTTGGCCAAATTCAGCTTGAGCTAGTATCTTTATAACCTTTCAAAGAGCTTTTTGAGATTAGCAATATAATCTTTACCTTTTTTAGACTTAGCTATCATATCGTCAATATACACCTTTATTTTCTTATGAATCATATCATAAAAAAGGGTGACTATTGTTTTTAGTATGTGGCGTTAGCATTCTTTAGCCCAAAAGGTATGACTTTATGATAAAATGTACCCCACATTGTCACAAACATGATTTTTTTCATATCTTCTCGGCCTATTTTAATTTGGTTATAACTAAAATAGCCATCCATGAACAAAAAGGTAGAATGCCTAGCAGTGTTATCCACAAGGGTATCGATATGAGGCAACAGAAAGTTATCATTTAGGCTAGTCCTATTTAAGTCCTAATAATCTACACACATCCTAACCTTTTTATCTTTCTTAGGAACTAAAACCATATTGGCTACCCATTCAGGGTATTTAGCCACTTAAAAACAACCTGCATCAAACTACTTTTTCATTCCTATTTTATCTTTAGCAATATTTCTAGTTTCATATGTCTTAATTTTTGTTGTACTGGTTGACATTCTGATTTTAATGATAGTCTTTGTTCAATAATATCTATGCTAAACCCAAGCATCGCCTGATAGGACTATGCAAATATATCCATATATTCTTGTAATAAATCCACCAATTTTTATTTTTCAATCAATAATAGTGAAGTACCTATCCTAACTTCTTCTTTTTTTATCATCCTCTAAATTCTACAAGTTTATAAACTCTTGAAGCAGTTCAATAATTTCCTTTCTTGCTCTATCTATTTTAATAAATCATGAGGTAAATCATAGTTTTTTGAATCAACATCATTATTAAGTTTACTAATGTGAATTAATTTTTGAAATCAAATTCGGCATTATTATCTTGATCATCCATAATGTTCATTACTAAAAGACCTAAAAATGGGTACAAAAACAAGGAAATATAGACTGATTTTGGTAAAGGTAAAAAAAATGAATAACAACGAAAAATAAAAAAATGAAAAATATGGTGTATGTAAAATGTATTGCATTCATCATTTTATTAGGGTAATGAAAGCAAGCCCATACATTAACCTCCACATGCTCTAGGGTAAAAGCAATTGAAAATTTCAAGTTTAAATGGTTCAAGGATAACGAAAACAGTACATCATTCTTGGATCTCCTAGCCTAGAGAAAGAAAAAAGAATATCTCTTCATCTTGTACAACTTTCTAATTTGCACTAATATGAACTTAAGAGAAGGCCTCATTTAATCCTATAGCTGGTTCATCTTTTTCAACCTTTGATGATCTAGGATAGACATACCTGCCAAAGTAGAATGTCTCATACTAATAAAGGAATACCATTTTTCCATCAATTGACTTGTGCCTTTTAAGGCATATTATTCTCTTTTCTTTTTCTTTAGCATCATGTTTCTTCTATCGATAGTAGTAGGCTTGTAACCTAAAACCCATATCTCTTTATTCGCTATTGTGCCTAGCATCTTCTTGATTTCCTGTAAAGCTTTTCCTAAATGTTGTCTTACTTGCCAACTTTTACTAATAGTTTGTTTGATTACCATATTTGTAGTTTTTGACAATCAAGAGATCGATATCTATGGCTTTTTTTCAACATAAGAAGCATTCACTACCTCAAAAGCTTTAAATGAGTATTCAATCACCTCTTCGACAGTCTCGACATAATTGTCAAGATTTTGGTTACTAAAAAGTTTTTCTCTCAATCTACATAAACTTACTTCCTTTCAATAATAAAATTTACATTCTAGTGTAAAGATGAAAGTATAGCTCTAATTGTATAAATCCATGATTTTTTAAGTAAACAACTATATGAAAATGTTATATCCATCACCTAGAATGGGACATTGAAGGTAAATGGACCAATCTGTAACAAAATCTCTATATCACCAATCACTTTTGTTTGTGCTTTATCAAAAACTCCTACTACCATGTGACTATTTCTTATGTAGGAAGGATCCACTATAAGCTATAACAATGTAATTGTAAGCATGACATTGATAGATTACCTATTATCAATCAATACTTTAATCGTGGTGTAGGTTTTACACTTAACAATAATGTGTAAGGCTTAACACTACCTCATCCCTTTGAGGGTATTTCATCATCATTAAAAGTAACAAAATTAAGGGATGTGATATTCCTAACCATGTCATTTACTTTCTTAATAAAAATATTATGTTCGACATAAGCCTGATTAAGCACTTTCAACAAAGTATTCTTATATGGCTTTGAGTTCAATAGTAATGACAATAGAAAAATGTGAGCTGGTAGTTTGTTCAACTGATCAATCACACTATACTTGCTGTGCTTGATGATCTTTAAAAACTCATAAGCTTTTTTTTATATAGACTTCTTAATCTGTACTTTTAGGCTTATTATTGGTTGAATACCTTCATTTTTCTTTATATCATCTTCTCTTACCTTACATTTCCCATTTTTTTACCTTTTTTGACATCTTAAAAGTGTAACACTAGCCATTCATGGTTGTTTTTTCTATGCCTATTATGTTTACAGTATTTTTCATACTTGGATCGTTTAAGGTTGTATCAGATCCTTGAACCATAACATCATAGTTGTACTTTCATGGGATTACTTTATCAGTTTGGTAAAAGAATGGTCTAGGAACATAAATTATCATTGTTGTCTTAAGAAAAAAGATAATTCTCAGTTACAGGCTCTGACTTTTCATCATAAAATATCGTTAAAAGCTTAGGATAAAAGACTTGTTAGAGGGCTCATCATTCACCATATTCATATTATCTTCATCATACTTATCATAAAACTTTATTACAGTTACGTCCATTAGACATTGCAATATTTGCCAAAAAGCTTCACGTCTTTGGATTGAATGTTTGACCATACTTTTATGATACTTACAAATTTGGTCATGGTCTTCATGGTTTCAATTAGCATCCAAAGATATTGATTGAATCATGCTTGTCTCAATCAAATAGTCATACACCCATTCAAAAAGGGTTCTCACTTCATCCATATATCTTTTAACCTTCACATTTCTTTCATTACCCACAACATTAATCTTTCCCTTAGTGTGGTCTAACAAAAGGTTTCCACTAATGCTTGGCTTGAATTTGGTATCAAAAGTTAAGATCTCATTTTTTATTAAATCTTGTACCTTATGTTTTAGTGCTGTGCAATTTTTAGTGAATGTTCTACCACACCATAATGGTAGTTGCACTTGGCATTGGGGACATACTAATTCAGGTAGGGTAACTTTAATAGTGCCACACGGATAGGGGCAATAAGTTGGCCACTCATCAATTAGGGATACAAATTAATGTAAGACATGGGTATTGGGTCAAAATGAGGCTTTTCTTGATTGTTGTTGTTTTACGAGTTTTTTTGGTTATTAGTTCAATGGGTTGGTTAGGCAAACAGTTGAGTTGGCGGTACAGGGGTGTAATTGGGTGTTTGAAAACTAAAGCTCAACTTGTGTGTAGGTTGTTAGGATGCTTGGTAATAATATGGCTGCAAGGAGATTTAGTTAGTAGTAAGGTAATAAGAAAGATATGGAATGAATAAATGACATAAGAAATTTTCATACGTGATTACATGTGTTTCATACTTTTTCTTCTTTGGATTTGCTATCTTTTTTTCAAGCCCTTCAATTTTGCTATTCTTGATGGCATTCTTTATTATTTTTCTTGAAACCACCACGTTAGAGAAATTCTTTGTTACATTTCCATTAATGTGTTGATAAATAGTACAATATTCTTCTTTTCAGTTAGTGGTGGTTGGGCTTGGGCCGTTATATCTTTCCATCGATGAGCATATTCTTTAAAGGTTTTTATTGACTTTTTTTTTCATATTTTGTAACGACAGCCTATCTAGGGTCTTATCAAGGACATGCGTGTACTGAAAGATAAAAACCTTAGCCAAGTCCTTCTATGAATAGATACAGCTCTGATCTAGCTATACATATGAATGGTGGTTTTAATGGTGGGTTTTAGTGGGTTTCAGGCAACAAGTTATGTCTTGGTTGTATAGAGGTTTGGGTTTTAATTTTCAGGTTAATGCAGGTAAAAGGCGATAATTGGAGTTGTGGGTGGTGTCTTCAACTGTGATGGTTTTTGACTGTGATAGTGAGTTAAGATTTTTGGTGGAAGGTAGTTAAAAGTGTGAAGGTGAGGGGGTTTCCATTTTAGGCAAGATAGAGAGATTGGTGAGTTTTTTTTACTAAATTTTCAAAGTGAGGGGTGGTGAGTGCTGGATGAAATCCTTAATTGCAATGGTTTCCCCTCTTTGAATCTAATTCTTTCACCAAAAATTTAATGTTCTTGTAATGGTTTCTTGGATAGATGTTGTAGAAATGCACCAATGGCTATTGATTTTTTGGGACCATGAATCATCTACTTTTTAAGACATTGAGTCTTTGATGAATGTATGCTAGAGGTTAGTACATAAAAATGGGATTAAAAATAAAAAATCTATAAATGGTGAGTGGTAGAGTTTGAGGAGGAGAAAGTAAATCAATTTGTGCTATAGTTAGATAAAGGATAAAGAGATTGAAAAGCTAATAATGTGCAATAATTTGGAGTCAACAGTTTGGAAAAAATTTAATGATCTTGTTGAGGCATAGTATTGGCTTTTCTTTAAATTCAAAGGCATTTAATTAACTATAATAAAAATAACTTAGGCTTAAAAATTAAATTTAGGCATCCATAATTCAAAATTGGTTTCCAACCCATATAAAATAAATCCTTAAGGAAAATTGATCTTGAGATAAAGCCCATCAAAGCCCAATAAATTTAATTAAAGTGTCAAAATGGGCTCAAATTAAAATGTGCAATCAAACTAAAAAATCAATCAAAATTTACTCATCCTAGATAAAATTGGGTATCTACATTCACCTCTCTCTTGGATCACCATCTCATCTAAAAGGTTAACAATTGGTATAAGAGTTTTGGTCTCTTTTATAGGTTTAACCATATTGGATAAAAATCCTATGGCTCAATTTAGTTTCCAAGAAGGTGAAAAAGCCTTCAAAGCTCTCATGATGAAAATTTTGAATTTGTGAATGAAAAATAAGAATAAAGGTATTCATCATGTCATAAATTTTTGGAGCATGGATAATGATTAAAGAAAAGGCCTGATTTTTTTTTAAATAGTACAAAGTACAAAAACATATCCCAGATAATGCCACAGTCAAGTGCATTCTCTATAGAGCTTTAGATTCTCACAACTTCAACTTGATCTCAAATTACTTAACTTTCAAAGAGCTATAGGACAAGCTTGAAACAATGAATGGAGAAATGCCTTATGGATTATAATGTTAAATAAGTGAAAAGCAAGTCTTTAACCAATATGCATCGTGTTTAATGACCCTTGAAGACTTTGAGGTAACATCTTTTAAAAATCAATCTCAATCATGTGATTATACTTTGATGAGTTACAAGATGCTTTTAATGATCTTGTTATAGAATTTGAGAAAATGAGATTGAAGTATAAGAAAATGATTTCAAAATTGAATGTTGAAAATTATTTTTTGACAAATGCAAAAAATATTTTGGAAAAAGAAAACGAAAAGTTGAAAATAGATTTTGAAACCTTTGAAAATAGAAATAAAATTTTAGAAAAAAAATTGATGAATTGATAAATGAAAAACAAAATCTTTTCAAGACCTATTTAAGTAATAAAACAATGAAATGCAATTTTTGTAAATTTTATGATCATACTTCACTTATTTGTCTTATTATAAGAAAATTTCCATTTATAATTAGGTAAGTATGGGTTCCAAAAAGAAAAAGAGACTTAGTCACTAACTCTTAAGGACCCAAAGAAATTTGGTTACCAAAAATCAAATGTGAATGTTTCTTGTAAGTGTGTTAGTGCAAGGAGCTACAATATGATATTGAAGATTGAAACTATAGACACACAATGGATATGGGCAACCTTTTAGCCAAACTTTTTATTTGAAGTGAATTTGAAATTTGGTTACCTATTCTTGATTGAATATTGAGTGTCTATTTGTTATATGTTTTGTTGATATATTTTGAGTTGAAGTAGATTTTATGTTATAATTTGCATGATTTTAAAAAATATGAGGTTGATTTTAGTATGCATTTATTTATTTTTTATCCTAAGTGTATGATTGTGATATTTATTGAAATTGATTTTGTTGGTTAATAGTTTAAAATGTTTTAAAGAGTATATACGTATTGCTATAAATGGTTAATATTGATGGTGTATGATCGATGTGATTAATTATGTGCTTGATTGCTTTTACATTTATGCACAAACTTAAGGAAAATGTACAAAACTTAATGGTTTTGAAATTTTATATTTTGCTTTGAAAATGTTTTTTTGCAAAAATCAAGTCTTAAAATATGAAATTTTATTTTAACAAGTTTATAGGTGTAAAATGAATTTGAAAACCTTAAGTTCAATGATTTCAACTTCCTCAAACAAATAAATTTGATTAACTTGCAATGCTTTTAATTTTTCATTATGTTAAAAAGAAGTTATAAAGGATTTTTGGAGCTTAAATGATGAAATCTTATTCTTAAACATTTATGGGCATAAAAACCATTTGGATATTTTCAAATTGTAATATTAAACTTTTCCAAATATTTTAATGAGTTTTAAGTGTGAGTTTAAACATATTTACTTGTCTGGATAGTCTTTTTCAAGAAAATATGGGTTTAAAAGTTGGCTTTTTTATTTTCTTATTTTTAAGGCCAAATGATCACTTGAATTACTTTATTTTGTTATTTGAAATCTGTTAGAATGGTTCGAGTTGGTTAAAAGTAAGCTTAACTAGTTTTGAGATTTATTAAAGTTGTTTTTCAAGCAAATATGAGCTTTTAAGCTGTCAAAAATGAAAATCTTGCACTTATTAGGTTTTGAATGGTTTATCATATTGTGTTTTCTATAAATATATTTAATTGAATAAGTTTGGCATGATAGAAATGATTTTTTTGGCTTTTATGCATTTTATATGATATATATTAATTTGTGTTTGTTAAAAATGCTTCTATGATCATGTTCCTTAAAATTGCTTAATTTGTTCATAATACTTGAATTTTGTAACACGCTTATTTTGAGCTTAATTACATTTTATACTTAAGTGACATATATTGATTATTTGTTCATCTATGTTTTTTGTTAAAATATGTGCTTATATGATAATTGATTTAATTTTATCTTAATACTTGTAATTTGAAAGTGCTTAAATTTTTTATCTCTTGATTTTTAAAATATTTTTAAATATGTTTGCTCCTGTGCTAAATTGATTTATTAATTTTGTGATATATTTTGGATCTTGTGCTTAATTGTTTCATCTTTTAATTTTTCATTTTGATTTTGAATTGATGAACTACTTGTTTTTAAATAAAATATGTTGTTAGTTTATCTATTGTTTATGTTAAGTGTGTACTTATATAAATTTAATTTATCTTAACTTAACATATTTGCGACAAGACTTAAAAGAATAATTTTTTATGATGTTTATGTTTGCCATGTTTACCTTAACTCATTGTTGATTATGGCATATGATTTATATTGACATATTTATACTTTTATGGTAAAATTTTTTTGAATATGCTTTTTATGATAAATATGTCTTACTTAAGCTTTTGAATTTTATATAGCTTAAAATTTGTATTGACATATTCTTTGGTGATTTATTGAATATATATGAATGTTAAATATGTCTACTTTGTATTCATAAATGGTCTAAAAAGGTTTCATGTTTTACATATTACTTAAGAACTTTAATATCACAATTGTGTTATTTGATGTTGGAATAATGTCCCATTTGGTCCCTAAACTATTGTAGTTTTTCTAATGTGGTATCTAAATAAAAAACTTTTCTAATCAAGTACTTAAATTATATTTTTGTGTGTTAATTTGTCCTAACCATTAACATAGTTAACTTTTAATGCAAACGTGGTATAAAGATCCAACAAGATATTGACACATATAAAAAAAGTTTAATAACACCACATCATCAATGTCACGTTAGTATTAAAAATTTTTTTTTTAAATTCTAAAAAATTTTGAAATTTTTTAAAAAAATTAAAAAAAAAATTTAAACAATACAAAAATTCTAAAAAATTCTTTAAAAATAAAAAAAATTTTAGAAAAATTCTAAAAAAAATTCAAAACTTATAAAAGCTAAACCTTTTTTTTAAATTTCATTTCTTCCTTTCAATCCATGAAAAAAAAAGTCATTTCTCTCTCAAACAATAAACAAGTGGCCCTTTTTTATATAAAATTTTAAAAAAAATTTAAAAATTTAAAAATATAAAAAATGGACATTATCCTAAAAATATAAAAAACTTTCTAAAAGTTTTTCAAAAATTCTAAAAGATTTAAAAAGTTTTAAAAATTTATTTGGCTAAAGAAGAAAACACAAAAAATTGTAAAGCTCTCAACATTAAAAAATCCCATAGCCTTTCCTAGCATCATCATCGAAACCTCTTAACCACGACACCTATGGCCAAGACCTCACTTGTCACCAACCTCCCTTGATCAACATCACCACAAGCTAGCACCATTCGGCAATCCACACCACCCTCAAGTCTAGTCATTGCCCTCCATAACCAAGCCACCACCATTCGATTCCCTACACCACCAACATCACCAACTAAACCCTAAACAACCTTATCATTTCACCACCACAAAAACATAGCCCCATCTTGCCACACAAAACATACAGAAAAATAAAACACATCCATCGGAATAGAGAGAAGCAATTCTAAAAAAAAAAATGCAAAAGTAAAACTCAAGAAAAGAAAAAACAAAACAGTAAAAGATAGAGCTATAAGCTTCAATTCGAGGCTTTTTTAGAGGGGCTCAGATTGGTTTTTTTTATTTTTATTTTTTTGTGAGCATGGAGTTTAGGGCTAGGTAAAGGACATACTTAAAAAATATGGCATTTGGAATGGTAATGGCTAGACTTTTGAACGTTGATAGCTGTAAGTTTCAACTTAAATCTAGGAAAATTTACAACGTTTTCATGCAAACCAACTTGAAAATAAGAATGAGAAGGAAGATAAGAGCTTTTTGGTGAATCTAGGGACAAATTGGCTCCAACGAATAGTGGTGTTGGTGCTGAAAACTAGGTTGAAGAAGGGTCAGTTCTTTGTTATTTGAGAGAGAAAGATTTTTTGTTTTGTAAAGTAAGAGAAACAAATGAAATTAAAAAAAAAAAAGTTTAGCTTTTATAAGTTTTAAATTTTTTTTAAAATTTTTAAAATTTTAAAAAAATTAGACTTTTTTTAGAATTTTTTTCAAAACTTTTTATCTTTAATTTTTAGATTATTTTTTGAAATTTTTATTATTTTTAAAAAGTTTTAAAAATTTTTTAAAAATTTTCAAAAAAAAGGACCGGTTGTTTGTTGTTTGAAAGAGAAAAGATTTTTTTGTGGAGTGGAAGGAAGAAATGAAATAAAAAAAAAGTTTAGCTTTTATAAGTTTTGAATCATTTTAGAATTTTTTTAAATTTTTTTAAAAATTTTTAGAAAAATTTTAAAATATTTAGAATTTTTTTAATTTTTAAAAAAATTTTGAATTTTTAAGAAATTTTCAAATTTTTTAGAATTTCTTTATATTTTTTAGAATTTATCTTTTAATGCTAACATAGCATTAACGATATGATACTGATTAGACTTTTTGACATGTGTCAACATCTTATTAGATATTAACATCACGTTAATATTTAAGGTTAACGGTATTAATGGTTAAGATAAATTAACACATGAAAATGCAGTTTAAGTATTCAATTAAAAAACATTTTTTTTAGGTACTACATTAAAAAAATATAACAATTCAAAGGCCAAATGGGATATTATCCCTTTGATGTTCAATATGATTTATGGCCTATAGCTTAAGTTAATGATTTTTTTTTATGAAATATATCTCCCTTGCAATTGAAAACTTATGCTTAATGGATAAATTTTATTCTTTTGTGTATGACTTAGAATATGAAATTCATTTTCTAATAATTGGTATAATCTTTATCAATTGCTATTCTTGATGCTTCTAATGAACATTTCTTGTTAAGAATTTTTTTAAGTCTATGTAAGAATAACTTGAAATGAGTATGAATAAGCTTACATTTTTGGGATTTTAAGTTTAGCAAGCAAGTAAAGCTTCTTCATCAATCACGCCTAGTTTTGCTCAAATGAAATGGATTGAAGAATTTAAAGCGAAATGAGCACAACAACATAGCTTGACATGAATGAAGGTAAGTGTTTTGAGTTTAAACTCAAAGCCCTATTGAATTTGATATATGCTTGCTTTGATATTTGTTTAAGATATATATATATATATATATATGTACATACTTTTATTACTTTGAATGTTTTTATATGCAAATATATGATTATGTGCTAGAATATATAAACACTTTGCACAAATTAGTCATTAGTTCAATTGGTAGATATTGTTTTAATATTCTTGAGAGCTTGGATTGATTAATTCACCTTCATTGATATTCATGTCTAATTCTTAATTGTTTTGATGAGATTAATAGTTTTTAATGCATGAATATTTGTTTAAGATAAAATCTTTGAACATGACTATGAGTTGAATAGATTGCTTTCTTGATCTTGAAATATCTTTGACTTATAGACTATGAACTTATGATTTGAAATTTTTTTATACATGTTTATGGATTGAGATTATTGAGATAGCATGTTCCATATTGTGCCTAAATACTTGCATATCTTTTTGAAATAAGTATATTGCTATACATGGATTGAAATGTTTTTGCATATACTTGTATGACTTTGATTGAAATATGTGTTATGAATACTTGCATATGTTTGGATTAGTACATTGATTTGCATTGAAATAATTCGAAATATATTTAAACAATTATACTTTTATTATTTTTTGCTATAGCATATGTGTTTATTATGTTTGAAAAATAATGCTTATATAATTTTTAGCTATGACATAATGATTGGACTTCAGTGCTCCTTCGTACTCACATTTCATTAGATTACATTACATATGATCTTATGGTTCTTAATTATATTGATAGTTTATGAAAGATATGTTTATCATTTTTGATTTATTGATTGAATTTTTCATATACTAGAAATATTTGTGATCTTTGAAAGTTGTTAGATATATTGCTAATGAATTTTTTGAACTTTCATGGATGCTTATTTAGTATGTCTATCCTTGTTGATTATACCTTTTATGCAAAATTAAGTGCCTTAAATTGTTTCACTTCTTCTTTTGTTCAATGGAAAAAAAAAAAAACTTTGTAATTTTGCTTGAATTAAAATGAGTTGTTTTATGATAACAGTTCGTATGCTTTTTAATAACATATCTTTAACCATTGGTATCCTTAACATTTGGTATTAGCTTGTTTGTATGTGCTAGAATGTATATTTACATGCTATGATGTTTTAGATTCCAAGCATATTCTATAATAACATAATTTACGAGTTGCATAAATATCATTTCTCTATTCATTTGCTCATATGTTTCTTGTTGTCAGTTTGAATGAATGATTTTATGCCAAATTGCTAAAATTGAATACATTATAATACTTTTGTGCTTTTGTGTTTGAATACATGTATTTGAACTTAATAGTGAATGTCATTTGATTAACTTTCATTCAAAATACTTTTGATGTTATTGGTATCATGCATTTGTCCCATACCTTAAATTGATTTCTCTTTTTTTTGCTATAACAAAAAGGGAAAGAGTTTATGGATATTTCTTCTTGTATGTTTATAGCAATTGGTGTAAACGTTTCAACATTTGGTATAAAAGGCTTAAACAAAAAAAGGAAAATGTTTTTATAAATATTTGCTAATACCTTTTTGTGTTTATTTATTCATTTTTTCTTTTGCTCTGACAAAAAGAGGGAAAAATCATGTGGACAAATTTGCTTGTGCTTGATAGATATATGTTCTTATGTGTGCTTAATTGTATTATATGCTTTGACATATGTATGCATAGGTTTGTGCTTATTGGTTATGTTTGCTTAACATATATTTGTTGAGTTGTGTTGGATTAAATTAATGCACTAATTGAAGAAGAGAACTTATTAAGTTTGACTAGGCAAAGTTTAAGGGGGAGTTTTGCAAAATGATTGTTGAAAGCTAATTTCAAAATCCTAAAATGCTTTTCATGAAGCAAATTTATCTTTAAGTTTTGTCATATAAAAAAAAGGAAGATTATTAGCCTTGAATTGATCATTATTTTGAAATGATAAAACTTTATGATAAATAACCTTGATTGTGATTTGGCAAAAAATTAATTTAGTACATTGTTCTTCTGGTTTTATCATTCTTGTACTAAACCCATAATTTATTTATCTAAATGATTTTGGTGTGCTAAAATTTGAAAAACTTGAAAGTATGTTTTGAACTTAAAAAAAATGTTTGCAAGTATTTTATCAAGTGAAAAATGGTTTGAGGTCATAAACAAACTTCTTTCATTATTTGAAAACGTCTTTATGCAAATTAGGAAAAAAAGGATCAATCCCTTGGGTTACAAGATTGATCTCCTAGTTGAACCAATTAATCCCCTCTTGCATAGGATCGATTGATTTTTCATCCATAATACTTTCAAGTTCATTTTGTAGCAAAACCAATCAATCCCCTATAGTGTGAGATCGATTGGGTCTAGGTTTTGAAAGACAGTATCGATCCTCTTGTAAAGGGATTAATTAATTTTTTGGTCAAAAGCAAAATTTGGTTTCAAAAAGTAAAAAGAGATCGATTACTTATGTAGAGAATTAATCCCCTTTAAATAGGATTGGTCCTCTACAAAAAGGAACTGATTGGGTGGTGGTTTTTATGCGAGAATTTTACTTTCAATTGCATGAACCAATCGACCCTTTCCATTACATGATTGATTGGGTCCTTCAAATTTGTCTTTAACGACTAGTTTTCCAAAGAACCAACAAGTATTTCTTTTTCCAAATCATCTCCAACGGCTAATTCTTCAATTTCTCTGTAAATTGAGCACACAAAAAAACTAATGGAATTAAGAGAACAAGATTAAACAAGTTATATTTTTATTCTCTCAAAGAAATCACTAGTTCTTAGTGCTTCAAAGTTCATATATTTGTACTTCTTGTATCCAAGCCATATTGGTGCATTCATTCATCAATTTTTTTGTACTTTATAGGTAAATACTCAACCTTAGAGATGTATTTTAGTTTGCAAAAATTATTTAAGATATTTTATAAGTAAGAGCTGAGATATCCTCTTGATTTTATAAGAATAGATGTTACTATCTAAGTATTAAAAAAAAGATAGGGATTGAAGCCTTGGTGTAGACAACCAAAAGAGAGGATGTACCTACCTTGTAGAAAAAGATCGAACTTTTATAGATTATATGTTTGATTTTTCTATCTTTATCTTTTTATTTTGATTGTTATTTATATTTGTTTCAAGTTTTATAATTTATTGTTATTTACATCATATTTTAATATTGAGTTTAATCTTCTATTCAATTATCTTCAAATCATTGTTTAAAATTTTTTTGAAGAGATCCAATTCGTCGTTTTTTTTTATCACCATCTTACATAAAAAGCTAATAATAATTATATTTATTTTTAATATCAATAAATGGAAAATTATGAGTTACTAATGATTAAAAAATAAAATACTAAATAATGACATAGTGTACTAATTTTATTATTTATATTATACTTATATTATTAATATAAAAATAATTTTATATTAATTATTAAATAAATATCATAATTAAATGTTTTAAAGAATTTTTATATGATTATATTTAATAAGTAATTAGTTATCATAATTAAAAGATTAAAAATTAAAATAATCCTTGTATGTTTATATTAAATTAAATATATACTTATGTAACATGATTTAATTAAATATATTTTTTATATCATATCACGTTTTAAGCATGCATTTTTGTGACATATATTATTCAAATTTATTTTTTTATATTTTATATATGTTTAATAATGTTAATATATATAAAATACGAATAATATTATATCAAAATTTATATTCATAAAAATAAATATATAATGTTTTTTTAATTTATATATAAATTTTTTTATTTTTATATCGTACCATGTTTGTTTTAAAATTGTTTAGTCTAAACTCAAAATATAAATAAATAAATAAAAAGAGAAGGTGAAGTTTAGGTGCTTCTACCTGCGGAGAAAATACGAGAAAAAGGAAAGAATAAAACGGACGAGTCAGACAAAGAGTTTGGTCCCACCACAGTCACCGTCACATTCGCCTTAAATTTCTCTCCTATTTTCTAGGTTACTGCCTTTATTTTCCTCTTCCCCAAACTGTCTTTAAATTTATTTACACTCACTTTTCATAGTTCATCTGTTTATCTAAACACTGATTAGCTATCCAGTTTCACTGGTAAATCTGCTTACTTTATTATCATTATTTGTAAATTTTCTTTTGCTTGCCTTCGATGCTTATCTTGATTCTTTATATTTTTTGCTGTTTTCTGCTGATGAATATGCTCTAATCAGTCAACAGCTTGACATTTCTTTCTTTAAATTTTGTTTCCGATAAAATTTGAATTGATTTGATCTGTTTGAACTAGGTGGAAACGTGGGAAATTTACATCGAATATGATTTCGGATTTAATTTCTACTGTTATAAGCTTTACAAGAAGTTATGATTTTTCTTGAAAACTTTTTGCATTGGTTAACATTGTCACTTTAATTGTTAACTTTAAGGCAGTCGAATTTCGTTATTGTTTTATTCAGTTATTAGCATTCGAGCATCGGTATTCTTCATTTGTATTCATAACCTTGTTCTAGCCTAATTTTATTTTGTATAAATTGAACATTTTTATGTGTTTTTGTGCATTTGAACAATCAAAGTTGTCACATATATGAGAACTAGCCGAAGAATATTAGTGAAATTAGATGCATGAATTGAACAATTTTATGCATTTTCCTGCATTTGAGCCTATCAAAATTTCATACATGTATCCTGTTTTTTATTTTTATTTTTTTTGTTAATTAGGCTTATAACAGGGGCCGATGGTTTTGTGATAGAAGTCTGAGGTTGGAGGTACTGTACACTCTTTAAGAATCGTGGCACATAGATATTGTTGATTGATAGATATGGGGTGGTTAAGAGCTGGTTCAACTATGGCAAAGCTTGCTATTAGGAGGACTTTGTCTCAGGGTGGATCATATGCTGCAAGATCACGCATTGTTCCGTCACAGAGTCGATATTTTCATACCACTGTCTCTAAACCTAAGGCACAGTCTGCACCTGTTCCTCGCCCTGTGCCACTTTCTAAGCTAACTGATAGTTTCTTAGATGGAACCAGTAGTGTGTACTTAGAGGAGCTTCAGAGAGCCTGGGAAGCTGACCCAGATAGTGTTGATGAGTCATGGGACAATTTCTTCAGGAATTTTGTGGGTCAGGCTGCCACATCCCCTGGAATTTCAGGTCAGACCATTCAGGAGAGCATGCGCCTGTTATTGCTTGTGAGGGCTTACCAAGTTAATGGTCACATGAAAGCAAAGTTGGATCCCTTGGGTTTAGAGGAAAGAGAAATCCCTGATGATCTGGATCCAGCACTTTATGGTTTTACTGAAGCTGATCTTGATAGAGAATTCTTTTTAGGTGTGTGGAGGATGTCTGGATTTTTATCAGAAAACCGACCAGTGCAAACACTTAGGTCAATTTTGACTCGGCTTGAGCAGGCTTACTGTGGAAACATTGGATTTGAGTACATGCACATTGCTGACCGTTAGAAGTGTAACTGGTTGAGAGACAAGATTGAAACCCCAACACCTATGCAGTACAATCGCCAGCGGCGTGAAGTCATTCTCGATAGGCTTATATGGAGTACACAGTTTGAAAATTTCTTGGCCACTAAGTGGACAACAGCTAAGAGGTTTGGGCTAGAAGGTGGTGAGACTTTAATTCCTGGAATGAAAGAGATGTTTGACAGGGCTGCGGACCTTGGGGTTGAGAGCATAGTTATTGGAATGCCTCATAGAGGAAGGCTGAATGTGCTAGGTAATGTTGTCCGAAAGCCACTTCGCCAAATATTTAGTGAGTTCAGTGGTGGTACAAGGCCTGTGGATGAAGTTGGGCTTTACACAGGAACTGGTGATGTCAAATATCACTTGGGAACTTCTTATGATCGACCAACAAGAGGTGGAAAGAGAATCCACTTGTCTTTAGTTGCAAACCCCAGTCACTTGGAAGCTGTGGACCCAGTTGTTGTCGGAAAAACCAGAGCTAAGCAGTATCACTCCAATGATGTGGATAGGACCAAGAACATGGCTGTTTTGATTCATGGAGATGGCAGCTTTGCTGGACAAGGTGTAGTCTATGAAACTCTTCATCTTAGTGCACTTCCAAACTACACAACTGGTGGGACTATACATATTGTCGTCAACAACCAAGTGGCATTTACAACAGATCCAAGGGCCGGTAGATCTTCACAGTATTGTACTGATGTTGCCAAAGCCTTGAATGCTCCCATTTTCCATGTAAACGGAGATGATGTCGAGGCAGTTGTCCACGTATGTGAACTTGCAGCAGAGTGGCGCCAAACATTCCATTCTGATGTAGTGGTTGATTTGGTATGTTATCGTAGATTTGGGCATAATGAGATCGATGAACCATCGTTCACACAGCCAAAGATGTATCAGGTCTGACTGTCTACTTACCTGTTTGGTTATGTATTTTCCCTTTGCACATGTCATAGTTGTTCATGCCCTTAATTTTTGTTGGTTCCACATGCTCCTGAGAAATGACCCAAACTCAACATATTTAGATTCTTTTTGGTTCTAACAGATCATTCGGAATCACCCCTCAGCTCTTCAGATCTACCAAAACAAATTGTTAGAGTCTGGGCAGGTGACACAGGAAAACATTGGTAATATAAGTCAGAAGGTCAGTTCAGTTCTTAATGAAGAATTTTTGGCCAGTAAAGATTATGTTCCCAAAAGAAGGGACTGGCTTTCTGCTTATTGGACAGGATTCAAGTCACCTGAACAACTTTCACGTGTCCGAAACACTGGGTATATTGGCATCTTTGTCATTGTCAACTTTCACTTCAGGTATCTTTGATATGTAATCACTGATGAAACTTATATGCTATGCAGGGTTAAACCTGAGATACTGAAGAATGTTGGCAAAGCAATCACAACCCTTCCAGATAATTTTAAGCCTCATAGAGCAGTAAAGAAGGTTTATGAACAACATGCACAGATGATTGAGACAGGGGAGGGCCTTGACTGGGCTATGGGTGAAGCACTTGCTTTTGCGACCTTGTTGGTGGAAGGTAACCATGTTAGGTTGAGCGGTCAGGATGTCGAAAGGGGTACATTCAGTCATCGACATTCTGTGCTTCATGATCAGGAAACAGGGGATCAGTACTGCCCTCTGGACCATGTGATTATCAACCAGAATGAGGAGATGTTTACTGTCAGCAATAGGTAAACTTTTCATGCTTTGAGTTTTGTGTAGTCTCTTAATTCTTTTATCCAAAATAATGCATTTTATCCTGTAATGCATTTTCATGCTTTGCGCTTTGTGTAATAGCTAATTTTTCAGTCCAATATATATTTGAGTTGTAAATCCTTTGAAAGGAAGATAAGCCATTTCCATTATACTTATCTGAGGGGAAAAAAGACAACGAAAAAAGAGTAATAAAAGAAGAAAAGGACCTTTATTTGTATAACTATTTTAATATTAAGGTTAATTTGGAATCTATCTATGTGTGTGCCAAAGAATTATGTCATCTAAGTAAATTCTGCAAATTAAATATTGTAGAAAAAACTGGGAATATATATAGAAAACTTCTCTGTAGAATTATATAAGCACTATAAGTTTATATACAGCTAACTAGAGGGTAAAATAGGAAACTAAGGCTGTGATTGGTTTATGAAAATATTTTTTATTTTCATTTTCTATTTTTATTTTGTGAAAATATTTATTATTTATTATTTTTTGAATTTTAGAAAATATGTTTGATACATAAAATGAAAATTTGTTTTCAAAAATGAAAATTGTGAAAATGTGTTTGATATGTGCATTTTCAAAATAAAAAAATAAAAAAATAATAATTAAATAATTAAGTAAATTACATCTTTTAAAAATATATAATTAAATAATAAAAGCAAATTGCAATTAAAATAAACATAAAAATTCAAATAAAAATATTTATTAATCATTCAATAATCATAAATTCCATAATATAATGATAAAATATCATCTAACTTTTTAGACAAACTCAACTTTTATATAAAAAATAATAATGGAAGCACAAAAAATGCTACTTTTTTTTTTTGGGGGGGGGGGGGGGATGCTTTCTCAGTGGGAATTTTGAAGCCAGTAGGGACTTAAGAACTTAAAGCAATACAAGTGGTGACTGGTGAGGCACTAAGACCTCATGATTCGAACTTGGGAAATTTGGATGCTTTCATGCTACTTTTGCAAGCATCTTTGGGTTTTATGATTGTAGAGATATTATTTTGGAGATCTCAAGATTCAAACCTGCTCCCTAGCAATTTGTCTCAAAATAAAACGAAAATTTTAAAAGTCCTGTGTTTTCAACTTTTTCATTTCCTCCATTCCATTTTCATTGAAAATAATCAAAACAATTTTTTTTTTTGTTTTCTAATTTTGACTTGCTTTCATTTTCATTTTCTAAAAGTATTTTCTATTTTTTTCAATCAAACAAGTTTTATAATTCATTTTCTGTTTTTTGTGAAAATGAAAATAAAAAACTAGCTTTATTTTTATAAACCAAACACACTAAATCTTCCTAAAACCGATCCCTATAATTAAGAGATTGTCTATTCTTTAATTGTAGGGATACAAATATATACAAATTACAATCAGCTGGTAAACTAGGTGTTTTCCCACACCCCCCCTCAAGTTGGTGAATAGGTGTTTTCCATTCCCAGCTTTGAAATAATTTTTTGAAATGTTACATTGCTGAGATTTTTAGTTAATACATTTGCAAATTGACTCTTGGTTGGTACATATGGTGTACAAATCAATCTACTATCTAGTTTCTCTTTTATGAAGTGCCAGTCTACTTTTAATGTGTTTTGTTTTGTCATGTTGCACAGGATTGTGCACAATGCTTATTGTCGACTTGTTATCACAGTAAAGTCTCATTCGTCCATCCCACTTAATCCTCAAGTCATCTAGGATAATCTTTAACTATGGTAGTTCACAAATTTCTTGAGCCATTGCTCTAAACTTTGCTTCAATACTTGATCTTACCACCATATTATGTTTTTTACTCCTCCAAGTTACAAGATTACCACCTAGGAAAGTGCAATAGCCTAAGATAGATCTTTTGTCAGTTACCGAACCTATATAATCATCATCTGTATATCCCTCAATACCAACTCCGAATTTTTTTTGAACAAGATTCCCCCTCAGGATTGGCCTTCAAATATAGTACTTGGTAGACAGCTTTTAGGTGCACTTCTTTAGGATTATATATAAATTGACTTATCACACTCACAGCATATGCTATGTCAGGTCTAATATGTGAGAGATAAATGAGTCTTCCAACTAACTTTTGGTACATCTCTCTATCTATAGCAGCATTTTCATTAGCTTCTCCAAGTTTATGATTAGGATCTATAAGGGTACTTGGAGGTTTACATGTGAGCTTTCTAGTTTCCTTCAAAAGATCCATCACATATTTCTGTTGTGAGATGAAATATAATATCGTGAGTGAGCTACTTCAATTCCTAGGAATTGCTTCAATCTCCCTAGCTCTTTTATCTCAAATTTTCTAGCCAAACACTGTTTTAGAGATTTTCTCTCTTTTTCATCATCTCCAGTTACACTTATCATCAACATATACTAATAGAACTGTGACTCTCCTTGAATTTGAGTGCTTGATAAACGGTGTGTGATTCCCTTAACTCTACTTATATCCCATTGCTAGCGTTACTTTGGCAAATTTCCCAAACCAGGCCCTAAAAGACTGTTGAAGGCCGTATAAATCCTTTTTCAGCTTGCATACTTTGTTTGCTTCTATATGACCTCCAAATCCTGGTGAAACCTTCATATATATTTCTTCTTTCAAATCACCATGTAGAAAAGCATTCTTTGCATCAAATTGTTGAAGCTGTCAATTGTAATTTGCAGCCAAGGATAACAAAATCCTAACTGTATTCATCTTGGCAATTGGAGCAAAAGTTTCTTGATAATCCATTCCATAAGTTTGAGTGTAGCTCTTAGCCACCAACCTAGCCTTATACCTTTCGATAGTACCATCCATCTTGTATTTTACAGTGAAAACCCTTTACACCCAATTGGATTTTTTTTCCTTTAGGCAACTCTACTAGTTCCCATGTTTTTTTTTCCCCCCTCTAAGGCCTCTATTTCTATTTTCATGGGTTGCCTCCATTTCTAATTGGATAATGCCTCAATAATGTAGTTGGAATAGAAATAGTGTTTAGGCTCACAAGGAAATTTTTGTGGGATGGTGAGAATTTTTCAAATAACACAAAATTAGAGATCGGCTATAGTGGATGTTTATTACATTCTCTGGTTCCTTTTCTAATGGCAATAGGCAAATCATAATTACTTGTTTTAGTTTTGGGAGATTCATTCTCATTTTGAGAAATAAAGTCAAAGACTATAGTTACCTTATTTCCAGAGTTAGGATCAGGTTCTTGGACTTGCACTGCTGGAACTTTCCTTCTTGAGTACACTTGTAATTCCTTCATAGAATCAAGAATAGTATTATCTTTAGTCATAGCTTCTATGTTTGGAATGGGTTCAAACTTAGATTTGGTGTTTGACTTGGACTCAAAAGAAATAGGTTTAGACTCAGAAGAACTAATGGGTGAAACTTTTTTGGATAAGGACAATTCAAGCAAAAAGAAGGTTTTCTCCTTATATTCCATGAATGAAGTCTTTTCTTGAAGATAAGGTTGAGTACAAAATGATTTACTTTCTTCAAAAGTGACATCTGCAAACATGTAGAATTTTTTTGTATGAGGATGATATAGCACTATACCTTTTCTGAGTTGATGAATACCCCACAAAAATACACCTAAATACTCTGGAATCCAACTTCCTCCTATTATGGCTATGAACATAAACAAATGATGTACAACCAAATATCCTAGGTGTGAGGTTGTTTGTGATATTAAAGTTGAGATAGAATTGTGAGAGGAGTTTCATAGCAGTTTTAAATCCTAAAACCCTTGAAGGTTACCTATTTATAATGTATGCGGCAGTGAGAACAACTTCCGCCAAGTAGGATTTGTGTACGTGTGCTTGAAAAAGTAAAGCTTGTGTTGTGGCTAGTAAATGGTTGTTTTTCTTCTTTGTAACTCGTTTTTGCTATGGAGTATTAACACAAGATGACTCATGGATAATCTCCTATTTTTGGAAATAGGTAGATAGATTCTTGTTGAAATAGTCTCTTGCATTATCAAACCTAAATCTCTTGATTGTCATTCCGAATTGATTTTGAATCATGTTTTGAAAGCTTAAAAAAATACTATTCAAATTTGATTTGGATTTAAGTAAAAATATGCAAGAGACCTTGGTACAATCGTCTATGAAAGAAACAAAGCACTTTGCACCAGAAATATTAGGAATTATAGAGGGACCCCATATGTCACTATGAATCAAGTAAAAAGGAGTAGAACTTCTTTTGTTAGTAATTAGAAAAGACACACATGTATGCTTTGCAAGTTCACAAACATCATAATGAAAATTTTTAACATTTAATCCTTTGAACAAAGAAGGAAACATGTTTTTCAAAGTTCCAAAAGAAGGATGTCCAAGACAAAAATGATAAAGCCAGATTTTGTCTTTATTGGGAGAATTAAAAAAAAAAAAATGACAAAAGTAAAATGTTCTTAATATTACTTGTGTTGTTGGATGTCTCAAGATGGTATAGTCCAATCTTCTCCTTAGCAAGTCCAATCTTCTTACCTGAACCTTGGTCTTGAAATTCACAATAGGAGGGATAAAAAGTCACATTGTAGTTCATGTCTCTAGTAAGTTTTTGTATAGATATTAGATTAATAGACAATCTAAAAACATAAAGAACATTTTTAAGAACAAATAAGAGATTAATTTGAACATCTACTAATCCTGCCACTAAGTGAATCATATGCAACAACAATTGTTTTATTACGAGGACACAAGGTATATGTACTAAACTTCTGTAAAGAATGTGTCATATGGTCTGTGGCTCTTGAGTCAATGACCCAAGAATTCTTAATACTCTTATTCGGGACATTTAGGTTATGTTTGATGCATAGGATTATTGATAGGATAGGATGATAATCATCCTATATCATGTTTGATTTGTATCTAAAAAGAGGGATAGGGGTTGCAAGGAGGATTAATATCCTTTTGGCATAGGATTATTTAATCCTCCTCAAGTGGAGAGGATTATTTTTAATCCATGAGATTAAACTTACATGTCCAATTATATCCTTAAAAAATATATCAATATTTTAAATTATATAAACTTTAAAGAAGGATAATTTTGATAAATAAATAAATTATCCTATCCTAATCCTTGCATACATCAAACACAAAATCGAATGAGATTATTTAATCTAATCATATTCATAATATTATCTTATCCTATCCTATAATAATTTTGTATACCAAACACAACCTTAATCCATGAGAATTAGAGACTTTACCTGAACTAGAGACCTTACCTGAGTTGGCCAAGGAACATAAACCAGTAGTCTTTTCAAGGGTTCCCATAGGCTTCTCAGTTTCTCAATTTGTTCTCTGTCCAACTCTCCTTGTTCTCGAGACTTCTCCTGGTTTGACTCCATTGCAGTCATGTGAGCTTGCCCTTGATTTCTTGGCTGGCCTCCTTTATAACCCCATTCTTTGCTTAAAGTTGAAGGTTTTCCATTTAGTTTCCAACAACAATCTCTGGTGTGCCTTGGCTTCTTGCAATAGGTGTACCAAAGATTGTCATGACTTGAGGTTTTAGCCAAATCACCTTTCCCTTTCTCACTGACTGGTAATTGTTCCAAGTTTTGGTGTTTCCCACCATTGGACACCATAGCATATCCTTCTACATGCAGGCTGTCAAGCATCACTCCTCGTTTGCTCTCTTTTGCACTTACCATGGAGATTGCCTCATTTAAAGAACGCAAAACCTCTTTTCCCAAAATTTGGACCCTGACTTGATCAAACTCAACATTAATTCCAGCAAGAAAATCATAGACTCAATCTTTTTCAATAAATTTCTTCAAAGTTGCTGCATCTTCACTGCACTTCATTTTTATTCACCGGTAGTGGTCCATCTCTTGCCAAAGATTTTTTTAGAAGAATAGCATACTTTGTGACTGACTTATTCCCTTGTTTGAGAGTTGCAGTCTTGATCTTTATTTCATAGACTTGAGCAGCATCCCTAACTTTGGAGTAGGTTTGCCAAATTGATTCCCAAATGTCTTTGGCGGTGGACAAAAACATGTAAGTGTCACTAATATCTGGTGTCATAGAAATCCACAGCCATCACATAACCATGGAATCCTATTCATCTCAAGCCTCAAATTTTGGATCTCCTCTCTCAGGACCAGTACCAAGAAGATGGCTCAATTTTCCTTTCCCTTTTAGAAAGGTTTGAACCAACTGAGACCACTTCAAGTAGTTCTTTCCATTCAATCTGTATGCAGCTTGAATATTTTGTAGTTCCCCTGTGGTTTGACCAATTATTACTTCCTCATATCAGGTTATAGCGACAGATTTTGCTATCTCTGAGATGGTTATTTTTCTTAGGACTGAAATGAATCTTCATAGTCAAGGTTTAATCGGGGACGATTTAGGCAATGAAGGCTAAAAAGGAAAAAATAGGACCATGAAAGACTTAAACAAGATTTGATTGTGAAGGCCTGAAATAGAATTCAGCAATGAAGGCTGAAAAAAAAAAATTTTTTCTTCCGAGAAGAGCCTACAGCTCTGATACCAGTGGAAGAAACTGAGAGTATAAAGAAAATTTCTATGTAGAATTATACAAGCAGCATATGTTTATATACAGCTAACTAAAATAAGAAATTAAATCTTCCTAAAACTGATCCCTATAATTAGGGGATTGTCTATCCTAATTTTCTATCCTTAATTTTAGGGACACAAATACTTAATTTTAGGGATATAAATATATACAGATTACAACCAGCTGGTAAACTCCCTCAAATATTAATTGCATTATGCATCATGGCATAACTAATTGAACATTGCTCCACTTTACTGCACCTCATACTTGGAATGTGCTTTCCCTGTGGTTCACAGCATGCAATGACTTGTATAATTTCACGCTTTATATCTATCACTTGCAAATTTATTCTTTTCTCCTTTAGGTGACAATACCCTTGCTCCTTGTGCAAAGTCATGTCCCTGCCTGTATATTGTTAGATTGTGCATGATAATTTTGCGTGGAATTTGTCCTTTTGTTCTTTATGTTTTATTTTGGATTCTAGTCGAAGCAATATGTGTTTTTGAGTGCAGTTCTCTTTCTGAGTTTGGTGTGCTTGGTTTCGAACTGGGTTACTCAATGGAAAATCCAAATTCCTTGGTTATGTGGGAAGCTCAGTTTGGTGACTTTGCTAATGGTGCTCAAGTGATCTTTGATCAATTTCTGAGTAGCGGTGAGTCAAAGTGGCTGCGTCAAATTGGTCTGGTAGTGCTGCTTCCTCATGGTTACGATGGACAAGGTCCTGAACATTCGAGTGCAAGACTAGAGCGTTTTCTTCAGGTATTCCCCATGAAACAACATGCATTGTTCTTTACATCCTGATTTGGCTTCCTCATCCTTCTTCTTGTATTCACATTCATGCTATGCTCCCTAGCATGTCTTTTATATACGTCAAAAGCAAAAAAAAAAAAAAAAAGGGACTTCATCGTGCACTGATAACTACATCATAATAAATTTTTACAGATGAGTGATGACAATCCTTTTGTTATACCTGAGATGGATCCAACTCTTCGTAAGCAAATTCAAGAGTGCAACTGGCAGGTGGTTAATGTTACGACACCTGCTAATTACTTCCACGTTTTGCGGCGTCAGGTGAGTGCAACTAATGGTAATTAATGATTCCACTTTGAGGCTAGTCTTGCCATTTCTTTTTCTTATCAGTTTTTCTCACCTCTCTCAGATACACAGGGAATTCCGTAAGCCTCTTATTGTGATGTCCCCCAAAAACTTGCTTCGTCACAAGGACTGCAAGTCAAATCTTTCTGAATTTGATGATGTCCAAGGCCACCCTGGTTTTGATAAACAAGGAACCAGATTTAAGCGCCTCATAAAGGATCAGAATATGCACTCTGACCTTGAGGAGGGTATCCGACGCTTGGTACTTTGTTCTGGAAAGGTGTGCTATGTCAGTGGTTTCTGCTTGTTTTCCTCTTGTATCACTTGTAAAAGCTATTTAATTCTGGAGTTTTATCTGGTAGAGTGAACCAGACAACTAGGAGTTCATAATCGGGTTCTCTTGTTGGGCTTCAAGCTTAGTTTTATGAGCCTACCAGAGTCTTCTCTGCAGGTTTAAATTTCTGTATTGTTTTTGATACAATAATCAATATTCTTTCTGCTTTCAGGTTTACTATGAGCTTGATGATGAGCGAAAGAAGACCAATGCTACTGACATTGCTATATGTCGTGTGGAGCAGCTTTGCCCATTCCCTTATGACCTCATCCAGCGAGAGCTTAAGCGATATCCAAGTATGTAGTTCAAACTTAGACTGGGACTTGATCTATAGCATTCATTGAAACCAAAGACACAAATGTTAAGCATTCTATAATTGTTTTTGGCTGGAAATGTTTTGAGAATTTACCAGGCTATATAGTTGCTAATGAAAGCTTGCTGCTGAATAAATTTCAGCAGGTTTTCTTAAAACTTTTATTCATTTTGGAGCCTGTCTTTCCCATCTTTCTTTTATAGAGAAATGGGATGCCCTAGTTATGGGGGGTTATGTACTGTTAGGTTTAGTAATTTTACATGCATTCTGAGCCTTTTGTTTCTTTTTATACCTTTTTTTTTTTTAGATTTTGAGACATGATTTCTGATTTTTTTGGGGGTCACTTCAGACGCAGAGATTGTTTGGTGCCAAGAAGAACCGATGAACATGGGTGCATACAGTTACATTGCACCTCGTCTTGCCACTTCAATGAATGCTCTGGGTAGAGGAACCTTTGAGGATATCAGATATGTGGGTCGTGCTCCATCTGCTGCTACCGCTACTGGCTTCTATCAGGTTCATGTGAAGGAACAAACTGAGCTTGTGCAAAAGGCCATTCAACTTGAACCAATCAAGTTCAATACCACTGTCTGAAGCTTTGCCAAAAAAATGTATATATATATATATATATATATTTAGCATTCGTCGTTGCCACGTTGTTGCCACCTGCAAGGTGAACTGTTATGAAATATTTGTTTTGATTGAGGTTTAACTTTCATTGTAATAATTTTTGTTTTTTTATACCAACTGTATAAATATTGCATCAGAATGCAGCAATTGCTTTTGTTCACCAGGCTTGGGATTGACTTCTCGGGGCAACTATAGTGGAAATTGAGGATTGAGCTTTATATTTCCTGGAAATAAGAGAAAAATGGAACAAAGTGAATAAAATTTTTCCCTCTTGTTTTTCTTTTTGTAAATGGTAAGGAAAGTTAATTACCGCTCAAATAAATTACCACTTCTAAGAGTTGGATAGGTATAGTTGGCATTTGGCAAATTAATGAGTCAGTCAAGTACGAGTAAAGGTTAACAAATTTGAAGAAAATATCACGAGGAAATGGCCAAAATAAGTATTTAAAAAAAAAAAAAAAAACATTGAAAATAACCTAAAACATTTCTGTGGAGAGTTTGATAAATTGTGATTTTACTGTATTCTCTTTTGGAAAGATTGATATTGTGATGCTAACAAATCCTATAATCCAATGAATTTAAATACAAATTGAAAAGTCAAATTGCTTTCTTCAACTAATTAAAGGGACAAATCAAATTATTTCGCTCTACTTTGTTATGAAACAAAAATTGGGAGTTAAAGCATCACAATAGCCTCCTTATGCAACTAGTCGTTCACAAAGAAAGCTCTTGTCAACTAAATTGATTTTATATTCATAAAAAAAAAAATTGATAATTTCAAAATTCGCAATAAAAAAAATAGTCAGTATACTCACTTGTCAACTAAATTGATTTTATAGGATAGTAGATCAATTGTATTAATGAAAAACATTATGCATTTTGAAAAAAAAAAGGAAAATTTCTAAAATGATAGCCTTTTCCAAATTACTATATAGGAATTGTGTCACATATCAAATAGATTATGATTGAGAAGATTAATAAATAAATATAATTACAGAATGAATACCTATTAATTTTATATACTCGTTATAAAATTTAATTAAAAACGGTAATCCAAAGCATTTCAAAAGCATATTCTTAGTATACTTGAAATGCAGTGATCGTAAGCCTTTTGGGTGCCTATATTGCTCTTATGGCATTATTACTTTTGTAGTTTGAACTCCATTGCTGCAGCACGTGATGATGCACAAAATTGCAATAGCAAGAAAGTCATGAGGCTATGGAAGTATGAGATGGATTGCATTTTTGTTAAAAGGTGCTGTCAATGTCATCTGATTGGGATTTCAAGGATTGGGGGATTTATCAAGAAAATTTAATTAAATTTTTTATGTTTTGTATTTTTATGTAGAAAAAGACTGCTGTTTTTTTTTTTTTTTTAAATTAATTTCATTTTAGTGGAGTCCCTAGGTTTTGATACAAGACGTGTTGAGGTTTGCAATTCTTTTTACATGAAAAATACTGTGTGTATAAGCAAAAGTCCACATTGTTCTTCATTCTACACCATAAAAGATTCTTTTGAAGAAAAAAGAGAATCTTAAAGAAACAAACATTGTCGATGGATTCTTTGGTTGCCATTTTCAATCAAGTTAAGCCATTTTGTGCTCTAATCTTTTTGCAGTTTGGGTTTGCAGGCATGTCCATAATTACTAAGTTTGTTTTAAACCAAGGCATAAGCCAACATCTTCTGGTAGCCTACGGGCACCCCATTGCTACTTTTTTCATTTTTCCTTTTGCCAACGATCTATTAATTTTCTTCTTCACGCCAACGATCGACCAAAACTTTTACTACACGAATGAAGTATACTATAGCAACCTTCACATCTGCCACGTGCAATGTTCTTCCTGCATTTGCATTTATGCTGGCCTGGATTTTCAAGTAATTAATTTCTAGCCACCGTCATATTTACAATTTGGGTATTTCAAGGATGAGTTAGGCTGTCGATTGCTCTGGAGAACTCTTTTGCAGACTTGAGAAGGTTAATATCAGAAAACTACATAGCCAGGCAAAGGTGTTAGGAACAATTGTGAGTTTGTGATTGTTGGGGGAGCAATGCTAATGACTCTGATTAATGGACCGATATTACAGTTGCCATGGATAAAATCAAATAACCAATGTATTTTCAAGTGCTGCAGCTAAGCAAGATCTGGTTAAAGAGTGCTATCATGATTCTGCTGGGCGGGTTTCATCATTCTATAAGTAACTTTTGTCATTAATTGCAGACATTTTGGTCATGTACATTTACCGTCATTGTCTCTATTACTTCCATTTAAAGTTTCCATTTCAATTGACAAAGTTGTAATCTTTTCTGTTATACGCGATCCTGAGCTCTCCCTAACTGCTTTAATTTGCTTGATGGGCACCATTGAAGGAAGCATAGTAGCCCTGGCTATGGAAGCTGGCAATGCTGCTGTCTGGTCCATATATTTGGATGTTAAATTCTTAGCTGCAGCTTACAGTGTAAGAAATTCTCCATTCGGCCGAATAAAATTCACTCCAGGTTGTGATTATTCACAACTCTTCTGTCTGCTGGCAGGGAGTAATCTGTTCTGGAATTGCTTATTATGTTCGAGGAGCGATAATGAAAACTACAGGACCTGTTTTTGTGACTGCTTTTAATTCTCTAAGCTGTTAGGATTAAAGCCCTATTTTCATAAACCGATAAGAAGCGCAAAAAAAAAAAAAAATTATTAAGCATTCGTTTACTCTTAATTTGAGAGCGACGTGAACTTCGCAGCTGTTGCAGAATTTCACCATGAAAAAAAGAGATTACAAACATGATAATAAACCCTTAAACTGCTTGCCCTTTAAATAAAAGCATAACTAACGAAATCAAATTATATTTGCGGAAAATTCAAAATACTCTTAAAATAAGATTATTGTCGTTGGGAATGTTCATATCGGTCCTCCTCCACTTTACTCCTTTAAATACTGATATAGAAAATGTTGAAAATCTTCATATTTTTGCAATTATGTGCTAATCTACACCATCTTTTTGCGAGTCGTTGGAGCAATTGTAATTGACATTGGCCTCTATCTGGTTTTGTGGGGTAAGAGCAAGGATCAACCTTCATCAAATCAGAACATCAAAATGGAAGTATATATCAATTGATCATAAAATGACTGCCAAGGACGAGACAACAATGGTTTCTAATCAAAACTTTGTTGTCCTGGATGTAACCTGTAGCAAAGTGACTCCTACTGATGAATCTGTACGAAAGAACCAAATACGAAAATCACAACAATTCAAGAATGTGTTCCTTGTCTCCTTTTCAATTCAGCTAATGAATGCCTATAGAAAAGAAACATCAGTCCTGGGATCTATATTTGAGGCCAGGATTGATGCTTGTGTTGAATGTTTTTTTACTTTAAATCAGGACTAGTAGTCAAAAACTAACCCAAAATTATTGCACAAAACGTTAATCATAAGATATTGTTGGTGGTCTTTGACTTTCTCAATCCAATACCTAAGCCAAAACAATACTAAGAACCTTGTCATTACCGCAAGAAAAAAGGTTACAAATGTGAGATGACTCAGATAGCAAGACTTGTGGGAGACCTCCTGAGTATTAATAGTAGCATAAATTGATTGATAAGATGTTTATTATACCTAAGTTTTGATGAGACACGACACTTTGTCAGCAAACATGCACATGATTTTAATTTTTTTTCACCCTTCAGCACTTTAAATTTGGATGAAAGATTACCATTCACTGATAATAATTTTACCAAAAGGTTTTAATCATCAGCAATTACTGCTCTGAACTTTACATGACAAAAAAAGAAAAAAAAAAGTCAGATTACTGGTTCCCAAACCGTACAAATTCTCTTTTTTTTTTTTTTTATTTAACCTTGAATTCAGTGACGTGAGATATATAAAATAAAAGATGTTATCTACCTATTGTGTTTCTTGAAGATTTTTATATGTATCAAAGAACGAAATTCATCAATGAATTTTAGCATATGATTGTAGAAAAAAAATTAAATTATTTTGAGATTAATTTCAAATTTGTTACCATACTATGATTTATCATCCAATTTTGTTGTTGAATTTTATTTTTGTTATTATGTATTTAATTTGATTGATTTTTAGATTAAAAATAATAAAATTAAAATATTTTACGGAGTATGTGGTAAATATTTCTGACAATTCTTATACTTTTTATTAAAAAATCAACAAAATTAAAAACATGATAATAAAATTTAAAAAAAATAAAAACTCGTGATTATATAGTAACGACAAAAATTTTATCTGATTCCAATTATTTTGAATTGGATGACAAATTGGTAATGAATTGGAAATGTGTGATCAAGAATAATATAGTAATATAATTCGTGTATATATATATATATATATAATGCACTTGGTGCCATGGCACTTTTCTCTCTTATTTTCCTCCACTTTTGTTTGTCAGCAAAGACGACGTTTATTGGTGCTTGATATATTAAAAGTGGAAAAGGACTGCTGGTTTTGATGTTTGGTGAAGCCCTGGCTTTTCTTTTCCAAGAGTTGGTAATTTTAGTGGGAGCTCTTTTTCTTTTTCCCTTTTTTTTTTTTTTAATCACCAGCTTTGCATGTGAATATTCTTAAGAATAAGAATCTGATGCTATTAATATTAGTTTTTGTAGCGGATTTAATTAAGTGAAGAGTTCATATATTCCTGATTCCAATTTTCATTATCTCAAAATTGTAATTAAAAAAATAATTAGTGCTTTTACATCTTCAAATAAAATCTTAAATCATTTAAAATTTTAGTTAATTTTTCAATAGTATTAAATACTCAATTAAAATAAACATTAAAAATCTTTTTAAAGAATTAAATACTCAAAAATAATTAATTATATCACTAGAGCATTTTTCAACCATTTTATCTACAATTTTTTTACTATAATCTTACAATCATCCATTCACAATAAAAAATATGTAAGGATTTATCATTAATAAATGTGAACTCCATATAAAAATTTGATATATCTCACATAATTATAAATTTAATTGATTAATTGTATTACAATAATAGTATGGGATATGCTTCCTTTTCTTGATGATCGGTAACAAACAACAATAATTAATTATAATTAATGGTCTGATATTTTAATTTTCTTTTTTTTTTATAAAGGATATTTAATTTTCAAGAAATTAAAATTTATTTATAAGTAATAAAGCAATTTTTCCTTCACTATTTAATTCCACCTTGTAACGAATCTCCTTAATCTATTGAGTTCATTGCCAGAAAACATATGAATATTTACTAATTATATTCATCTACAGACGATAGTTAAAAAAATATTTTAGCTTTACAATCATTTTTATCGTGATTTTAGCCAAATGTAGATAATTTAAATTATTACTCTTAATATTTTACATAATTGTTGCACCAAAAAGATTTTTTTTTTGAATATTATGTTTTTAATTAGATTCTAGTTTTACTATAATTAATAGTCCTACCAGTTTGAAATCAAAGTGTATCTAATCTAAGATTATATTTTGTTGAAAATAATTTCACATGTTTTGTATTTCTTTCAAAAATTATAATTACAAATTTATAAGAAATAAAGTTTGAGTTAAGGATTTTGTTTTAATGGAGAGATTATACAGTACGTAAGTTTCCAAAGTTTCAATAATAAAATCTATTAATTAGCATCATATTCATCATTATAATTGAAGGTTGTTCTCAAATTTTTTTTATAAAATTACTAGTACAAGTTATAATTATAACAAATATTACCAAAACATAACAAGACAAATTCAATATAAAATTGAACCAACCTTATATATAGTAAAACTTGAATTTATGATCTTAAGATTTTAAAATTTCTTTCTAACTCAGTTTAAAAAATATTATTTAATAAAAATTTTAAATATTTTATATATAAAATATGAAAATATACAACAAACTAGAACCATATATGTTTAGAGTTACTATGCAATGGGAATTAAAATTTCCAAGCAAGCAACATAAATTATTAGCCCTTATCCAATTTCCAACCTTCGTTGAATAATCTCATCCAACGGCCAAAAAGAAAAAAATGGCATCCACGAATTGTCCTTTCACAGTACCAATTAAGATATTCTTGTATCTATTAAGATATTGCATTGATTTTATGCTGAAATCGACAGGAATATTTAAATTGTTCACTTTTAATGGAATTGACTTTTTTTTTTTTTTTTACAGGGAGAAGTGATCGAAAATTGAACCTAAATACCTAATAATTTGGCTACAAAATAAATACATCAATCATTAAATTGATAATTTTGGATTCATATAAAAAACATTATTATTTCATTTATCTTATAATTTTTTAATTTTATAAGTAAAATTAAAAGATTGACATGTGTTTTTTTAATTATATTAATTTATTTTTTTCATATATATCCTAAAGGGATACATATCAATTTTTTAGTTTTCCGATTAAATTTTAAAAACTCTGTTAGTCTTGTAGTATATAATTTTCTTTAAAAAATGTTTGTAAGAAGACATGCAGAAGCTGTAATTTTGACATGCAAAAATAAAAAGTAAAGTGTATATAAGTACGTGCATCATCTGCTTCATTCTGCAAAGACATCTCTATTTTTGTCACTGAGAAATAAAGAGAGGAAAAAACATGACCATGAAGATGAAGGCCTCAGCTAGCATATACAATCAAGCTATGCCATATATGGCCATGGTTTTTATGAGGCTTGGCTCTGCAGGCTTGCCCATCGTTGCCAAGTATGCTCTTAATAAGGGTATGAGCCAACATGTCTTGGTAGTTTACCGGTTTGCCATTGCCACTCTTGTCCTTGCTCCTTTCGCCATTGTTTTCGATAGGTCTGTTTCCCTATTTATCTCTTTTTACAAGTTTTTAAATGTCCTGAATGACACTGATGAATCATGAATATTTTGTAACAGGAAAGTAAGGCCAAGGATGACCTTGTCTGTCTTTCTTCAGATACTGTTGCTGGGCTTATTGGAGTAAGGAACGTTGGTCATTGAGCAAAAATTTTATTATCATAATCTTCAAATTTTATTTTATATTTTCCTCTGTCTTATGAATTTTAACAGCAAAATTTTGCTCTTCTTTGCAGGCCAGCAATTGATCAGAACTTATACTATACCGGGATGAAGTATACGACCGCAACTGTTGCAACAGCCTTGTGCAATGTTCTTCCAGCCTTTGTATTTTTGCTAGCTTGGGTTTGTAGGTACATCTCTAGTTACCAATAAAATGTAAATTTTTTTTTATGTAATTAGATACTTGGATAGTGGATTGTAGACTTGATTTTGTGAAGAATATTTGTAGGCTTGAGAAGGTTAACATGAGGAAAATGCATTGTCAGGCGAAGATTTTGGGGACTATTGGAACTGTTGGAGGAGCAATGATTATGACTATGGTAAATGGGCCAATGTTGCCTTTGCCGTGGACAAAAGTCAACAATCAGCACCAATATAAAAATATTGCAATAACAACCAAGGAAGATCACCTAAAGGGTGCTTCGATGATCCTTGTAGGCTGTGTCTGCTGGGCTTGTTTTGTCATTCTTCAAGTAATTTTTCTCCTCAACTCTTTATAACTTGTTCTTTGGCTTGAGCCAATTTAGTATCAAAATCAAAGTCAATATGGGTTTCGCTAAGCTGTCAGGAATTTTATCAGTTATAATTACTATGTTTTCTTCTATAGGCGATTACACTAAAATCATACCCTGCTGAGCTCTCCTTAACAACTTTAATTTGCTTGATGGGCACAATTGAAGCTGCCATTGTTGCCCTGGTAATGGAAAAGGGCAATGCTGCTGCTTGGTCCATACACTGGGATTCTAAACTCTTTGCTGCAGTTTACAGTGTATGAAAATAGCCAACCATTGTTCAATTTGGATTTGAATTAAGCGCTTTTTTCCGTCTGTTCTGGCTAAAATATATGACTAATTATACTATTGCTAGTATATTCAATTACCATATCTGTCAACTTTCAGGGAATTATCTGTTCTGGGGTTGCTTACTACATAGCAGCAATTGTAATACAAGCCAAGGGACCTGTATTTTTTGCTGCTTTTAATCCTCTAACCATGGTTATCGTCGCGATTATGAGCTCCTTTATCTTTTCTGAGATAATGTATTTAGGAAGGTGCATATCTTATTCTCTTTCTTCTGGTTTTGGAACACTTGGAAAGAAGTAGCTTTCATGTCTTCTGCTGCATTTAATGGGTATTCATTCATGTCATTGGGGTTCAATTTTTTTAACACAAATACTAAACTTGTAGGGGACATTTTTCTCAATTGACTGTGCACTGAAAGCTATAGTTAATTGTGCAAGTAAGTCAATAGCTTTCATGATCTTTTAACTAATTTAGGCCAACTCATTGCAAAACATTGCAGGGTTATTGGAGCAATCGTCATTGTTGTTGGCCTCTACCTAGTTTTGTGGGGTAAGAGCAAGGATCAGCTCTCATCAGATTCGGACACCAACATTAAGGCAGCCCCGAGTAGTGATGAGCAAATGGCCACTACAAGTGAAACAGCGGGCACTTCCAATCAAGATTTTGTTCTTTTAGATATAAGCAGGGTGGAACCTGCTGATGGTGAATCTGTTAAAGAGAACCATAATCAAATACCATAAGAACAAATATATATTTTGATTAAGCTTAATCACTTCTATTTGGCCTAGCCTTTGTTATCCTCTTCATCATCAGATTCAGGGTTGACGTTTTTATCCATTGTATCAAAATAAAATTAAAAGAAATAAAGAAGAAAAAAAAAATCAACCATTGATGTTGTGGTTTTCTGATGCGGATTTCCAATGACGAGTCCAAACGAACACGCAAAGAGAGACAATGCAAAATCTAAATAAAAGTAGTGTTTTATGTTGGATTCTCGGTCACCCCCCAGTTGGTATCACTTGTATTTATCATTTGTAACTTTATTAGGTGCAAAAACAGTGCTTTTATTGCAATCTAGGAAAGAAATCTATAAATAGCATAAAAGAAAAACATGTTTTAGGAATCCAAACAAAAGAATATAAAAATATTCTACAAATGTGCTTCTTCTTCTTTTTCTCCCTCTCCTTTTATCACATGCATTATCTTACGTAAAATAAACAAATAAATAAAAGTTATAAGCATTAAAAGTTTCGTGTTCTAATCTGATTCTATTTCCAGTCTCCTCAATAGACTTTTTTTTTTTTGGTGTCAACCCACTAATGAAATTTTTCATTAAGATACGTTCAAACTCTCAGGTTCGAAATAATTGTGTTAGAAAGGTCTTTTTTAAACTCATCTTTTTCGTAAACTGGTAAAATTTTGCATTTAATGTAAAGATGAGCTTTTTCTTTTTCTTTTTTGTAGAAAAACCTTGCTTATGGAACTCAAAGTTGCTAATATTTGATGACAATATGACAAAAAAAAAAAAAAAAAAACGTGGCCTATGATTCGAAACAAATTTGCCGGCAGCTAATTTCTTGACTAAAATATGATGATGGAATAGAGCTGATCCAGGGTGGAAAGAAAGCTACCACATCTATTTCCCTATCAACAAAAATACCGTATCAATAATTGTATTAAATATCTAACATAAAATCAATTAGCAATAAATAAAAGGATCTAACTTTAATATAAAATTATAAAATATTATATATTTATTAGATATGAGATAACACCACATTAACAGGCTCCCATCACGTGTAGGCAGATATAAAAAAAGCTTATTACGTGATAGATTTAAAAATGATAACAGAAAAAAAATCTAACAGATTCGAAAAGAATAACAAAAAAAAATCTTAACTTTAATACCATATTAAGCATCCAACTTAAAACGAAATGACTGTAAATGGAGGGGTTCAACTCGAATATAAGACTATAAAAATTTAAATATTCATTAGATTTGAAATAATATCACATTAACAGATTGTAAAACACAACAAATATCAATATCATTGTCTAAAAATTTCATACCAGATTAATTAGATATTAGGGCAAGCTAAATTTGTGAACTTTGATTAATTCTTTATATGTAAAAAGTTGAATTCTAATAAGAAAAATGATGTTTGATTGGTTTAGAATAGATATGCTCATGAACCGAGTTGTCTGTCTAAATTTAAAAGCCCTTCCAAAATTTTAAAATGTTTGAATATGAATATTAAACACGTTAAATGAATCTAGACAAATAAATGAGGCTCGATAAAAAAATAGGATCAAGTTTGGGTTTTGTCATTTAAGGTTCGAACTTGGCCCAACCGACCCGAAATAAAAAATATTTTTATTATAATAAGATAAAACTTATTTGCTTTATTTTTTTATAATGAAAAAAACTCATTTGCTTTATTACTTATAATATGATAAAATTTATTTTGTCTTTATACAAAATAATGATTCAATTTTAAATTACATTCAACAAAATTAAATTGGACCCAAGCCCAAATAACTCATAAATTTAATTAAAATTAATTAAATTAGTTAAATTAATAGTTTACAAAAAAAAAAAAACTTTTTTCTTAATTTTAAATATCAGTGCTTTGGATGAGTTTAAATTTTATTATTACATATAAAAACGGATTTAAAGAAAAAATAAGATCTAAAAAATTGAACCAAGTTTGAATTTACTTAAAATGCTGAAGTATCATGTCAGACTCGACTTAGATCATGAATAAGTCTAGTTTAAAAGCGAAAATTAACCAAAGAATCTGTAGGTTTTTACAAAAAAATTATTGCTTTTTTGCATGGTTTTCTATGCTGACTAAATACTTATATCAAGGATAATTCAATATTTAAGACTTATTCATGCAAGTAGGATTGTTCATGTTGAAAGAAAAGGAAAAAAAATTATTCTAATAGATTTCAGCTTACAGCATTTGCTTACTGAAGCCCTAAGTTTGATGGATTGATAAAATTACAAATTTAGTGATTAGCAGCTAAGCTTGCTATGAATAATGTCATAACGTCTAGATCCGGGGATCTATCGCTAGACATTGACTTTAGGGAGTCGCCACCAATCTTTTTTGTCTAGGTGCGATTGGCCACCTAAGGAATCTGTCCTTTCAGGGAACACCTAAGCTTAAGGGTCCCTAAAAGAATAGGTTCAGGTCTGCTAACCAGAACAGAGTTCGGGAGTTCGGTTACGTGTGAGGAAGGTTATAGCACCCTCACAACGCCCATCAAAAGATGGTACCAGCTTAAATTTGTATTATCCAAAAGCCTTAAAATTTTACCAAGTAATTAATTATTGGAAATTATTCTCAATTGACTCTAATACTTTTAGCAGAAAATTGAGAAAATTCCCTCACCTCAGGAGTATGCAAGAAAAACTACTGTTTCACTTACAGAGGCTCCGTCGTCGGATTATTTAAAAGAAAAAAACAAAATCAAAATTAAGATAGAAAGGAAGGAAAGAATGATTTTTTTTTTTAGGAAAAATTGATACTTTCAACTTTTTCCCAAAAATATTTTTTGGAAATTTCGATTTTCAAGGAAAATTGATACTTTCAACTTTTCCTCAAAAACCCTTTTTTTGAAAATTTATTTCTAAGGAAAATTGATATTTTCAACTTTTCCCCAAAAATATTTTTTTTTTGGAAATTTATTTTTCTTTTAAGGAAAATTGATACTTTCAACTTTTCCCCAAAAATATTTTTTGGAAATTTATTTCTAAGGAAAATTGATACTTTCAACTTTTCCCTAAAAATTTTTTTTTTTTGAAATTTATTTCTGAGGAAAATTGATACTTTCAACTTTTCCCCAAAAATATTTTTTGGAAATTTATTTCTAAGGAAAATTGATACTTTCAACTTTTCCCTAAAAATATTTTTTTTTGAAATTTATTTCTGAGGAAAATTGATACTTTCAACTTTTCCCTAAAAATATATTTTTTGGAAATTTTTTATTTTTATTTAAATAAAATAAAATAATAAATAATAAATAAAAATAAATAAAAAAGAATATTACATAAACCTAATCTAATAAATAAAAAATAAAATAAACAAATAAACAAAGAAAAAAAAAAAAAACATGGAGCGGCTCGGATCGCGGCTCGGCTCGGCTCAAGGCAGGGAAACGGCTCGGGGGAACGGCTTGGCGGCTTGGCTCGGCAGCTTGGCTCGGCTCGGAGGGGGCTGACAGGCGCGGGTCAGAAAGCGGGTCGACGCCCGGGTCGGGTCGGGTTCGGCAAAACGCGCGGATCCTCTGGGTTACTTAAGGCCAAAACAACGTCGTTTTAAAAGGGTATAAAAGGCACTTCCCTCTGTTTTTCGGCAGAACCCTTCTCCTTTCTCTCTCTCTTCTTCCTTTTTCCTCTCCCTTCTCTCTAAAGACTGAAGAACACTGGTAGAATTTCTGTCGGATTCTGGAAATTTCACTGGAAGTTGGCCGGAAGATCACCGGTTTCTGTGATTCTTCGTCGAAAACTGGGTTGGTCGTCGGAAACTTCAAGGTTGGTCGGAATTTTCGCCGGAATCTGGAAATTTCCCAAAAATTTCCAGAAAAAATTTTCGCCAAAAAATTTCTAAAAAATTTTTCTCACTCCCAGAACACTCCTAAACTTTTCTTAGCTTCTTATACGCCCCTTTTTATCTCAAATCAGTAGCTTTGCTTACTGTTTTCTGTGTGTTTCATTCTGTTCCATGAGGTGCTTTATATAGGGATTGATCAAGAGTTTCTGATCAATCCCAATTCCCCTTTGGACGGGAATTCAATCTTTGAATCCAGTCTGGACTCTTCTGATTGAATTCCCACTCCCAGTGGGATTCTTCAACTTTCAATCCTAGCCCTCCAAAATAAAAATCAAAATAAAAAAAAAACTAGATAATTAGAGAAGATAAATCAACAGATATTATAGGATAAATAAAATAATAATAAAAAAATATATATCAGATATATAATTAGATAAGTAAAAATACAAAAATGAATAAAATAAAAAAGATAAAATATATATATATATACATATTAGTAATAATACATAAATATTAACAAAAAATAAATAAACAAATATATACATATATTAATACATAATAATAATAATAAATAATACAATACATAAAATACAAAAGAAGAAAAAAAGAAAAAAAAATACAAGATAAAATTGAATTGGGCTTACCCATTTGGGCCAGGCCCAATTGATCTGGGCCAGGACCCAATTGAGTGTCTACAGCTGCCCCTCTTTGCACATTTTCTGTGAAACAGAAATTGCGCAAAGACGTAGACACCCAATCAAGACTCAACTCAACATTGTCATTTTTTGGTTTTTTTGTTTTTTTTTTGTTTTTTGTTTTTTTGTTTTTTTTTTTTTTTTTTTTTTACCAAAGCTCCTCTAAACAGAGGCTCAACGACTTTGAGAAACATAAATTGCTCCTTTAAACAGAGGCACCACGACTTTTGGAAAGTAAATTGCTCCTCTAAACAGAGGCACCACGACTTTGGAAAGTAAATTGCTCCTCTAAACAGAGGCACCACGACTTTGGAAAAATAAATTGCTCCTCTAAACAGAGGTACCACGACTTTGGAAAGTAAATTGCTCCTCTAAACAGAGGCAACGAACTTGGAAAGTAAATTGCTCCTCTAAACAGAGGCAACGAACTTTGAAAAGTAAATTGCTCCTCTAAACAGAGGTACCACGACTTTGGAAAAGTAAATTGCTCCTCTAAACAGAGGCAACGAACTTTGAAAAGTAAATTGCTCCTCTAAACAGAGGTACCACGACTTTGGAAAAGTAAATTGCTCCTCTAAACAGAGGCAACGAACTTTGAAAAGTAAATTGCTCCTCTAAACAGAGGTAACGAACTTTGAAAAGTAAATACTCCTAGACAATCATGTCCGAAGGAGTTGAAAGTTGTGTTTGAAGGAATTTCAGGAGATTATGCCCAAAGGTCTTATAAATCAACCCTGATACCAAAAGACATCCTATTTTAAGTATTAGGAACTTACCTGACAAGCTTTTTCTTTCTCAATTTTGAAAGTGTCTTCACATCTATCTTCTCTATGTGGGATCTTAGAACACCCATGCTTCTTGGATTTATACACTATACTTTCCTGAAAGTAGTGTATGCTATGCAATGTGCATGATTTTTAATGCATGCTATGCAAATGTTGGCCAATTAATTCCTGTTCAATGTATGGTACTCAAGTTTCTCAAGCTCTTTTTTTCTTGGGTGTCAAGCCCTTTGATTCCTCAAGGATCCAATTGCACTGCTCTTCTAAGATCGAACCAGTGTAGCTCTCAATTTGTCTTTTCCACTCACATTCTTCCTTGTTCAGTTTCTCAATACTTTGGAATAAGCTTCATCAATCGATCATCATTCAATGAATTTTTCAGCACTAACAAATTTTAAAACCAATTTCATCCACCATCACTGGGTCATTGTCTCAGCATTAACTATTCCGAAACAAACTCTGTCTACTGATTGTTCTCATCATTCAATCATAACTTACAAGTCATATCGACCAATTCATCCTTGTACCCATCACTCGGTTATACCACTTTTCAAAATTTGCCCCATCATATTCTTGATTTGGTCACATCATATATCCTTCCCAATCATCTCTTTTAGGTTTCTACCACCATCATCTTAGATTTCTTTTCGAATGAATGCAAGACTCTTTTAAGCACATATTCATTCATTCATTATCATTTCAATTCTTGACAAATATAATAAAATCAAGCATTTTTTCAATTTATTCTAGGGGTGAAACAATAAGAGAACGTAAGGCGAATTATGGTAAAGATAATCAATGAAGATCTGTTTTGGTACAAAACAAATGGGAAAGGAAATGAATTGGATACATGTCATTGGGATGGATGGTATGTCCAAATGATGAATATTCAAACAATTCTCAACATTAATCTAGGATTCTTTTTCAAAAACTCATTCCATTTACAATTGAAGTCATATGGAGTTTGGCAAACTTTACCCTAGTCTTTGAGGGATCTTCAGATGTCTTTGATCTTTCATTCATGTGAGCCATTTGACCTGGATCTTTTTTTTTTCTACCAAAATCACCCTTTCAGGTTTTCAATTTGAATCTATTTTTTCATTTTCTCTCATTTTTTCCTTCATTCTTTCTTTTTTTTCTTTTTTTTGTCCTTTTTCATCTTCTTTTTTTTTTTCATTTTTCATCCATTATTGATATCTTTCATACATCCAACTTTAGAGCAATACAGCATGATTCCATTACTTCATCATGAGCATACCTTCGCTCAACATATGATCATTCAAGTTGAGTATTCACACTTGATCCAAATGGACTTTTCAAGGTTGTAATATAGGCCAAGGTGAAGGGTCATAAAAGAAATGGATATAATAGGCTCAACACATATATTAAAAAGGTTCAAAACCAAAGGATCATTTGATACAACTTGACATTTTGCCCCACATCGTTTCACTACTTTTTCTTTCCTCACACAAAGGATTCTCATTACTTTGCCCCAAGTCATGTGTGGCATTTATTTTTTCTTTTGCTTTTCTTTCTCTTTTCATCTTTGAGACCTTTTATGGTTTTTTTTTTCTTTTTTTTTTTTTCAAAAATTACCCTCCAGTGTAGAGGGTGATCCTTAGTTAGGGTTCTTAAAAAAAAAAATCATAACAGGCTTAAAGGGGTAGCAATAAATGGTTTTTTGAATGGTAAAAGAAAGATGGTCATTTTTCATCTCAATTGTGAATACCTTTCTTGAACATCATCTATTGAACAAAGCTCATGAATCTGTATAAAAGATTACACATCTTCAAGACATATCTATTTCACTTCTGGTAACAGCTTACTTTTTGCTCAAATCATCTCCTCACATTGACGTGGATGAGTTCTCAAAATTAAATCCCAGAATTATTGTTATCATTGTCATAACGTCTAGATCCGGGGATCTATCGCTAGACATTGACTTTTAGGGAGTCGCCACCAATCTTTTTTATCTAGGTGCGATTGGCCACCTAAGGAATCTGTCCTTTCAGGGAACACCTAAGCTTAACGGTCCCTAAAAGAATAGGTTCAGGTCTACTAACCAGAACAGGGTTCGAGAGTTCGGTTACGTGTGAGGAAGGTTATAGCACCCTCACAACGCCCATCAAAAGATGGTACCAACTTAAATTTGTGTTATCCAAAAACTTTAAAATTTTACCAAGTAATTAATTATTGGAAATTATTCTCAATTGACTCTAATACTTTTAGCAGAAAATTGAGAAAATTCCCTCACCTCAGGAGTATGCAAGAAAACTACTGTTTCACTTACAGAGGCTCCGTCGTCGGATTATTTAAAGAAAAAAACAAAATCAAAATTAAGATAGAAAGGAAGGAAAGAATGATTTTTTTTTGTAGGAAAAATTGATACTTTCAACTTTTCCCTAAAAATATTTTTTGGAAATTTCGATTTTCAAGGAAAATTGATACTTTCAACTTTTCCTCAAAAACCCTTTTTTTGAAAATTTATTTCTAAGGAAAATTGATACTTTCAACTTTTCCCTAAAAATATTTTTTTTCGAAATTTATTTCTGAGGAAAATTGATAGTTTCAACTTTTCCCCAAAAATATTTTTTTTTTGAAATTTATTTCTGAGGAAAATTGATACTTTCAACTTTTCCCCAAAAATATTTTTTGAAAATTTATTTCTAAGGAAAATTGATACTTTCAACTTTTCCCTAAAAATATATTTTTTTTGGAATTTTTTATTTTTATTTAAAGAAAATAAAATAATAAAAAATAAATAAAAAGAATATTACATAAACCTAATCTAATAAATAAAAATTAAAATAAACAAAGAAATAAATAAAATAAAAAAATTCAAAGAAAGAAAAAAAAAAAAAATCTGGAGCGGCTCGGATCGCGGCTCGGCTCGGCTCGGCTCGGCTCAAGGCAGGAAAACGGCTCGGGGGGGAGCGGCTTGGCGGCTTGGCTCGGCTCGGCTCGGAGGGGGCTGGCACGCGCGGGTCAGAAAGCGGGTCGACGCCCGGGTCGGGTCGGGTTGCGGCAAAACGCGCGGATCTTCTGGGTTACTTAAGGCCAAAACGACGTTGTTTTGGGAGGGTATAAAAGGCACCTTCCTCCGTTTTTTGACAGAACGCTCCTCCCCCTCTCTCTCTCTTCTTCCTTTTTCTCTCCCTTCTCTCTAGAAACCGAAGAACACCGGTGCCGGATTCTGAAAATTTTCGCCGGAATCTGGAAATTTCACCGGAAGTTGGCCGGAAAGTAGCCGGTTTCTGGGATTCTTCGCCGGAAACTGGGCAGGTTGCCGAAAACTTCAATGTTGGCCGGAATTTTCATCGAAAAATTCAAACTTCGTCGAAAAATTCAAACTTCGCCAAAAATTTCTAAAAAATTTTTCTCACTCCCAGAACACTCCTAAACTTTTTCTAACTTTCTATATGCCTCCTTTTCTCTCAAATCAGTAGCTTTACTTACTGTTTTCTGTGTGTTTCATTCTGTTCCAGGAGGTGCTTTATATAGGGATTGATCAGGAGTTCCTGATCAATCCCAATTCCTCCTTGGACGGGAATTCAATCTTTGAATCCCACTGGACTCTTCTGATTGAGTTCCCCTCCACAGTGGGATTCTTCAGCCTTGAATCTTAGCCCTCCAAAATTAAAATCAAAATAAATAAAAATACTAGATAATTAAAAAAGATAAATCAAAAGATATTATAAAAAAAATATCTGATAATCAGGAAAAATCAGAACAGATAAAAAAAATAATAATAAATATATAACTATATACATATAAATCTAATCTAATAAAATAAATAAATAAATAAATATATACATAATAATAAAATACATAAAATACAAAATAATACAGGACAAATTGAATTGGGCCCTACCCATTTGGGCCAGGCCCAATTGATCTGGGCCGGACCTAATTGGGTGTCTACAATCATTGTCTAAATATTCATCATCTGAAATCTAAGAAAGGGAGTATAAAGTTATGAAAGGTAACAAAGCATGGAGTAATGGTCAAGTGAAAGAGAAAAATGTAATGAAATGCATTGACTTGCCTTTATTAAAATGATAACAAGTGAAGTCATATTGCAAAAAAAAATCTAACATTGTTTGAAAAGAAATCCCAAAATGACAGAAGAAACCTTCAACCAGCCTTATCTCCATTGACATCTTGCCCCTCAATTCATTGTGAATCTCCGGATCCTTTCTGTTCTTGACTTTCGTTCAGTACACTAACATTAGGTGCTGTTGCTTTTCCTTGATCAAAACTTACCATTCCATCATTGATCAACCGTTGCACCTTATACTTTAAAGCAGTGCAATTTTTAATAGAATGGCCAGTAATTCCATAATGATAATCACAACGAGCTGTAGGATCGTACCACTTTAGATAGGGTGGTTTAAGTGGTTCCACATGGCTGGGGGCAATCAAGTGGCTATTATAGAGTTCTCGATATAACTATGTATAAGTCATAAGGATTGGATCAAATACAGATTTTTCTCGAGTAGTCCGTTGTTCTCGTGAGCCACTTGCTGGGTTAGTAGGACGAATTTGGGTTCTTACAGGAGCTTGAATGTTAAGGCGGTAAGTGGATGAATAAGATGGTTGTGGGGCTAGCTGGTATGGGTAGGATGAGACATTATTCACAGCAGGATAGTATGGAGAGTAACCTTGGGATGAATAAGGTTGATAACCCCTGAATTGTTGTCTATCAAAGCTCACAGCTTGAGTTTCAGCTTCTTTCTTTTCTGATGCCTTTTTGGTTTCTCCTCCTTTCAACTTACCATTTTTTATGGCACTTTCAATAATTTCTCCAGAAATCACCATGTCGGCAAAATTCTTTGTTGCATTCCCTATCATCTTTTCATAATAGGGAGGCTTCAAAGTACTGACAAATAACACTATAGTTTCTTTCTCAGTCAAAGGAGGTTGTACTTGAGAAGCAATATCCCTCCACCTCTGGGCATACTCTTTAAAAGACTCATTTGATTTTTTCTCTAGATTTTATAAAGATAAACGATCAGGAGCCAAATCGATAATGTGTCGATATTGGCTGATGAAGTCATGAGCCATATCACTCTAGGAACGAATGTGGGTTCTATCCAACTGAACATACCACCTGGCAGCAGAACCAGTAAGACTATCCTGGAAGACATGCATCAAGAGTTTTTCATCATGTGCATGAGCTGCCATCTTCCTGCAATACATGGTGATGTGGGTTTTAGGGCACTTTGTACCGTCATATTTTTTAAATTTCGGTACTTTGAATTTATAGGGGATAACCACATCAGGAACTAGGCAGAGCCCAGCAGCATCAACTGACCCATAAAAGCTAAATCCTTCTACAGCCCGTAGCCTCTGCTCTAGCATGCTAATCTTAGAACTTTTCTCAGCCTCTACTCTCATCTTTTCCTTGTCCTTCTCTTTTAAATCATCTAGATCAGGAATTGGTTCTACTACTTTTTCAGTGAATACAGGATTTATATAGCTATTATACTGCCCGAGGTTAAAAGCTGATGGCATTCCAGGATAGACGAAATGTTATGGCGGGACCTCTTGGGCAGACTGGGCTTGAGGTGGGCCAAAACTTGGAGGGTACAAAGGGTCAGCCACTTCTTGCTGGCTTGTACTTTCTTCAACTCTTTTTCCTTTATTCATATTATTGAGGGCCTCCAGAATCTTGCTTAGTTCACTTTCAATCTTCTCATGAGCTTTTTCTAGCTTTTCAAATCTATGAGAACTTTCTTCTTCTATTTGCCTTGCTCTGGATCTTGTGTTGTATGGATGAGCAGGGTTTTCGCTAGATGGAGCTATCCTCGGACCTTGAGTACCATACTTATGATTAGAAATGTTATGCTGTGCCTTATGGATGATGCTTTGATACACAAATGAAATGTACATTTTTCTGAATGAAATCTAGTATGAAATGAATGCAAATGATTGTGTTGAAACATGATCATGAAAAGAATACAAATGCATACAATCAGACAAACAACATAGTTAGTTTCGTGGATCAAACGTAAGTGATGTTGATGCATAATGTCACATATGATAAAAATAATACACAAAGTTAAACAATCAAAATGATTAGACAAACACTCTTTTTGTGTCCTAATTTCAGGGTATATCTATCATTGGGTAGAAAGGGCTCTATCTTAGGTGTAGGCACTCTTAAGGTTCACTATATGTGGTTTAAGGTCAAAGCCTAAAGGTTCTCAAATTGTTCCTTACATCCTTGTCCATCACAGACTAGTAAGGCACCTTAATCCTCACCCATTACAGGCTACAAGCGGAAAAAGTTCAATTTGAGTGGGAGTATTTCGCTAGCCACTACGGAGGTATTAGACCTCACGAAAGCAATAGGTACTTTACTCCCTCCTAGAAGGACGGAGCTCGGGTATAGAGCTCATGTTATGCACATGCATATGAATGACATAATTAACAAGGTAACTAAAACATGAATGAATAACAACACATATATACAACAAGGTTCAATTTCATTTGGCTTTTGGATAACACAAATTATTTGCTGGCCTGACTCTCAAGGTCCCCAGTGGAGTCGCCAAGCTGTCATAACGTCTAGATCCGGGGATCTATCGCTAGACATTGACTTTAGGGAGTCGCCACCAATCTTTTTTGTCTAGGTGCGATTGGCCACCTAAGGAATCTGTCCTTTCAGGAAACACCTAAGCTTAAGGGTCCCTAAAAGAATAGGTTCAGGTCTGCTAACCAGAACAGAGTTCGGGAGTTCGGTTACGTGTGAGGAAGGTTATAGCACCCTCACAACGCCCATCAAAAGATGGTACCAGCTTAAATTTGTATTATCCAAAAGCTTAAAATTTTACCAAGTAATTAATTATTGGAAATTATTCTCAATTGACTCTAATACTTTTAGCAAAAAATTGAGAAAATTCCCTCACCTCAGGAGTATGCAAGAAAAACTACTGTTTCACTTACAGAGGCTCCGTCGTCGGATTATTTAAAAGAAAAAAACAAAATCAAAATTAAGATAGAAATGAAGGAAAGAATGATTTTTTTTTTTAGGGAAAATTGATACTTTCAACTTTTTCCCAAAAATATTTTTTGAAAATTTTGATTTTCAAGGAAAATTGATACTTTCAACTTTTCCTCAAAAACCCTTTTTTTGAAAATTTATTTCTAAGAAAAATTGATACTTTCAACTTTTCCCCAAAAATATTTTTTGGAAATTTATTTCTAAGGAAAATTGATACTTTCAACTTTTTCCTAAAAATATTTTTTTTTTAAATTTATTTCTGAGAAAAATTGATACTTTCAACTTTTCCCCAAAAATATTTTTTGGAAATTTATTTCTAAGGAAAATTGATACTTTCAACTTTTCCCTAAAAATATTTTTTTTTGAAATTTATTTCTGAGGAAAATTGATACTTTCAACTTTTCCCCAATAATATTTTTTGGAATTTTATTTCTAAGGAAAATTGATACTTTCAACTTTTTCCTAAAAATATATTTTTTTGAAATTTTTTATTTTTATTTAAAGAAAATAAAATAATAAATAATAAATAAAATAAATAAAAAAGAATATTACATAAACCTAATCTAATAAATAAAAAATAAAATAAACAAATAAACAAAAAAAAAAAAAACCTGGAGCGGCTCGGATCGCGGCTCGGCTCGGCTCGGCTCAAGGCAGGGAAACGGCTCGGGGGAACGGCTTGGCGGCTTGGTTCGGCTCGGCTCGGCTCGAAAAGGGCTGGCACGCGCGGGTCAGAAAGCGGGTCGACGCCCGGGTCGGGTTGGGTTCGGCAAAACGCGCGGATCCTCTGGGTTACTTAAGGCCAAAACAACGTCGTTTTAAAAGGGTATAAAAGGCACTTCCCTCTGTTTTTCGGCAGAACCCTTCTCCTCTCTCTCTCTCTTCTTTCTTTTTCCTCTCCCTTCTCTCTAAAGACTGAAGAACACCGGTGGAATTTCCGTCGGATTCTGGAAATTTCACCGGAAGTTGGCCGGAAGATCACCGGTTTCTGGATTTTTCGTCGAAACTGGGTTGGTCGCCGAAAACTTCAAGGTTGGCCAGAATTTTCGTCGGAAAATTCAAACTTCGCCGGAATTTGCGTCAGAATCTGGAAATTTCCCAAAAATTTCCAGAAAAAATTTTCGCCAAAAAATTTCTAAAAAATTTTTCTCACTCCCAGAACACTCCTAAACTTTTCTTAGCTTCCTATACGCCCCCTTTTCTCTCAAATCAGTAGCTTTGCTTACTGTTTTCTGTGTGTTTCATTCTGTTCTAGGAGGTGCTTTATATAGGGATTGATCAGGAGTTTCTGATCAATCCCAATTCCCCTTTGGACGGGAATTCAATCTTTGAATCCAGTCTGGACTCTTCTGATTGAATTCCCACTCCCAGTGGGATTCTTCAACTTTCAATCCTAGCCCTCCAAAATAAAAATAAAAATAAAAATAAAAACTAGATAATTAGAGAAGATAAATCAACAGATATTATAGGATAAATAAAATAATAATAAAATAAAATATATCAGATATATAATTAGATAAGTAAAAATACAAAAATGAATAAAATAAAAAAGATAAAATATATATATATACATATTAGTAATAATACATAAATATTAACAAAAAAAAATAAATAAATATATACATATATTAATACATAATAATAATAATAAATAATACAATACATAAAATACAAAAGAAGAAGAAAAGAAAAAAAAATACAAGATAAAATTGAATTGGGCTTACCCATTTGGGCCAGGCCCAATTGATCTGGGCCTGGACCCAATTGGGTGTCTACAGCTGCCTCTCTTTGCACATTTTCTGTGAAACAGAAATTGCGCAAAGACGTAGACACCCAATCAAGACTCAACTCAACATTGTCATTTTTTGGTTTTTTTGTTTTTTTTGTTTTTTTTGTTTTTTGTTTTTTTTTTTTTTCATTTTTTATTTTTTTGTTTTTTGTTTTTGTTTTTTTTTTTTTTTTTTTACCAAAGCTCCTCTAAACAGAGGCTCAACGACTTTGAGAAACATAAATTGCTCATCTAAACAAGGCACCATTTTTGGAAAGTAATTGCTCCTTAAACAGAGCCTCACGACTTGAAAGTAAATGCTCCTCTAAACAGAGGTACCGGACATTTGAAAAAATAAATTGCTCCTCTAACAGAGATACAACTGGCAGTAAATTGTCCTAAATAAGGCACGAACTTTGAAAAAGTAATTGTCTCTAAACAAGGAACAACTTTGAAAGTAAATACTCTAGACAATCATGTTCGAAGGAGTTAAATAGTTGTTTTGAGGGAATTCAGAGATTATGCCCAAATCTTTATAAATCAACCTGTACCAAAGTCATCCTATTTCAAGTATTAACTTATCCTTACAAGCTTTATTTTCTCAATTTAAAATGTCTTCACATCTATCTTCTCTATGTGGGATCTTAGAACACCCCTGCTTCTTGGATTTATACACTATACTTTCCTGAAAGTAGTGTATGCTATGCAATGTGCATGATTTTTAATGCATGCTATGCAAATGTTGGCCAATTAATTCCTGTTCAATGTATGGTACTCAAGTTTCTCAAGCTCTTTTTTTCTTGGGTGTCAAGCCCTTTGATTCCTCAAGGATCCAATTGCACTGCTCTTCTAAGATCGAACCAGTGTAGCTCTCAATTTGTCTTTTCCACTCACATTCTTCCTTGTTCAGTTTCTCAATACTTTGGAATAAGCTTCATCAATCGATCATCATTCAATGAATTTCTCAGCACTAACAAATTTCAAAACCAGTTTCATCCACCATCACTGGGTCATTGTCTCAGCATTAACTATTCGAAACAAACTCTGTCTACTGATTGTTCTCATCATTCAATCATAACTTACAAGTCATATCGACCAATTCATCCTTGTACCCATCACTCGGTTATACCACTTTTCAAAATTTGCCCCATCATATTCTTGATTTGGTCACATCATATATCCTTCCCAATCATTTCTTTTAGGTTTCTACCACCATCATCTTAGATTTCTTTTCGAATGAATGCAAGACTCTTTTAAGCACATATTCATTCATTCATTATCATTTCAATTCTTGACAAATATAATGCAATCAAGCATTTTCTCAATTTATTCTAGAGGTGAAACAATAAGAGAACGCAAGGTGAATTATGGTAAAGATAATCAATGAAGATCTGTTTTGGTACAAAGCAAATGGGAAAGGAAATGAATTGGATACATGTCATTGGGATGGATGGTATGTCCAAATGATGAATATTCAAACAATTCTCAACATTAATCTAGGATTCTTTTTCAAAAACTCATTCCATTTACAATTGAAGTCATATGGAGTTTGGCAAACTTTGCCCCAGTCTTTGAGGGATCTTCAGATGTCTTTGATCTTTCATTCATGTGAGCCATTTGACCTGGATCTTTTTTTTTTCTATCAAAATCACCCTTTCAGGTTTTCAATTTGAATCTCTTTTTTCATTTTCTCTCATTTTTTCCTTCATTCTTTCTTTTTTTTTTCTTTTTTTTTGTCTTTTTTCATCATCTTTTTTTTTTCATTTTTCATCCATTATTGATATCTTTCATACATCCAACTTTAGAGCAATGCAGCATGATTCCATTACTTCATCATGAGCATACCTTCACTCAACATATGATCTTTCAAGTTGAGTATTCACACTTGATCCAAATGGACTTTTCAAGGTTGTAATATAGGCCAAGGTGAAGGGTCATAAAAGAAATGGATATAATAGGCTCAACACATATATTAAAAAGGTTCAAAACCAAAGGATCATTTGATACAACTTGACATTTTGCCCTACATCGTTTCACTACTTTTTTTTTCCTCACACAAAGGATTCTCATTACTTTGCCCCAAGTCATGTGTGGCATTTATTTTTTCTTTTGCTTTTCTTTCTCTTTTCATCTTTGAGACCTTTTATGGTTTTTTTTCTTTTTTTTTTTTTCAAAAATTACCCTCCAGTGTAGAGGGTGATCCTTAGTTAGGGTTCTTCAAAAAAAAATTATAACAGGCTTAAATGGGTAGCAATAAATGGTTTTTCGAATGGGAAAAGAAAGATGGTCATTTTTCATCTCAATTGTGAATACCTTTCTTGAACATCATCTATTGAACAAAGCTCATTAATCTGTATAAAAGATTACACATCTTCAAGACATATCTATTTCACCTCTGGTAACAGCTTACTTTTTGCTCAAATCATCTCCTCACATTGACGTGGATGAGTTCTCAAAATTAAATCCCAGAATTATTGTTATCATTGTCTAAATATTCATCATCTGAAATCTAAGAAAGGGAGTATAAAGTTATGAAAGGTAACAAAGAATGGAGTAATGGTCAAGTGAAAGAGAAAAATGTAATGAAATGCATTGACTTGCCTTTATTAAAATGATAACAAGTGAAGTCATATTGCAAAAAAAAATCTAACATTGTTTGAAAAGAAATCCCAAAATGACAGAAGAAACCTTCAACCAGCCTTATCTCCATTGACATCTTGCCCCTCAATTCATTGTGAATCTCCGGATCCTTTCTGTTCTTGACTTTCGTTCAGTACACTAACATTAGGTGCTGTTGCTTTTCCTTGATCAAAACTTACCATTCCATCATTGATCAACCGTTGCACCTTATACTTTAAAGCAGTGCAATTTTAATAGAATGGCCAGTAATTCCATAATGATAATCACAACGAGCTGTAGGATCGTACCACTTTGGATAGGGTGGTTTAAGTGGTTCCACATGGCTGGGGGCAATCAAGTGGCTATTATAGAGTTCTCGATATAACTATGTATAAGTCATAGGGATTGGATCAAATACAGATTTTTCTCGAGTAGTCCGTTGTTCTCGTGAGCCACTTGCTGGGTTAGTAGGATGAATTTGGGTTCTTACAGGAGCTTGAATGTTAAGGCGGTAAGTGGATGAATAAGATGGTTGTGGGGCTAGCTGGTATGGGTAGGATGAGGCATTATTCACAGCAGGATAGTATGGAGAGTAACCTTGGGATGAATAAGGTTGATAACCCCTGAATTGTTGTCTATCAAAGCTCACAGCTTGAGTTTCAGCTTCTTTCTTTTCTGATGCCTTTTTGGTTTCTCCTCCTTTCAGCTTACCATTTTTTATGGCACTTTCAATAATTTCTCCAGAAATCACAATGTCGGCAAAATTCTTTGTTGCATTCCCTATCATCTTTTCATAATAGGGAGGCTTCAAAGTACTGACAAATAACACTGTAGTTTCTTTCTCAGTCAAAGGAGGTTGTACTTGAGAAGCAATATCCCTCCACCTCTGGGCATACTCTTTAAAAGACTCATTTGACTTTTTCTCTAGATTTTGTAAAGATAAACGATCAGGAGCCAAATCGATAATGTGTCGATATTGGCTGATGAAGTCATGAGCCATATCGCTCCAGGAGCGAATGTGGGTTCTATCCAACTGAACATACCACCTAGCAGCAGAACCAGTAAGACTATCCTGGAAGACATGCATCAAGAGTTTTTCATCATGTGCATGAGCTGCCATCTTCTTGCAATACATGGTGATGTGGGTTTTAGGGCACTTTGTACCGTCATATTTTTTAAATTTCGATACTTTGAATTTATAGGGGATAACCACATCAGGAACTAGGCAGAGCCCAGCAGCATCAACTGACCCATAAAAGCTAAATCCTTCTACAGCCCGTAGCCTCTGCTCTAGCATGCTAATCTTAGAACTTTCCTCAGCCTCTACTCTCATCTTTTCCTTGTCCTTCTCTTTTAAATCATCTAGATCAGAAATTGGTTCTACTACTTTTTCAGTGAATACAGGATTTATATAGCTATTATACTGCCCGGGGTTGAAAGCTGATGACATTCCAGGATAGGCGAAATATTATGGTGGGACCTCTTGGGCAGACTGGGCTTGAGGTGGGCCAAAACCTGAAAAGTACAAAGGGTCAGCCACTTCTTGTTGGCTTGTACTTTCTTCAACTCTTTTTCCTTTATTCATATTATTGAGGGCCTCCAGAATCTTGCTTAGTTCACTTTCAATCTTCTCCTGAGCTTTTTCTAGCTTTTCAAATCTATGAGAACTTTTTTCTTCTATTTGCCTTGCTCTGGATCTTGTGTTGTATGGATGAGCAGGGTTTTCGCTAGATGGAGCTATCCTCGGACCTTGAGTACCATACTTATGATTAGAAATGTTATGTTGTGCCTTATGGATGATGCTTTGATACACAAATGAAATGTACATTTTTCTGAATGAAATCTAGTATGAAATGAATGTAAATGATTGTGTTGAAACAAGATCATGAAAAGAATACAAATGCATACAATCAGACAAACAACATAGTTAGTTTCGTGGATGAAACGTAAGTGATGTTGATGCATAATGTCACATATGATAAAAATAATACACAAAGTTAAACAATCAAAATGATTAGACAAACACTCTTTTGTGTCCTAATTTAAGGGTATATCTAGCATTGGGTAGAAAGGGCTCTATCTTAGGTGTAGGCACTCTTAAGGTTCACTATATGTGGTTTAAGGTCAAAGCCTAAAGGTTCTCAAATTGTTCCTTACATCTTTGTCCATCACAGACTAGTAAGGCACCTTAATCCTCACCCATTACAGGCTACAAGCGAAAAAGTTCAATTTGAGTGGAAGTATTTCACTAGCCACTGCGGAGGTATTAGACCTCACGAAAGCAATAGGTACTTTACTCCCTCCTAGAAGGACAGAGCTCGGGTATAGAGCTCATATTATGCACATGCATATGAATGACATAATTAACAAGGTAACTAAAACATGAATGAATAACAACACATATATACAACAAGGTTCAATTTCATTTGGCTTTTGGATAACACAAATTATTTGCTGGCCTGACTCTCAAGGTCCCCAGTGGAGTCGCCAAGCTGTCATAACGTCTAGATCTGGGGATCTATCGCTAGACATTGACTTTAGGGAGTCGCCACCAATCTTTTTTGTCTAGGTGCGATTGGCCACCTAAGGAATCTGTCCTTTCAGGGAACACCTAAGCTTAAGGGTCCCTAAAAGAATAGGTTCAGGTCTGCTAACCAGAACAGAGTTCGGGTGTTCGGTTACGTGTGAGGAAGGTTATAGCACCCTCACAACGCCCATCAAAAGATGGTACCAGCTTAAATTTGTATTATCCAAAAGCCTTAAAATTTTACCAAATAATTAATTATTGGAAATTATTCTCAATTGACTCTAATACTTTTAGCAGAAAATTGAAAAAATTCCCTCACCTCAGGAGTATGCAAGAAAAACTACTGTTTCACTTACAGAGGCTCCGTCGTCGGATTATTTAAAAGAAAAAAACAAAATCAAAATTAAGATAGAAAGGAAGGAAAGAATGATTTTTTTTTGTATGGAAAATTGATACTTTCAACTTTTTCCCAAAAATATTTTTTGAAAATTTCGATTTTCAAGGAAAATTGATACTTTCAACTTTTCCTCAAAAACCTTTTTTTTGAAAATTTATTTCTAAGGAGAATTGATACTTTCAACTTTTCCCCAAAAAATTTTTTTTTTTGAAATTTATTTTTCTTTTAAGGAAAATTGATACTTTCAACTTTTCCCTAAAAATATTTTTTTTTTGAAATTTATTTCTGAGAAAAATTGATACTTTCAACTTTTCCCCAAAAATATTTTTTGGAAATTTGTTTCTAAGGAAAATTGATACTTTCAACTTTTCCCTAAAAATATTTTTTTTTGAAATTTATTTCTGAAGAAAATTGATACTTTTAACTTTTTCACAATAATATTTTTTGGAAATTTATTTCTAAGGAAAATTGATACTTTCAACTTTTTCCTAAAAATATATTTTTTTGAAATTTTTTATTTTTATTTAAAGAAAATAAAATAATAAATAATAAATAAAAAAGAATATTACATAAACCTAATTTAATAAATAAACAAATAAAATAAACAAATAAACAAAGAAAAAAAAAAAAAAAACCTGGAGCGGCTCGAATCGCGGCTCGGCTCAAGGCAGGGAAACGGCTCGGGGGAGCGGCTTGGCGGCTTGGTTCGACTCGGCTCGGCTCGGAGGGGGCTGGCACGCGCTGGTCAGAAAGCGGGTCGACGCCCAGGTCGGGTCGGGTTCGGCAAAACGCGCGGATCCTCTGGGTTACTTAAGGCCAAAACGACGTCGTTTTAAGAGGGTGTAAAAGGTACTTCCCTCTGTTTTTCGACAGAACCCTTCTCCTCTCTCTCTCTCTTCTTCCTTTTTCCTCTCCCTTCTCTCTAAAGACTGAAGAACACCGGTGGAATTTCCGTCGGATTCTGAAAAAAGTCATCGGATTCTGGAAATTTCACCGGAAGTTGGTCGGAAGATCACCGGTTTTTGGGATTCTTCACCGGAAACTGGGTTGGTCGCCGGAAACTTCAAGGTTGGCCGAAATTTTCGTCGAAAAATTCAAACTTCGCCGGAATTTGCGCCGGAATCTAGAAATTTCCTAGAAATTTCCAGAAAAAATTTTCGCCAAAAAATTTCTAAAAAATTTTTCTCACTCCCAGAACACTCCTAAACTTTTCTTAGCTTCCTATACGCCCCCTTTTCTCTCAAATCAGTAGCTTTGCTTACTGTTTTCTGTGTTTCATTCTGTTCCAGGAGTCCCTTTTATAGGGATTGATCAGGAGTTTGATCAATCCCAATTCCTCCTTGGACGGGAATTCAATCTTTGAATCCACTGGACTCTTCTGATTGAATTCCCTCCAGTGGGATTCTTCAACTTTCAATCTAGCCCTCCAAAAAAAACAAAATAAAAAAAAACTAGATAATTAGAGAAGATAAATCAAAGATATTATAGGATAAAATAAAAAAAAAAAATATCAGATAATAATTAGATAAGTAAAAATACAAAAATGATAAAATAAAAAAGATAAATATATATAACATATATAATACATAAATATTAACAAAAAACAAATAAATAAATATATACATATATTAATACATAATAATAATAATAAATAATACAATACATAAAATACAAAAAAAAAAAAAAAAATACAAAATAAAATTAAATTGGACTTACTCATTTGGACCAGGCCCAATTGATCTGAGCCTGGACCCAATTGGGTGTCTACAAATAACATCAAACTGTGGAGAAAAACCTAGCTATCCATTTATCAAAACAAATGGATTACATTGACTTCACCTACAAATCACCATCAAGCATTAATTCCATCTTTTTCTAATTCACAACCAAATCATGATATCTAACACTTTTAGTAAATTTCATAAGTTTTGATGTTCAATGTATGTTTTTCTTTTTTTTTTAACCATTAAGGAATGCCTTTTCAGTTCACGAAACCCATTTGCATTAAACAAAGATATTGTTAAGGTGATTTACCCTTAAAAAGGAAAGAAAACTCTTCAAAGAATTATTGTAGGATACTTTCTATTACATTTGCCTAATTATAAGGTGCCTACAAGACCAAATTCCAAGTTGGATTAACATTTTTAAATATCAAATCTGTCCAAGCCCGAACAATTTTGATTGGCTTATTTAATAAAAAAATTATGTTCTTTATACCCAACTTCCTTTCTTCATACCTCATTATTATTAATATCCAATTTTTTACTCAACACATACTAAATCCAAAACATAATTTTGCCAAAAACCCAAACACCTCCTCTCCTCACACCCCAACTCTTCTCTCTTTCTAACCAAAAACCTAAAAAGTTTTATGTCCCAATCCAGCCACATTCAAAAAAATTTTACCCATTTGAAGTTAAAAGAAATAAAAAAAAAGATAAATAGTTTGTCCTTTCTATTTTGTTATTTGATTTCATGTTTAATTTTATAAGATTTCATGTTGAAATATTTGAATACAATTTGAAATTCTTAAAAATGAATATTTGAAAGTTTTTAAAGATTTTTTTAAATAAATGTTCAAACACTTATAAAGATTTTTTAAAGTCCAAGATTTTTGAAAACCTTTAAGAGCTTACGAAAATATATTTTTGAAATGGAGTGTGAAAGATTAAAAAGTAATTCACTAATGAATATTTAAGTAATTTCATTAAGAATTAAATTTTTAGAATATATTGAGAAGAAGTTTTTCAAGTAGCAACACTCTTTAATAAAAGAAATCTGATTAAATTGGATCAAGTTCACAGGCCAGGCTGCACATCTGGCCCATTGATAGGGCAAATCATAAGTCCAATTGTTTCAAAAATATAAACCTATAATGGACGTGAATAAAACTGAAGTCGTAATAAGTAAATAGGGAGACCTACCCGAAGTGGGTGGGATTCAGTCATCGATTAAAAGATGACATTAATCTGGTTTCTTATACCACTCACAAATAAGTAGAGAATGAGTCGTACGCAGCCACTTCAAGATGCCACTAAAACTAGGTAGCTCAAAGATTGGTTCAGGTGGTCTTGGGGGCAGAATCACCTGACTCAAAACATACTAGGAGATGAACACATAAAAGCAAAGATTGGGACAACTCAAAAGGGCTTGTAAGTATCATCAGAAAGATTCTATTAGCCCCATATGATTTATCACCATTCAACCAAGGCCACTTACCATTAGACCTTAGCACATTATGCCAAGTTTTATACAGGGCACAATGGCTACTCCAGTTGAGGGCATATTTGATCTCAGGTGCATCATCTGGGTGCACTAGTTTCCATAAAGAATCCCATTATGGTTCTTCCCTATTCCAAATGATCTATGGGTAGAGAATAGAATAAAAAGACCGATAAGAGTTACCAAGGCATTCAAAGTCGAATGGGAAATGCCTTCCCACCATGACTGACACAGATGCAGCGACTCTATATTTCAATCCTATACACTCAGAACAGTTTAATTCTACTTCTCACAACAATTATGATAATCAAAATATAAAGGTCTCATTTAGAAAATTTGGAAAGCCAAGATATCTATTAGCATCCATCAGCTCACAAGCTTTGAAAGGCATAGTCTCCATATCAAGATGACACAACAACATCATCCTTTCCATAGATACGCCGAAGTTCACGGCCGGCAGCTTGATATGATGCTAAGAAAAGGAAAGAATTTGAGTGAGAGAATTTACAAAATGGACCTTTCAGGTAAGCATCGGGTCAGTCAACTAAAACAACCTCATTACCTTTCCAGATGTGAAAGTTCTTTTGATTGATTTGAGACCCTGTCACATTTTGAATTACATCAAAAAGCATCTCCTGTGGAGTGTTCTTGAGCTCTTGAACAACTGCATAGATGGTCTTTCCATTCTCAAAGTAAATGTGATTGTTGGGGTGCTTGGTCTTGCAATTAGCATGGCGCTCAAACTCATATGCATTCAAAGCCTGCATAATAAATTTTGTACAATAAGGCAATGACACTCAGATTTAATAATCTTGTTCTCTTCTCATTACTCTGTAGCTGGGAAAAGAAGAAGGGAGAGGTTGAAATCTCACAAGGAGGCTCAAAAGCACTGTTACTATTTGAGTTGCTTACTTTTTCAAACTTGCACTCCTTGCAGCCACACATATACCCAGTCCCTTGTATATATCCTTTAAGGTTTTTCTGCCAAGAAAAAGGTTAACCTTCGATAAGTGAAATTTCATTGGTGAAAAGTTAAGCATAGGTAATAACTCACCTCCCGCGACCAGGAAACATACTTCACAGCAACCCCATCAAGCATACCAGTTGATAACAAACTTTTGACATTGGAAGGGAAATTGTTGGGAGAAACCTTATTAGCTGCCTTTGGTTCTTTATGCTTTCGACTGGTATCAATTCTAGAATTACTTTTAGGTGAACTATTTACATTTGAATCTGGATTTGACTCAACTAACTGTTGCTGGCTAGGCACTTCTGGAGCTTGTTCTGAATTCTGATTATTCATCAATAAGTCATAGCCACTAATAATACTGCCAGAGGGATTTGTCTCAGATTCATCATGGAAGACCCCAAAAGATATGGTATTGTTCTCACCCTTGTTGTAGTTTTGATGCATATATAAGACACAGGACTCTCGTTTGTCTTGTGTAGGAGCCATTGCTGTGATGTTATAATCTGCCTTATGATAGGATGGTTCCATTGGCATGACATTATCATCTTCCATATCAAAAGAGGGCGCCATTGAAATAAGATTCTCATTTGGTTTACCATATGCAGAGGCCATTGAAATGAAATTTTCCTGCCCCTTACCATAGGAAGGGCTCAATGAAATTAAATTGGCATCTCCCTTCTCATATGACTGACCGGTTGAAATAAAATTGCCATCCTCCTTGTCAAAGGGCTGACCCATTGACAAGATACTCTCATTTCCTTTGCTGTAATTGTGCCCCACTGATATGAAGTCGCCATCTCTCTTGTTAAAGGTGTGCCTCATTGAAATAAAATTGCCATCTGCCTTTGTAAATGTGGGGCCCATTGAGATGGTATTCTCATTCCCACTACCATATGTTGGGCCCAGCGATATAGCATTGTTACCACTTTTACTGTAAACAGTAGACATTGAAACTGTGCTAATAATTCCTCTACTATGTGGGTGTCCTATTGACACTGGCATGCCATTGTTGGAATCCTTAACTTGATTGACTTTAACTTTCCTTATTCCACCAAAACTAAGACTAGAAGAGGGATCTTCAATGGCATGAGACTTAGACAAACCCGCAGATGAACTATTACCATATTGATCCTCAAAATCCTTTCTTCCCATATTCATATTTCCACTGTCAACGGAAGAAATATTCCTATCAACCAAGTTGACAGTTCGCATGGGCTCAGATCGAAATAGACAGTCACTGAATTGGCCAGAAACTGACTGAAAACTGGAAGCAGTGTGCCAAGGAGAAACATTGATGTCTGCAATTCCTGAAACCGGTCGGCTGTTAACTGATTCTATTGCTTGCTTCTTGTTGCTGAAAAATTCTGGTGCAGCAGCATCCATGAACCACTGATGACCACGCTTTGGTTCAGATCTTGAAGAATTATTGTAACCCATCTCTCCATTAGTTAGAAACGCACCATCTCTTGGCGTCCAGATACTTTTTTGCTGGAAAGACTGCCCAAAATCAATAATACAAAGAATCAAAGTGGGAACATTTGTTATCGTATGACAACAAGAGTAACTGAAGAGTGAGAAATAAGAACCCTATCACATCACAAAAATCAAACCCAAAGAAATCATGTCATCAGAAAATTAAGAGAAAAATAAAGATAGGATGTATATCAAGCACAGAATTTTGCATGCTAAGATCAGTAAGAGATACAATATATCTCTGGAAAACTGGATAAATGATAGATTCATCTGAGGGTTTTTAAAATCAGTCGTATGAATTAGCTGCTAAATAAACATAGGAATTCCAAGAAAACAAATACTCAAGGTTAAAACCAAAATTTTCATTTTTATACTTACATGAACCAAATTGAATTCCAATCAATGTGCTAGTCTAAGCAGGAATAATAAATTTTCCAGTTTCTTTCAGATCCTAATGAAACTCAGAAAAGAAACCCTTGGAAACATTCCCACTCTTAGATGTTAACAATATTACTCACTTAGATAGCTCATTGTCCAGGACTGCTTATAATGAGATTAATTATAAACAAATTAGCTTATCAGGGATGTTTCTAGAAATCTAGAGACATATCATGGCATTTAAAATCTTCAAAGAGTTACATAAATGATACATGCATGAAAATGAAGGGAGAAATTTTTTGCACGAAGCAGCCAATGAACTTGCCTTTCACAGCTACAGCCTATTCAACTTCTTAAGGTTCTAAAACTTCCCTTTTATTTCTCGCTATATGGACCAAATGTTGCCTGATATGAGCAATTTTTTAAAAGCTGATAATAATCAGACCACGAGATACATTTAGAGTAAGTGTCAACACAATCTGGACCAAAAATTAAATTTTTACGGCATTAAAGTTGCAACAAGCCTAACCAAAATTCTCTTAAGATAAATATAAAGAGGCTAACTATACATTAATTCCATTGGTAAATTTATTGATATAAAGACAACTTTAGATTCATATAGGTTCTTGCAGGATCAAGTTTTCATCAGAGTATTTGGATCATGTGTATGACATCCAAATGAGTAGGATAAAATAATACTAATAAAAATTCTGTAGTAATGGAAAACTAAATAGTACAAATAAACTACCTTACAAGATAGAAACTCATTACATAATCCTGCAACATTCAAATAGTTACTTCTTTTTGCTTTTTCTTTTTATCTTAACATGTAATCTAAATAAGGCAGTAAAGGGATACAAGGAAAGTTCAAGAATAATCCGTATCAGACTAGTAGCCCAAATAGAAGCAGCTTGGAGTTATCAACCAAACAAATTTTTGTTCTTTCATGGCTAGAAGCTTGTGCATATTGATGAAGACGAAATAATGAAAAGTATTTACCAAAAGAATGATACGTGTTAATACCATAATGGTTTTACTTCTACAGATTATGAATATATATACCACATCATAGAATTGAAATGAGAACCATCTGAAGTTTTGAAAAGCATGTGCAAACCTACAAAATGTCGATGTGTTTATATAAGTTATTGTATCTATACATTTTTCTGATGATCAATAAAATGGTAAAAGAAAAAGATCATTTTTGTTGTTTGGTCAAGGAAGAAAAAATTTTTATTTATACATTTTCCTGACATTTTAATGAGATGTATGGATCTGTACCCTACTTTTAAACTCTTTTAGGCCAAGTTTACAAGTCCAAAACTTTAAGCAAAAGGCAAGTAAACCATTTAGAAATACCCATTTAGGAAAACCATACTAGGGTCCATGCATTATTGTTAGTTAATGTATGGTTTCCATGGAGTCAAAAGAAAATCCAAGTTCTTTCCACCTCAAAATTTGAAGAACGAGTGAGCTAAAAAATTCAGTTGACATAACAAAGGAATTAATCATTTAGAAGGATCTCCTTTCTTTGTTTATTAGAGTACTTTTTTTGCTTTAAATCATTATAAATTAGATCTTGTTCTCATCAATATGAATTAGATAATGTTAAAGTCTATGGTAACCACAAAAATCTTTTACATGAAAAATTCTCAAAAGGAAATGTGTCTTTTCTGTTTTAGAATGATATTACCCACCTTAAACGGCCAATTGACTCTCACACCATTATTTAATGCATATCAAAAGGGAAATATACAGAAAAAAACCAACAGCTGGTAAATAAAAGCAGTTTCGATCAGCATATCAATCACGTGTCTAAAATTGCTAGTCAAAAAGTTCCAAAATTGTTTAACCTAATATATATCACCATGTCTACATATCCAAGGCCTGTAACCATCAGCACTGCTTTCATTAAGAATTCAAATTTCTCATGTTTCAACATGATGAAACCTAACATAAAATCACCAAATACATATATCTAAGGCACATGATCATCTTGTTTAGTCGTTTACTTTCATTAAGATATTTAAATTCCTTGAACTTCTGACATCAATGAACTTAGCATAAATCACCATATTTGTATATCCAAGTCATGTAGTCATTGCAATTACTTTTATTAAGAACTTTAAATTCCTTAATTCCGACATAATGGAACCTCACATAATTCACCTCATCTTCATATCTAAGGCACATAATCATCATGATTACTTTAATTTACACTTTTAAGCTTAGGAAACTAACATAAATCAGCAATATTAGTATGGCTATGTTTATTAGGACATTTGAATTCCTCAAAGCTACTAAGTAACAGAACCTTACATTAATCATCATATCTGCATCTCTAAGACATGTTATCAGCACCGAATACCTTCCTCAAGGCATTTAAATTCCTTATAGCTCCGAAATAATGGAATCTAACATTAATCATCATAACATCATACCTAAGGCATGTGATAATCATGATAAATATTACTCATACATTCAAATTCTTCAAAGTTCCAACACAATGGAACCAAATATAAATCACCATAATTGTATATCTAAGGCAAGAGATCATCATGATTATTGTTATTAAAACATTTAAATTCCTCAAAGCTCCAATATAATGGAACCTGACATAAATCACCATATATGTATATCTAAAGCACATAATCGTATTGATTACATTTATTTATACATTTAAATATTTCATACCAAACCTTTAACTGTAAATCCAAAAATACCATTTAACTAACAATATTCGACCTAGTGAGGCAAAATTATAAATATTCCATATAAACACTTTAATTGATTCAAACAAAAATAAAATCAAACAATCAGTACCGATCCAAGTACACCAAACAAACAATGAAATATTCAAACAAACACTCATAACAAATGACCAAAAAAAAAAAAAAAGAGGAAAAAGAAATTCAAAATCATTAACAAGAAAGAGCCAAAACTTAAACAAAACATTTGCATGCAATGAAAAGAGCTTCAGTATGTGTTGCGATCATACCATATCTCGCCAACCTTTCAACTTAATGAGCCAGTGAGTCACTCACTTGCGATTAAACTCGCCTTCACTCAATCAAAAAACAAGCTTTTTCACCCTCCAAAACCCCTTAAGAAGATCAAAGGACAAATTAACCAATTAATCAAATAAATCGAATTTTAATCACAAATTTTACATGCATTTATCGAAAAATTAAACATTTTTTATTTAAAAAAAAAAAACTTCAGCAGATTTTCTTCGTTTTTCTCTGTATTTTACATGGGAGAATTTAAACAGGCTTTTCCAAGCAATGGTGCCAACAAAAACCCTAGAAAGTAAAATAAATGAGAGGTATAAAGTTAATACCTTTTCCGGAATGATGGCCCGTTAGACTTCCCGGCTAGCACTCGCCCGCGAAATTCAACCAAAAAAAATTTTTTTCTTTAATTCTTTGAAGTGAAAGTAGTTGTACTAGATACACTAGAAAAGCAACTCAGCTTTCGAACCTTTAAATAGGAAGGAGAAAATGTGTAAGCTGCACAGTCGTAGTATTTTCCATTTTTGGACTTCTTAATCCATAGCGTACACGTGGCGCTAATAGTGATAGAGGGTCCCATTTGAGAATGAGGTGTATCTTGACCGTTAAATTTGGTTACCAAAGTTAAGTTGGCTTTGTATGGAAACCTATTGAAGTTCTGAAAAGGCTAATTCTATACAAAGACAATTTTTCACGTGGCAGCTTTTGATAGGTCTGCATGTGGTGCTGTTTTTGGAGGGGGAAATTATCTGTGGTGTGAGAATAGGGAAAGATGGTGTGGATATGTACACGTGTACCAATTTCATTTCATGTCATCCAATTTCTTAATTTTTGTTGATGCGTCGAACTCCTTTTATTTATTTATTTTTTTTAGAAAGCCATGGGGAAGACAAGAGTTGGTAGACTCTGTGGGTGGGCAAGTAGCAAATTCACTAGAATTCATACCGGGTTTTGCCCGCCTCCTGGCCTCTTCATCTATATATATATATTTTTTCATCCATCTACTTTTTTATCTTTCATCATCTTAACGTTTAATTTTGAAAAAATCAAATAATATTATATTAGAATTTTTTTTCAAATGTATATATATGTATATGAAAGAAATATTATTAAAAATAATTTATAAAGTTATAAATTTATTAATTCATAAGCAAATATGTTAACAAAAACAATACATGAAATAAATATGAAATTGTGAATGATTTAAAACATAAAAACCATTTGTTAAATTAATTTAAAATAAGACACAAATATATAAATTAATATTTTATACGACATATATTCATGAATTATCATATTTTAATAGCTCAAGAAAATTTTCTATAAAACTTATTTTATTAATCTTTCTCTAGCTTATATCACTCGAAATTTAGAATATTTTTATTTGAATATCATTAGATGGTTTAACTAAATCATTTGAGGATAAACCATTCCCATCGGGATCAAAATTTTCTAAATTCATTAATTCCATTAACAAACACCTAATGTTATTTGGCGATTATAAAATTTTTACGAGCCAAGGCCTCCTCCTCAAGCATGTGTTAGGATCCCCTTCTGTCCTTCAAATCTTTCTTTAACTTTTTTTACTTTGATTCTTTCAATTTTATTTCGTTTTCATTTTTCATATCTCAACTCATTCAACCATCATTTATTTCAAAATATCAAAAATATCCTCAATAACTCACAAACTATTTTTTTTTCCTTTCCCCTATACACTTAGCGTTCATGCAAGTGATTATATGAACAGTTTTTCGTCGAGAATTTTACATGGATATTAGGGGTTAAATTTGTTTTTTTTTTTTGTCTGTAAATTTTCATAATTATTTTTAATAAACAAAAAAAAATTCATTTCTTGTCTTGAAACGGACACTTGTCAGTATTTTCTTGGTTAAAAAATTATCTAGATTTTCTAAAATTTCATAATTATCCTTAATGAACAAAAAAATTTCTTTACTGTCTTGAAAAAGACACGTATTTTGCTGATATTATGTTGTATATAGATGTTAGATAGTGCTATCTATCTTTAAGTAAATTGTTTTTCATACTTTCATAAATACTTGGGACAATTTGCCAAATGGGATCTCAGAAGATTGGAATTTTTTTTTAACCTTATTTGTGCTAATATTTGCTATACGATATAATTCAAGAGAAAATTTTTTTCAATCATGATTTCATTTTTATGAGGAATGTTTTGAGAATAAAATTCTAAATACATCATATTAATGTGAAAAAATACATCTTTAAAATCATCTAATAAAAAGATTAAGGTCTAAAATCTGAAAAATCCTTAATTTTATTGCCAAAATTATATACTATCCATTCATAAATATTTAATCAAGCATGAAACATTACAAACTGTTTTGAATTTTAAATCTTAAGGTTTACAATTAAAATGGTTTGACTCATATCATTCATATGTACAGGAGATGAGCATAGAAGAGTCCCCCCCCCCCCCCCAAAAAAAAAAAAATTGAAAACCTATAAGTTGGGTATATATTTAGATTAAATAAATTGAAAACTCTTAAATTTCTTGTCTTTATATGGTAATTTTTAAAAAACTTTGTATTTTATCAAGTTAATTCTTTAATTTTTGTTAGAGTGCTCTATAAATTAACTTGTTTTAACCAGTTATGAACAAAAAAATTTTAAGATTTTTTGACACTCGCCCAACGTTTTATCACGAAAGTTGGATTAGTACCACTAAACAAAAGATTGAAAAAACAACATAATATGTAATTTTAAAGTTTCAATTTCATTGAACTTAAAATTTAATCTAAATGGTTCACCCACTTTTCATAAAAAGTAAATTATCCGGTGCTTGCAATTGCCCCTTCCTTATCCCTTAGGTTTTGGTTCTCTTGTAATAATAATAAAAAAAAAATTCAGTTTCATTCTTTTAAAGATATATTTTATTTTTTGGTTTTGATTAAAAATATATTAATTAACTTTAGAAATTGATTTATTTATATAAATTTTTAGTTTTATCTATGTATTTTTAATTATTTATTTCTGTAATTTAACTTTAACAATTGACTTATATATATTTTGAGTTTTTTACATTTTTATTTATAAGTTGATAAAAGTTACATTATATGAGCTTATTATTTTTTATAAATATATTGCTTGCATAAATATGATGAAACACCTCCTCATGCTGAACTTAATGTTCTTCTTTAATGACAATGATTTGAATGGGTTTGTAATGATTTATGAATGAAAATGAAACGTTCATGGAAGGCAACAAAATTCTATGAAATCCTTTTGGATTTGGATATAAATGCTGCTTTTATGATGATTTAAATCAGTTAGTTGGCCACTTTAAACCCAATTAATGTGAGACCAAAATGCTATGGGTGCAATTAGAACCCCATTATTTTTGACAGATCATGTTCCTCTCTATAAAAGTTCTGTCATTTATTTCAATTGAATGTAATGATTGGCAAAACATTTAATCACCTAGCAATTTAAAATTCAAGCACATAACTTTGAAGAGGCTTAAATAAAAGCATTAAATTTTAGGAAGAAATTTTTCCACATTTGAGTTTAGTATACTGGATTGGATATTGTTTCTTAAATTCAAAGAATGCTAGGTTGTTCCCTTATCAGTTTCCTAAGTATACATGAAGTTAATGCTGAGTTACAAGTGTTTTAAATACCCAAAAAGAGAAATATATATATATATATATATATATCAATGTTGAAAATAGGATTCCAATCTTACAAGCCAGCTAGTATCATGTTTTAGGTGCTCTTAGAATAAAATGCAAGGATCAAATTATGAAATCAGTCCATGTATAATAATATTTTTTTTTTTAAAGAAAACACATTCTAATTAGCCCATGTATAAATAATGATTTGAACAAATATAAGTCATGTACTATTCAAAATTTGAAATTTCAATCCAAAATATGACATTTAGAACTTCACTTTTCATACTAAATTTCTCGTTTGTTTTTCGTTCTCTTTCCTTTTTTTTTTTTTTTTTTTGTAATTTTGCTTTTGATCTTTCGCTTCCAGCTCATGACTCATGAGAACCATTATTTAGCCAATATCTTGGAGAATTTGCCAGGGTCTCAACCTTTTCATCAAGCATTGATTCCAAAATCGATGCCTATAAAATAAAAAATTATACTTACTACTACTAATGTATTTTGATAACATTACATATTATTGTATTGATGGCGATAGATGACATTGCATTTTACGTGCTTCAAACTTTTAAATAAGTATTTTAATAACTTTTTTTAAGAAAATATTTAAATAACTTTTTTTGTTAGCATTTTTGTTACTGACATTTTCATTAATTTGTCTCACTCTTTTCAGTCTCGTATTAATTTAATTGTTAAAATGCTATTAATTAAAAAAATAATCTTGTACATTTTACATCAATTCTACCTTTATTGAAAACTCTAATCATGATTAATTTTTATGTTTACCTAACATTTACAAAAATATATAGATATATAAATTTTAATATTAAATTTATATTAAATAATTTTATTCAATTTAAACTAATATTTAAATATTGCAACAATGTCGTTTCTAAATTTTAAATAAATGTACATTTACATAAAAATTTTTCTTAAAAATTAAATAAAATTAAATAATATATTGATTGCATGAGGAGAAGTCAAATATAGATGTAAGAAATATGATGTATATAGAAGTGGGGGTTGGGCAAAGAATTTCTGGAGGAAAAGGTAGTGACAGGTTGAGGCATTTCCTGCCCAACCACCGCTTTGTTGCCATCCTTCTTCTAAACTTCAATGGCTTTCCAGGAAATCACAAGTACAAATTCTCAAGAGTGTTGATCATTATTTTCCACCAATACCTCATTTCTTACCCCTAGAGTGAAGGACTTGAGCAAAGAACTTGCATAAGAATAAAAAAGAATAAAACAAAAACAAAACCAATCATATAAATTTTTTTTTATAATTCCAATCATGATAAGTAAATGATTTTGTGCATATAAATTCATGATAAGACAGAATAACATGACAATTTGTTTTTATTTTTTAAATTGACAAATAAAAGAAAGTTAGTTATAGCTAGTTAAAAAGCATGAAATACTTTCAAAATAGAAACCATAATTTTTTTTATTGATATTTTTTTAATTTCTTCACTTCCTTTTATCATTTGAATGTAACAAGAAAAGCTTGCTATCCTAAATAGAATGTAATTTTTTTTATACATTTATATTGAGATTTACGAGTTTCGATTTGTATATATAAAAATATATACATTCTTCTTCATTTCATAAATTTTATATTTTCCATCACATTATTCGAAATTTACACCTTCAAACAATCACTTTAAATTCAAATTTTTAGGTGTCATTTTGGAGAATAATCATTGAAATGGTATTTTAAACATAATGTTTTTTCAAGATAAATGTCTTTAACAAGTTGTCATCCTTTTAGAATGGAGAAGAGTGCAATTTATTAGGAATAAAAATGATTTTGTAAACCTGAAGATCTTCTATTCTTAACGTGGAAGAAGACAATCCGCCAAAACAAGAAGCCCAAAAGGCTGGCAGTCCACAGCTGATTCCACAAAAGAAATGTCAAATCCTGGAAATTAAGAGGCCCAATCTAAAGCCGGTTTCCTGGAGATAATAATATTTGTACTCCAAAATCCTTTATATATATATTTTTGTTATATCATGTGGACAAAATCTTAATACAAGTAAGGAAAAGGGAGAGGTTTGGTTCAAAATTAGACCCTTTATGTTCCCTCAAACTCTTTTTTAACCACTAAACTAAAGGTTCGGGGATATTATATATCAAAGCATAACTTATTTGTATTAAGCAAGATAATTAAATTTTAAGGAATTTGGATTGCCCTTTTTGAGAATGCTTGTATATATATTTTTTTGGAAACATAAATTTAAAAGAATGAATATGAATTAAATTTGCTATTCAAACAATGGGATGAATGTAAATATTAAATAGAAACTAGTAAAGATTCAACTTATTTATATATTTGTTAATTTTTAACCTTGACATTTTGTTTGTAAGGGAGAAAGAGAGACAAAGAAAATGATAAAGGAGGGTTTTTTTCTTTTCTTTTTCCTTTTGTTGGTTGGAAAAAAAAACATAGAGGAAATTTTCCATTGAATTAAAAAAGTTTAATCTTAATTTGTTTCCTTACATTTCATTATATTTATTTGTTGTTTTGGATTGAGTATTTAATGTGATATATTATTGAGAGTGACTCACTTTCCATGCATGACGCATGTTTTTCATTTTGGTATATAGTTTCTATCCATTGTTTTAAAACCAAAATAGATGGAAATGAATGGTACTTCTGTATCTTCATTTTCCTTTTGGTTTCCCTTGAGCACTATTTTTTTTTCCCAAATTTTCTAATATAATTTGCCTAACTTCAACTTAGAAACTAAAAATTCCATAGTTTTTATATGTTGGCAAAAGTAAAACTATGAACTAAATACCCATAGAAAGGTTTTTGCTTAACTCTCAAGTTATTCTCTTAATTTGTAAGTAAAACAATTTATTATTCTCATCTACTTTTTACATTTGTATTGATTAAATTTATATTTTAAGATTTGATTTGAGACCATACTATAGTTAAAAGTTAAAAAGTATTAATTGCCACTATATATAAATAAAGTGAACTATAAATTAATATTTTGTCCATCCCAAGAGTTTTTTCTTTTAAATGCAAAATTAATTAGAGTTAAGTATGGCAATTTGAAAAAGGCATAATTCAAATCTTTTTTTTTTCAATGGAAGTGGGAAACTATATATAGAAACATAGTTAACTTAATGTCTCCTCCTAATTTATTTAGTTAACTAAATTTCTTTTGGATTATATTTATATAAAGAGAAGGAGAAGTTCATTGAAGAAGAAAATTCATTTTGAATTAAAAATGAAGCTAGTAAGAAACATGTGCTTCTCCATTTTACTAGCTATGGTGTAATTAATCTACACTATATTAAAGTCTTCACAAAAATGCCAATATTGGCTTTTAATTATAGAAAAAAAAAAAAAAAACAGTAGATCAACCCCTAGCTAGTTTAATCTTTATAGCAAATGTAACTCTTCATAAAATAAAAAAAATTCAACATTAATAATATACTTTTAATACTTCTCATTTTTTGTACCCCTATTAATTGATTTTAGCTCATTAATAAGCAAAAAAAAAAAAAGAACTGAACAAGCTTAATTTTAATCTTGTAGTAATTAGTTAATTCATGTGAAATATATTTATCATAAAATTGTTATGAAGCATCATACTTACATAATGTTGATATTGTAGTAAATCACCAAAATTTTATAATAAGAAAAAATATTGATTTAAAAAGAAACTGAAATATAGTGATGTATATTTATTATATTTTTATCTGTAAATTAATGAACAAATATCAAATAGTAATAGAATAACCCCCCTCTGTCTCAAAAAAAAAAAAAAAAACTATATAGCTAGGATCAGACAGAAGAGTTTACAAATAACAATCTATTGTTGGAGTTGCCTTGCCAAGCTTGAGCAGTTCCAAATCATTCTCCAAAGGAGTCAAGTTCAAATCTAAGCACAAAATCCTTCTGCTATGAGATTTCTTCACAATCGGTGCCATCACTGGCTCGTTAGACAAACTCAAAGCACCATGCTGGTTTTCACTCAAACCAGCCCTATGCCTCCTCATATGTCCCCCCAACGCTTGCCCGATCGCGAATTCGACTCCACAAATCGAACACTCATGCGTCTTAGGTTTAGCCGGTGGTTGATTCTCCGTTTCGCCATCTACTTCCGTCTGCTTAGGCTTCTTATGGCTCGCTCGATGACCTCCTAGAGCCTGAAACGAAGGGAACTGCCGATTACATGTTTTGCACTCGAAAACCCGGCTTGGGATGCTATTGTTCATGGCATCTTCATATTTATTGCCTCCTTGTGAGAGTTGCATCAAACAATTTGCCAAGGCTAAATTATTCTCAACCTCTCTATTCGGAAAACTTCTCTTCATGTTTTTTTTTTTTTTTTTTGGTGTGAAAATATTTGGGTATTTGATTTCTTTTCAGAAGGAAAGCAAGTGAAATGAGATTTTAAAAGGGTAACGTGAGGTTTGGTATATTTATAGGTTGGTTTGGGGAGAGTTAGAAGTTTGACTTTTATATATAGTTTACCTTTTGGAATGACGTTTGTGCCCTTGCTTGCTTGTTTCATAAGGCAATCAAGTGGGGGGAATTTGGGAAATAAAAGAAATTTTCTGCCGTGTGGAGTGTTTGAGTGTGAAATCAGCTAGACTCGTTTACACGTCAGCATGACCGAGTGGCTGAGCCAAGCCTCATGAGTTGAAGCGACTTGGAGTCTTTCTTACAAGTTAGAATCTTCAAGTCTAACTTTCTCAGCAAAATTTTGTGACTGCTCACACCCAATGACGTATTTCCACGTTTACCTCATAGTTTGTTCAGTGTTTGGTGGCTGTTAGTGGTTTGTTGTAAAATTTTACTTACAGTAGGTTCATTTTCATGTGAACGTAAGCAGAGGAAGTTAAGGGTAGAGTTGCGTTGGTGACGAAAAATGTGCTGGAATAACCTTTTTTTTTTTTTTTAATGTACTTCTTGTCTTAGGTCTTTGGTACAATGCATATATATATATATATATGGAAGCTTACCATATATGCCAAAAGGTCTTTTAGTTGTAAATTGAGTACATAAACTACATATGAATATTTATATTAAGGAATGACGATTCAAATTCATCTATTTTAGAAACAAAAATTGTACTAATTGTTGAATCAAATACTTGGATGCACATAAATTACATATTACATATTTTTATAGATTATAAATTTTTTAAATAGTATTCTTTCTTATATCATAAACGATGTAATAAGCATTTAAATTTAAGAACAAGCTTCTTATTCAAATTTTTTTTTAATTAAAGATGAAAAGGATTTGGATCATACTTTTTGAGTAAGATATATATATATATGTATTTATTAATGAATTAAAATTTTAAAATATTTAGGTCATGTTTGATACACAAGTTATAATAAAATAAAACAAGATAATATTATAAATAATATTAGATTAAATAATATTATCTTATTTTGTGTTTAATATATACAAAAATTATGATAGAATAATTTATTTATTTGTCTAAATTATCTTTCCTCAATATTTATACAATGTAAATTATTAATATAATTTTTAAAGGCATACTTGGATATGTAAGTTTAATCTCATAAATTAAAAATAATTCTCTCAACTTAAGAAAGATCAAATAATCTTATGCTAAGAAGATATTAATACTTCTTACAATATTTATTTTTCTTTTTAGATACAAATCAAATATGATATATGATGATTATTATCATATCTTATCAATAATCTTATATATCAAATATGACTTTAAATGTTTTATATTTTAAGTATTTAAGTTAAAGAGAAATTTCATTTCAAGATAAGATTAGAGTTTATGTATAATTTTTCACTAGCTTCATAGAGTCAAAATAGTTAAAACGTAAATAGTGAAATTATCCAATATGTAAAGTGGTTTCCTTACAAAATCTAAACAATACAACTTGTCAAATTCATCAACTTCCTTCTCTATTCTTTCGTCATTGCTTATTAGACCTTTCACTAACAAAATGGAAAAACCAATTAATTCAATTTAACAAGAATCTTCCTCTCTTTTGCCGAAAATTGTCGTCTCAAAAAATCTACCATCTTTGCTTTTACTATTAGCGACGACGTCATCTCGAATTCGTGGGCTTTACTCTAAATACCCGCATTACTTTTGAGCTTAAAAGTACTACTTCCGACGTGTCAAAAACTCCAAGGGCAAATCTTTTTACTGACCGTATCCTAAAGACAAAAGTTTTTCTTTGTTGGATATTGTTGAGTTTTTACCTTTAAGCTCATGCAGACTGGTTTTTTTTTTTTTTCTAATAAAAAGGCCCTTAATTTTTTAATTTTAATTCTTAATTTAAGTTTGTTTAATTACTGACTTTTGTTAGAAGGTGCTTTGTAGGAAGAAAAAATGGTTTACATTGCATCTCTAAAAAATTAGGTGGATAATCCATTTTCAAAGTTGGTATGCATCACTTAAAAATAATTTTTTTTTTGGAGGGATGACAAAAACCAATTGAGATTATTTTTGGAATCATATTACTTAATCACATATTTTATTATAATACTTGTCCATATTTTCTTTGTAGAAATAAATGAGGAAAGACAGCAATTCCTTATCAAATTGATTTATATTTAGTAGATTTGTAATTCAAATTTTACTACCTATAATTTTTTTTTTATTTTAGATTACGATGTATCCAAAAAATTTATATTTATAACTATGTTAACATGTAAAAGAGTAATTTTTTATTCTCGTAGATCCCTAATTTATGTGCAAGAATGCTTTTTTATCTGGTAAAGTATTTGACTTCTTGTACTAGTGAGTATTTACCATATTAAAACAATTGAAAATTCTATTTTATTTTTCCCCTTCAAAGTCTTAATTCTAGAAGAAAATTGAGAGGTTTTAATTTCCAAATTGCAGTGCCGTGAAGTTCAATATACGGTTTAATCTTTAATTCTTATCCAATATGGTCGCTCTAACTTCCAAGTCTATGTTTACTTAGGCCTCATTGTCTTCAAATTGAACTGCAAAAATTATAGAAATTTTCCTTGTTTCAAGCAATCGAATAAAATAAATTTAGAAAGTAAAGTAAAATTATTGCTCTTGATGATATGAATAGTTCTTGAATAACGAATGTATACAATGTGTACATACAAAAATCAATTGGAAAAATAAATAATATTACTTATCTCTACCAACGCATATCAGTTTTAGAATTAAATAATATTCTGCTTTTTCTTTGAAGAATTAGAAAATGACTCTCATTGGCATGCAACTAAAGGGTGGCAAAATTTAACGGTTTTTGCTAAGCTTACTTTTGCTCATAAGATAAGTATTTTTTTTTAATTTGTTTTAATCATAATCAAATATTATATCCATATAATAAACTATTATATTATAATCAAATTATAATCATTAAATAATCAACTAATAAATTATAATATAATTAAACAATCTAATTCACACATACTAAGACTTAAACTTAAGATCTCAAAGAATTAATTGTTGACTTTTCTTGTGAAGTTATTGTAAAATGATATACATAATGTATGTGTTGGGTGATGCAATTATATCTAGATAATTCTTCAACATATTGTTACTAAAGAAAAATGATAGGTAGAATGTTGATTAAATCTTTTTTTTTTTTTTTTTGTATTTTACTCAATGATAAGGACATATATATCTCTCAACTCGAAAAGCTAGATTCGAATTAATTCCCTTGCCTTCAGAATAATAAAAGAAACTATAATTTTTCTTTTCTTTATTTAATTAGGAGTGCCAGTTTTCTTTAGAAGTGGTAGATGAAAACTAAATATATATATATATATATATATATATATATATAACTAATAGTGATTTGAAGACATCATTTTCTCTTAATTTTGTTTGTAGGATTAATATTTATATTAGCTTTTCTTTATGCCAACTTTCTTTCCCTAAGCGTGCTGGCGATGTCATATCCATATGTAATCTTTTAATTTAGTTATTCTTTTTACTTGGAATTAATCCATAATCTTGGAATCAATTCCATAAAAATGAATGTAGCCATCTTGCATCATATAGCAATGATGCCATTTCCCACTCTAATTCTACCTAAATTTGGAACTTTTGCCCACCTATTTCTTTACTGGTTAAATTCAAAAAGTTAAATATATTTTAGAAATTAAACAATTTCTTACTAGAAGCAAAATTTAATGACAACAACCATATATCTTTGTTTTAAAAAATTAGAATAAGTTAATATATCTAATTGTGACAACTTAATTAATTGGTAAGTCGTTCACCTAAATAGTAAAAATCCTTCTTATGAGTAATTTTTCGTTGACATTAATCTTGAATGTTAGAGTGTAAGATACATTAGAATTCAATAACCTATCTATCTATGATTTTATGTAAAAATTTATAAAATAGTAATAGTTTAATTATCAGAATGTGTTAATAACCCTTAAGATTGTCTAGAAAAAAAATTAAGACCAAAAAACGATATGTTGATAGTCCAGAACTCATATGAAACTAATTCTTCCTCTTCCCCCCTTCTATGAAACTTCCTAATTAGGTTAAAATAGACTTATAACATTTGTGGGGGTTTGTACAAGTGGCATGACAAGAGGAAAATTGCAATTTTTTTTTGGGGGGTGGTCACAAAGCTTGACTTTCTTTGTACAACCTTCCACACGTTAAGACCAAATTGCCGTGAGTCATAAGACAGGAAGGAGAAATTTTGATTCGAAAAATTAAGTTGTTTTTAAGTTGATGCATGTAACACAAATGTAGGAAACCAAAATTTCATGTATTTTGGTGGAAATTTCCCTAGCAAAGAGACCCATTCAGCCAAATTTGAGTTTAACTTTTTAAGCCTTTTGGTCAAGTACAAGTGGAGTAGTGCTTCTTTCCTTGTCATTATCATCATTTACTGGACCATTTATTACTTTGAAATATTTTAAATTTGATATTCCATGTTCACGAAATAAATTTGGACACTAACACTATGTTTGGTAAAAGAAAAGAAAAAAAAAGGGGGAAAGAGAGTACTGGAAAAGTAATATTTGTTTTTTTTCTTCTTTTGTTAGGTAAGAGAAAAATATAAAAAAGAAAAGGAAAATATATGAATTTGTATCTTTTCTTTTTCTTCAAATTTAATCATTTCAAATTGAGAGAAAAACATTCCTTCCACTTCAATTAAATAAGTTATTTACAAATTCTTTATTTTTCATCTTTAACACTAAACACAAGATAAAAAAAAAAAAAAAAACTTTTCTTCCTTTTCTTTTTCAATTTTTTCTTTCTTCATCTTCTCCCTTCTCAATATTTCTTTCCTTCCAACCAAATATAATGTAAGTGTTACCATGGCAAGAAGTTGATAGACATATTTTGGTTTTTATTGACAATATGTGTCTTTCCATATTAATAGTCTTTTAGTGATTTTTAGTGGCAACACATGATGCATGTTTTCTTTTTGTGAAAGGAACATATTACAATTAGCGCTACCGAATAAATATACAGTTATATATAAGATAAAAATTGCTTTTCTCATGCTATATCTAAAAATTTAAATAATCAATAATTCAAGTTTGGTTTGATGCTAGTTATGGTTTTTAAAAGATGTGGAAATTTAATTTGAAATTTTTTATATTTAAAAAAATTATTAGCATTTGCTTACCAAGGCATATTAACTTATAGACTTATATATAGTATAATAATTAATAAAATTAGTCTTTTTAGGAACACTATGAGAAAATGTATATTATATAGGTTATCTATGAACCAAATTTTTGTTTAGAGTAGGTGAGTGTCAGACCTCTTGTTTGTTTGAGCAGGCTAGCCAAAAATTTGTGTATATCATTTATAGCAACTTAAAAGCAATCAAAATAATAATAAGAGATTAACAAAGACAGCTATCTAGCTAGCTATTTTTATTAGTATTACTATCAATAAATTAGGGTACTCAGCTTGTGTTCAGCATGCATTTATTAATATTAATAATTATTTTTATTATAATTATTAATAAAAGTTATAATTATAATTGAATATTATATTTATTACTGAATAATCAAACAAATAAATTATTCAATACATTAGAACATTATTAGATAAACTCAATATAAAATTGAATCAAACCTACACATAATAAAACTTGAACTTATAATCTCAAAATTTTATGGCTTTTTCATTGCTATTAAGCCAAGACATCATTGACTTAATAATATTCTTCTATTCAATGACTTGAATATATATATCTTGAGTTATAATAAACAAAACCAAGAAACCCCTAATCATAATAAAAATTTCTAGGGAAATTTAAAATTTCTTAACAAGTGATGTACTGGGGATAGAAGCTTTTATATTTTCTCAACTGACAATTTGCCGCTTTTAATTTACAGCTGATGTAAAACTTTCTTGAGAAAGATATACTAATTATAATCATATGATAAAGTAGTGTTATTTTATGTTTGTTAAATTTTAAATTTGTTTGTGATTTTATATTTAAATTAATTTACTTCATTTATTGTTAATTAATTTTAAATTAAATACGGAACATCATTGATAATGTCACATTAAATTGACTTCAGTGGCTGGAAACACAGCATTAATTTAAAAATGAGACATTTTATTTTATTCTACTAGCTAGGGGCATCGTTCTATAAATACAAAATTTGCTAGCTACGGGTTTAATTTCAAAATTTCAATGCCGTGTAACTTCAGTTCAACACCTACTTCAATCTTTATCTTTGCTTGCTAACCATGGAAGTCATTTACTCCTTATTATCTTTCTTATCGATAGTTTTCAAAGCTAATTCTCTAAATTTTATAAAACGACTCTTAAATACACTTATATAAATTTTTATAGATTAAATTTACACGCGATATAATTGTATGTGAAAATGAAATCACCTAATTTTAAATTGTGGTCACTTAGATGAATAATTTATAGCATTAATCAATCAGAGGTTAGAACTTTTGATTGTTGATTACCCTCCAAGTGAGCTTGACATTCTTTGGCTGTACTGATAGTCAACCTCATGTAGTAATTGTACGAACATAATTTCAGTTTCTTGTTAAAGGAATATGCCAAAAACTCGAAGACGACTGCTCATTTTGTCTCTCTACAAAGCTTACTTTGCTCATAAGGTAACATATAAACGAAATAATGATCAATATCCGTTGACTTTATTGGCGACTTTAATTAAAAACAAATTAATTAATAAGCAAGCTGGAAACTTAAATCATTTTCAATGTTAAAATCTTAATTATTTACATTAATCAAAGACTTTGATTACATTAAGCAAAGCCTAATTCACTCAATAGAATTTTGATATAAAAATCTCTCCTTAGTAATTTCTTGGAAAAACCCCTTTATGAGGTTGAAGAGAGGAAAAAAAACTACAAGAAAACATGCAATGAGAGACTAATTTCAAGAAAATCTTCACCTTTAATTAGATTTTTATAGGAATGGGCTTACATGTGTTGCACATAAATTTATATTTATATTTGGTTTAATAATTACGTTATAGTTTTTCTTATTTTAATTAGTAGATTAATTATAAGGCTCATTGGGTAGCTGAAGAGGTGTGTACAATTTGATTTTTTTTATTAGAAGGAAAACTTGTTGAATAAAAAAAATTACAAATATATACATAAATATCCACTCACATTTAAGTTGGTTTTGATTTTCCATTTAATGCAAAGAGTGCACCCACCTCCTAATTTCTAATTTTGGGATTTTTTTTTTTTTATGGTTTTCAAGAGGGAGACAAAGTCCTATTACAAGGGGAGGCTTGATTCAAAATCAAGCTTTTATGTTTTCCTAAAGGTTTCTGTGACCACTAGATCACGAAGCGGGAAGACAATTTAGGGATTTAATTTTCTTGTCTTAGAATGTTTGATTTTACAAATATAAATCCACTCATTTTTATTTTAGAAAACAAAAATATACACAGAGCAAAAGTAAGAGGAGATTGCCGTTACTGGGATTAATGGAAAAGAATGTTCAAAGTACAATAAAAAAGTCTAATTAGATGTGAAAGGAAAGGTTTGGTGATAACAAAAACGGCAGTCTGGTCGCTGCACGCATAACATATTCCGAGGTTTGTTCTTTGGTTGGAATTTTCTTAGTAGTAGATAAAAAAAATTGGGCCAGTATTTCATTCGGGATTCTCTACCATTTGCAGCCACCAGAGAAAATATATCAAATATGATTTCACATTATATATATATAATTACAAAGAAATTTAAATGTGTTTTTCTCATCGATTGGTTTCTTGAAAAAATTGACAAAGAAAATTATGATTTGAAGAATATTTTTACGTACCCTTTATAATTTGAAATGTCTAAAAAGAATTAAATTATTACAAACACTATAATTTCTTATAATAAGTAAGAATAAAAATTACGCCCTTTGATTCCATAATTGGTTTATGTAATAAAAAATAATAATAAAATTTAATTAGAGATAGATTGTATATAGTTATGTAGAATCTCTCCACAAATACTATAACCTATATATGAAATTTGAATGGGGAAGAAAATACTCCTCTTTTTCTTTCTACCAAAATATTTGTTAATCTACAAAAAATGAGAACTTTGGACCTGAACCTCCTACCATAAGGGTAAAACATTTCTTATTTATTAAGTTTTTTTTTTCAATAAAAAATAGCAAACAAAATCATCGGTTACATATTGAAGTTTGACAATCAAGTCTTAATTTGATTCAATGATTATTTTTGGTTAAAAAAATTGAGTTTGAAATTTCCTTTCTCTGTCGTACGAAAATAAAATTGTGACGTTTGAGCAAAGAAACTTAGTGTAGATGGCAATGAAAGTATAGGCAATGTGGCAGCCGCCCGTGAACATAATGTTTGATTTGTTTATTGTACAAAAACTGTCGTTACCGATGACCCTGCAAAGTTGTTTGATTGTTGACATTTATACGAAGAAAATTCTAAGCATATGCAAACTGAACTAGTGGGCGGTGGCAGTTAGATTAGCAAATATGAAATCTCTCTATTTATTAAAAAAAAGTGACTTAAGAGAGAGACTTAAGTGTAATCAAGAAGTGATGATGTACCAAAAAAAAAAAAAAAAGGAAATGATAAAAAATGAGAAGTCAAAAGAGAGGATTTAAAGTCAGCGATGGGTTCAATACCAGTTAAGACAAGAATTTTCTTTTTTTTTTATTCAATTAAAGTTCAATTTTTAAGAGAAATATTATAAAAATAAATTTTAAATACATCAAATTGATATGAAATAATATATTTTTAAAATTGTTCAAAAGAGAAATTAAGTTTAACTAAAATATGAAAAACATAGATGATTCTATTGACAATATCTGTAGACACCAAATTTGACTACATCATCTGAGTAGGATAATAATTTTAAATACGTTCGGGATTTATTAGGTTATCGACTCAGGGCTCAATTTTAATTTATTTGGGCCTAGGGCCCAATTCATTTATTGGACTTGAGCCCATTGCTTTTATTTTTATTTTTACTTTTATTTTATTATTTGGTTTTATAATTAAATAATAAAACACAATAACATTGAATAAAATATTTAACTAATTAAACAAAAAACAACAAAAAGATGAAAAAAAGAAAAAAAACAAAACAACAAAAATGCAATCCCATGTCTTTCATCAACCTTGTACAACATCATTATTCAAGATCTTTCATCTTTTTTTTTTCTCAGCATGATTTTTGGATCATAATCCTTTTGCCCTTGCAAACTAAAAAAAGAAGTCTTCTATAGGGAAAAAGGCTAGCTCTCACCATCCATGAGAAAAAAAAATCCCTTGCAACTCCCATTCAACCAGCTTCCAAGCCATTGCAAATTAACCCCACTCACTACCTGTGCCTCAATCTAAACTAGCCATTAGCCAACCCACGGTTAAACAATGAAAAACACTACAAAAAAATCAGTCCCACACTCGTGCCACTACCAAGAACCCAACCCTCGACCGAACCACCACCAAGCATCAACCCATAAAAAATGCCCCCTCAACTATCTTCTCGTCACACCATCACCACCTTCACCCTAAAAAAAAATCGCACCTGCCAAGCACCAGGAACCACTACCATCTACTGTTTAAAACTCATTTCAAAACTATCAAAGCAACTAAAAATAGCCTAAATCCCGAGCCTCACATGCTTTTACACATACAACAACCACCAACCCACAAGCCACCTTACCATCATGACCATCCACTTGTAGCCCCCCAACACCACCCCATTTGTTAATAGAAAAACAAAAAAAAAAGCAAAAAAAAACCCATGTTTAGCCTCATAAAAAATAAAAAAATCCATAAAAAAAACTACATATCCTTTGGATTTGGAGAGACGTAATGCAGTGCAAGTATATCTAAAAAAAAAAGAAAAGGGGTTGATTGGGTCAAACCTAACTTGAGACCCAACTAGGTCAAACCCAACTCGAGGCTCAGCAATTGCAAAATAGATCCATGTCAAGTTAACATTTGACCCAAGCCTAGCAGGCTCTCAGACTCCTTTGGACATGGCCCAAGTTTTTTTTTTACCCCAACAAATTAGTTCATTGGCTTAGTTGAGTGTGGGTTTTAGACTTTATTACTAAAGTCTCAATTAGGTATATTTCTTTCTCTATCTATTTATTTATATATATATATATATTTGCTATTTATTCTATTATGTTTTAATATTTTTATGTTTGTCCATATTTAATAATATTGTCTTAGGAATTGTGGAATAATGATTATGCTGTAGTATGAAATGCATGTAGGTATATTTTAGAAAGCTAATTGATTGATGATTTATGAAATAAGAAACGAATATTGAATAAAAAGTGATAAATAGTAATTTCATGATTTAAAAAATGATTTTTGTTAGAAAAATATTTTTATGGAAACCAAGCTAAAATGATATTTTAAGTTAAAAAAAAAACTCAAAAACTCTGGTTAGATGTTGAAGGGAATTTGAAATCGTATTTTAAAAAAAATTTAATTTTGCCTAGATGTTGGGGAATTAAAAAAAAATTTAATTAATTAAGTTAAATTAAATTAGAAGTTAGAATATACAGTAAAATTTTCATAAGTAAATTAAATAAAAAATAAATTTTATTTCATTTTTAATTTTTAGAAAGAAAATGGTAATTAGTAAATAGGGAAAATATGCATAAACTTGATTAGATCAGTTGTTTAATTTTTAGCGTTCATTTGCATAATTTATTTGCTCTATATCGCATCCTCATAAAATTGTTAAAAAAAAAAGAGAATTATGAAAGCCAAATTTGATTCGAAAGTCTGCTTGGATGTTTGGATAATTGAAAAAGTTTGGATTATCGATAATTCCCATTTTTCTCATAAAAAGGGAATAAAAAACTTTTTGAAACCCTAAAGCTTCTAAAACCTAAATACATGAAAACCTTTAAACCTTAAATCCTAAAACTTTGAACCTTTCAAACTCTCAAAACCTTAAAATTTTAAAACCCTAAATTTCGAAACCTAAAACCATAAATTCTCAAAACCTTGAAATCCAAACCCAAAAATCCAAAACCCTAAGCCCTCCAAACTTGAAATCCTAAAACTATGAACCTTGAAATCTCAAAATTCCAAAACCAAAATCCTAAAACACAAAACCCTAAAATCTTGAAACTTTTAAATGAGACCCTAAATGTTATAAATCCATCAAGATCCTAAATTTAATCCAAACCCTAAATTTGATTTACAGCCCCAAATAATCATCCAAAAATCATTCATACCTTAAAGTCTCGATCTAACCCATACCCAAAACTATCCTATATTTCTAAGAATACATATGAAAATCTCACATAAAGTAAATTGTTTTTGAATGTCGCCTAGAAGATAGGATATTTAGGAAATTTTATTTCATTAAGTTTTTTTTTTCATATGAGTCCTTAACCTACAATAATAACGAGATTAAATAAAAAGAAAAATAAAATGAGATCTTAAATATAAATCGTTGCACATCAACTCTGCATAGAGGTTGGGGAGTCCACTGGTCTCATTATGTTTAAGAACTCGATTTCAAAATGATATGTCATCATCGTGTATATCATCTATTGGCATATATGTATCTATTTATTATTACTTGCATTCATTAAGCATGTTTATTTCTTTCACTATTGTTTCTTAGTTAACTGTAGCATCAATAATTTCTTTGCATGAAATTTTACTTAGTGAAAAGTATTATTCAAAAAATAAATTTTTAAATAAAATTAAATTAACATTCTAAGGAAAATAATTCTTGACACTCTGCCTAAATGTTGGAAAGTCACTAAAAATTATCATCTATAAAGAACGTTATTTTTATTTTGAGGAATGTTGTGGCAAATCTTAGGTAAAAAGAGCTATCGTAAATCTTACCCATACGTTAGATAATTTTAAGATAGTTTTTTAACTTAAAGATTTTTTTGATATTCCTAAATAATGAATTTTAATAAAATTACTTTCTTTTTTAAAAAATGAAGGGAATTATTATTAAATTTTAAATCGAAATCATTTTATTCAACACCGAAAATAATGCATGATTAATTTATACAAATTTATGGGCATTGTGGGAGTGCTAATCTTTTTCCACATGTAATCGACTACAAAACCTAATTTTGATTTTCATAGATTGAAAATTATCTTTTTGATAAACTTTAAACTTATTTTTATTGATTTATTAAAAAGATAAACTTTTTAACTGGTCAATTGCACCTAACAAAAAAGATTAATGGTGACTTTCCTGTTTTTCACAATTTTAAAATTAAACGTCTAGTGGTCCCAAAATCGTTATAACAAATATATGACTCCACTGGGGATTTTTTTTTTAGAGTCAAGCCAAAAATTAATTATGTGTTAGCTAAATTGTTGGATTTTAAGGTTTTAGTTTATATTTAATTTTAATTCCATCCATTTTAATTCTTTCAAAAAAAAAAAAAACATTGCATGTAAGTATCCTACCTTGCTTTCGTCATTCATTTTTTTTCTTATATTATTTAATTGATATATCTTTTTACTCACAGTCTGCATATTCACTCACATGCATGAGTTCTAGACTCAAGCTCTATTTCTTTTAGGATGAAGTAAAGTAGCTATGCTCTCGTAAAGTTATAACCTTCGCATTTGCTAAAAAAAATACTTTTACTCAAATTGAATCATTTTCATTTTTTAACTTGTAATTCAGTTCTAGTCATCTTTATTCTTTGACTTGAGGTTCAATCTCGATCATCTTTATTCTTCAACTTGTGGTTTAGTCCTGATCATATTCATTTCCCGACTTGCAGTTCAGTTTCAGTCATTTTCATTTCTCGACTTGTGATTTAATCTCAATTATTTTTATTTTCTGACTTACGGTTCGATCCCAGTTATCTTTATTCTCTGACTTGCAGTTCAATCCTAGTTATTTTTATTTTTTGACTTACAGTTCAATTGAGATCATTCTATTTTTTAACCCACGTCAATTCATATCATCTTCAACGTCGCATGCTTTTGTTAAAACAAAAAAAAAACTTTTGACTTCAGATAAAATTGTTTTCTTTATTTTTGCCCTATTCTTAATTCTTAGCCATGCGCAAATAAAGGTAGTTGTAGACACCAAATTTGTTCGGATCATCTGAGTAGGACCTCGATTTTAAATTCATTCAGGTTTCATTAGGTTCTTGGGCTAAGGGTTGATTTTGATTTATTTGGGCCTAGGGCCCAATTTCATTTGTTGAGCTTGAGCTTTATATTTATATTTATTTTATTATTTGGTTTATAATTAAATAATAAAATATAATAACATTGAATAAAATATTTAACTAATTAAATAAAAAAAACAAAGCAACAGAAAACCAATCCCATGTCCTTCATCAATCTTGTACAACATCATTATTCAAGATCTTTCATCTTTTTTTTTCTTTTTATTCTCAACATGATTTTTGGATCATGCTCTTTCAGCCATTTGAAACTAGAAAAAGAAGTCTTTTGGCTTTCACCATCCAAAAGGAAAAAAAAAATCCTTTGCAACTCCCATTTAACCAGCCTCTAAGCCACCGCAAATTAACCCCACACACTACCCATGCCTCAATCTAAACTAGTTACCAGCCAACGCACGACCAAACAATGAAAAACACCATAAAAAAAATCGCTCCCACACCTGCACTACTACCAAAAACCCAGCCCTCGATCGAACCACCACTAAGCATCAACCTATAAAAAGTGCTCCTTCAACCTCTCACTACACCATTACCTCTTCAACTCATAAAAAAAAATTACACCTATTAGGCACTAGGAAACGCTACCATCCACCACCTAAAACCCATTTCAAAACCATCAAAGCAACTAAAAATAGCCTAAATCCCAGGCCTTGCATGCTCCTACGCCAACGGCCACCACCAACCCATAATCTACCCTACCATCATGACCATCCACCTATAGCCTTTCAACACCACCCCATCTATCAACAAAAAAACAAAAAAAAAAGCCAAGAACCCTTATTCAGCCTCACATAAAAAGGAAACAGAAAAATTCACAAAAAAGCTACATATCTTATAGATTTAAGGAGACACAATGTTATGCAAGTGTATATAAAAAAAAAAGGGCCATCAGCCATCAGCGACGATGGTAACAAAACGAATGGTGGAAGCAGCAATCTATCAAGCTATGTAAACTGACGAAAAAAAAGACTGTAATAAATAAAACATCATATTAAAACCTCATAGCAATCCAACAGTGGAAGGGAGAGATTTCACGGTTTGAAGTTTTTTGTTTCAATATTAGATTTATCAATTTATGGACGTTTTGTGAAAAACTAAGCTCGAATTTGTAACGGGGATATCAATGAGAGTCTACAATCGAAATTTGAAAGCTAAAAGAACAACGGTCGGTGTCGACATTAGTGACGAAGTGGCGGTAACTGTATCAGGGCTTTGCCAAAAACTAAGGGTCGGGAGATCTTTTAAGTTTTTTTGAAAAAGGTAGTTTTTTTTTTTTTTGTAAAATAAGGGGTTTGAAATGAAATTTAAAAAATGGGTGATATTTATAATGGTTTAAAAAAAAAGAGAAAAAAGGTTGACTTAGGTCAAACTCAACTTGAAGCCTAACAATTGCAGATCAGATTCACGCTCAGCAAGCTCCTAGATTCTTTTTGGATAGGGCCCAAGTTTTTTTTAGCCTAACAAATTGATTCATTAGGCTTAGTTGAATGTGGATTTTGGACTTTATTACTTAAGTCTCAATTGTGTATATTTTTTTTCTCTATCTATTTATTTATTTATATATATATTTGCTATTTATTCTATTATGTTTTAATATTTTTATGTTTGTCCATGTTCATTAATATTATCTTAGGAATTGTTGAATAATGATTATACTATAGTATGAAATACATGTAGGTATATTTTAGAAAGCTAATTGGTGGATGATTTATGAAATAAGAAACGAATATTGAATAACAAGTGATAAATAATAATTTCACGATTTAAAAAATGATTTTTTTTAGAAAATTTTTTTTATGGAAATAAAGCTAAAATGATAATTTAAGTGAAAAAAAAAAACTTGAAAACCTTGTCTAGATGATGGAGGGAATTCAAATTCTAGTTTTAAAAAAATTTTAATTCAGCCTAGATGTTGGGGAATTAAAAAAATAAATAAAATAATTAAGTTAAATTAAATTAGAAGTTAGAATATAAAGTAAAATTTTCATAAATAAATTAAAAAAAAAATTTATTTCATTTTTAATTTTTAGAAAGAAAATGATAATAAGTAAAAAGGGAAAATATGCATAAAATTGATTAGTTTAGTTGTTTTAATTTTTAGTGTTCATTTGCATAATTTATTTGCTCCATGTCGCATCCTTATAAAACTATTAAAAAAAAAAAATTATGAAAGGCAAATTTGTTTCGAAAGTCTGCTTAAAAATTAGAGATAATTGAGAAAGTTCGGATTATTGATCATTCTTATTTTTCTCATAAAATAAGAATAAAAAAGTTTCTCGAAACCCTAAATACATAAAATCTTCGAAACTCTAAACCTTAAAACTCGAAACTCTTCAAACCCTTGAATCTTTAAAATTTTAAAACCCTAAATTTGTAAACCTTAAATTTTAAAACCCTAAAATCATAAACCCTCGAAACCCAAAAATCCAAACCCAAAAAATTCAAAGCCCTAAGCCTTCCAAACCCAAAACCTTAAAACCAAAAACCTTAAAATCTCAAAATCCCAAAACCAAAATCCTAAAACCCAAAACCTTAAAATCTCGAAACTTCAAACGAGATCCTAAATCTTATAAATCTATCTAGATCTTAAATTTAACCCAAACCCTAAATTTAATTCATAATCCCAAATAATCACCTAAAAATCATTTATACCTTAAAGTCTTAATTTAAACCCATACCCAAAACTATCCCAAATTTTTAAGAATACATATGAAAATCTCACGTGATGTAATTTATTCCCAAATGTCACTTAGAAAATGGAGTATTTACAGAATTTTATTTCATTAAGTTTTTTTTTTCATATAAGTCCTTAAACCCTAATAATAATGAGTTTATATAAAATAAAAATAAAACGGAATCTTAAATATAAAATAGTTGCACCTAAACTTTACCTAGAGATTGGGAAGTCCAGTGATCTCATTATTTTTAAAAGCCCGATTTCAAAATGGCATTTCATTGTCGTGTATATCATCTATTGGCGTATACTCAACTATTTATTGTTACTTGCATTCATTCCACATATTTATGTATTTTACTATTGTTTCTTAGTTAATTGTAGCATCAACAGTTTCTTTGCATAAATTTTTTTTGTGAAAAGTATTATTTAAAAAATAGATTTTTAAACAAAACTAAATTAACATTTTAAGGAAAATAATTTTTGATACTTTACCTAGATGTCGAAGAGTCACTAATAATTATCATTTACAAATAATATTATTTTTATTTTGAAAAATCTTATGGCAAGTCTTAGATAAAAAGAGCTATTTATAAACTCTGCTTATACGTTGAAGAATTTTAAGATAATTTTTTAACTTAAAATTTTTTTGATATTCTTAAATAATGAATTTTAATAAAATTACTTTTTTTTAAAAAAAATGAAGGAAATTATTATTCAATTTTAAATTGAAACCATTTTATCTAATACTAAAAATAACGCATGATTAATTGATATAATTTATAGACGTTGTAGGGGTGCTAATTTTTTTCTACACATAATCGATTCTTAAACCTAATTTTAATTTTTATAAATCAAAAATTATTTTTTTAATAAACTTTAAACCCATTATTATTACTTTATTAAAAAGATAAACGTATTATACGATCAATCGCATCTAATAAAAAAAATTAATAACAATTCCCTCATTTTTCATAATTTTAAAGTTAAACGTGCAAGGTTCCCAAAACCCTTATGACAATGTCAGATTGATTGGTAGCTTTAGAAATTTTGTTTTTTCATTGAAGACAATTGATGATTTCATCACATACTTAAAACTACATGACTCGTAAATATGGACTCTTGAAATTTGAAAATTTGTGAAGCTATATAATTGTGCTCCTCACCTAAGTCAAATTCAGGGGCCATTTTTTTGCCCCTTTTTGACGTCAGTTTTAACCTACCAAGCACCAGTTAACAGCAAAAAAGGAAAGAAACCTCAAGTTCAAGATGTGACCATATTTCATTTGAATAGAATTAAGCAAACCTTGCTGCCAACCAGAAAGCAAAAATTTCTAGCTTTTCAAAAGCTTGGGAATCTAAACAAATTTCTATGTTATTGTTACCTAATATCCCACGTATTTGTAAATAGCTAACTTACACGTTGCTGCTTAATTACCTTCATCCTTTCTATCACTCGACTTTTTCACTGATTATTAAAAACCCATCAAAACATTTCCTTTTATAGTTTCATTTAGGATGAATAATTTTTAATGTCATGAAAGATCAAATAGTAATAAAATGATGAATTCTTAATTTTAATAATGAGAGTTTAATCATTGGCAATTTTAAATAAAAAAGTCAAATATTGTAACCTCATGGAATTGTAGCAAATCCAGCTGCATATTCCAAGGATTAAATATACCAAAATTTTTGTGAAAGTCTGGTTTCATCATTTCCCATTTCCAAGTTCCTCTGGCAGCTTTGCTCTTCCTTAAACTAGTGAACAACCAACTTTTTTTTTTCAAAAAAATGTCCCGCAGTCAAATGTGGAACACGAAAAGGGCTCCCTTGTGAAAGGTCCTGCTAGAAGTAGAACAACTTGCTAGTAATATGCCATGTTTTTTAGGCAACCGCCACCTGGAATCATTGAATCTACACAACAATAGTCATCACAGTAATTTTAATTCTGCCGAATTCTCCTGCGCCGGTTCCAACCTGCAAATGCTTGATCATCTTGACTCGATGGATCAAGACATTTGAAGGGAGAGAAAAAAAAGATTTGGTTACTTTCCTATTAAAACGAAGTTTTGTCAATTATGATCATATTTAACACATAAAATTATTATGATAATATAAAATAAGATTATATTAATAATATTATTTTATCTTATATTTAATGTATATAAAAATTAAGATAAAATAATTTATTTATTAATTAAAATTATCTTTCTTTAAAGTTTATATAATTTAAATTATTAATATAATTTTTAAAAATATAATATAATAAAACATGTAAATTTAATTTCATAAATTAAAATAAATCTTTTTCACTTTAAAAGGATTATATTATTATATACCAAATGAATGATAATCATCTTTATAATTATATCATTTTCAATTAAATATAAATAAAATATAATATAAACTAATTATCATACTATTTTTTTTTGTTACATCATAAAGGCAAAGATCTAGAACAAAAGAAATGAGAGAAATCTGATTCAAAACCAACTCCTTGATGTCCCGTCAAGGGTTTTTAACCATTAAATTAAAAGTTTGAAGATTATCTATTATTTTATGCACCAAACATGACTTAAAATCTTACTCTATGAAAATCAATTGCAAAACCTTCGTGCTTAAGGCTTCAGCGCCGACGATAAAATGATCCAATAGGGAAGCTTTAGCCTGTTATCTGTTTTCCCTAAGATAAAGAGTTAGTCCAAGACTACCATGCTTAAACATGAAATAACTTAATCAAATGGCTTTAACTTGCGGGACAGCTGTTAAAAACTTAAAGTTGCCTGTATGTTTAAGGTCCAAAAGCAATTGCTAAACAAGCCTCCATCTTGTCACCAAGCTATTCGTTCCTGTGTTCATGCAATAGTTTCTCAATTGGACAATACATGCATTTCCTTAGTGCTTGAAATCCTTAAAATAGTATGATTTTTCACCAGTAAAAGAGATTAGAAGTGACTTCGGAGAAAGGAGTATAGGTGCAAAAGACGGTATCTTGAAAACTGCTCTGCTACAAAACGGAGAAGGAACAGGGCATAGCTGGTGAAAATTGCAGTATTTCTATGATTTCCAGAAGCTATTGAGTGCTGTCAGTGCTGAAATCTGTGAAAGACATTCATTTGAATAATGCATGTTAAAATATGCATCAAGGAATTTCAGGGCAGCTTTCATTTTTGAATCTCAAAGATCATATCAGCAAACAATAATAAATTCTAAGAGCGGGTCTGGTTCGAGAAAATCCACAAATTTTTTTTCAGAATTTTGATGATGGGTATTGATTCTTATATTTAGTTCAGAATAATTCGATTACGAGAGAAAATTTAACATTTCTAATAGTACCTAAAATCTCGAAATTAAAATTTCACCTCTCTCTATAATATTCTAAAATTCCTGAAATAGTGAAAGACATTCATTTGTTTCAATAATGCATGTTAAAATATGCACCAAGGAATTTCAGGGCAGCTTTCATTTTTAAATTTCAAGGATCATATCAGCAAAACAATAATAAACCCTAAGAAAATATCCACTGATAGATTGAAAAGCAGATATCGGTACAGAAGCAAGCAAAAGCACTTATCTTGTAATTAGAAGGAAAAATTGACAACCACTCCAGCACTTATGTGACAGCTATAGCTTTAATTATCATGCTACTAATTCTCAAAACATGTTCACTAGATTTAGCACTAGATTCTGAGCTTTGCCACTCTGATTTCATAGGACAACTAAGCACTGCTTTAGACTGGTGCCACGATATTTGGATGCATACGGTTTTCTGCAAAGATAACTAGATAAGAATGTCAGCCATTTTCAATTTTATCTCTCGTCAAGAAGAAAATCTAAACCATTAAACAATACATACACAATTGGCAACCAAGCGTTGACATGAGCGTGCCTGGTCTACATGTTTGAACCAGTTCCATACTTCACAACTTATAGTATCAATCAACATGATGTCATTAGAACTGAATTTATCTATGACAGTTTAGCATTAAATACTATAATCACACCTGCAATCTACAATCATTAAATTTGTAACATCAATTTGTTTTTATTCAAATTTCCACGCATACTATTCCTACATTGTTCCATGCATTTTCAATTCCAAGGTTTAACCGAACAATCTTAATAAACTCACCATTTAAATATTAGAACCTAAACATCCTACATTATTCCAAGCAGTCACATAAACAAAATAGCACTTACAACTTACAAGACAAACCAATCAATTCATAGAGACTGCCCAATTATTTTCAATTCAGATATTCAAATTCCAGAGTACAAGTATTATGACATGTAGAAATAAATTGAAAAAAAAAAAAGAAATTGCTACTTTACATACAGATTTCGATGAATCTCACCAATACTAAATCTTCTTGAACTTCAAAATTCACTCCACAAAAAAAAAAAAACCATTTGCTGATTCCTGATTGAATAAAAAGATTTCAACTTTGGGACAAGTATTCTTGTTCATCACCATTAGCAAATTTTTGCTTGAAAGAGTCCTGCCTTTGCAGCCACATCATATGCCTCTTCAAAAAGAAAAAAAAAAACCCAAAAAGTTTAAACAAATATGAAAAGGAAACCCTAAACCCAAAAATTCAAATGCAATAGAAAAATTGATAACCCAAAAAAGGGCAACTTCGCAATAAAAGTTACAAAAATTTTTACCTGAAGAGCAGCAGCCCAACCAATGAGGAAATAAACAAACCAGAACCTTTTGTCCTGGATATCTTTGGCATCAAATTTTGTCATGAAGCCTCAATCCTAGATGCCTTTTAGAAGTTTTTTGTAGGGTTTTTGGATTTGAGTGAGATGAGTTTGGGGTTTTGTTGGGGTAGAGTTTTTCTACGGTTTGTTTCCCTGCAGTTTGATACAGTTGGTATGTGATACTGCATGTCATCAATAGAATTTTCCTTTTTCTTTTTCCCTTTTTCTTTTTTCTTTTCTTTTGGTGGTGACTAGTGAAGGTTCAATTGCGAAACTCGCTTGATATAATAAAACTGAAATAAACTTAATCAGGTTTGAGGTGTTATTTTTTGTTCTCTAATGATCACTTTTCTTTTTTGACCAACAGTCCATTTCATGAAGGAAATAATTGTAATCACTATAAAAAAATCTTAAAAAATTATTTTTTGGAAATTATATTTTTCTGGCTGCCCTAAGTGGTTGGGTTGGAAGGATAAAAGTTGATTTATGTTCACGTTGTAGCGTGAGATGTTCTTATCACCTAAAACTCAAAACTCTGCTTAAAAAAAAAAAAAAAAACTCAAATATTTGAACGATGCACTGATGCTTTGTTAAGAAAAGCTATGGTTCAATCATTTCAAGCTAAACTCTTGAGAAAAATAATAGCTTGTTTACCCTTTTAGATGTGCAAGATGTTATTCCAAAGGGGGGGAAAACAAAGATGCTAAACAATCAAAGCATGTTAAGACATTCTTCATTTTTGTTAATGACTACATTGTCCAAAATGTTAATGAATTATGACCTTGATCATCCTATATTCAAAAACATTCATTGATGCTATTCGATTTATGCTTCCCGATATTCAGGGTTGCTTGAATAAGAATCATGTCAACATGGTTGAAGAATATCAGCCAAACTACTCCATGACAATATAATTTGCCCACCCTCCAGCTGTTCCTGGCCTTTACACTCTGTGTAAGGTCATATGCTAACGTAAATTGCTTGTCATTAAGGCTTCTATAATAAGACCACTCTATCTATACTGCTGTAGGTTGAACCTAGTTTTAAGATGCTCTCAAAGTACATAAAGTCCCTTCTTCATAGGACACTTAATAGACTACTTCATACAAACAAAACCAAGTTTCAATCAAAATGACAAGATGTTTTGCAATAAGAAATGATTTGAAGATGGCTATCACTCATCTGATTGCAAGTCAATAAAGAGGGATTGTATATGAAAGCAACATCTGTAACGAATGTAAAAGATTAAGATAGAGCTTGGGAGACCCATTTCTTAGCCTTTGAGATGCACATACTGAAATAGGATAAAATTTTTAGGTTCAGAGTTCAACTTTTACCTAGCCTATAAACAAAAAAACTCTTGATACAGGATTCAATCCAACTAGAAAAATGTAGATCTGACTCAAGTCCAGATGCCCTTGAAAAATACAATGCTTGTCATGATTACCATTGATGAATATAATTTACAAAAGCTTAAAATCACAGGCAGACAAAACATGAACTATGAAATGCATACTAAGTTATTAAGGAATATTTAGCATGTGCATTATATCCAAAATACCTCAAAACATCAATCTACTCACTAAAGCTATATTTTAACTCATGTCCTAATCTGAAATTTTTTCAGAAACAGTTTAAAATAAAAACCGAACAAATTGCCTCTCGGAACACTGCATAGGACACGGCCCAAAGGATGTAAAGGATAATCAAATTCCCAGCACTGCAAACAATCCACAAAAGCAAAATACCAAATACATAAAATTTCAAACTTGCAACTTGCAAAGAATGTAAACCAGCAATGCTCTATCTTGTACCATTCCCATTCACCAGCCATGTTATATAAATTCAACCAAATTGACTGAAACCCAATTAGACCCGAGTCATGAAATTCCATTAAACATAAAGCAAAGCCGATAACCCTTATAATAATCATTACATAAAAGTTCAAGCAGCAGGAAAACGTAATGTATAAAAACAGAAAACAATACAATCAAATGCCTTAAACATTGAGAACTGTAGAGAAACAAATGCTATCATAATACCTGAAATCCTCTTGGAAAACTCATCCCACCAATCCAAAGGCTGAGGTTGAGACCCAAAAGGAGAAGCAACAGTAGCAGAAAAAGGAAAGACATTCTGGTCAACCACCTTCTTGTCTGATGCTTTCTTTCTTCTCTTGAACCCTCTAATGGGTCCCATTGAAAGAAACCCAACAAAGAAACACAATCCTTTACATGAGTTAACTTAAGAACTTGAAAGAACCTATCAACAAAGATCAAAAGAATCTCAGGAAAGAGATTCAGTTTGGCTTTTTGATTTTGTTTTTGTTTTGTCTTGGGTCTTTAAAACATGCAATAATAAGTTGTTGAATGAAGAGAGTCGGTCAAAAGAGATGGCGAAGAAGAAACAAAAAAATAATAACAATAAAAGCCTTGAGAAGGTAAACAAAAACCAAAGCAAATAGTCTTGGTACTATGTAGGCATTAGGCGAGTGACCTGAGGTGAATTTTTTTTTTTTTTATTGTTAAAGGGAAGAAAATGTAGGGGAAGAAAGATGAAACAACTTTATGGCTTTTTCATGGTCATGGACGATTTTTATTTTTATTTTTTAATTTTTACTAATAGTGTAATTATTTTCTTTGTAAATTGCATTATTTTTGTTCTTTTCAATATAAAAAATGGTATGTTACATGATGAATATCAGTTCATTTTCTATAATCCATATGGATAAATAAGAGGTTCAATATTAAACATTCGATACAATCATGGCAAGATTTTATAGATTAAACTATTTAATATTTTTTATATTTAAAATTATCAAAAACTAAATTTTGTTAATTAAAAATTCAATACTTAATATTATTTTTATTAAATGTTTATAATGTTATGAATTTTAATTTAAATAAAACTAAAATGCTATTTTTCTTTAGATTTGTTCAAAGACTAGATTAATATGTCCAAACTTAAAAGTCCATCTAAATTATGAGAGAGTTTGAATAAAAAATTAAAATATATTAAATGATTTTGTATATAATTTTTAAACTTGTTTAAATTTCTAAGTAAACTTTGGATAAAAAATTTAAAATTCAAACTTGACCAAGCTCAATCTAAATTTATATATATATTATTTATATATATATGAATTATATATAAATTAATTTATATATATACAAAAATAAAAGATAAATATTATATAAAAATAAAAATTAAGTTTAATAAAATATATATAATTTTTATTTTTAATTTATATACATGTGTGAATTGAATATAATTTCATTAAACTTAATTTAATCATAATTTTTAATTTTTTTATTATATAAATTAAGTTTAATAAGTGAGTTTAAGATTTATTTTTTTAATTTAAATTGGGTTTGAAAAAATCTTCAATCTAAAATTTTGTAATTGCTAACAACACTTCCTCCTCGTCTATTCACTTTCTATTTTTTAATTTCTATTTTTATTATAATTATAATTAAATAAAAAAAATTTTAAAAAGTTTTTAAAATGTCACATAAGGAGTAAAGAGTTGCTACATATTAACATATTAAAGATTTTCTTAAATTTTTTAAAAATAAATTAAAAAAATGTGATAATCACATGCCTTGTCACATACATCGTACTATCTCTTACACTTTGTTGAATCGAGAGAAAATGAGGAAAAAGAAAGGAAAGAAAAAAAAAAAAGGAAAACAAAAAACCTTTCCTTTATTATCATTTATATTTTAATAAAGGAAAAAAAAAAAGAAATTGAGCATCATCTCTTTTCCTCAAAAGCTTCAATTTTCAATTATTCAAAATTAGGGCAAACAAAAAGGAGAGAAAAGGATTAAAATTTTTTAAATATAAAAGGACTTTTATGTCTTTATCATATTTTATTATTTTTCAAAGAATATTATTATAGTATATAAGTTTGATTATTGATGTTAACCATTGATGCTACCTTTAAATCTTTTGCAACTTATCCCTTAACTATTTTTTTGTCAATAACTTTGAATTTTATATATTTTTAATTTATGTTTAGGCTTTATTTATTTATTTTTCATTTTGTTTTGACTTTATAAATTCTAAATAATAAAAATAAAAGAATATAACAAAACATGTACAACGACAGGAAAATGTTAATACTAAAACAAATTTATGGTTAGTTTAATGTTAATAATAAATATTTAAGTTTTTAATTTTCTCATTTATGGATTAATTTTGAAAAAAGATATTGTAGTATAAAAATAATTCTAAATATATATTTTTTGTGAATTAATTATTAATAATATTCTCTTTAATTGAAATTATTTTTATTAATTTTTAAAATTTTTTACATAGTTAATATCAAGATTATTCACATGATAGAAAAAAATATTTATTTTAAAAGGATATAATTAGAGTAATATAATATATTTTTTTCCTTTTCTTTTCACAATTTCATCAAATAGGGGTTATACTCAGTCCTTTTATTTTTTTTATTCATTTTAACTATTCAAATAAGAGAATGAATTATCATTTCCTTTTTTTTTATTTTTTTTTCACTAACTTCATTCCAAACATAAGTTTAGGAAATAATTTTAATATGTAGTTATAAATTATAGATAAAATGCTTTCAATATATTTTAGGTAACATTTGGTGAATAATAATTGTGAAATTTGAACTTTCAATTATCTCATTAAATCTGTTATTAAAAAAATCTTCATTCTTTTTTTCCCACAAATGGTCCTTGGTATGTCAGATCGGACTAGTGTAATGTTTCGTTAAACGATTGCTGAGACGGTCGACTTGCCCACCCAGCGTAGCTGGTGGCAGACATCAACCAGAGTCAACATGAACTATATGACAAGGACTAGTTAAAGGTTTGGGCTCAGCCTTGGCTCTAGTCCATTAAGTGCAACAGCTCATGCTTGGTCGAGGCCTAGAACAACCCAAGTCCAGTATTTCTTGAAGTCCAAATGATATTCTTTCGGTCACATTGAAACACAGAAATTCATTTCTATTCAGAAACCCATCATTGTTTCAATCAAATAAAGAAACCCACGGTAGTTTTTCTAACGAAAATATAAATACCTAGCATATAATTACACCCCAAGATGATCAAGAACGTAGGTAATATCCTAGTTCTAGTCACAATCTGTTTATTTGTTTTTAAGTTTTAGTAACTTAAACATTGAAGTAGATGGAAGATGGTATAGGTTTAACATTTTTTTCATCTTCATGAACCTCTGAAAGACTTTTGCCATGGCATCATGGTCATGATTAATCCTTCATTTCCATTGACTCACAATCCTTGGCCCTTCTTGATCCACAAGCAATCAACTGCATTAGAACTGATGCTTTGATCCTCCGACTCGGGCGATCATTTTCAACAGTTTGATCTCTAATATCTGCTGAGATGTTCAAACTTCTTAGAATTTTTGAAATTGAAGTTGATAATGGTCGAGAAGGCTGCGGTCTATTCAGTTCTATAATGCTTTGAATTTGATTGACTTCCCTTTCATGTTCTTCAGCTTCTTCAACCCCAACTCTTCTTTGTCTTGCATTATCATCTGTCTGTGTTGACACACTGTTGCCTTCGCTGCTAAATCCCCGGCAGCTTCTGACCTTGTAGGTTTTGTTTTCATCAAGCTCCTTGAATTCACTCCATGAATAGTGTTTCCTTCTAATTTTTACTGTAACATTGGAGTCTTCACCTGACCTGTATGTTTCTGAGTTATTTTTGGAGATTGATGAAGTTGAAGTACTTGTTTCATAGGATCGAAAGCTCAGAGAAGTTGCTAGGAGTAGTGATCCTTTGAGAACGTATTCACAGCCATGAAAAGTGTATATGAAGTCGTTTTCAGATAAGTCTTGCCACACAAATCCATTCTTGTAGCTCCTGAAATGAAATTGTTACATTAACTTTTTCATTTCATTGAAGAAATACAAAGAAAGGAAACAGGATTGAGTCTTTGTCTGTCTATCTACCTTTTTGAAGACCAAGAATACCTGTTGGCCATGCCTCCCCCCCCGGAGGCTGTTTAGTCTATGTATAACATCTGTGAGATAGAGAAAATTGCAACAGAATTAAGTACAAATCATATAAAGTTTACTCAAATTTCAAGAGAAATTCATGTCGCCTTTCAAAAAGAGTCCTCGGGGAGAAGAAAATGGGACTTCCAGGAAATGAGGATGCTCAAGCTGACCATTGCGTGAGAGGTAGTAAACAACAGGAGCTTTCTGCTCCTTGTTTGATTTTATTTCAACCCAAACCATGGTTCTTTCAGGACTAGTTTCTCTATCTTGATATCTCTTTTGCGTTGCTAACTCTGTCCTTCCTCTAGAATTGGTTGCCATTAAATGGATGAGATAAGGCTTAAAACTTTTTACCAAGCTCAAATTTAGTTAAATGGTGCAGTGAAAATGATGCTAAGATAACTTCCTCAACATAAAACATTGAGTATTCAAAAGCTTTGACTTGGAATGCCTAAGATTTTGAAAAAATTTAAGGGTAGTTAATGGTAGACAAAAACGTTTTGTTGAATCAAAGGGAACAGCAGAGAAGAAAAGTGGGATTCTGCATATAAGAGCCTGGAAAATTAGCAAAGACAACTACAAGCAAACAGAAAGAAACTGTATGTTATGCCAGTTTCAAGAATGTTTGATCATTTGCAGAAAAAAAAAAATCAAGAGTCGACATAATTTCAAGGACGCTGAAATTTTGGTTACAGAGAACCTAACCTCTAATAGAGGGCAGAGGGCACAGGGCACAGTGACCTAAGATTAAAGATTTCAAATAACATACCAAGAAAAGTTCAAATTCATCTCTTGAATCACCCTCCTTGTTTACTTTCCTTCCTTTTATATAGCATGAAAACCTTTTTTCCCCTTCACATATTTGATCCAGTTGCATTGATTAAAACGAGGAGGTAATCTTTGAAAATCATGATTTATTACGTAAGGGATATCAGGAAATGGATAATTTATTTTAGACAATTGCTTCTAGGATCAAATCCCATCATGTTCCACGCACAAATTTGTCAATTACCAGAAGCTCACGGACCAAAGTGAAATCTGGACAAAGTTTCCATTTTCAACATGAAAAATCAAAGCCAGTCCCGTGAAACCATGATGCTGAAAACATGAAGACAATTTGACAAAAGCTCGGAACTTCCAAAATGCAATGGTGGAAGCTCCAAACAGATGAGCTAACCAGTCGCCAGTATTTGAGTATCTGATATTCAGCCATGGACGATGACCCCTACCAGCTTCCTCCATGCTGTTTAAATCTATTGATGCCTCAATCTATTCATTGTCCACATCCTAATTAATATTCTATTTATGCCATTCCACTGCAAAGGAAGTTTGCAATGAGTATCAGCTTCTATCATAATCGATAATGCCTGGAACCCAAAGAATTTTGTGGTCTTTGTCCCACTTCATTTTCTTACATACATTTATAATAAGGAGGATTAAAAGTATAATTAATCCACTCGTTCCCCTAGCCCCGAAAATTCCTCAGTGAAATCTATAAAATCAGCTTTCATGCCAAAGTAGAAAAAGAATAATTAATTTTCTATTTTGAATATATTTTTTTATTTTTTTTCTTCTTTGCGGGCTCTTGTTAGGATATTGGGCTTATTCTTGGGTTTGATGGAAAAAGTATAAAAGTCCAAGGAATTTTCAAGCTGGGTTTGTGCTTAGATTTTAAGGCGCAAATAATTATTTGTATTTGTTTGTTTAATTATATAACAATAATACCACATCAACATTTCTGTCGAATACAATACACTAACAATTTTACCAATTAGGACATAATGTTGAAATTGATTAAACAATGGTCTTCAATTATAATTAAAGGTAAGCTTGGGGATGTATGTGAAAATTTCAGAATTCAAAGGCAAGTTTTCTCTCTGCAACATCTATTGTCTTTACTTTGGAAAGCTCAAAGTCAATAGCCCAAATACTTATGTTTTCATAAATTTCTTTCATCAAACCAAAACATTGAAATAAAACCAGAATCAAACATCCCATTCTGATCTACATGCTATCAGCCATGTTTCAATCAGACCTAAGCGGTTTATTAACAAGATTCACCAAACTCAATCTATTTCAACCTCTTCAGAAAGTTAAAGCAAAAGATCAAACACAAGAAAACCAAAGACAAGGAAATTGATCAAGATGACAAGAAGCAAGAATTACCATTTTTTCTTTTTTTTTTTTCCTTTTTCTGTTGACCTTTTGGTATTAACACAACCTTACCAAAAATGAAAACTGTGCTCTGAAATTGAGAGTAGTCTTTCTTTTTATAGGGACAGGAAGTTGGATTTTGAACATAACAAGGATGATATGATCAGCTCTTTATCTAATGACATCCTTTGCAGAATCATTTCCTTTCTTCCTTTTGAGTCTGCTGTTCGAACTAGTTTCCTTTCGATTCGATGGAAAAACTTATGGAATATGGTTTTAGTTAAAGATGAAAATAAAGAGGAAGCTGTCTTCGCTGTTTTGAACTTTCTCAATGATTTTCCTCAATTTCATCAACCCAGACACAACTGGGGGCTTCAGTATGACTTTGGTCAAGGTCGAGTCCTGTTAGTTGCATTGCACCAAAGGATGTACTTCATCTAGATTTCTCAGCAGGGAAGCAAGAATCTTCAAGACAATTTAGCTTGTCCTTGGGCCGAAAACGCCAAATCTACTACCACCAGCCATCTCTTTCTGCTACATTCAACTTGAAAGCTCTTTATCTTGTATCAGTTTGTTATGGTTCTACTGAGATGGTTTCTTGTCTGCTGTCAAATATCCCATTTCTTGAGAGTTTGACAATAGCAAAATGCAATGGATTACAATCTATACAACTTCAGGGTAATTCAAAGCTTCAAAAGTTAACTGTCCTAGATTGCTTGCAATTGAAGTCCATCCAAGTACATTTCAACTTAGAGATCAGTTTAAAGAACTTCCAATATCGAGGAAGAGTTGCTTCTTTTAAATATTACAATGAAGATCCACTCTACTGCCGGTACAATTCTCCTACGAATAATTGTTCACCTTTCAACCTGGAAGATGCCATGCTTGATTTTAGACAAGGACCCGGCTACTATGGCATCAATATACCTGGCTTTGTATTAATGCTTAAGAGAAGTTAAAACTCTTACATTGTGTAGATGGGTTTTCCAGGTATGTTGAACTTGAATGATGAATCCTGTAATCTTCTCTGTAATCCATTCAACCTTTGATCAATTCTTTTTGCCCAAAGGTTCAACTATTCTTCATTTTCTTTCCTCAGGATTTGATGTTACCAAACTTATACCTTTTAGGTGAAGACTTCTACAAGCTAACAGAATTGTGGTGGATTGATAATTCACAGGAGAGATACAATTGTAATGCGTTAGTCTCCTTTGCCTTAGTCTCCTTTCTCAAACTCTGTCCTCAGTTAACCAGGAGTCCTCAGTTAACCAGGCTCTATATCACTGTAAGTTTTTTTTTTTGCATTTTCATCATATAATTAGCAGCTAATTATTAGAAAGAACTTCAACTTATATGTAAGATATAAGCTTAGTTCTGAACTTCTAGATGATGTTATCAGGAGAAAAATTTTCACATTTCATATATTAGCCATGGAATTCCAAGCCTAATACTATCAAATGCATGTCTTTCAAGTTTTAACAATTAGGCATAAGAAAGACCAAAATTCAATAATAAAACAAAACTTGAATTTTTGCAATGTACTAAATTTTGATGTGGTGATGGAACTTATTGTAGAAATATGCACAAATAGTACTTGTAGTATTAGTTTTTGATACTCAAAAAACTTCATAACTTCCTGATTAAAGATGCAGATCGACAATACAACAAATATAAATATGTCATCAACCAAGGTCACAGGGTCTACAAGATTGAAGCATCTCAAGGCTGTCAAGTTAGAAGGATTTGCAAATGAGGAGGAGATTATAGTGGCAAAGCAGCTGAAAGATGTATTTCAAGCAGAACCATTGATTATAAAGGGGGATGGGACTGTGAGGCGACTAATAAAAGTAGATGGGCAGCTAAAGGAAGGGATGGATCCATATGCATTTATTGAGAAAAGGGTTAAAATTTCCATGAATTATGTCCTAAACATGTTCATATGGACCTCTAAATACAACAAGTTTTCACTTGTTATTATACCTATAAGTTATTCATAAAAAAAAAAAAAAAAAAACCATGATATCAATTTTATATGTTCGAGCATGAAGGGATTTTCGTTTTTATACCTTTGTTCCCGCAATGGAAATGCATGCATTGACAAGCTTTGGCTTAAGAGTTGAAACAGAGCTGTTATTTTAAGGAATAACAGTATCAATGTCTGTTACCATTTATCAGTCCATTTCATTAGCAGAGGATGTTCCGAGATCGATCACATTGGTCCTTGATCCATTTGACAAGCTTTCATCTCATGGAAAAATCCGTTTCATTGCAGACAAGGCTGTTTTCTATCTACCATTGAAGATCAGGAGGAACTTGATCTGAATTTATGTAATGGAGGACAAGGAACTTACGGTATTTTAACTGCAGTTACAGCTCATTCTGCAAACCCATTTGATGAACAGGGTTTACATATAAAAGTGCTTTGTTTAGAGTCTGTAAACAAGCCGACTAGGAAGATAGTTTCATCTGTTATAAAAACTCCAGAAATTGGTGTTTAGGGGAAACAACTTCCCTGGTTTTGGCTTTAAATGTGCTCCTGACTTGGAGAATGCCTTTCTTGATTTCAGAAATGGTACCCCGGCTACATTCCTTTTGCACTTGACTATCTTCTTTCTCTTCTGTCGGCTATCAAAAATGTCAAAACGCGATGGAAAATCAAATTTGAAGCGGCTATCTTCAGCTGGAGTCATCATTTGGGAGCGAATATTCAACCACCTAAATGGTGTTCTGTTGGATTTACAGCACAAAGGAAAATCACAGCACAACAACCTTGAGTTTTGTCAGGAAGATCTACCCCTCTTTGGAGAAGCTATTCATAAGAGTAGTATTTATGTTAGAAGTAGCTAAATTGCCCGAGCAATGGCACAGGCATGAGTCAATATGATGTTTTGTCTACTGCTTTTTCTGAATCCTGAAAATGGAGGCAAATAGTTTTATTATATATTGCTATATCAAAAAAGACACATAATATATTAAGTTGGAAAATATAAATATTGGAATATCTCCATTACAGGACCAAAGACACTATCACAATACATCATAGTATCACAGGTTCGCTGACAGTAGAGAAAATAAAAGAAAAACAGAGAAAGCAGATGACCAGACATTCCAAGGTAAAAAGTCCAGGCATTCATGAATCAATCCGTCGAATGATCTAATCATTGCTGCACCCAAAAAAGAATAAAGCAATTAAAACACCATGAAAAATGGAAGAGCTTGAAACAGCAAAATAATAATAATAATAATAAAAGAGTGAATGTATCTTTAATGTTACTTGTTTTTGAAGCACCAAGGGCTGGAAAAAGCTCTTTCTTTACCTTGCGTCGGCATTGCTGAAAAGGGGAGAGTTAATGAAGGCCTTAATTAATCATAAAAATCAAGCATCAATTAAAGATAAAAAGTTGAAAGAACTTTTGTTGCCCTTGAACATGGTGGCAGAAGGGGATATTTCAAATTTTAATTCATAGGCGAAGGTGCATTTTCTCTCTTATCTTTGTTTGACTCAACAGAGACAAAGACCTTGTAGCAATGGCCTGGAGAACTAGCTAGCCCTAATCGCCATTGACCCAGAAACAGAATGTGGGTATGGTTTCTTGATGTCTGAGAGGCAGAAATAGATTATGGGTGATGGGTTCGGGAGAGAGAAATACAATATCAATTATGTGTTGCCAAACCTGGTATTCCTAATTGTTAGAACCGACTCTCCTCCTCTAGTCCTAATTGAGTTGGAATTTATTTTTATTTTTATTTAACCGACATATATATAGCTAAAGAAAGGAACAGAACTAATTTTTATTTTAGTTGGTTTAATGAAATTAAATTAATTGCAGATGTGAGGCAAACGGTTTTATCTATATGCATTGTAATACAACGAATAGGAATTGAAATTTTTGAAGATGAACAATCTTTCTAATCTAAAATTTTAAGGTGAAAATTTGTTGATGGTGTTTTTGGGTATTAGTTGAAGGGAAGTAGTCTTGAAGTTGCGTGGAGGGAAGTTGGAACATGTAGCAAAAAAATATGATTAAGAGGCATCAGAGTTGGTTCTTAAAGATGCACTTCAAGTGAAGTGTTCAAGGGTTTAATTAAAAAGAAGGTAAATAGTGAATATTAAGGAAGTTTCACAAAAAAGGATATTTAGTTCGTACATATTTAAACCTTTTTTTTGTCTTATATAAGAGGGGAAGGGTATTTTCGTTATCAATTTGATAATTGATGATAAATTTACGTAAAATTTGAAAAAAAATTTCGTGAGTGATTATAAACTATATTTAATGACCTAAATTAAATTAAAAATTTGTATTATTATGAAATAATGTCTTGATAAAATATTAATGGAGGTGTTGGTGAATTTTTTATTGATAAAAATTAACTTGTTTTATGATAAAAAATTTAAGTGTTGATCTTTATTTATGATAACGTGACAATTGAATACGTATTAATTAAACAATCATAAAATTTGATCTTATTGATTTAATAAATAAATACAATAATTACCCTCAATTTAGGGAGTTATAAAGTGATAGCCCTCGTACCATTGGCAAGTTTGGGATAATGTGCTTGACGGGAGGGCATTGTGGCTAGGGACTTTGGTCTGGCAAGCTGTGTTGATGATGTGTCCTTATAAGGCAAGGGGCGCTCTTTTGGTGAGCAGCATTGATGACATGTCCGTTTGGGGTGAGGGATGTTCTTTAGGTGAGATGTGTTAATGACATGTCCCTTTGAAGCGAAGAACGATCTTTGAGCGAGCTATGTGTTTTGTCAAAATGCGAGGAATAGTAGGTGAAGACTTACGAAAAATTTTCCATATCAAATATTGATGCAATATACTTAATGCGCATAAGTGTAGCACGTTTGCTAGGGGATATTGAGCATGCACCCGTGTTTCTAAATTGTGTGGTTATGAAAGACATGTGGTGCAATAGGGTTTAAAAGTTGTCAGACATAATTAATGAGTTTAAATTTTAAATTGTATCGGTTTGCAAAAAAGTAAATAAATGTGTTTTATTTTTAAAGATGGGTTATCGAATGGGTTGGCTATAATGGGGAATTAATCTGGGCCATTTTGTGACCAGTTGAAATGGTCCAAATTAGTATCATTTCACTTATGTTGTTTAGTTAGGTATAAATAAAGGACATAGAAAATTTTTAGACTCACTTTTACAGTTTGCAAATAAGAGAGAACTGTTCGTTTGAGCTTTATGCTATCTATGATTTTCTAACTATTTTTTTTTGTGAAGATTTTTTGTGGGTAAGTAATTTTTGAATTTTGTTTGTTTTTGTTCTGTTTTTCTAAGGAAAATGGCACAAAAACGAAGGTTCGTTGTTGAGAGCTTGAGTGATGAGGATGGTGCTAGGGTGCCTACAACAAACATTGGGAATCAAGGTAAGAAAGATAGCGGCCAGGGCAGGGGAGAAGGTGGTCAAGATAGGGGTCACAGGGGCCCAGGTTTTCAAAGGAGTGGTGGCCGCGGTCGTGACATTATGATTTCAGAGGTGGAGGCTTTTGGTTTTGGGGTGAATGCCCTTAGTGGGGGTAAAAGGAAAGGGAAAGGAAAAGGGAAATAGAAGGACGTGATGGTTGAGGAGCCCATGGATATGGCTCTAGGGACATGGCCACTAGATATTACTATTTCAATGCCACAGCAGCCGTGGCGCAGCAAATCCTAGATCGCCTGGCATTCGACCTAGGGAACTTGATTTTCTTCGTTTCACTTTCGCCCGAGGGCTTCACCATAAGCTAGATTGGGGCAAATGAAGGGATGGCAAGTTCTACCTACACAATTTTTGCCGTGGGTTTCACTTACTGTTGCACCCCTTTTTCCACCTGATGTTGGCAACTTTCAACCTAGCAACCTTGTAGATATCACCGAACATTTGGGCAATCATGGTGACCTATTTCATCTACTGTCGTATGAAGAAGTGGTTGCCCTTAGTGAATGTGATCTTAACGTTGTACATGTTGAGAGAGATCAATGGATGGCTACATCACCTTCAGACGTGCAGGTGGTCATACATAGTGGATCTGCCTTATAACAGCCATCCCGTGTATGATAAAATCATGGTGGCCCACACTACGGCACTTGGTGTGTAGTTCAGCTTCAAGATCAAATCGTCTTATGCTAGTATGTTGACAAGGGAAACTTTTGAGCTTAGGGAGGATGAGGTGAAACAAGTGAACACTTTAAAGGATGCCAAACTATCTTACCAAGACCTAGCCACTGGCGAGAACATTCATGATTATTGCTTCATTCCAAGCGAGGACCAAGACTTGGTTGGTGTTGTTCAAAATGTGTAAGACTAGGAAATAGGGCAGGATGGGGAGAAATGAGCACCTAAGGGCAAGAAGGAAAGGGCCCCCATAGGTAAAAAGTGTACGTTCTTTGTTTTGTGTTGCCTTGTGTATTGTATGACTTTACTGTTGATTGGTGTTAATTGTAGAACTGTTTTGCTATTGCAGTGAAAAAGGTAGCAATCAAGCCTAAGAAGTAAATGGCTTGTCAAGGGAATCCTTCTACTAGTGCATGCAGCGAATGCTAGAAAACAGACCGTCTGTGGATGCCCCTGTTGGTATGTAGGGGAATGTTGGAGAATCAATATTTATAGAGGTTTGATCATTTTTCAAAAATATTTTTGACTAAATAAAAAACTAGAAATTCAAATTAAATTCAAATTAGTTTAATTAAATTTTAGCAATTTTTTATTTTATCATTTCAAAATTTATTAATTCAAGACTAACATATCGAGGACCTTCAAGCTAGTAGTTCTGGGGTTAAGCCTACTCTAGTTAGGCATGAGGTTGGCATAATAGCTTCTGTTATTGCTCTAATTGATGCTGCTCTAGTCCCTAGCAGTGATGGTGATCCAACTCCTATAGCTTCTTGAAAATTTTGTGCACACATTTTATTTTTATTTTTGTAATTGTTTTTATGCAAGTTTTTATATTGACACAGTGATGATTAATAAAGATAAAAGCTTTTACAACAATTCTTGCCTTATGGTTGATCTATATTTTCTTTAACTGTTGCACATATCCAAATTTGTGGGTTAAGTATGAAGGCAGGGCCTTACGCTGTTGCGTGAGAATGCTAAGTTAAAAGGTTTCTAGTAACTCAATTTTGCATTATGACTTGGATGTTTTGACATATCCATGACTATCAGCTTAGCCTCATAATTATAGGCTTGTTCTTTGCTACTATTTGTGTTATGAACTTAGTGATTTTTCCAAATACTAAGTACTTGGGGATGCTGATTTCCTATGAATGCAGGACTTTGCTCAATTTAGGCTGAGTTCATTTTGGTTTCATAGGAAAACTAACTTGGGTAGTATCATTAGACAATCTTTAAATGCTATGAAAGTTCACATAGCTTTGGACAAACTTGTTCCCAGGTTTTTCAAGAATCTAAGTAAATTGAATAATTCCATGTGATGGTTTTTATTTTTATCAAGAAGGCAATGCTTCAGATCCTTTCTAACTTATGTAATAATTTGTTTACTCGTTTTATGAGGTAATGTTGTGACATTCAAGAAACTATTAGTAAACCTTGTTAAAGGAAAAGTGTAGACACCTTATTTAGGCCCAAATTAATTGAACTTGGATTCATTTCAAGTCTAATTGTTGAATTTGGTTTTTTTCTATATGTATATTTTATTTTTGCTTTATTCTTTTATTTTCAATTTATTGTTATCTGTATAAATATATATTTATTTTATTTATCCTTTTTACTTTATCATGATTGTTTATCTGTTGAGTTAATTTTTAATTATTTAGTTTTATTTGTCTTGTTTTTGATTGATTAATTATCTGTTTTAAGGAAAATCAAAATTTAAAATTATTGGCTAGGGTCTTGATAATTTCATGAAGTGAAGCTAAAATTTTGTAGATAATTCATGAGTTTTGAAACTCAATTTGATCTTAAACTCTTTTCTCTCAAGGATTTTGACTTTATATAAAGCAAAGGAAGGAAATGATCAATACCCAAAAATCAAAAAGAGGAAAGACATAGACGAAAGGTAGAAAATTGATAGCAAATTTTTCATGCAGTGGGGTTTAATTTCGGGTAGTACTTTTGTTCTTAGGTTTGGCGGATTTTAAGAGTAATTTTTGAGAAAATTTGAGGTTAAATAGGTTTTGGGAAGTCAAGATTTGTTAAAAAGAAGCTGCTGGAATCTTTCCACAAATTTCTAGAATTTTTTGGTGAAATTCAAACTTTTCAATGAAATCCCTAATTTTTGACGACCGATCCCAATTTCCAGCAACATCCATAGAATTTCGACAAGAATTTCCGATTTTCAATGAGATCCTGATCAAAAACCCAAACCTGATAGAAATTCTGACCACGAATGATTTTTTTGATGAAAATCTATAAAATCTAGCTATTGATGTTTCTCTCTTAGAGAGAGAAGTAGAAGAGATGAGAAAAAGAGAGAGGGAAAACAAACTTTAGAAAAAAAATTTTTCTTTCGCTTTTTTATCGAATTGAAATGGCAATGTTTTGAGATTGAAAAAACCCAAGATCTGTGTGTTTTACCAAAAGGACCTAACTCGTTGCATGCCATGAATTGGCAGTCCATTTTCCCTTGGCTATCGGTGAGTGAGCCAAGTCGTTCCAGTCGCAGATTGTCCTTGTAGCAGAACTGCAATCCAAGTTGAACCAAGCCGCCATCATTTTTTGGTAATTTTTTTTATTTAATTTATTTAATTTAAAATTTATTTATTTTAATTGATTTTTTAAAAAATAAAATTTTAAAATAAATTTATGATTCTTACTAAATTATAAGAGAAATTTCATAGGTTAAAAATTATTTTAAACTTCTGAATTCTATAAAACCGTTGGAGAATTTTATAATAACATTTTATAAATTTTTTTTTCAATCTTACTAAATTGTTAGAGAATTTAAATTTTTAAATTAAGTTTTACCAAATTATTAGAAGATTTAATGAATTTTTATGAAAACTAAACTATTAGAAGATTTAAATATCAAATTAAATCTTATTAAAACTACTTGAGGATTTATTGACTCATTTTAAAATTTCATGAATAAATTTTTTAATAAAAAAATCTCACCAAATTATTAAGAGATATGCATCGAAATAAAATCTTATCAAATTATTAAAGGATTTTATTAATCATTTTTTTAAAAAAAATTGATTCATAAAATAAAATAAATTAAGAAATTTGATGATGAAGCCTCTTCATAATGGTATACTAGTTTCTATGAATACTCTTAAGATGATAAAATTCTTTTAAATTGTTACCAAATTATTTGAGTAATTTTAAAACTAATTTTCGATACTAAATTTATTTGGTAAAAATACAAATATGTTTTTGAGGCTTTGGATAATATAAAATTTAACTGGTTCTATCATTCGGAAGAGCGTTGTGAAGGTGTTATAACCTTACTCATGCGTATCCACACTCTCAAATCTAGTATTGTTTCATAGACTAGAATCTACCTTCTAAAAATACTTGAGTCAGGCTTAGGACATCTCTTCCAAATGCAATTGATTCAATTAGGTGGCCAATTGTACCTAAAAAAAATGGTGATGACTCCTAATTTGTGTTTAGCAATAAGATCATAGATCTAGATGTTATGATAGTTTGCCAACTTCACTGAGGATGCTAAGAGTCAGGCCAGTAAATTCGTGTTATCCAAGCTTAACTTAATAAACTTAAGAATTTTTCTTTAAATGTTTTATTTATTTTAACCATGTCATATTATGTCGTTCACTTGCATATGTATAACATAAGCTCTACAACTGAGGCTAATAACACATCTCTTGAAAACAAAGAGCCATAGTGCAAAAGACAAATAGAAATGAAGCCAATCAAGGAAAAAAAAAAAAAAAAATGGATGTTTAGTCGACATTTCAAGGCTAGATTTAGGAAGGTTGGTGGGTTTTCAAGCAAACTAAGGCCAGAACGGTAAAAAGGAAGGCAATGAGGACATTTGGGAGAAATTTGAGCTAAATCTAGCATTGACGAACGGTGGCCGACGATGAGGAAATGTTGACTAACATGACGGTTGATGAATGATTTTTGGGAAAGATGGATGGCTATCTTAGAAGTTTGGAGAGATTTTAGATTTTTTTTGGTGAAATATTGAAATGAAATAAAAAAAAAAACTTAGCTTCTATAGCTAAAAAAAAAAAAAGAGAAGAAAGTGGCATTGTTTCAAAAGGAAGGATTTACACATGACCGCAATTGAATCTGAGGTCCTTGTGCCTGACTCATTCAGGTTCCTATTAATTAGCCCTTGACCTGTTTAAGTGAATTTGTTGCTAACTAGTCTTAAACCGGATTGAACCGTTTTAATTTGTAGAAAAATCACCTTTGAACTGCCTTTGAATAGGTCTACATCACGAAAAACCACCAAACCACTTCTATATCAGTGAATTCAGGTTTTTTTGTTATTTTTATTTATTTTCATTTATATATTATTTTTAATTATTTTTTCAAATTATTTATTTTCTTATTTATGCATGTTTAAAATCTTAAATCCTTATAATAAACTTTTAATATTTTTGTAGTAAAATAGTGCTAATAAAAATAACATTTCAATTTTTTAAAAATAATAAAGTTCAATATATTTATTCCAAAAAATGCTACTAATAAATTAAAAAAAGAAAAAGGAAAAAAAAGAAAATCTCTTAGGATGGGATTTTAAAGAGGTCCGAGTAGATATTCTTAAGAAATCCTTAAGTGAGAAATTTCTTCTAAAAGTACCACCAAAGTATTGGGGTATCGAGAAAAATTTTTAATAAAAATATTTTTTTTTTTTTACTTTGTTCCTTTTAAAATTTTTTAATAATAATGATTGTGAAATAACTAGATGATTAAAACAAAATTAAAATGAGTAATGAAAAAAATATAATATAAGAAAAATAAGTAATATGTCTTTCAAAATATAAAATATGTAATATAAAAATATAATAAAATAAAATGTTTTAAAAATAATAAATAAATAAATAAAATATAAAAAATAACAACTTTCGTATGTATATTACACCTTATCATTTGCATTACATGATCTCGAAAGCAATGCGAGTTTCCGATGATAGGTTTCCGGGAAGTCCAAGTAGCAATTTCCAAGAATTTCCTAGGTGAAATTTTTTTTTTAAAATTACCAAATTATTGAAATATTTTAAAACTCTTTTCAATACAATGATTTTTATTTTTTCATTTAATTTGAATGGTTTTGTTTTAAAAAAGAAAAAGAAGTAAAAATATAAAATATTTATGCAAAATGTGTTTTAGGAAATAAATTTATTTATGAATAATTGTATTACTGTAAAACTTTTAGCATTAAATATTAATTATTTTAAAAAATAAATTTTTGATGATGAGATTTTAAGATTTTTCGAGTAGCGATACTTAAGAATTTTTTAGGTGAGAATTTTTTTTTCAAATGCTACCAGCTTATTGGAGTATTTATAAAAATTTTTGAATACAATAAAAATTTTCCTTTTCTTCTAAATAATATAAGAAAAAAATTAATAAGTGGTTAAAAAAAGGAAAAATAAAATATATGTGTTAAATTTAATTATTTGTATTGCATGTATGGCATTTATTTTTAAAAAATAAACACGAGCCTATGAAGATGTGATTTTTATGATGTTCGAGTAATGAGTTGTAAAAAATTTCTAGGTGAAAATTTTTCTTTAAATATTACCAGCATATTAAAATATTTTTGGATCTTTTAAATAACAAGGTTTTAGTTTATTTTTTCTTGAATAAAATAATATCTAAGGGCCAAAATTATGGTGAATAAAATAAATCAAGAAAATTATTGATAAATACCAAACTTAAGGCCATTTTTATTGAAATTTAAAGGATAACACATAATTAATAGGTACCGTTTTTAAAACAGTCACTGTGAGGGTGCTAATCCTTCCTCACATGTAACCAATTCTTGAATCCAAACTATTTCATAGATCCTAAAATTATATTTTTAATAAATTTTAACTAATTTTAAGAGTTTATTAAAAATGTAAGTTTTTAATAGGTGACCAATCGCACTTAACCAAAAAATATTGGTGGTGACTCTTTTTTATTTTTTTTTTTATTTTTATAATTCGTCTAGTGGCACCTAAAATCGTTATGACAGCTTGATGACTCCATTAGGATACATTTTTTTAGAGCGGGCCAAAATTAATTATGTGTTATCCTTAATTTTGATTTAATGATTTTAATCAGTATTTAATTTTATTTTCCTTGATTTAGATTTTATTTTATAACAATAATAATAAAAAGGAAAAATCACTTGCATTTTATTTATGTTATTTATTTATTCATTCATTATTTTATTTTTTGGATATATTATTCTTGATAAATTGCAAGGCATTTAAGATTAGGGTTTTAATGTTACATTCCTTCATTCACACTCGACACAATCATATTGTGCATGAGCTCTATACCGAGGCTCCAACTGTCTTAGGAGGGAGTATGGTACATATGCCCTCTTGAAGTGATAACTTTCACAATAGCAAGTGAAATACTCTCACTCAAATTGAACCCTTTTTGTTTGTAACTTATCATGGGTGAAGATCAAGGTACTCTACTAGTTTGTAGTGGATGATGATGTGATGAACAATCTAGGAACTTTTAGATGCATAAATCCTAACCCTACATATATTAAGCCTTAGGAGACCAACCTAAGTAGAGCCATACCACATATTATCTCTAGAAATTACCTGAATTAGGACACATGAGGAACACTAGGATGCAATCTGTATTTTGGGGGTAATAATAATGCAAAGGAAACTAAATTTGAGAAAAAAATTCTTTCAATAAATTTTTTTTGACATACTATTCGATTTGTGTAGTGACTTTCCAAGATTTTCATTTCAACAAAAAAATGTTTTTTTTAAAAGGAAGTTTTTCTTGAATTTTCCAAAAAAATATAAAAAAAATGATTTTCCTTAATTCCTTTGTTAAACACCAAATAAGACAAAAACAAAAAAAAAAAAGTTTGAAACAAAAAGAAAACCTTAAAAAAGGTATTTTACCCTTTTGTTTTCAAACTTAAATGATTTTTTGATGAATGTGAAATCAAGTTGTTTTGTACTTTTGTGTTCCCACATTTTTTTAAAAGAAATAAATAAAGAGAAGTTTTGGAATTGATCAAGTTATCTAGTAGGCCTTGCAAAAAATGATCTAGCAAAAAAAAGTGTTCAAAAAAAGGAAAGAAAAGAAAGAAAGAGAGAAAAGAGAAAAGCAAAAAAAAAAAAAAAAAGAGAAAAAAAGTAAAAGTAAAAAGTAAAAGAGAAAGGAAAAAAGAAAAAGGAGAGATTTAGAATAAATGAGGAGTTTGTCATCATTTTTTGGATTTAATCATTGTATTCTACATTTATCATGGATATGGTTTTGATATTTTGGGTCGTGTGCATAAAAATTTCATTTTTGTAGATATATTTGCATCATTATCATATTCATATATTCATAAACATATTTTGTATGTCATGCAAGTTAGAAATTATTTTGTGGCATTGATTTAGTAAGAGTAACAACATAGACTTTTTGGTTTAAGAAGTAAAATATCTATTTTAATGGGTATTAGAAGGGTGAAAATGGGAGGCTTGAATTAGTGCTTTAGAACACAATAAAGAGAAATTTGAATGCGACATTTAAAAGATGACACAATAGATTGCCAAGTTAACGAAAATGATTGAGAGACTTAACGAGCCTAAGTTGGTCCCTTTTGAAGGGTCATTTTAAATTTTAGCTCAAGTAAGTTCTAAAAACTCATGGAGTTGTAATCAACTAATTCTTGTTGGGTCTAGCATTTTTCCTGAGCATGTTAAAGCATTCCGTGGTTCAAGCAATGATTAAATTTTGGATAAGGTCTTGAAAGGAATGAGTGATCGAACCATGCAAATGTCTGAACTTAATAATTTGATTTCCAAGATGGAGTTGCCAAGTTCCATACAACCCTCATAAATGATTTTGAACTCGAACATGCATTCAACCCCTTTTTATGTTTATTTTCAACCTCATTTCCAAGCATCTATGACCAAGCCCCTAAACTTCATGTAGTTTCGAGAAGTCCACATCTAAACCCAAATCTTTAGCCTACTATTCCCTAACCACCTGTTCAGCTAATTTCTCAAGTTTGCACCTTTGCACTACCACCATATGCTTGAACTTCTAACCAATTTGTTGCCCAAAAACCAGCTATGAAGAAAAACATACACAGTTAGATCCTTATTTCCATTTCATATGGAAAACATTTTTCCTATCTACTTGAGAAACATCTTGTTGCCTCATGCCTTTAGAGCTTTTAAAGCCCTCATACCCTAAATGGTTCTACCTAAACGCAAGATGCGAATACCATAATACGAATATAAGGCACTCCATTAATAATTATGAAGCTTTCAAACATAAGATGCAATCACTCTTGGATGCGAAATGGTTCGATCCAACTGTAATAGTAGGCTAAAGGTCTAAGAACAATGACAAGGGGTTAGAGTGATGATGAACATGGATAGGGTTCTTTATTTAAAAGGATCTTCAAGCAGTAGGTTGCTAGGAAAATCAAATGTTTTGCAAAATTATTCTATTTTGTAAATGTTTAGGAAGAATAATCTTTTGTTTCAATATGGTGTTAGCTTTCCGAACTTGGATGTATGAATTATGGTTTTTCTCTAACTTTTGCCTTTATTTCAATTTATGCACATTTCACTAAAGAGCTTTTTCATTCATTCATGCATTCGTTCATTCATTTATATACCCATTCAATAAAATACAATTTATGTGTGCCTTAAATAGAAAATGAATTTTTTTTAGAATAATCTTGGCAATTTCTTCTTAGGATTTGAAAAGTATCAAATTGATAGGGGCAAATGGAAAGACTATGGAGGAATTTTTTGCTTAAGGAAATAATCAACCAAAAAGACCTAGCTCAAGACAGAACTCATGGGATCTAGATACATATAGAAGGTATAGCTTCTTAGAAAAAAAAATTCAAGCTATTGAAAGTGAGGATAAATCTTACGATGTAAAGGGATCTTAGCTAGTTCCAGATGTGGTCATTCTACCTAAGTTTAAGGTTTTAACATTTGAGAAGTATGATGGAATAGGATGTTTTGAGACACATTTGGCTCGATACTGTCACAAAATGTTTGGGTATGGTCATAACGAAAAATTGTTTATTCTTACTTTTCAAAAAAGTTTGACTGGGACAACAGCCAATTGGTATTATAGTTTGGAAAGCAACCAAATTCGTACTTGGAGAGATTTATCTTTGGCATTTTTGAAGTAATACCAACATATGTTGAAAATGGCCTTAAACTGATTAACCCTTCAAAGCATGAAAAAGAGCCCCAATGAAAGTTACAAAGAATATGCTGTTAGATGGAAGAAGATCGTATCGCAGTATGACCACTTTTTACTAATAGAGAGCTGAATTCCTTATTTATGGATCCTATTCCTTCTCCCTACTATGATAGGCTGATTGGTAATACCACTTCAGAATTTATAGATTTACTATATGTTGTAGGTAGAATAGAGGATGGGATAAAAAAAAAAAGAGTTATGGATGCTAGTGCAAAGATTTATAATGAAAGGAATGAAGGTATTTCTGATGAACATGCTCAAGAAACAATTGTTGAAAGGTGAAATGAGGAAAACTTCAGCATAATAAATGAAGATTTGATGGATGGTCATTGGTCACCACACCTGCCCTAGCCTTTTTACAATTTGACACCTCAAGCCAATGACTTTTCTCACTATTTCATTTTTATATCCTAATGTCCCTTTCCTAGACTCCTATAGGTATTCATCAACTTAGGCCATCCATAGAGCCACAACAAAAAGAAAGTCAAAACACACCATTCACTTCTAATATCCTACACGAAACTTTTCCCATTGCTTGTCAGTAGTCATATGACTTTCTTTATCCTTACAAAGCCTAGAAAGCCTCTTACCCAAAAAGGTACGATCCCAGTGGTAAATATGAATACCATGATGGGGTCAAAGGACATTTCATAAAAAATTACACTGTCTTTAAGGATATGGTTTAGTCTTTGATCGATACAAATCCTATAAAATTTAAAGAGCTGGTTGGCAATTTTGATAATTGATAGTGGTGAAATTAAATGTAAAGATTCTAAAGCAGAAGCACTAAGTCAATGACTCTTTTTTTTAAGCTTGTATATTATCTTAAGAGCCCTATTAAGAATGTGAATTTTGGACTGAGCCTGAATGTTTGGATTGAATGAATGGATACGGTACATCATATTATCTTATAAATTTGTTGACATTAGAAGTTTTTAATTTCTTTTCAGTTTTAAGTTTTTAAGTTTTTTTTAAAAAAGTAAAAAATAAAAATGGTTGGATTTGAATAAAGACCCACATAATTAATTCCTAAAAGTTATAAAAAGAGAAATGCCTTGAAAGAAAAAAAGTAGAAAAAAAGGAAAAAAAGTTTTCTTTTGAAAAGAGCCTCGGAAGATTTAGCGATCCCTATTAGAAATAAACTCATTAAATGCCTTCACACCTTTTCAAATCACTCAAATGATTTCACTCATAATCCTGCAAGTGATATGAACCTAAATTCATCAATGCTGTCTTCACTTCATAATATTATGATATAAAATGGGTGATAATATTTTTCTAGGCAATGAACAATGAGACAACCAATTTCAAAACTATAAGAAATTTTGAGGATTCCTAGAATATCAGACAAAAATGACATTTTTTTATAAAGAATTTGGAAGTGGTAATTGGATGTGTCAAGATTATGCTATAACTCCAAAAATTTTTGAAATCAAAGCCACCTAAATCCTTTAAAATGACTTCAGACATATTGGCCTCCTAGTTATCTACTTTAAAATCATCTTTGTCCAGTGTTTTAAGGAACATTTCTAAAAAGAAAAAACCTTAATGCCTTTAAGACAACTTGAATTTTAATCAACCCATTTTTTTTGTGAAATGACATGAACCATTTGACACCTTAAGCAAGTTTGTTCCACATAACTCATTTTCTCACATTGACCTGCATTAGGGAAGGGTTGTTAGAGCAAGGTATCTTTCTTGAATAATGGTGGACATACAAAGAAAAATGAAATGAAGATCAAAAACTAAAAAAAAAAAAAATTGATTTTGATATTATGCACTTGAGGCATTGGAACGAATCCAAAGGATCTCAATAAATTTATGAAAAACTACGGAGAGAAAGTTACAGAGTTCAAAGAAAGTTTGAAAGATCAGAAATCGAAAATGGAGAAAAAAAACCAAAATAGAAAGTCTAAAAAAATCTAAAATCCCAAAAAAATATAAAAATAAATTTTTGAAAAAAAACCTTTCTTCTAATTTATTTTCCTAATAGGAATTTCTTTTTAACTTAAGTGATCTTGCTTGAGATGACAAATGGCCATCTTTCATTATCCTTTCACCAACAAGAAAATTATCCTCTTGCTACCCTTTTGACCTTGTGAATTCTTTCTCGATGAACCTTGACCAAGGATTACCTTGCATATTGAGGGAGCAAAGAAGGGACATATTCAATAATCACTTATGGTAAGGCCCTATTCATGTGTAAGGAAACAACCCTACATGTCAAAAAGCAAATATCTAATAAAATGAGTTTTGAAAATATTTTGAAAACACAAAATTAAAGATGGATGTGCAAGGTAGGGTAAAAAAAATAAAAAAAAAGGTAAGAGAAAAAAAAGCAAAAATAAACAAAAAAAGGCAAAAAAATGATTGAATGGCAAGTGTAAAAAATGAAAAAAAGAAGTCCTAAAGGGAATCCTATGTATGATGATCCTTGGTTTGATCACACTTAAGTACGTTTTGAGCCTATTTATCCTTTCCTTCTGAACCTCGAACCTTGGCCTATGTTACGTTCTCTAAAAAGTCTATATTAGATTAAGCATGATTAATTAAAATTGAAAAGCTTATCTTTAAGGAATGTCCATAAAACCCATAAACCTTTTTATCCCCCTTTATTACCTAATTACCTATTTGGACCATTAGCTTCATTTTGGATAAGTTTGAATTCGTGAGTGCATGGTGTAATAATAAAAAGAAAGAAAAAAAAGAAGATGAATGCAGCTCTAGGGTGAAAACTTTACAAAAAGGTAGTTTAGAGCAAATCTTAAAAGCATTAAAGCCACTTCTGATATTAAGTGACATAGATGCTAACCAGAGGCAACCCAGACCCTTTAAAAGATCCAAAGATATTAAGGTATTAAAATTTTGAAATGCATAAAAAAAGATATATTTTGAAAATTTGAGCCTTCTTTCCTTATCCCTAAATGACCTTTCAAGATTTTGAACCTTTCGTAGTCGACCTTGACATCTATAAAAATGTCATATTTGGATACTAAAGAAAGTGTCAAACATGTTTGGTTTTCAAGGGATTCTTGTGTTTTAGAAAAATTTATATTTTATTTGTGAACGTGCACTAAAAAACATACACCTCTTTTAATGGTGAAGTCCTTAAAATGACCTAAAACCTTCACGTATTGACCCATTCAATCCATTTGAAAAGAAAATTTTTCACTCTTTTCATTTCTAATAGGGAGCGCCAATTTCCAAGAGACTCTTAAAGTCACTTTTGTTATATATTGCATTAACATTGGTAATGGAATTTGATTATATTGGGCAATTTTGTTGGCCATTTTGAAATTTTTTGAATAATTGGTTATGCATTTTTTTGAAAAATAAGAAAATCATGTTTGTTATAAAGAAAAATTATTGAATTATGAATCTTTAGACCTATTCGAATTTAAGGAAAGAAAATATTTTTCAATAAAGAATTAATGTTGTTGAAAAGAAAAGAAAAAAATAAAATATATTTTTTGGAAAGAATATAGTGGTTTGTCTTTTTATTTTTTCAATTGAGTCCAAAACGTATGTTCATGTTGCATGTTGAAGCTAAAAAGAAAAAGAAAAGCATAATGAAAATCAAAGAAAAATCAAAAGAGCTAGTTCAGAAAGCAAATAAGGTAACAATTGGTAAGGAGACAAGATGGAATAGATAAGAGAGTTAGAAAATGGAAAGTGGAGATCACTTTGAGAAGAAATTGAAAATTAATTAGATGAGAAACAATGGAAAAGTAGAATTGAGAAAGAGCATCCTTTTAGTGTTTATATTCAAGTCAGTGCATATACATTATAAAGTTTCTTCATGGGTGTTTGTGAAATGAAGATCTATGGTTGCAATTAATACTCGAAAGAAAAAAAAAAGAGAAACTTTTGAATTTGGGGCAACCATGTCATGCATGAACATTGACATTTGCATTCATAAGAGACATGTGTGTTCTTGGAAGACATTTGCTAGTAAGAAAATTTGCATGCATTTTCTTAGGTACATTTGTGTAAAGAAATGATGATAATAACATAAAAAAGAAGAAAACTCAGATTTTCCATCATCGTAGAGTCATCTACATGTGAAAAAACATTGGCATCTGCATCATGAAAATGTCACTTGCATTTCCATCGAGCTTTTATCTCACAAAAAATTCTATATAGTACATGAATTCTTACATTCACATAAAGACATTTGTATTTGCATCATGATTGTATTTGTAAAAAAAAAAAAACAGAAAAACTAAGAGAAAGAAGTCATCAAGAAAAAATTTGAGAAAAAGAAGAATTCTACAAAAAAAAGGATAAGAATCTCCTAGTTTAAGAAACAAAAAAATAAATAGGGTTTGAAAAAAAAAAGAGAAAAGAGATAAAAAGAAAAAAATGAAAAATGAAAAAAAAGATAAAAATAAAGAAGTATAGCATAGGAAAAAAGAGAAAAATAAGAAAACGATAATAATTTGATTTGCAAAAGAAGAGAGGTTATTGGAGATATGAATGAAAAAATGAAATATGATAACAAGTAAAGTTTTCCTTTAGAAAGAGTGAATGTTAAGATATTTAGAAAAAAAAAAAAGATAAGATCTAAGCCTAGTTTAGTTGGAACCCAGAGAAGTTTAAGCTTAGTTTAGTTGATACTCAAATAAAATTAAGCCAAGTTTAGCTAGTATCTAGATTTGATTAAGCCAAGTTCAACTAGCACCCAGATGATATTTAAGCTTAATTTAGCTAGCGCAATTGAAACTTTAAGCCTAATTTAACTGGCACTTAAATGAGATTTAAGGCTAGTTTAGCTAGCATCCAAACCCAATTTAGCTAGCACCTAAGCCCAGATTAGCTGTCACCTTAACCTAGATTGGTTACCACCCAAGCCCAGTTTTGTCGACACCAAAGCCTAGATTAGCTGACACTGTAACCCAGATTAACTGGCATCCAAGCTTAGATTAGCTGAAACCTTAACCCAGATTAGTTGGTACCCAAGCCCAAATTAACTGCCACTTTAAGCCTAGATTAATTAGCACCTAAAGCCTAAATTAGCTGACACTTACAAGATTTAAACCTAGTTTAGCTAAAATCTGAATTTTAAGTTTAATGAAATTGGCACCAATTAAGGAAAATGTTGTGATCAAGTTTTTTCAAATTCATTTGATGACAATATCCGAGTTCTTTTCAGTGGTGATAACTAAAGTTCAAAAAATCTTAAAAGTTTCATGTTTGCTTTTTTACAAGCAAATTTTCCAAAATTGATTTGTAAGGCCTCCGAGTATTATCTGATATCTAAGTTCTCTTTAGTGGTGATAGCTAAAGTTCAAAAAATCTTAAAAATTGATTTTTTTTTACAAGCAAATTTTCAAAAAATAATTTGTAATTCCAGGCAAAATACTTTAAATTTTTAAAGTTTCAATGCCCTGATTAGAGGAGCATTTATAGATGTCGAGATTTGTAAAACCTCTAGACATAATCTCTAAGTCCTCTAGGCAAAACATTTTAAATCTTTAATGTTTTAATGTCTCTGGTTAGAAGAGCTTTTGTAAATGGCAAGATTTGTAAAATTTTTGAGTATGATCTCTTTTTTATTTTCAAAAGTTATGAAGTCTTTGTTAAAAGGAGATTTTAAATTGATTTTTAAATGGTCAAGTCCTTCAAATCTTAAAAAAAAAAAAAAAAAAACAACAACAAACAACAAAAAAAGCAAAAATAACAAAAAATTTTGAAAAAAAAACTTTTGAAATCTTATTGAATTGTTGACTCCAGACAAAGTTGTGTCTATGTCTTTATCTTATTCTTGATTTTTAGTAACGTACAAAGAGGAGCAGCTGTAGACACCTAATTTTGTCTGGATCGATTTAGATTTGTTCGATTTTTACACTTGATTTACAAGATTTGATTTGGGATGATTTGAAGGTTGTAATTCAATTAACTCGTTTAGGGCTTATTTTGGATTAATTGTTTTTTTCTATCATTTTGCATGGGATAAAATTCATATCCAACTCTATTTGTGTTAAGGCCCAATTTAATTAGGGTTAATTTAAAATTTAGTTATTTAGGTTTGAAGGCCTAATGAAAATCCAAGTTGATTTTTTTAGGCTTAAAAAAATTTTTATATTAACCAAAAATTTCATTTTAAGGCCCGATTTAGTTTATTTCTTAAAATTAATTAAATTAACCAAAAATAAAAAAAAACATAAAAAAATAAAAAATTGAAATGGTTGGCAGCCACTACTATATCAGGGGGTAACAACTTATAACAAGCCAAAAATTCTTAAGAGTTTTAGCTCCATTACCCTGGCATGTTGAGAAACATTGGACTATTTTACAAATGGCTAAATAAAAGACTAAGGAAGAGGCACAGTGAAAGGGGGGCAATTGATTACATTAAACTTTTAGCTTTTTTATACTCATTTTTAATGTAATTTAATTCATATTTGGCTTGTTCCTTAACAGTTTTTGCAAAATTGCTCCTAAATACGCATTTATCTCATGTATAGGTAAAAATAATGGAATTGAGAAATTTTAGACTTTTTTATACAAATTTGGAGGATTTTTTATACAATTTATGCAAAAGGCCTAAATTAGGGTCAATAGGCAAAATTGACACTTAAGGAGTTTTCTTGACTTTTCTATCATAATTTTTTATAGTAAATTGTAGGTTAAAAATATTCATAAAATGTTTGAAATATTTTGTAGAAAAAATATGAAAGATGAAAGAAGAAGGACATACATGAGTGCATGCAAGATTATGCAAATGCTAGGCATTTCTTTAGATAGACCATCCATGGATGAAAAGGTGAGTGAAAATGATTTTAGTGAGGATGGCTCAATTGCTTACCTTGAGTTACAAGAAGGTCGTAGCAATGACTCTAATCAACAAAGAAGTGAACCTCTTAGTGTATCTATGCATTTTTCTTTGTGCATTGAAAATCCATTATATGATGAGTCGAAATTATATATTTTTGAAAACCCACTATTTAATGATTGTGATGAAGGTTCTTTGACTCCACCATTAGACATAACCCTTGTTGAGCTTACACCTATACCATGTATAGAAGATTTTTTCATTGTAGACCATATATCCATATTCTCTATAGCAATACCCATATCATTTGTACTAAAGCCAATGACTAACTCTATTAGTCCTTATTGCAATATATTTAGATTTTCATAGAAGTGGAACATAAATCTACTCGTGTGCACCACATTCACTTAAAGCTTATGATTACATATTTAAAGCAAAAGAAGAGAATGAAATGGGTAGATTCGTGAAGAAAATATGGTGTAATTCTTTAACACTTGTGAAAGTCAAGCTTTTGACTTTAAATAAAGCGCTTCTTGGGAGGCAACCTAAGTTTCACATTTTATGTTGTTTTTATTTGCTTATTTTTGTTGTTTTACTTATCTTTTCCTCGTACATATTGATGTTTATTCTCGTTATAGGTTTTTTCTTTTTTTTCGTTTTGTAGGTTGAATAAGAGCTTGAAATGGATGCACTAGTTTTGGCCAAAGCAAGAAGTGGACATTTGGCCACCATGCCTCTATGGTGATAGGGGAGTTTTCTTATTCCTCTCTTTTGTGTTTTATTGCTTGATGCTTACACATTGAGGAAAATATGTTGTTTAAGTTTGGGGGTATGAAAAAAATTGCTTGAAATTTGAATTTTTTTTTTAATTTTCCTTGATTGTTGCCTTGAAATTAAGCTTAACATGTGGTAGCTTGAATCACTATTATGCTTTCTTTGATTAGTTATTCATAAAGCCAATGATAGGTAGAGATTGAAAATGAATATAGATTTAGGAAATGATTGAATGTGTGTGAAATAAGAGATGTGCTTAGGTTTAGTGAATTTTTAAATATGGAATTCATTTATGAGTGATGCTTTGAAAATTGAATTGTATTTTTTTATCTAGTATTGATTATGTGAGCATCAGATTGTTATTACATTTATCTTTGAAATGGTGTTTCTTGATTCTAGAGTTTGTTTCGATCATCTCTCGATGTCAAATCTTAGAAAACACATGATTAAGGAAATGATATAGGTCATTTTTGGATCGTTTGAGCCTTTCTAGCCAACCTTGATATAATATGTCTATAGTCACCCCATTTAAGCCATATGATATCATTTTCTTTGTTTTGAAATCACATTACAAGCCCATAGCTTTTGTTTTAATATTTCCTATCGTTTTAGTCCCTTCCCTTATATGCATTAGGACATTCATGTATATTTGTGAGCTATGCATTATTAGGAAAGAAGGAAGGAGTTTAGAAGGTTTGGAAAATTGAAAAAGAAAAAAAGAAAAAATTGAAAAGAAAAAAAATAAAAAAAGAAAAAGAAAAAAAGTTGTGAAAACAAAAGAAAAAACAAAAAAAATAAAGTGGTTAAAAAGCAAAGAAAAGAAGAAAAGAAAGAAAAATGGGCACAATCAAAGTTTGGAAGGGTGATTCTTTTATCAAGCTTGCCTTTCTTACTTTAAAAGCTCAATTATTGATGATCCTAGACATGTAACTCATTATTAGGGTACTTAAGCCTAAATAACTTTTATCATACCTTAACCTTAGCCTTACATACAAACTTATGAAAGTCCTAAATGATCCTTGGTCATGTGTTTATCTGCATTAGTGAAGAGAAATGTGATAAGCAAGCTTATGGAATATGTGCATACTTTATTGATCCTTGTTATTAATGTTTCATGTTTTGCATAACATTACTAGATTTCATGCAGGGATATGTGAGAGGTATTGCTTACTTGTGGAACCATAGTTAGGAATGATCTTAACGTAGAGAAAATCACTAGTGGTGAATTTCTTGACATTTTTCTCGGTGAACTTTTTTTTTCTTAAATCTTGTAAAAAGTGTTGGGAGGATTTTTTAAATTTTTCAATAAAAGTAATTTTTATTTATTCAATAAAAGTAATTTTTATTTATATTTTCATAAAATTTTATAATTAACATGTTAGTAAGTAAAAAATTTCACAAGGATGGAATTAAGAGAGAAGCACAAATGGTGATTTTCTTGAAAATTTCTAGATGAGAAATTTTCCTACAAAAAGTGTTAGAAAGATTTTAGGAATCTTTCAATAAAAAGAATTTTTATTTATTTTCTCGATATAAAACTTAATAAATGACTCAAGAAATTTTTAGGTAAAATTGATAAAGACCTTTTAATTAAGACAACATAAGGCAATTTAAAATTAATTAGCACCAAATTTTAGGCGTTGTTGGGATGCTAAAACCTTTCATACATGTAATTGACTCTCAAACCTCATTCTGTTTTGTAGATTAGAACCTATTATTTTTAAGGGACCTTAATTACTTCTAGGATAACCTTAAAAATTATAAATTCCTTAGGTAGCCAATCACACTTAAATAAAAAAAAATTAGTGATGACTCTATACTTTTGTGTCTAATGGTCAGGTTTTCAGACCAGAATGTTATGATAATAAACATGCATGTAGAAAATACTTGCTCTAAAGTTATTTTTAACAAAAGCTTTCATATGGATCCCATGAAACGTCTAGTTTACGCATTATCCATGTTTGTCAATTGTGAGTCATCCAGTGATTTAAAGATTAAACAAGAAAAAAAGTAATAAAAGGAAGGTGATTATCTACCACTTGACCATGTCTCTACCTTGCCTAAAGAAGTCTATTTGCTTTTCAAATAAAATGATATGGAAAACTTGTTAAACATAGAGAAGAACATAAGTCTTTCAAGAGAACAAGCCTTTCGTCAGAAGTATGGCCTTATTGCACATCTCTTTTTAGTAAGGTTGAGAATTCAGTCATTAAATCAATAATGTAATTCTATGACCTTTATCATTGCTTTATATTCAATGAAATTGCTATGACATCGACCATGGAGGAGTAATTGATTTTGGTAGGTATGCATCTCCAACATCTAGAAAAAGTTTATGTAAAGAAACAAAAGCTAGGATATTGTAAGAAATTGGCCCATATTTTGGGAGTTGACATGAAGGTTATAGATTCGCATGTCTAAGAAAAAAGAGTAAATAAGGGTATTCTTTAGAAAATTCTCCATAATTTCATTACAAAACATCTTGATGATGACTAAGGACTAAACATTTTTACCTTGGCAATATATGGTATGGTGAACTTTCCTAAAGTATTAGGTCATATTGAGATTGAGGTGATAGATTTGTTTACGCTGATGGGAAGAAAATGCAATCCTTCAACAGTGATCTTGGTGGAAACCATCAAGTCATTGAACTATTGTCGACAAAATGAGAAAGGGCATTTTTTGGGCCACACACTATTATTGTGCCTATAGATGACGAGCCATTTCAAATGCAAAAAAAGTGCCTTATCCAAAGTCTATTTTCATAATTGAAATTTGATCAAGGAATTCTATTAAAGTAAATGGCCAAAGATGAAGTTTAAGAAAGAATGGGAGTTTTTGCTATGGAAGCTCATAAGTAATCAAGTGAAGTGGTTAGTCTTGTGGATGAATCGAGAGCCAATGTTGTATCAATGTAGAGATAACGTTGTGGTCCCTCTTTTAGGGTTGTGGGGATTAAAAAACTATACACTACTCATGGTGAAAAGGCAGTTTGGAGCTGAACAATTCACCCCTATGACATATAAGCTTAATCAATTAGATTGTTCATATGGTTAGCTTAAAACATATTAGAAGATCGACAACATGATCAAAACGTGGAAAAACCTAAAAAGGTAATCCTAGGTCAGTCACTGACAAAGTCATGCCTAGGTATTTGGTATGGAGAGATAGAAGGAGTAAAAAAGTTTGTTCACTTTCAAAGATTTTTGCCAATTAGTGGATCAACATGTGGAAAAATTACCTTCATAATTGGAGCTTGTAAGAAAAAAATTTGAAGATGGGAATGGCACATTGAAGCAAGATATTCATAGGCTTAAAAAAGAAAAAGAGAAAAATAAAAGAAGAAGCAAAAAAACAATAAGTAAAGATGGATGAGCTCATCAAGAAACATGACATAACATTTAATAACTCGACAGAATTGCATAAAAAATGCAAGAAGATGACTATTGAGGTATAAAATGAAGATATTAGGGCCCAAAAGATTGTTAGAGAATGTGATACTGCTTTTAATAAATTGATGGAGTTGCATCAAGAACGTAAAAAATTATGTATCCAAGTGAAGGTAAAAAAGATAAACATCACTGACTTGACTTGTAAGATTAAAAGATTGAATAAAGAGTATTCCCAAATGGAATATGAGTGTGTTGATGTCTAAGAAGAGAATGACACACTTAGAAAGTATGTTCAGATTTTGAAACAAAAATTGAATGAGTAAAGAGATCATACTGCTGCCTTTACAAAGGAACATAAGGTATTATCATATCAAGTGTGGTTTGGTAAAATAGAAAACTTGAGAAGGTAAAGGTACATAGAGCATCTTACACTCAAATAAGTAAGATAGTGATCAATATAAAAAAAATGGTCGAAAAGGCTGATGCACTAAAAAGATTGGTCAACCTAGCAATAAGGCATGGACAATTTTTGTTGAATTTTGTTAAAGGGGCCAAATACCAATATGAATAGATCAAGCTATCTTACCAATTAAGAATAGTAGATTCTATGTAAAATAGACTTCTATGGAATAAATGAAAGTTCATTTTTTGTTGAAATTTTTTAAAAGGGAAAACATTATCTTTCATGCATTGCATCCATTTATAATTAGTTTTTAATCACATTATTACATTAATAAGTCCACTAACTTTAAAATTATAGTACATGAGTTTAAAGGATTGCTTGACCATCCAAGATTCCTGCTTAACCAACTTACCATCAATACAATACGTGAGCCCAAGCTAGACAAATGGAGCAAAAAAATACAAATTGTTTTGAGAAGATAAAGAGGGCCCAAAAAGAGCTCATGATAGAATTAAGCAAAATATTAGAAGCATTGAACAAGTTGAATAAAAAGAAAGCTATAGAAAAAAATGCCAGCCTTAGAAGTTATCCATCACAAGATATTATCAACCTTTTGCACCCTTTTAGGTATGGTCCATATCAAGCCCAATCCACTTAAGACATTCTTTCACAATAATTTACATTCCCTGTAAGGTATATCTATCTAGGAATACTGTTTGCATCAAATTAAGGTTATTTTCAAAGTTATGTTAACCTTATCTATATATAAAAGGTAATTGAGTCGGTTCAAGTCCCCAACTTGGACAATCCAAACTAGAAGGAAAAGTTGAAGTTAAAGGTAGTCAAGTTATTAGATGAATTAAAATCTAAACAAAAGATGAATCTATTTGAGAAAAGGTTAGGAGCTATGGAAGGAATTATCTTTTACGACTTCACAAATGTTATTGGGCTTTGTTTAGTCCCAGATGTTGTGAATCATTTGAAATTCAAGGTTCAAGAGTTCAAAAAGTATGATGGCACTAAGTCTTTGATCATATTATATACTATAAAAAATGGTAGCTTACACTAGCAACGAGAAATTGTTAATCTATATGTTTTAAGATAGCCTTACTAGTTCAGCTGCTAGGTGTTATGTCTAGCTAGATAGAACCCACATCTATTTTTGGAAAAAGCTTGTCAGTGTATTGATTAATTAGTACAACTACATTAGAGACCTAGCTCTCAATTGTTTATCTTTATAGAGTATGGAAAAAAAAAACATAATCATTCAAGGAGTATGGTTAAAGGTAAAGAGATATAGCTGCTTAAATCTAACTACCTTTAATTGAAAAAAAAACTACAACTCTATTCATAAGCATTTTGAAGTCACTTTATTCTAAGAAGATGGTAGGGAGTGTGATAATAAAATTTTGCTAACATGGTGATCTTAGGTGAGATTATGAAGAATACTATCAAGAATGGCAAGTTTGAAGGAGGAAAGAGTATCAGCATTAAGAGGATGCCGAAAAAAAAGAAAATAAAGCTCAAGCTAATAGTTTCAAAGGGCAACAGCTCAGAAATTATTCCCTTTATCCACATCCAATCATTTTTATTACCCAATAGTTAATAACACCACATCTACCCCATACCAACTTGTTCCCCAACTATTTTATCCACATGCTTATTAACCAACCTTTAGACTGCCAACTAACATGTATAACCTTAACACTTTGCCTATTGTAAGACTCTTATCACACCTAACTAATCCAATAAGTGATCTATAAGGGCCATGAAATAACCAAGAAAAGCCTATTTTTAGCCCTATCCTCATAATTTACATGGAGTTATTTTAAGAGCTTTTCAATAATCATTTACTCATTCTTGTCCATATAAAGCCACTCAAGCCTTTTTATCTTAAGTGGTATGATCATAGTACTCATTTGTGATTACCACTTCTTGAATGTTAGTCATTCCACTAAGAACTACACCGCCTTAAAATATAGGGTGCAAGATCTAATCAAAGTGGGGTTGATTAATTTTAGAACTAGTGAGAGGACAGCACCAAATGTTAGTAGCAATCTATTAATCATATTGTGAATGCTTTGAATGAGGGATAAGAGCATCATGTAAAAAAGAAGGTAAAAGAAATCAAAACGCCTTTTAGCTAATTATTTGATGCTTTACATGATGTTTATATAATTCACTTGATGGACCCATGTACTTATCGTGAAAAATGTGAAAAATGTGTATTGAATTAGAAATGTAAATTCCATAGTGGATTCCTTTGCCATTCTATCAAGACATGTAAATAGTTTCACCAAGAGTTATAAAAGTTGATGGAATCTTACCAAATGGAGTTCTATGAAAGGGGAAAAACTTTAAAGAGTGTTGAGGTGTTCACCACTAGCACATCATCAAATATAGCACCAAAACTTATGACCATCTATTTTGGTGGGAATTTGAAATTGATTATGGACAAGCTTATTCCTAAGTCAATAACTTTCAAGGTCCTTACCCTCTTTCCATACAAAGACAAGAGCTATGTTATAGAGATATGGCTGTGATATTATAATCCAAGGTAAAAAGAGACCATGTCCATAATAGATGCTACCAATATAATTGGTGTGGGTAGTAGAATTCAAAGTGAAAAATGTTACACTTCAAAGATACTAGAGAAAGAAAAGAAAGAGAAAACCTTAGTTGGAAAAGATGAAAAGCAGAATGATCCTATAATTATTCTTATGAAAGGATGTTAGAAGCTAGTAATGGAGAAGGAAACATGTAAGTTTTAAAGTTGGTAAAACACAGTGAGTATTCTATATTATAGAATAATTGAATAAAATGCTAGCTTGAGTCTTATTGTTGTCACTGTTGTTGAACTTCGAACCTCATCGTAACATATTTTTGAAGATGTTAAATCAAGCTTATGTGGCATATAATATATCTATTGAGAATATGAATCATTTGGCTAAAAATTTAGTAGTGCCTATAGTGCCTCATTACATAGCCTTCAGCAACAAAATTCTCTTAGAAGGTAAGGGATGCACCAAGGCTCTATATATTATAGTCAAATATGAAAGCCACACTATAGCTAAGATTCTTATTGATAATGGCTCTGCCATCAATATCATGTTTATGATGACGTTGGCAAGGTTACCTATCGATATGTTTCACATAAAGAGTAGTCATATGATTGTTCATGCCTTTGATTGAACTAGGCATAAGATCTTAAAAGATATTGAGATACCCTTACAAATTGAGCCATGCATATTAATGTGAAATTTTAGGTGATGGATATCTCCCTATCTTATAGCTACTAGCTGGGAAGGCCATGGATATATATGATAGGTGTTTTTTTTTTTTTTTTTTTTTACACCAAAAGGTTAAACTCAATGTAGAAAGTTAACTTGTGATTGTGTTTAGGAATGCAGATTTGTTAGTAACCCAATCCATGAACACTTCATACGTAAAAATTACTAAAGAGGAACTGGAGTGCTCTTATAGGTCCTTTAAGCTTGTCTATGCAGCCTATGTAGGTGAAGGATCTAAATTATGCTAGTCATGTTTCACAAAGATAGTGGTCAATCTATTTAAAATTGGTTGGTGTTTGAGAGTTAGACTAGGCAAGAATCTGTAAGGGATAAGAGAACCTTCGACAATAGTGGACAACAATGAAAGTTAGGCTTGGGATATAAAGCAAGAGGATGGAAAATGAAAAGATTCAAGTAGGAATGAGAGACAAAAGAATTGCAAGTCTTAGAAAATATGAACCAGAAACCATGCCAATGGCTATCCCATACCTATATGACATTTTCAAACTTGGATGGTACATGTATCTGTGTTTAGATAAAGCTTTAGAAGAAATGCTTAAGCTGAGCACGAAAGAAGCTTTCATCTAATTATCCATCTAAGCAATAGGTGAAAAAAATGAAAGGGGCTAGGAGTAAGAAGTATTATTCTACCCATGTTCTTTAAGCTATGAGTTCAATAATTAGAGTGTCATCAAGATGCTTGCTATTTTTAAAATTGATTCAATGTAATTGTAACCTGTAATTACTTATGCTAAAAAAGAATTGGAAGCCAATACATCTCGCCAATGCTTACCATTTCATTCATTTTCAAGTGCCTAAATAAATATGAAGATAATCATGATAACCATCAAGAATTTGATTTTTGAAAACCTAATTCATGTTAATGAACTTGATAAAAAAGATAACTCTGAAGAATATATTTTACCTCTTCAACTTAATGAGACTAATTAAGCTAGGTCCAAGGGTGGGCATTTGGGCGCAGTGCATGGGCACCTAGTTAGGCCTAGGTGTGAGCACTGATGATTGAGGTGCAGGGTGCATGGTTGAGCCCAGATGCAGACACGCTTAAACACAAACCTAAGATAATATGAGTTGGGCTCAGCTGTGGGCATGGTTACAAGCCCAGGTGTGGGCAGTGTTGAGTACGGGTGTAGAATCGATCAAGATAGATTCTCACTCAAATTGGATTAAAAATGCTGAGAATATGCTGTAACATCATATCCTCTAAAATCAAAGATTGTATCATATCTTTTAGAATCATGAGATTTAAACTAATGTAATCCCTAGAGTTAAGGCATGTATCATGGCATTAATTGTAAAAGGGACTCAGTTATAAATAAAGAGTCCTCTACCCTTATGTACACAAGGGAAGAGGCTAGATCGATTGAGTAATAAAATCTTTACTATTGCTTTAAACCTTTCTATTGTTTTTTTGTTAGCTTTTCTTCAGACACTTGCTGTGTCCTTTCGTTTTATAGTGTATTAGATGGCCATGCCCCACAGTCTAGAGTGTTTATGTGTCATTGCTTGTGTTAGACTAATCTGGGATATGAAAGAGTCCATTCCCATGTCCTGGAGCCATATGAGCTTGGAGCTTGGGTCTTGGTCTGTGACAAGTGGATGTGTTTGCTTGGACTTATAAAGATATGCTAGGGCTTAGCACTAAGATAGTGGAGCATAAATTGCCTTTAAAGCTAAAATGTAGAGTCTAACATAAATTAAAATGAATAAAGCTTCAAATGCTACTAAAGATTAATGAAGAGGTAAAGAAAGAGTTTGACATAGGTTTCCTACAAGTAGCCAAGTACTTGGAATGGGTAGCTAACATAACACCCATCCCTAAAAAGATGGGAAAGTTTGGATATGTGTTGATTATGGTGACTTGAATAGAGTTAGTTTAAAGGATAATTTCTTTTTGTCTTATATTGACACTTTGGTGGATAATACAACTAGACGTTCCATATTTTCCTTTATGGGTGGTTTTTCAAGATATAACTAGATAAAGATGGCCTAAGATGATATAGAGAAAACTATTTTTGTAACCATGTAGGTTATATTCTATTACAAAGTCATGCCTTTTGGATTTGAAAAATGCTGAAGCTACTTATCAAAAAGCCATGGTGACATTTTTATGACATGATGCATAAGGAGATTGAAGTATACGTGGATGATATGATAGCAAAATTTTATGAAAGAAAGGATCATGTCACCAACCTCAAAAACTTGTTTGAGAGGTTAAAGAAATTCCCACTCAAGTTGAATCCATCTAAGCATACATTTGAAGCTAAGTCAAGAAAGTTACTAGGCTTTGTGGTTAGTAAAAAAGGGATAGAAGTTGACCCATACAAGATATGTGTCATTTGGAACTTGTCTCCTTTGAGGACACAAAAAAAAGTTTGAGGTTTTTTCAATAGATTGGATGACATCTCTAGTTTCATTTTTTAGCTTGCCTTCAAATGTGATACATCTTTAACCTTTTACATAAGAACAATCCTGGTAAATAGAATGAAGAATGCCAAAAAGTTTTCGATAAAGTCAAGCAATACTTGTCAAATCTTCCATTGTTGGTGTCAACTATTCTAGAGAGGCCATTAATCTTGTATTTAACAATATGTGATAAGTCAATTGGATGTGTGCTAGAGTAACAAAATAAAGTTGGTAGGAAATAGCAAGCTCTTTATTATTTGAGTAAAAAGTTCACAAAATATGAGTCCAAGCTTTCTTCATTAAAGAAAATGTGTTGTGCATTAGCTTGGATAGCTTGAAGATTTAAATAACACATACTTTACCATACCACTTGATTTATAGCAAAATTGGACCTAATCAAGTACATTTTTAAGAAGCCTTCATTGTCTAGAGGGATTGTAAGGTGGCAAGTAGTGTTCTCAGAATATGATATCATATATGTAAGCCAAAAAGCAATAAAAAAGTACAATAGTCGAATCCCTCATAGATCGTGCTACTGAAAACTATGAACTAAAAAAACTTGATTTTCATGATGAAGATTTAACGACTATCTTTCAACTTGAAAAAGAAAATGATAGTGAGAAAACTTTGATAATGTATTTCGATAGAGTTACTAATGCCTTAGGGCATGGAATTGAGGCAATTATACTATCCTTTAAGGAACATTATTATCTCATTATAGAGAGGTTGACCTTTAATTGCACTAATAATATGGTTAAGTATAAGGCTTGTGTTATGGGTTTACAAGTCACCATAGATAAAAAAAATTAAAATATTGAAGGTGTTTGGATATTCAGCTTTGGTCATCTTTCAATGAAAGATAAGAGATTTGAAGCTCATTCCATATCATAAATATATCTCAAAGTTGATTAAGGAGTTCAAAGCATTCCAGTTTGAACATTTGCCTCGAAAAAAGAATAAAATTACGAATGCCTTGGCTACTTTGACCATAATAATCCAAATTGATAACGACACTAAGATTTAACCCATCAGATTAGATGTCAAAGATGTGCCAATGTGAAAGGGGAAAATGATGAAAGGCTATGGTATTGTGATATCTTACAATATGCTAAGAATCAACAATACCTAGACCAAACAATAATGAATGATAAGAGAGTTATTAAAAGGTTGGCTATGGGTTTCTTTTTGGATGGTGATGTTCTTTATAAACGTAACTGAGATCAGGTGTTATTGAGATATGTAGATCAGCTAAACAAAAAAGATTCTTGAGGAGAAGCAAGACAAAATATGTAGGACATATATAAATGAACATATTATGGCAAGGTAGATCATGTGAGTTGGGTACTATTGGTTGAAACTGGAAAGTGATTGCATCAATTATACTAAAAAATATCATAAGTGCCAAATTTATATTGATTAAATCCATGTTTTGCCTATTACTTTACATGTTTTGGCACCACCATGGCCATTTTATATGTGGGGCAGTAGAAGTCGTAAATAAAATATTAAAATTCTCTGAAAACTTGATCGAAACTTTATAAGTATATTGAGGAGAAAAGAATAATTAATGCTTTTCTGCTTTTCTAAACTTTCATACACACTTTCTAGGTAACTCTAATTTTTTTTTGGTTTATGAAATGGAAGTTGTGTTGTCAGTAAAAGCTAAAATATCATTTTTAAGGGTCCTAAGAGAAGTTGGATTAAAAGAAACTGAGTGAATTTGAGAACACCATAAACAATTGAATTTTACTAAAAAGAAAATAGTCATAACATTATGCCATGGTTAGCTATATCAAAAAAGGATGATAAGAGCTCATGACAAAAAGGTCCGATCTTATCATTTTTAAGAAAGGGAATTGGTATTGAAAAGAATTCTCCTAAGTTATTATGATAGTAGAAGGAAGTGGATATTGAATTAAAAAAGTCCATATATTATGAAAAAGGCTTTTTCAGGTGAAACACTAATCTTAATAGAGATGGGTGGAGATTATTTGCCTAATCTCATAAATTCCAATGCTGTGAAAAAATATTTCACTAGAAAAAGAAAAAAACCAAAAAAAATGGAGGAAGGTAGACTCAAATTGAGAACCCAAAAGAGTTGTTTGATTTAAAAATGGGTTTTTCTAAGTTGAAAACCTAAATAAGTGGCTTAGATAAGGAGAGTACATCATTTGGAATTCACCAGCATGGAAGCTAGCACATTTTAATGAGGTTTGAGGTGTTAAATGCATTATGTGGTTGAGTTTTTGAAAAAAAATTCAAGATATGCTATCATGATTATCTGATTATTCATTTTGGGTGTTGTTATCCCAAATATCCAACTTTGTAATTTTTTCATTTTATATTGTCTAGTTGCCAAAATTGTTCCATTATTTTCTTTCAAATAAAAGATATTTTGTTTTCATTTCATTCCTTCTTCTTTTCTTTCTAATGCCTATATCTCATTTTTAGTCCATTTTTGTTCTTTCCCTAAAAAATACCTTGCAATGAATAGAAGAAATATATGATTGCATCTTATATACCTTGAAGTTGAAATAATGATTAATAAATGAATAATGGCATGAATGATTCTTACATTACCTTGGAAAAGTTGAAAGTGACAAAGGCAAAAATGAAAATTCATGGCTTAGTAAAGACATTGACTTCATAGATGAAAAAGAAAGGTTTTGAAAAGAGAAAGATATAGGAGATAATTAAAGATTGATTTGGTAGCCCAAGACTTGAAAAGCTAGGAATCCAAAGGAAAAGAGTATTGATATCCTGTGTACCATAATTGAAAATGCATTAATTGGCATTTTCATTACATGCATTGCATTTAAGAACATCTAGTGCATGCATCTAAAAAATGGGGACATTACAAGATCCAACAAAGAGAATGCGAGCATGGAGTTTTTCAGCGAGAAAATTCAAATTTTCGATTGAGAGGAAACTTAGGAGGTAATATTCTAATTTTTGAAAGAAAAAGACATTTTAAGAAAATAAGTTATGGTTAAGAAAGATTTTTCTAAATTTTAAAGTTGTGAAGCCTTTGTTCTAAAAGAGCATTTTTCAATATTAGGAATGATTTGTAAAACCTCTGAGCCTAATCTCTAAGTTATTCGAATGCGATCTATAAGACCTCTAGGCATGACCGTCAAAACCTTTAGGTAATTGTCCTTATCTTTTTTGAAGTTATGTGCGTTTGTGTTGAAAAAGTCTTTAATTTTTAAAAGTTGTGTTCCTTCATGTTGAAGGAGCCTTTAATTTTTAAAGCTGTAGACCTTTGTATTAAAGGAGCCCTTACTTTTTAAAAGTGCGCATCTTTGTTATAATGAACTCTTGATTTTAAATAGTGGTGTGCCTTTGTCTTTGCGCAATTCTTATTTTATAGAAATTATGTAAAAAGGGGAAATTATAAACACTCTATTTAGTCTGGCATAAACCAATTGGGCTCAGACTCGATACAAGCCTAATTGTTGAATTTCTATTTTTATATATGTATATTTTATTTTTACTTTATTATTTTATTTTCAATTTTATTGTTATTTGTATAAATATATATTTTATTTGATTTATCCTTTTTACTTTATCATGATTATTTATCTTTTGAGTTAATTTAATTATTAATGGAATCTTACCAAAGTAATGGAATATCTTATTGATCTTTTTTAAAAAAAGAAATTTATCCATAAAATAAAATGCATTAAGAAATTCGATGACGGAGCCTATTCAGAGTAGGACACTAGTCTCCATAAATACTCTTAATGTGAGGGAATTCTCTTAAATTAGTACAAAACTATTAGAGTAATTTTGAGACTAATTTCCAATACTAAATTTACTCTGTACAAATACAAATATGTTTTCAAGGCTTGGGATAACATAAAATCAACTGGTACCATCATTCGTAAGTGAGGGTGTAATAACATTTCTCACGTATAATTGCACTCTTGAACCTAATCTTGGTTTCAAAACTAAAATCTACTTTTTAAAGATACCTGAGTTAAGCTTAGAATATCTCTTTGAAATGGGATAGATTTAGTTAAGAGGCCTATCACACATAAATAAAAAAAGATAGGTGAGAGCTTTAATGCAAAATAAAGGTGTGGCGTGCAGGGCACATTGAGTGTGTTGGTGTGAGAAACTTAATGCAAAATAAAGATACGGTACGCAAGGAGCATTGAGTGTGCTGGCAAGAAGTGAAGTTTGTGCTTGTCTATATGCCATAACGTGAGATGAATGTGTTACACGAGACAAGTGGAGTAAGGTGATAGAACGCCAATATTTTCATTAAGATTTCCTTTACATGAATCTTACAAAAGAGCCGGTGAAATCCAAATTCATACATAAAAGGAATAAGTACTCTTGAATACTAGAAAGCAATAAACTTGAAAGGATTAAATATAAAAATGGCCTATAAACTACATACTTTTTGTCGGTTTAGTACCTAAAGAAATAATATTGTTAGATTGATACCTGAATTTTTATTCCATTGTCACATTGGTATCTGAGACTGACGCCGTTAGTCAACTTTGCTAACATGGTATGAATATTTAATAAGATGCTCACATGGGTAAAAAAAAGTCCAATCAATGTCACATCAGCATAAAAAATTTCAAAAAATTCTACAAAAATTTAAAAAAATTTTATAAAAAATTAAGAATTTAAAAATTTAAAAAAATTAAAAAAATACTAATTTTTTTAAAAAATTCAAAAAGATTTTCAATTTTTTAAAAAATTTAAGAAAATTTCATAAATATTTTAAAAACTAAAAAAATTAAAAACAATTCTAAAAAATTTTAAAAATTCAAAAAAATTCTCCAAAACTACTAAAACTTCTTAAAATTTTCTTAAAAAATTTCAAAAATATTTAAAATTTATAAACAATAAAAATATTTCTAAAAAATTAAAAAAAATTCAAAGCAACTTTAAAGAGTTTTGAAAATTTCTAAAAATTTTTAAAACTAATAAAAAATATGAAATATTTTTAAAAATTATAAAAAATTGTGATAATTTTAATAATTTAAAAAATTTGAAAAATATGATAAAAATCCAAAGTATTCAAAAAATGAAAATTTTAATAAAAATTAAATTTTATTAGGGTTCAAAAAACAAAAAAACTGAAAATTAAAAAATCTAATTTTTTTTTTGAAAATTTTTGAAAATTTAAAGAGAATAAAATGAAAATTTTTGAAAATTCTGAAAAAAATTCAAGAAAATTTTAAAACTTTTTAATAATTTTTGAAAATTTAATAATTTAATAAATTTGAAACATTCTAAATATTTTTTAAAATTCTAAAAAAAATAAAAAACTTAAATTTTAATAATAATCGAAAAAATTTCAAATAATATATAAAAAATTAAAATTGTTTTAAAAATTGTTTTGAATTTTTATAAAATTTTTATGTTTTTTCAAAAAATTTTAGATTTTTTTATTTTAACTATTTTTTATATTTTGTGAAATTTTTTTAATTTTAAGAAAATTTTATTTTTATTTACATCTTTATTTTTTGAATGTATTTAAAATTTTTTGAAAAATGTTGCATTTTTTTTTTTTTTGAAAATTTTGATTTTTTTGAATTTTCTAAAAATTTTTTAAAATTTGTTTATAGTTTTTAGAATTTTTGAAAATTGTTTAGAACTTTTTAGAACTTTGTAGAATCTTCCTAGAAGTTTTAGAATTTGTTCATAATTTTTAAGAATTTTTTTAAAATTGCTAAAATTTTTTATAATGTTTTTAGAATTTTTAAGAAAATTTCTTTTAATGATGACATGGTGGTGATGATATGGCACAATTGAACTTTTTGACACTTGTTAGTATATTATTGGATGTTTATGTCACATTAGTAAAATTGAATAATGGCATTAGTCTGAGGTACCAATGTAATAACTGAATAAAAATTAAAGTATCAATCAAATAGTTTTATTTATCTAGGTACCAAACTGACAGAAATTGTATAGTTTAGGGGTTATTTTTATATTAATCCAACTTGAAAATATGGTAACTTGATAGTAGGTGTTGTTAGAGATAATATTTCTTCAAGTGAATGACATTCCACGTTCTTGCTGTGGGATTACCCTCACGTTTTGTGGTTTGTATGCTCCAAAACTAGTGATGGCAAAAATCTAATATGGTCATTCCTAGTTTGGTGATAACTTTTTTCTTTCCTTTATCGGTATACTGGCTTCTTTATTTTTGAGTACTAGGTCACCTATTTAGAAATATTTGTGTTTGACTCAAGAATTGTAGTGTTTGGTGACCTGTTGCACCTTGACAACCTTTTTTACTATAACTAGATCCTTGGTTTCTTGTAATAGGTCCAGGTTGGCTTTCAAGGCTTCTTCATTCCTTTCATGGTTAAATTGTGTTGTCCGAAATATGTGTATGCTTCTAACAGGTATCACTGCTTCTATCCTATATGTTAAAATAAATAGGGTTTCTCTTGGTGTAAAATGGTCGATAGCCTTGATTGCCCAATGTATTCTAAAGGTTTCCTTTACCTAAACCCCTTTTGGTTCATCAAGTTTCTTTTACAGGGCAATTAAGATATTTTGATTCATTAACTCTAATTAACCATTGGTTTAGGGATGGGCCATCAAATTGTGTACTAGAGTTAGTCTTAAAATTTTGGCAAAACTACTTTTAGTTTGTCAACATGAAATTTTGTTCCATTATTCGCCATGATGGTGTGAGGTAAACGAAATATGCACATTACATACTTTCATACAAAATCTTTCACTTTTTTTTGTAGTAATAGCGGCTACATGTTTCACTTCAACCTATTTAGTGAAGTAGTCACAAGCCACGATCATGAATTTTTTTGGAAGATTGCCATAGGGAAAAGACCTAAGATATTGATACCTCATTGCACAAATGGCTATGGACTGAAAATCTGATTAAGTGCTTCCGTTGGTTTTCACAGAGCCTTGGCAAACTTTTGACATTGGTCACATTTCTTGACTAGTTCAAATGTTTCATTCATCATACTAGGCTAGTAATAGACTTATTATAGTGCCTTCTATGCTAGCACTCACCCATTTATATTATGATTACATACTTTTTCATGGATTTCGCTTAGGATATACTCTAACTTAGATGGCAAAAAGCATATGAGGAGAGGGACAAAAAAGCTTTCTTGTAAAGTGTGTCCCTTAATAGTACAAATCGAGCAGCCTTTTTTTGGTTTTTCTTACTTGTTATAGGGTCAAAAGAGTACTTGCTTTTAAGGTAAGCTTTAATGGGGTTTGTCCAACTATCTTTTTCTTTTACGTATAGAATAAATATGGCTTGTAAGTATCGAAGTGCTAGCACATTCTTTAGAAGAATTTTTTCATGCTCTTATAGAAGCCGTCAATTTGGATAAAGAATTAGCCCTAGTATTGTTTGCACAAAAAACTTAATTGAAGAAAAAGTTTTCTAAAGGTTGACAAGTAGATGGATGATGGCATGGTATTTGGCAAATGTAGGGTCTCAAACATCATATTCGCCATCCACTTGGTGGGCAACTAACTATGAATTTGTGTAGACAATTAGGTCCTTAACATTTAAACTGGAGACCAGTTTTAACCTTGCAACAAATGCTTCATACTTGATTACGAGACAAAAAAGATGAAAGATAAACTATACTGCCACTTTTACCTATAAAGGTTCAATAATAGAATTCCAGCACTAGAGCCATCATTTTTTGAAGAGCCAAGAACATACAGCATCCATGTTTGCTTTGTTAAGGAGCTTGATATTAGAGGGCACTGGATGAGTTAAAGGGGGTAAGAATGTCGATTGACTTACCGGTCTTTTATCTTTTGTTGTTCTGGTTTTCTAGTTTGGGTTTGCCAATGTGTTTTGGTAGAGTTTCAGTCTTAAGGGTAAAAGAGCATTCAATGATTAAATCTTTAACGGCCTAAGCTTTGATAACTTTTCTAGGCTTATACTCAATATGGAATTCATTGAGTATGACATTCCATTTTATCATTCTTCTTGAAATGTCTATTTTGTATAGTACCTTCTTAAGTGGCTGGTTTCTTAACACAATAATAGTGTGCACTTGAAAAAGTTTCCTTAGTCAACAAGCAACTACTGTTAAGGCAAAGGTAATCTTCTCCAACCTTATGTAATTAACTTCCCATTTTGCAGTGCCCTACAACATAGTATACTAGGATTTAACTTTTGTTTTCCTTTTGAACTAGTACCATATTTATTGTTTCATTTGCTGAAGCCAAATATATATAGGGGTTTGCCTAAGACAAGACTTAATTAACTTTCTATTTTGCAGTGCCCTCAACATAGTATATTGGGATTTAACTTTTGTTTTCTTTTTGAACTAGTACTATATCTATTGTTTCATTTGTTGAAACTAAATGCATATAAGGGTTTGCCTAAGACAAGACTTGTGAGTAAAAGGGGTGAGTGAAGATACTATTTTAGCTCCTCGAAGGCCTTAAGACATTGATCATCCCACTTAAATTTTGTGGCATTTTGAAGAACCTTGAAAAACGGTAAGTACTTGCTGACCAACTTTGACAAAAATCTATTAAGGTTACTATTCACCTTATTAGTCTTTGCATCTTCTTGGTTGTTCTTAGAAGATTTATATAAAAAATGGTTGTGATCTGATTGTACCCTGAAAAGATATATTTTTTTGGTCAGGTCTAGCTAACTTTTTTTGAGTTATGAAAGGCATCTTTTTTTAGTAAGGTCTAGCCAACTTGATCTGATTGTACTTTAAAAAGAGATCCATGAAACTCAAATATTTGTGAGCCATAGAGGAGTAAACCTGCAGGTCAACAGAAGGTAAGGGAAAATTAAATCTACAGGTCAACAAAAGGTAAGGGAAAGCTATGTTTAGGGCAAACTTTATTTAAACTATAAAATCCACATCCATATGCCATTTGTTGTTAGCTTTCTTTACCATTACCACATTGGTGAGCCATTTTGAATATTTCACTTCTTTGATATATCCTGCTGCCAACAATTTGTCCACCTCTTCGTGGATCACCTAGATATGCGTAGAGAAAAAACACCTTTTCTTTTGTCTCATTGGCTTGGCAACTAGATCTATGTTTAAGTGATAGGTGATAATATGTTTGTCAATGCCTACAATATCTATAGTAGACTAGGTGAAGACATCTGCAATCCACTACAAGAATCGATGTAGTGTGCTTTTGGCTTTAGGTTCTAATAAGGAAAATTTTTGATTGACCAACTTTAAGCTAGAGGGATATAGTTCTTATAGTCTGCTCGATAGGGCAAGCCTTGTATTGTCTCATTTCGTCTCATTATAGGTATCCAAGTTGTTAATACTGAGGGTTTGTGCTAGGATAGAGTTAATAACATATGTTGAATGTGGGGGTGTAGGTTGTCCCTTGGGTTGTTCTGTTGGTAGGGGTAAGTGGTGGGGTTTTACTTTCACTGATGTATCTTTTTTCTCTATTAATTGTAAAAAAGTAAGTGGCATTGGCAAGCGATCACCTAATTGGATTTCATGAACCCTACCCTTATAGGTATTGGAATTTAACTTTAAGATATAAATAGTAGTGACCATCTTTGCCTTTTTCATCAATTGCTAGCTAAAAATGACATTGCACGTTGAGGGTTGGTTTACAAGAAAAAAATCTACCATTGTTTGAGTTTGTTCACTATCTTTCATTGTGATTGGTAGAGTGATAGACTTTTTGACATTGATGAGTTAGTTGGTGAAACAAAATATAGGCCCAAACGGCCTCAGGTCACTGTCTAAAAATCCTATTTACTTGAAAGCCTAGAATTAAATGAGGTCCATTTCACTTTCATTGTCAATCAAGATCCTTTGCACCTAGAAGTTTGTGATGGTTACGGAGACCACGATAGGCTCATTGCCATTATCGAGTAGGATATCATCATCGTCATATGAGAATTCCATTTGCCAATCATCTGTTTATAATTTTTAGGGGCCACATCAATATCCATCACACTACATAGCTGGGACCTACGTTTGGATGTTTTATTGGCCTAGTCTTCCATTATGCCCACAATGTCATACATTACCCCTTAAACTGGTTAGTTGTCAGCTGCCTTTGCTTGGTGAATCTATTCTTCATGTTAAGAAGAATTTTCACATTATTGGCAAACGAGCATGTTATTGGTGAATGGGTAGGTGGGTTATTTTGATGCTTATCATAGTGAGTAGGTTGGTTATTGATTAGGCCTTTCAATCTTTCGATCTTTTTTTTGGAGTGCTATGAAATCATCAGTAGAATGCCCCTTATTTAGTGATAGTTACAATATCATTTTGCTAAGGTTGATTATTTAGTCTTCTAGGTATTGGTCTTGTCTGATGGGTCTTTAGTTATTTTTTTAGGCAGGTCATTATGTGATGGCATTCAAGGTTTTATTTGTGATTTGATAGTGGTTGGGCTGTGATTAGAGCTTCAACTTTGACTATGTTGCTAGTATTTTTTTCTAGGTTGGTTATGGCATTTGCGATTATTATGGAATCGCCAGCTAGGGGTTTTTGTCTATTTACTATCACCTCATGGTCATTCCTGACACTGATCATGCCTCTCGACTTTGTCTATAGCCCAAAGTTCCTCTATTTCTATAAATTTTTAGGCTCTTTCATAAAGCTAATACAATTATTTAGGTTGAAAAAGTATCTAAGGTGATGGTTTCTTACCCTAGAAGTGAATATTTGAATGGTCCATTATATGTTTAGGTCTTTGATGTCTAGGGTGGCTATTTTAAACCTTTTCAGGTACTACCATAAAGTTTCTTCGAGTTTTTGCTTTACAGCTAACAAGCTTGTAAAGGAGCATACTGTGGCCCTATTGTTGAAAAAATAGGCCAAAAACTGCCTATTGAGTGTCAAAGTTATCAATGGTTGCTAAGGCCAATGAATAGAACCATGTACAGGCTTTGTCTTGTAAAGTTGTTGGAAATGTTTTGCATTTAACTGCATATGAGGCATTGTAAAGGTCTATGAAGGTCTTGAAATAGTCAAAATGGTCCTTTAGGTCAATGGTTTCATTGTAGGATTCTTGGGGAAGTTTAAGTTAGGTGGAAATGCCAGCTTGTCTGATGAAAGTGGTTACGGGGTTGTGCCCATCTTCTAACCATTGTAGATCCATGTTCTTTTCCTTCTTGATATCAACTAGTTCCTTTTATAGGGTAGCCACCTACCTTGCTAGCTCACGTTCCCAGTTGAGGTTAGTGGGAGTTTGGTTTTGTGTTATGGGTTTGGTGAGGTAAATGTTGTCTTGGATGGTTGAAGGGAACTTTTATCATGCTGGGGAAGACTTGGGGTGGTTCTCGAAAGGAAGAGGTAGAGCTTTCTTTTAGGTATGGTCTTTTTTGTAAGGTTGCTAGGTGGCTTGCTATTATTGTTGGAGTAATATTTGTTGGTAGCTACTTGAACATTTAAGAGTTAGATTTGGGTCATTAAAGCATGGTAAAACTTTGATGGAGATTGTTGAATGTTTGTTTGGTATTTGGGGATTTGTGGAACTGCGAGTGTAACTTGTACAATGGATGTGGCAGGAGGAATATTTTGCCAATGAATTGCATTAATTCGTTGTGAAAACTGGACTTGCATAGAGGGTGGCATGGAGGTTGGGTTTGAAGGTCTAGCAGTAGTGGTGTGGACCAATAGGGGGTTAGGGTCATGTTTGGAGATAAAACTCCTATTAAATTTTGGTAATAATCCATGGCTACGTGGTTTAGGAATTCAACAACACTAGGTTGCTAGGAAATGGGAAAATGGAGTTGTATCGTGGTGTCAAAGAACCTACTCATTAGATACAAAAATATGAAGTCACCACCAATCTTTTTTTATTTAGGTGTGAGTGATCATTTATGTAAATCTATCGTTTTCAAGGTTATCATAACCTTGATAAAGGGTCTGTAAAAAGAATATGTTCTAGTCTATATCAGCATAATTAAATTTAGGAGTCGATTACATATAAATAAGATTTTAACATCCCCACAATGCTCAAAATTGGTACAAACTAGTCTTATGTTATCTTATCTAAGCTGCAGTTAAAATGATCTTTATTACTTATTTTTATTAATTTTGATATTTAAATATTAAAAAAAAGTCTTTAGGTTTTCACCAAAAAAGAAAATTTTCTCACTTAAAAAATATTTAAGATAAACTCGTTTATTTGAAGAAGTTCCGTCGTTAGATTTATTAAATATTTTATGAAAATTAAATTTTAATTTTTTTATTCATTTACAAAATAATTTCATACAAAAATATTTAAAAAAATCATCATAATGTCATAAATATATCATACAATAATAATCATGTAAAAATTTTATAAAAATATGCAAAAATATCATAAAAGCAAAAAAAAAAAAAGCCTAGTCATCGAAAGTCAACAACCAAATAAGTCAGTTGGAAAATGGATTTCAAACGAGTCTGTAGGTCAAATTTGGGTAGATGCAGATTGGACTTCTTCTTTCCAAACGGTGCCGTTTTATCTTTGATTTAAAAACCAAAATTCATTATTTTCCCCCTATTTCTTACTGCTACTCTCTTTCTCTACAAAATCTACCCTCTCCATTCTTTCTAGAATTATTCAAACCTGCCAAGAACCAGCGAAACACTAAACCCATATCCTAGTAGCTATTACCGTCACCACCACCACTAGTCATCTCATCTATTCTAGAAACCTCTTCTTTTTCGAATCTTTTTAACCTCTTCTTTTTCTGTCCTAGATACCTGAAACCTCAGCCACATCTTTTTAAATTTCTAAACTTTGAACTGAAAACCGAATAGCAACGCAGACGTTAATGAATTTCATCATCACTCAACCACAGCCAGCCTTCTTCCTTCTCATTTTCTTCGTAAGGTTTCAACAAAAAGCCCTAAACAAATTTCTGGACTTCTAGCTCTAAACCTAAAAAATCAATGTTTTAATCATGTGATTACTATATATTGTTAAATGTCTATGTTGTTGTTTCTTGGAGTTGATTAGTGTCCCGTCTTGATTCTTGCTACAGGAAATAGGGCTTTGTTGGGAACTACTTCTGGGTTGTATCTTGTTTGGTTCGGTTGTTAGCTCTGTTTTTGCTTGTTGAAGCTCTCTGTTTTTGCTTGTGGCTCGCCTATCGTTGTTTCTAGGTTTTTCGATGGGTTTGGTAGCTTTTTTGTTTGGAGGCTAGTTATTGGAGTTGTGCGTTATAAAATTGCTTTAATATGTTCTGCTTGACATTCTCTTTGCTTACTTTGGTGTAGGAAACCTAGACACAAAATCCTATAAAAATTAAACCTAAATACTTCAAAATTTATTGCCCCATAATTTCCCCCTTTTGGATCCTTTTGTTTGATGTTGCCTCCTTGCCTGCTTGTTATTGCCTCTAATTTTGGGTAATGCTCACCTAGCCTTTGATTACTTGGATTTTTTGTCCTTCCCCCATTTGTGTTCTTCTTCCTTTATATTAGGGCTTAATAGCTAACTTTTGTATACTAAATCAATGAGAATATTTGAGAAATCAAATATGCAAACAAATTTCGATTCTGATTTTTATTCGGTCCTAAGTTTTTTCCAAAAATTTCCAAATTCTCTCACAATACCAATAAGCTATTCTTGATTCTCAAATTCAAAACTTTCCAATTTTCACATTCTCAAGAATCCAAATCCAAACCCGATCCTACTATTGACCTTGATTTTGACCTAAAAAAATAATAAGAAGAAGAAAAAAAATAAAAGTGTTAAGCCATTTTATTTTGGCTTAAAATTCAATTTCATAATTAAAGCCCAATCAAATAATTTTGAACCCAATTTTCAAAATAAAATTTGAGACCCATTAATATGAAAAAATCTCATATCAAATGAAGTGTCTATAGGCACAAATTATTGATGGTGTTTTTAGGTATTAGCTCAAAGGACGTAGTCTATAAGTTATGTGGAGGGAAACTGGAACTTGCAGCAAGAAAGCATGGTTAAGAGGTGTTGAAGTTGGCTATCTAGGAGACGTTTCGACGTGCAAGTTATTGAAGTGTTCAAAGGTTTAGTGAAGAAGAAGATAAATAGTGAATACTGAGGAAGCTTCAAGAAGAAGGATACTTAGTTCATACATACTTGGGCCATATTTTTACCTTATATATGAGACGAAGGGTAGCAACATGATTAGGACAGTTGACAATTGATAATGAGTCTACATGAAGTTCAAAGAGGGGTTATGTGGGTGATTGGAGGTTATTTTAATGATTCCATATAAGTATGGGTTGCATTTAATGATCTTAAGCAAGTTGGAGGTCGATTGTGCTGTTTTAAAGTGATGCCTTAATGGGACATTAGTGGAGGTGTTAGACAAGTCTTTCTTTGGTGAAGGACAAGTTTGTTTTATTGTGAGAAGTTTGAATTTCGACCCTCACTTATGGTGATGTGGCTGTTGGGCATGTGTTGGCTACGAGGTCATAAAAATTGACCTTGTTAATTGAATAAATAGGTATAATAAAATTCAATTTCCTTTTGAGTAAAGGGACTTTGCTACTTTCTTTTTTTTGTTTAAAATTTTCTAATAGGGTAACCAATAAAAGAAAACTATTGTTATTTGTTTTGCATCCCATAATTAAGTCCTTTTATTAGATCCGGCAATTCGTGTCATGTGTTTTGTTTTGTGTCAGACATAATTTCAAACATCATACGTATAATTTTGATACGAATATGATACAAATATTTAAATGACACGAATAATTTAAAGATAAATATGACATATTTATTATATGTGTTACACGTGACATGGCAAGATTAATACGTTTAAAATTAATTTGTTTAACACAACATGAGTAATACGACAAGACATAACACGATTAGATATGATTAATTTATTTATTTAAACAAAAATTATTTAAATTAGTATTTAAATAAAAATATTTAAAAATTAAATATTTATAATTTTTTTAAACATCGAAATGATACGATAAATATAATTATTAATTTATTTAAAAATAAATTAAAATAATTTTTATAGTTTATATGTTATATATGTTTGTATGAGAAGTATCGTGTTTTAAACGTGTCATCATTATTTGATACGAATATGGGTCATCATTATCTAATACGAACACGACACGAATAATGTTAAGTTTTAATTGTATCGATGTGAAATATGATTACATTAAACTTATTCACAATTTTTTTTTAATATTATTTTTGTATCATGATATTGTATTTAAAATTATCAAGTTTATTTTTTTATTAACTTTTGAAAATTTTTTTTATTGTTTCATCCTTAAAAAAAAAAAATTCAGAAAAACATAACATAGAAGGCAAGTGAACCACGAAGTAGTGTATATGCTGAAGTCCCGTTGGGGCAGATGGAATTGAAATGTTGTCCATTGACATATATCTATTTAATATTTATATAACAAAAAATTCTGTTTGCATATGAAAGTATGGTTTGCAGTATTTTGAAATCTCTTTTGAGGATTTAGAGAACTTTTCTCTTTCTTATCAATATTATTTTGGATTTATATTTGATATATTATTAGTATATAAATTTTATATATTATAAGTGAATTAGATGATATTATTTCATTAATAATGTGAATTAAATGATGATATTTTATTAATAAATTAATTTTTTTAAAAAATTAATTTTTTTTATATTTATTTTAAATATTGATATTTATTCATCAATAAGATAATATTATTTTACTTATTGATAATATATAAAATTTATACACTGATAATATATCAAATATAAACTTTATTATTTTAGTCTATAGCAGCTTTGGATTTAATGCATTTTTGAGATATTTCAGATTATTTCTTGAATGTTATTGAGATTTTAGATTACAATTTCAGCTTATTTGTTGATTGTCTTAATATAAAAGTTCTACGTCACTTTCACTTGCAGTCTCACAGTTAATTCCTAGAAAAGGCGAGCTCCACTATGCAATTTTTAAACGACGTCGTCCTGTGCAACAGTTCAAGTCCTCCTTTGCAAGAAAGCTTAGAGTAATTTCCCACTGTATAGATTATTAATAGTCAAACCACGACCTGAAACACATTGAAGAGAAAATGGGAAAGAAGAGAAGGATCAAGAAGAATAATGAGAAGAAACAGCGGCAGGATCCAGATGATAACCGAAGAAAAAGTTCAAGGTAAGAACTTAAGTATTTTTCTTCTGAATTTTAACTATTGGTTCAATCCTGCAACAATTGGAAAAGGAAAGTCCTTTTAGACCAATATATTTTTGTATTTGAACAGGGATTTGAATATAGATGATTTTATCAGTACTTTGCATAATGATATTCTTCACCAAATTATTCCCTTACTCCATAAATCGAAGCATCAAGAGAAAGAGCATAATCCTGATAATATCACCAGGAACACTGCCAAGTGAGAAGCTCTGTATATATATATTGGATCTTATTATTTGTTATGATCAGAACTAATTTTGACATGATCAAATATTGTTTTTTGAACAGTAATATGGATCCTAATGATTTCTTCAGTCGTTTGCCTAACGACATCCTTTACCATATCATTTCCTTGCTCCCTTTTGAATCCGCTGTACGAACCACGTTTCTTTCTACTTACTGGAAAGATCTCTGGAAAGGGGCTTTGTTGACTTCGGTTCGTGGTGTAACAATTGAAGATGCTATTACTGCTATATCGAGCTTTCTTCATGATTTTATTGTACACCATATACCAAGAAATAACTGGGGGTTCAGATTCGAGTTTGGCCATGGTATAGTCGTTTTAGGTGCTATTGCGCCTAATAATACACTTTCGCTTGATTTCTCTGCTGGTAAACAAGAATATGCAAGGCCATTTGATTGGTTGTTGAAGCTGAATCTTTCATCGAATCACCCATTGCATACCCAACAACCATCTTTTAATGAAATCAAAGTAAAATCTTTGTACCTAGTATCAGTAAGCTATCCTTATATTGAGGCAGTTTCTTCTATGGTGTCGAATTTCCCTTTTCTCCAAAGTTTGACTGTCGCCAAATGCAATGGATTACGATCTTTACAAATAAAAGAGGCTAGAAGGCTTCACAAGTTAGTTGTCTTGGACTGCCCCCAATTAGAATCTCTCAGTTTTGAGGCTTCCTCTTTAACGTCTTTGCATTATCGAGGCAGATTAGTACCTTATGAGTTTAAAGCCCCTAATAATTATCGTCCTTTATTGCGCTTGCGGTCTGGTCTGTCTGCCCTCAAAATCTCTCTTTATGATGCCATGCTTGATTTCAGACAAGGCCCTCCTATCTACAATAGCATCAATTGTGATAGCCTCAAGTCAATCCTTGACAGCATTAAAGGTGTTGAATCTCTAACATTTTGTAGATGGGTTTTTGAGGTATGTTCCAGATCTATCCACTCTCAAAAAATATTTTTTTTAGGCTTCTGGACTCCTTAACATTCATTACTCAAACTTTTATTTTGTTCTAACTTCTGCAGCCATTAATCTCCTACATGCTACCATCTTTAGGTAGAGACTCTGGCTTTTGTCTCTACAGGCTGAGAGAGCTGTGGTGGCTTGATTGTTCAATGGAGAGAGACAATGTTAATGCCCTACTCTGCTTTCTTAAACTCTGTCCTGGTCTGGAAAGGATTTATGTCACTGTAAGTCGTTCCATTTTCATGATATTAAGTAGAGTGCTGGGAAAAAAAAAAAAGCTGATAGAGGGAGAATGAATTGTACTTCTATTTGGTTAAAAATTGAATGCTTCTCATGGTAGCAACTCAGAAAAATGTAACAATTAATTGACAATTTTGATACTGCTCTTCATCAAACTTGCAGATTGATCCTGAAAGCTATAACATGAGAAGCACAAAAAAGTTACCAGCTAAAGTCAATAGACTGGAAAAACTTGAAGATCTTGAGCTCCTGAAATTAGAAGGATTTGCAAATGAGAGCAAGGAGATTTTCTTTGCAAAGAGGCTTAGACCTTTATTCAGACTGAGACCAGTGATCCTAGCCAAGTCTAAGGGGGCTTGTTTGCGGCGTCTGGTTAAAGTACCTGAGTTGGAAAAAGAAGGGAAGTATCCATACAAGTTCAAAGAGGTTAAAAATTTTCATGAAACATATCCTGATCATCTTCATATGAAGCTCTAACCGTCTCATGATTGGTGAAACAGATGAAGGAAGGGAAGATTTCATTTGAGTTTGAAGAATGCATTAGTGACAATTCGTATAAACATAAACATGTTCATATGCGTCTCTAGACAATCAATTTAGATGCCATGAAGCTTCTTCGTTAAATTTTTGGATGGTATGAATCCCGTTTTAACAACATTTTCTCTTCAAATATACTGCTTATAGTCACTGTTGGCTTGAATATAGCAATCATGAACTATGCTAGTCAGTTCAAAATTACTAAAATAAAATAAAATAAAATAAAAATTGAAACTAAATGACAATTAACAATGAGTATTTATTTATATATTAAGAGTTTTTTTGGATGGACATTAAGAATGATGTCATGAGAGTAAAAACATAGATAGCAGCAAGATTATTTATTAAAATGGTAAAATTGGAGTTGCAGCAATGAGATTAAAATTAATTGTGAAATATGCATTTAGACAAGAAAATAATAGTGATTACATTGAAAAAAATGAAAACTAATCATACTAATCTAAAAATGACTTGTTAAATTATTTTTATGAATATTTTAATTTTATTTAACATTTAAAATCTTAAAAATTATATTCAATAAAAAATTAGTACATATTAAATTTATGCATTTATTCAAATGTTTAACTATTTATTTATTATATAATTATATAAATTCATTTAATACATTAATTAAATAATTTGAAAACTTTTAAATAAAAAATTGAAGAGTAAACTAACAAAAAGAAAACAAAAATGCTAAAGTTAAAAAAATAAATAATTTGGTCTACTAAAAAAGAATAAATAATTTGAAAAAGTTTTAAGTAAAAAATTTAGAAGTAAAACAAAATAATAAAAAAAAAAGGGATCAGAAGTGTAATTATTAAAAAAAAAAAAAGAAAAAGAAAAAGAAAGGATTAAAATGGAAAGAGAGCTGCTATTGAAGGGAAATTCTTCACTGGATCTTCATGGGTCCATAAAATAAGTTTTAAAAAGAAAGAATCGAGAGGAAAACGACTTAAAGTATATGTTGTATTGTATTTGTATTTAATAGTATAAAGTTTAATCGATAGGATGAATAAGCTAAAAATAAATAAATATATAACATGATTAAAAATATACATAAAATCTATTGACTAGAAATAATTCATGGTGGAGTAATCGAGGGAGTGATGTTAATAATCTTGATCTGTTGAAGTTTTTAAACCTGGGTCTAGTCTTGTAGAAGAGGATAAAGCAATCAAATTTCCTGCAAGCAACGGTTAAAATACAAATTAAATTCCAAAACTTTAGTAAAATAACAAAATTATTAGAGATTAGGTAGATTTGATTCTATTATCTTTGGTGTTTATATGTTTTTCTTTTATATTAATCAACTTGTATACTTTATTATCATTATAAATAAAATTATCAAAGAAAAACAAATCACTCATTCAATGGTTTTTTTACCAAAAGTCTCAAAAGATTTTATGGTATCAGAGAAAACCTTTTAATTCTTTAAAATTCTTAACCTTTTATTTTTCGAAAATTAGTCATAGCTTCCTCTGCTTAATCTCAAAGCATAAGCTACCCCTATCCTTCCATCATTAATGTTGGAATTTTTTTTCTCTCAAACTAAAACAAAACAATTTCCTACTTTGGAAAACCCAAATCATGGGACTCCTTGAGCCACAAGATATGCTGGGATTTATTGATGGCACTCTACCTATGCCACAATAATATATAGAAAGTTTGCTAGCTGAAGTTGCTATTGTAAAGGATGTGGTTATGAATCCAAAATATCTAGCATGGCAAAAATCTGATCATCTTCTTCGTGGTTATATCACTAGTACATTGTCAAATGAACCTCTTGGGATTTTTGTTGGACTTGACACATTCGTAGAAGTTTGGAGAGCTCTTTTACACATATTTGCTCAAAGCACTCAGACCGAGTTCACTTTAGAGTAGAAACTTCGCCATCATCATAAGAACAGTTACACTAAGGCTAAATACATTCAAATATTTAAATAAATTTGTGATAAATTTTCAACTATAGAAAAACCTATCAAGAACAAAGATAATTTGTTTTCTGTTTTCACCGGGTTTGGTCATAAATATGAATCATATGCCACAATCATGTTGAAACCCGCCAGACCAACTTATACTGAATTGGATTCCCAGCTCCAAAGTCATGAAATTACTAAAGCTATAAGCTTTGATAGTGTTACTAGAGCAAATCAGAATACGGCTTTTATGTTTAAACATCAAAGAGGGAGAGGAAGGAATTTTTCACGCAAAAAGAAGCACTCATCAAATCAGTTCACGGCTAGAGGACGTGGATTTACTCACTTAGGTCATTTTCCAAATAAATTTGGAAATTCTCAATCTTATTTGTAAGGAAATTCATCACAAAATGGAAAATCAAAGAAAGAGGAAAGTGTGGTCCCTCAAATATGCAAGAAAACAAATCACGCTGCCCTTGAATGTTATCATAGATTCAATCACTCTTATCAATCTGAATAGATTCCTCAGCAATTTGCAGCACTAGCCATAATTGAAAATCCAAACAATGCTTGGTTTCCTAACACTGGCACAATCAATCATATGACCTCAGATCCTGGTAAGCTTAATTTGATAGTTCCGTATTATGGTCCTAAAAAAATAATGGTTGGAAATGGTAAATTTATTGGCATAACTTATTTAGGATCCATTACTTTAAATGTAAGCAATAATGAGATAAAACTTGATAATGTTTTAGTTGTATCTGATATTAAAAAGAGTTAGTATATGATAGCCAACTTACAAGTGATTTACTTTGTAATATTGAATTCTTACATGGTGGATTTGTTATAAGAAACAGGAAAATAGGGTTAGTAATTGCTACTGAAATAAGAAGCAATGATCTTTATGTCTTACAACCAAAACATGGAATGGCTACGTATTCAAATCGGTTCAGCATTTTGAACGTGGAGATTTGGCATTAAAGATTGGGTCATCCCTAATTACAAGTAGTTAAACATTTAGAAAAAAAAATTGATTCAAAGTTCTAATAATAAAATTGATCATTTATGTTGTAGTTGTCAAATGGCCAAAGCATGTAGACTGCCTTCATTTCTAATGAATTCTTTGATGAACCTTTAGTAAAAATTCATTGTGATTTATGAGGCTCAGACCCAGTTAGCTCTTTTCACAATTTTCACTATTATGTTATTTTTATTGATGGATGCACTAATAGATTTTTTAAAGTGCTTTATAGATTTTGATAAATTTATTTTTAATCAATTTGATAAGAAAATTAAAAATTTTCAATCTGATGGTGGTGGAGAATTTTCTAACAAAGACCTTAAACACTATTAAGTGGAACATGGAATACATCATCAAATGTCATGTCTAGGTACTTCAAAACAAAATGGCTTAGCAGAAAATAAACATAGAAATATCACCGAACTTGACTTAACTATGTTATTTTATGTACAAGTATTGTTGACACCTTAATATGTCCGAAATCTATATTTGATTTTTGTTAAAAAATTAAAAAAATTTAATTAAAAATGAAAAAATTGAAAAAACAAGAAAAAAGGTGATTGGGTTTGGATATGACTGAGTTGAAGAGTTTAAGTTGAGTTAGAGTTTAGAGTTAGAAATCAGAAAGGATGGAAATCCCATTTGGCTTAGGGCTTTCAAATTGAAGCCCTATAAATAAGGCTAGAGAAACACAAAAAAAAAATTAGGGAAAGAGGTAGAAATCAAAAAAAGCAGTCAAAAAAATTTTTCGAAGATTTTTTTAGAGTTTTAAATTTTTTTTTTGAAAAAAATATGAAAAATTCTCAGATTCCGATGACTTTTTCTAATCTTTGTCTCAAGCCGAGCCAAGCAAAGCCACTTTTTAAGTCATTCCAGCTTTTCTTCCTGCAGCTAAGCCACGCATTGTAGCCATTAGAGCCAAGTCGTCTCTTGTTTTGGGTTTTTTTTTCACTTTATTTATTTATTTTTTTGAGTATTTTTGCATGATTACATTTTAGAAAAATAAAAATGAAAAGGTAAAAATAAAATAAATTTTGAGAATAAATATTAATTATCCAATGATGGAATTTATAAAAATTTCGAATGGTAAATTTTTATAAAATTCATAGGTGAGAAATTTTGTCTAAATTTGTCACAAATAGTGGAATAATTTAGATAAAAGTTTCAATATCAATAATTAATATTTATTTTCAAACACAAAAATTATAAAAAATGTAAAAATATAAAAATTTTGGAATTAAATACAAATAATCCAAGGATGAGATTTTTAGAAATTTCAAATGGTAAATTTCGAAGAAATCTCTAGGTGAGAAATTTTATCTTAATTTGTACCCTATGGTGGAATAATTTAGATGAAGTTTCAATAAAAAAAATTTTAATATTATTTTCTTTCCAACAAAAAAAAGAAAAATAAAGAGAATTTCTAAATAGGCCCAAATGGTGAAAAATTTAGAAATTCAAAAGAAAGATATTTCTAATTGGCCCAAATGGTGGAATAATTAGATATATTTTTGACAAAAAAATAATAAATAAAATTTTTTCGACTACGGAGCCTTTTCAAGGAAACAAATGAGATCCTTGAATACTCTTGAGGTGAGGGAATGTTTTTGAAAATTCTACCAGATTGATGGAAGAATATTAAAAATTATTTTTAATATTTCAACATAAAAATTTAAAACCATTAGAACCGAAACCCTAGGATGAATTTAAAATAATATAATATCATCATTCAGATGGGCATGTGGGGGTGCTATAACCTTCCCCACATGTAACTGAACTCTCGAATCCTGTTATGATTTGTAGACCTGAACCTATTCGTTTATGGATCCTTAGTCGAGCTTAAGAGCTCTTTAAAAGGATAGATTCTTTAGGTGGCCAATCACACATAGATAAAAAAGATTGGTGGTAACTCTATCTATTTTGTTAAGTCTAGCTATAGATTTTCAGATTTATATGATATGACAGTTTGGCAACTCTACTCGGGATAGACATAGAGAGTCAAGCCATAAATTTTTAAGTTTATCCTATCATTTGGTCTAATAGTTGTAATTATTTGTTTACTAACGTTTTTCTTTTTTTTTTTTAACTTTTATTTGATTTTTTTGGGGCACGAAACCTATATGTTCCTTCACACACACTATCACATGCATTTGCATTACATGAACTCTATACCTGGGCTCCGTCCCTTTTAGGAGGGAGTAAAGTACCTACGCTTTCATGAGATGATAATCTTCACAATGGCTAGTGAAATACTCCCACTCAAATTGAATCTTTTTTGTTGGTAGCCTGTGATGGGTGAAGATTGGACCGCCTTACTAGTTTGTGATGGACAATGATGTAAAGAATAATTTGGAAACTTTTAGTGGTCAAAATCACCTAACACTGTATATAGTGTACACTTGAGAAGCCAGCCCTAAGATAAAGCTCTTCTTACCCAGTGATAGATGTAACTCAAAGTTAGAACACAAGAAGGAACAGTTTGTGACTTGCTAACTATTTTGATTGTCTAACTTTGTGCATCATTTTCATTTCATCCATGAAACTAACCATTTTATTTGTTTGACTTTATACATTTGCATTTGCATGTCATGCATCATTTTCATTGTCATATGTAACATTGTGCATCTGCATCATTTTCATATTAGGTTTCATCCATGAAAATCCACATTCCATTTATGCATCAACATATCATGTATAAAGCATAACATTTCTGATCATAATTGTGGTATCAAAGTTCAAGGATAGCTCCATTAACCAAGAATCCCATACAATCAACTCATTATTATAACACAAGAGCTCGAGCCAGATAAATGGAATAAAAAAATTTTAATCATCTCGAGAGGATAGAAAAAGTTTAAAAGAAGCTAGAAGGGGAGTTGAATAGGATTTTAGAGACTTTAAACAAATTAAACAAGGGGAAATGTATAAAAAAAAGTACTAACCAACAAAACCATCTATCATAAAAGGTGAATGACCCACTGTACCCTTTTGGTTTTGGGGCACATCAAGCACAACCTGCATAAGGTCCACTACCATAGTAGTTCACCTATCTTTTAGGGTACACATACCCTGGAATGCCATCAACTTCAAACCTGAGGTAGTACCAGAGTTATGTAAATATTATCTTTACTAAGAAGATAGTAGAACCAATACCAATTCTTAATTTGGACGATTCAAAAAAGAAAAAAAAATTGAGGCCCAAGGAGAAGGAGACTTTAGAAGCCTCAAAAGCTAAATAGAAGATAAACTTGTTAGAGGAAAAGTTACGGGCCATAGAGGGAATTGGTTTTTATGGTTTAGTGGATGCTACTAGGTTCTATTTAGTCCCAGACTTGATTATTCCTCCAAAATTCAAGGTTTTAGGGTTTAAAAAGTACAATAGTACAAAATGCCCAAAGACCCACATTACCATATATTGTCAAAAAATAGCTACCCATGCTAATAATGAGAAGCTATTGATACATGTGTTCCAAAACAGCCTCACGAGCTCTACTGCTAGATGGTATGTCCAGTTGGATAGAACCTGTATCTATTTTTAGAATGATATAGCCCATGACTTTGTTAGCCAATATCAGCATATCATGGGTTTTGCTTTTGATCATTTGTCTTTACAGAACATGAAAAAAAAAGTAAATGAGTCCTTTAAAGAATACGCCTAAAGGTAGAGGGATATTGCTTCTCAGGTGTAGCCCTCTTTGACTGAGAAAAGACCACAATGTTGTTTGTCAGAACCCTAAAATCTTTCTATTATGAAAAGATGATAGGGAATGCAACAAAGAATTTCGTTGACATGGTGATCTTAAGTGAAATCATTAAGAATGCCATTAAAAATGGTAAGTTGAAAGGAGAAGAAACCAAGAAGACATCAGAAAAAAAAGATACTGAAGCTCAAGCAGTGAGCTTTGACAGATAGTTCAAGGGATATCAACCATAGCCATAAGGTTACTTCATATACTATTCGACTGTGAACAATACCTCATCCGACCCATACTAGGCAACTCTATAACCATCTTATTCATTCATATATCAACCCATTTTTAGCCCTTAAGCTCCCACATACAACCTTAACATTCAACCTTATGCAAAACCCCAAATTCATCTTGTTAGCCTAGTAAATGATTCATGAGGCTATGAGCTACCTGAGAAAAACTCATATTTGACCCAATTTCTATGACTTATATGAAGTTATATCAAGAACTCTACAACAATCACTTGATTGCTCCTAGTAGAGTAGAGCCACTCAAGTCACCTTATCCCAAGTGGTATGATCCTACAACACACTGTGACTATCACTATGGAATTATTGGGTATTTCACTAAAAATTGTACTGCTCTAAAGCATAAGGTGCAACGGTTGATCAAGCATGAAATGATAAATTTTGATCAAGAAAGAGTAACAACACTTAATGTTAGTGACAATCTATTACCTAATCACAATGTCAATGCTCTAAGTGAGAATCAAGAACACATTGATTTGAAAAGGCCTAAAGAATTATAGTGAATCAGAGGGTAAGATGTCAATAAAGATCTTTCACTTGATTGTACAGGAGCATAATTTTGGAGAATGATGTTAAAGGTAGTTGAAAGTTTCTTATCATTTTAAGATTTCTTTTAGAGTAATGTTAGGATTTCTTTTAGGCAATAGGATTTCATTTGTTATCATTTTAATAAAAGGCAAGGATAATGCATTTCATTACATTTTCTTTTTCATTCAACCATTGTTTCATGCTTTGTCACCTTTTGTAACTTCTCATTCTTGTTCTAAAATTTCAAATAATGAATATTTAAACAATGATAACAATAATTTTAAGATCTAATTTTGAGAACTCATTCACATTGAACTGAGAAGACTATTTGAGCAAAAGAAGCTAGCTACTAGCAGATGTGGATATGTCTTGAAAATGTATAAATGTTTTTGTTCAATAGATGAAGTTCAAGAAAAACATTCACATTTGAGATGAAAAAGGACCATCTTTCTTTTACCATTTAAAAAACCATTCATTGCTTCCCTTTTAAGACTATTATGATTTATTTTCTAAAGAACCCTAACCAAGGATCACTCTTTACACTGAAAGATATTTTTAAAAAAAAAAAAAAAAAAGGTAAAAGATCATAAAAGATCTCAAAGAGAGAAAAAAAAAAAGCAAAATAAAAGAAAGAGAGAAAAAAAATGCCACAAACAAGTTGGGGTAAAGTAATGAGAATCCTTTAATAAAGAATAAGATGAAAAAAAAAGGAAAAATAGGAAAATGATGTGGAATGGGGCGAAATGCCAAGTTGTTTCTAATGATGAGAAATGATCATTTGGTTTTGAATCCTTTAAACACAGGTTTTGAGCTTATTTTACCTATTTCTTTCATGATACCTCACCATGGCCTACATTATAACTTTTAAAAGTTCATTTGGATCAAGTGTGAATGCTCGAATTGAATGATCATATGTTGGACTAAGGCATGCTTATGATGGAACAATGGAATCATACTATATTGCTTTAGATATTGAAATGTAAGAGATACTACTAATGGATGGAAAAAGATAAGAAAGAAAAAAAAAGAAAAAAAAAAAGAAAGAAAGAAAAAAGAAAGAGAAAGAAAAAAGAGAAAAAAATGAAAGAATGGAAAAAAGATGAAAAAGAGAGAAAAAACTCAAATTGAAAACCCGAAAGGCTGATTTGGGTAAAAAAAAATCTCTGAGTTGAGAGTTGGATACATGGAAGAAGGTCAAAGACATCTAAAGATCTCTTAAAGCAAGGATAAGGTTCAATGAGCTTAAAAATGATCTCAAAAGTCAATGAAATGAGTTTTTTTTTTAAAATTTTGGATTAATGTTAAGAATTGTTTAAGTACTCATTGTTTGGATGCTATTACTCTATTTGTTAAATCTAGTTATAGATTCATGGATCTATACTTTTGATGAGTTACAAGATACATTTGATGAATTAGTTATAGAATATGAAAGCATGAACATAAGGCATAGAAAACTAGTTTCTAAGTTGAAAGTAGTGAATGAATACTTGATTAAGGCTAAAATTGAATTAGAAAAGGAAATTAAGGTTTTAAAATTAAATGTTGATGATTTGACTAAGAAAAATGTGAATTTGCATAATTATTTTTCTAGATTTTATATGGGAGTCCAAAAACTCAATGATATGTTTGAAACATAAAGAGCTTTCTGTTATAAAGATGGATTAGGTTACAATGGTGATAATAAGAAGAATTTTCTTGTTAAACTAAATGACTTATCTAGTACATGTGCATATTGTCATAAATTAGGCCATTCTATACAATTTTACTCCTTGGAAAAAATCATTCATAGAGGTAAACTCATTAAAAGTGTATGGATTCCAATAAGATACCACATTTTAAGATGAGGTTACTAAAATGAAATGGATTCCCAAAGGCACAAAAATTGTAAGCACTAACTTTCAAGGACTTAAGAAAATTTAAGTACCTAAAATAAAATTTTGATTACGTTTTTGTAGAAGGATAAATACTTTTATAAGACAAATTCAAGCAAGAATAATCCTTGGTACCTTGATAATGGATGCTTAAAACATATGACTGGAGATAAGACTCAATTCAAGGACTTAAAGTTTAAAAGTGGAGAAGATGTTACATTTGAAAACAACTCCAAAGGTCTAATTTAAGGAATTGGCTCTATTGGTAACAATTCTTCAACTACTATTGAAAATATTTTACTTGTGAAAGGACTAAAACATAATTTATTTAGCATTAGTCAATTGTGTGATAAAGGACATAAAGTTTTGTTTCAATCCATGTGTTGTCAAGTGATTGGTATTAAGACTAATAAACTAGTTCTTATTGGACATTGCTAAGGAACTATTTATGTGGTGCATTTGGATGATCTATCTTTTAAAATTGTTTGTTTATGGCTCAAAAAGAAAATAAAAGTTGGATTTGACATAGAAGACTTGGACATACAAGTATGCATGTAATTTCAAAACTTTCTCAAATGATTTAGATGTTAGTTTACCAAAATTGAATGAAAATGACAAGGTTCATGATGCATGTGCTCAAGGAAAACATAGAAAAGTGTATTTCAAACTCATGAATTGTGTTTCAACCTCTAGCCACTTCAACCATTTCATATTGATCTTTTTGGTCCTACTAGATTAATGAGCCTTGGTGGTAAATAATATGGGTTTGTTTTTATTGATGACTTTACTAGATATACATAAGTTCTCTTTTTGCATTTAAAGAATGAAGCTTTGAAAAAATTCATTAATTTTGGTAAACAAATACTAAATGAAAAAAGATATTCAATTTTTAGTATTAAAAGTGATCATGAAAAAGAGTTTAAAAACCTTGGCTTTAATGAATTTTGTAGTGAAAATGGTATTAGCTAAAATTTTTTCTACTCCTAGAACTCCTCAACAAAATAGGGTAGTAGAAAGAAGAAATAGAACTTTAGAAAAAGTGACTAGAACTATACTTTGTGAAAATAATTTACCTAGATATTTTTGGTCAGAAGGCATAAATACCTCTTGTTATATTATAAATAGAGCTATGATTAGGCCAATCTCAAATAAAGCTCTTTATGAACTATTTAAAGGAAAAATGCCTAACATAAGCTATTTTCTTCCCTTTGATTGCAAATATTTTGTTTTGAACAATGAAAAAGATAACCTTGAAAATTTTGATGCAAAAAATGATAGAGGCATTTTACTCGGATATTCTTTGAATTGAAAAGCTTATAAAGTCTTTAATAAAAGAGCATTGGTTGTTGAAGAATACACACAAGTTATTTTTGATGCGCCTAATCCTCCCCTAAGAAAAGTATCTCTTGATGATGATGATGATGTAGGAATACTTTAAGGAAATATCAATGATACATCACATGACATTGAAGAGAACAATGAAAAAGAATATGATGGATTTATAGAGGAACCACAACAAATAGAGTATAAACCTAATCACCATCAAGAAAGAAGGTATGTTAAAGATAATGAGATTATTGGTGATCCATCTCAAGGGGTAAAAACTAAATTTTCTTATAATATGGGTAATTATGTTGCTTTTCTTTCTCATATTGAACCCAAGAACATATATATAGCCTTAAGAGATAATCATTGGATTTTGGCCGTGTAAGAAAAGTTAAACCAATTTAAGAGAAGCCAAGGATGGAACCTTATACCTAGACCTAGTGATCACTACTATAAGCTCTAAGTGAGTATTGAGAAATAAAATGGATAAACATGGTAATGTTGTTAGAAACAAAGCTAGATTAGTAGCTCAAAGGTATAGTCAAAAAGAAGAAATTGATTATGATGAAAACTTATGCTCCAGTTGTAAGGTTATTAGGATGTTGCTTACATTTGCATGTTTTAAAGATTTCACGCCTTTTCAAATGGATGTCAAGAGTGCATTTTTAAATGGTTTTATAAAAAAAAGAGCTATATGTAAAGCAACCTTGCTGTTTTGGAAATCTTTAATTTTTAAATCATGTTTACAAATTGACAAAAGCTTTGTATGGTTTAAAACAAGCTCCTAGAGCTTGGCATAAAAGATTATCAAAATTTTTTTATTGAAAATGGTTTTAATAAGGGAAGGTTAATACTATATTTTTTATTAAAATAAAAGAAAAAGACATTCACATTGTACAAGTATATATTGATGATATTATCTTTGGTGCTACTAATGATCTTTTTGTCAAGAGTTTGCTAAAACTATGCAAGGTGAGTTTGAAATGAGCATGATAGGAGAGCTTATATTTTTCTTAGGATTACAAGTAAAGCAAACAAAAGATGATACTTTCATAAATTAAGGCAAATGCATTAAGACATGCTCAAAATGTTTGATTGGAGGACTTAAAGCTTTACTCAATACTGCACTTCAACAAAACTTGATAAGGATGAAAGAAGTAAATGTGTTGTTTCTAAATTATATAGGTCTATGATTAGTTCATTGTTATATCTTACTACAAGTAGACCCGATATAATGTTTAGTGTGTACTTGTGTGCTAGATTGCAATAATCACCTAGATAATCACATTTATTTGTTGTTAAATGCTTTTTAGACATTTAAGGATACTTCTAATCTAGGCTTGTGGTATCTAAAAAGATTATCTTTTGCTTTGCATGTTTATTTTGATGCAAATTTTAGTGGTTGTAAAATTAATAGAAAAAGTATTTTTGGTACTTGTCTATTGTTTAGAATATGTTCATATCATGGTTTTCCAATGAACAAAAATAATGTTACTAAAAAATGTAGTGGCTGGTAGTTGTTGTGTTAGTTTTGTGGATTAAACAACAATTAGAGGATTTTAGAATTACCATGGATCATATCCCTATTAAATGTGATAATACTAGTGTCATTAATCTCACCAAAAATCCAATTCAACACTAAAAAACAAAGCACATTGAAATTAGACATAATTAATTAGAGATCATGTTCAAAAGGGTGATATTGTGCTTAAATATGTTGATTCTTTGCATCGATTAGTAGATATTTTTACAAAACCTTTTGATGAATGCTCTTTAAAATTCAAATTCTTGATATTTATTATGATTTATTTGAACAAGTTTGTGCTTATTGATTTATGTTTGTTAACTTGTTTATGAAATCATTTTTATGATCATATTTGTAATTATTTGATACATACTTGAATGATCATATTGCGTGCATTTTTTTCAAAATTCATTTAAAAGACATTATGCTACATGAAAAATCAATCGATTTTATAATGGGATTGATCGATCAGTTTTTTAACCTATAGCCAAAAGAATTTAGGAATTACATGACTCGATTGGTCCCTTAAGAAACCCGATCGATCAGTCCATTACTAGCTTCATTAAATGCTTTATTTTGAATGAATTGCTTTTGCATCTTCTACTTTCAAATGTACTTGAGCCTTACTATTCTTTCTCTCTATTTTGTTTTCTCTCAAACTCTAGGTCTGCAACTCTCTAATTCTCTCAAAACTCATTAATTCCAACCAAAATTTCTTGCAAAAATCTTCATGTTTCTTTGATTTCTTGCAAAATTTTTACTTAAAAATCTTCAGATCATCTCAAATCACTCCCACTTGTTTCTTTCTTTAAAAAATTGATCCTTTTTCTAAACTCCTTCATTCACTCAATCTTTTTGTTTCTCACAATTATATATTACTTCTTATCATTTACATTCTTAATTTCCTCCGTCAATTTTACTAAGGCTTACCTATTTTTTTCATATCCAAAATTTCAATTCTTCTATGGCACTTAAAACTAAACCCCACTTGTGACAAGAAAAAATCCACCAATGGGAGCCTTTAGTTTATCAATCAAGCCTTTTTTCAACCAAAATTTTGAGAACCTTATAGTAAAGAAGAGATATGAGACTCATTTTACTTATAAAGAATTCAAACATGGAAGGGTAATTAATCTTGATTTCCTATAATCCATTGAATTTCCATATTTACATGTTTTTGAGGAATTTGGTTGGATGAACTATTTTAGCTTGGATGGAATTGTTTTTGGGAATCTAGTTAGGGTATTTTATAGTAATACAAATTTTATTGAGGTTGATGGACATGAAAATTGTATTATACTGATAAATTTAGAACATATATGTTGGGTAAAGAAATTTTAATGGATAAACAATTATTGGGTAAGGTATTCATGCTATAACGTAATGGAGATACAAATATTAGGTGTGATACGCTTGGATTGGCTCAAGATATCTTTGAGAATGATGATTTGAGAAATATTGCAATTCAAGCTTCTAGGTTGTCCATACATGATAGATGTTTCATCTTATTGTCACACATATGTTAGCAACCTTTAGAGCCCAATACTTTACCATTAGAAAGCAAGATTATTGGTGGATGTATAAGATTAAAGAATTAGAGAAACCTAATCTTATGCAATTTATTTTCAATGATATGATGAGGGTTGTTTAGAATATGGACTACACTTTAGTATATAGTATAGCCATTAGCAATTTATTTAAGAGGTTGGGTATCAATACTAAAAGTGATAGAGAGATTGTATTCGATCCTGCTAGTATTCTTGGAGTTTTTATACTTCATAGTATGGGATATACTCAAAATGTTGCTAGTGTTTGAATTAGAAAAAGTGAAATTGGAATTAAGCATGAAGAAGAACATGAGATTTAAAATGTTCCATAAAATATTCCAAAAAAGGCCCTTCTAGTCCACCATTTGATACCTAAAGAACTTTGTAAATTTTTATAACTTATATAAATAATTTACACTTATTCGTTAGGGATATAAACTTTAGATTAGAAAACATGGAAGTAACCCAACCAATACTGAAACTAGTGCCCACCTACCTTAGTTCAGCTAGTGTTATGATGAAGACTTTATTAGGAGTAAGATGTACATCCAATTACACCACAATCAATGAGCATCATCACTTAGAATTTATTAGTGAACATGTGGTAAGTAGAAAGATTAACAAGTGGGCGGATGCTGGTGTTAAGAGTGGGGTAATCACGTAACCTTTCAAATTTTTTAAGTATGGTCCAACTTGACCAAAACTTGCACTACTTGAGAGATAACCCAAGTTTTATATTAATTTTTGAGTTACGTTTATTTTTTTTCTTTATTTTGTTAGAATAGGTATGCCTTGATCTTTTCTATTTGCTTTGTTTGTTTTAGAAATAAACATGAAGTAAGGATGAATAAAAAAGCCAAACCACTCAACCTCAAGAAACAAAGAAAGAGGAGTCTTCCTAGACGCTAAACTTTTAATTGTGTTGAATTGTTATACAATTCAATTATAGAAGAAAGAATTCTTTTATGCTAAAACAGTTTTCAAAATTTTTTTCAGAGTATCCTTAAAATCTTTGTTTTTAAACCAAGTTGATATGCCTTCAATCATTATGTTGCAATCTTAATTGATCTTTTACAAGTATTCATAAGTGACTTATGTATAATTTTGAAAACAAGTATGAATGCAATGAAAACACGGAATAAAATCTTAAGTATACTTTTTGTTAGATTATTAATTTTCATGGCATTGGCACTTTAATTTTAATCTTTGACATGCATAAACCTTTATGAAAAGTAATCTGATTATAAAATTGTATAAAGAATTAAGTTATAAGCATAACTTTAGAATTTACCTACTCACTTTTGAGGTAAAATCCTAGGCTATACTTGAATCAAGAAACGATTTAGGCCATTTTTGGACCATTTGAAACTTTTCAAGCCTACTTATGAATAAATCATCCTTAGTACCTTTACTTTGAGCTTAATAAATCTTTTTTTCTTATTTATTTACCCATATCAAATAAACCCAAGTCTTTTTCTTATAAATTATCTCTTTTTCTTACCCAACCCACGTTGCTTATGTATGTTAGGGGTAAGAAAAGATAACAAGTCAAATTAGGGAGATAAGGAGGCATAAAGAAGAAAAGAAAAAAAAGAAAAAAGAAAAAAAAGCCAAAAATGGCTGTTAAAAAAAATCAAAATAAAAATGCCTTAAGCCTTGTAAAAGTTTTCAAGCCTAAATTTATGTAAATAAATGGTTCTAAGCCTAAAATTTCCTTTTTCCTATCTTGACCTTAGTCTTACATTAAAAGCTAATAAAAACATATTGATTTTGAGTCAAGTATGTAAGCCTACATTAATGGAGAGGGAATGAGAAAAGTAAACATATGAAGTATGCTTTATCTTTGATTTAATATGTAATGGCATGATTTACATACCTTTTGCTTAAATTGCATGCATATATGAGAGATAGATTGATTTCAACTATATTAAAGTAGTAGCTACTTATGATTAAGCTTTAAGTCCAACTACATTCACCACTATCTTGACATTATACCATAATGCATGATTGATAATTTATGAAATTTTGATTGTAAGGGCATATATGTGATTGTTGACATTAATAAGTTAAGGATTTTGCTTGAGGACAAGCAAAAAGCTAAGTGTGAGAGTGTGATAACCTTATGTAAGACTAAGGTCAATATGTAAATTCATGATTTTTAAGGTTGCATGAAAAAATTAATTACTGTGAATGTCAATACCAAATCCCATGCAAACCATGTAAAGGTGATAAGATAAAGTCATGCATGCAAAGATAAGATCCATGAAAAGATGACAAGCATGTCCTGCCCATCAAGAAGTCTAACCAAAAAGCCCATGAGGACTTAAAAGATATTCAACCAAAGCTAAAATTAATGCTAGAGTAATTCTTAGTAATTCTAATGAATCTCATGATTTACTCAAAATTAATAAGATATGGCATTTTAATGCTAATTTTCTCAATCATACATGATATGGTGTTTAATGTTTGTTTGAATGCCTTTCTTGGATTGTAAATTATGGGCGGCAATGGTATTGAAAGAAAGAGCAAGATTTGGATCAATCAGATTCATGGATAATTCCTCAATCAATGGCAATATAATTGACTACCAGCCAAAGTCAACAATGTCCAGATTCTTCCCCCTATGGCTTAAACTTACACTGTAAATAGGCCATAAACTTATTTTGTAAAGCATCCCATCTTACATTCCTTATTCCTTTCTTTTGTTCTTTAGTTTAGATTCTCTTTTAGTTATTTTCTTTTCTTTTCCATTTGGCTAAGGTGACAGTTTAGCATTTACTTTTGTTAATTTTGTTTTAATATTAAGTCTGTTTTACATTTACATAATCTCTCTTTTAATTAGTTTAATGCAAGCAAATTTTTTTCTCTTAATCTCCCTTAAGCACTCTTGTTTACTTTCTAAAGCTTTCAGTTTGTTTATTATTGCACTTAATTTGGTTTCAGTTCACTTATAATTCCTTTAAAAGCATTCTGTTTTCACTTTTTAAACTTGTAATCAATTTTATTTTTTTGAAGCACATTCAACCATTCCTATTTTGTATTTTTAAGCATTTAGGTTAAAGTTTACTTTTGTAAATCTATTTTCTTTTACTTTGTTCCATTTAGCCTACACCATTACTAGCAAGATTCTTATTTTGTTTTATTGGTTGGCCTTTACATTATCAAACTTCATTTCAATCTCCCATATTTTTTACCATCTAGATATGAGGTTAAAAGGCATACTTTTGGTGCTTGATCTGGCACCATTATTTAGTCCTCCAAAGAATGACAAACCCTATTCCCACTCTTATTACTTGGATGCAACCTATGCACTTGCAACCTCACCAAAAGGAGCAATCAAGATTTTTCTTTAAAATAAGATAGATTCAGTTAGGTGACCAATCACACCTAAACCAAAAATATTAGTGGTGACTCCTAAAGTCATGTCTAGCGATAGGTCTGCAAATTTATATATTATGACATTACTTATTATACATTGAATCTGAAGTGATAATATCATATGAATTATCAAAATAGCCGTGGTTTGAGGTCCAGTCTCATTTCTAAATAGAACTTGTTCTTTAAATTGAAATCAAAGTTATTTACAATTAAATTGTTCAAGCTGATACTTGTAGTATATTTTTAAATTAAAGTTTAAAGTTCATTATTCAAATTGGCTAAAATTTTAAAAACAATCTTAGACTTGTCTACTTTACAAAGCCTTTGCATATTGATTAGTATTTCGAGTAAAAAACTAAGCTAAAATCAACCACCAAGCTAAATTGAAAAGTGAAGTCATTTCAAATTTTATCTGTCATTCTTATCTTTGAATATCAAGCTGAGACTTAGAGATTTTCACACTTTATTTTGAAAATAAGAGTTACAAGAAATAAGAGAGAAGCTTAGCTAACAGTTGTGCAAAAAAATTCCTGTTCATTAAAAAATGTAGGATATTATAAAGTCTAAACAAAAAACTACAAAAACTAAAACAAAAAAAAAATAAAATCCTAAGCCCACTCTTCAAGTTGATTTTTAGGTTATTGCTTGAGGGTCGATGTCTAAGGTTCACTCGTCTAAGCTTTTACTTTAGGCTTCCCTCTCTTTGAGGTTTTAACTTTAACCTCAACGGTAGCATTCATAGTGGGTTCAATTTTCATTTCCTTTTTATCCTAGATAGCTTTAATAGGTGTCACGACTTGGTAAGACCTTATATTATTGATGCTGGTCAATGGCATGTTTAGATCAACAAAGAGGAACATCACCACCTTTAACATTAAGTTGAAAAAACCAAAGACCTGGTCTTGAAAAAAATCAGTCTGCATGTTAACTTAAGGAAGTTCTTCGTAGACCATTATTTAGACTTCTTTGTAGCTTCAAGCTCACTCTTAGCCTCTTCACCTCAATCAATCTCTCACTTAGCTTGAGGTTAGATTGTTGCTGCAAAAACTCAATTATGGCTTTTTAGACTAACATGTTCTCAAGCCTTTAAGTCAAGTTTTTAACATTCTTGCCAAGCTTATTGTTAGTCACCCTTTAGTTGGTGTTGGAGGCCTTAAGCTTCCTTATCATCTCATTGAAATTGTTAAGGTCCTAAGCATAAATCCTAATGTCTTACTCAGTTATGAAGTAATGAGCCAAAGATCAATAGCAATGCATCAAACTTTGCCCCATATTTTAAAGATGGAGGTAAAAAGCTTATCAAAAATTGTAAAAGGGAAAAGAAAATTCGAGCTAAGTGATAAGAAAAAATTTAAAAGGAAAAAGCTAAACTGAGATTGATGATATGATTACCTTTTTCTGATAAGGACACCCGGGTGATCTTCTTTATCACGTTATGATCTTTGTAGGCATTTTCCAAGGAGTTGAACTTTATGTTGATTGCCACCTTGTTCAAGGTGAGCTAGAGCTTGACTACATGTTCTAAAGGAAAGGCTTCAGTCCTAAACTTCTTCTCAAGCCTTTGGGCAACACTATTTTGCTTCATTTTTTGAAGTGTGCCAAGACTCTTTTCACTGACTTGGCCTACTGACAATGTGGTGGATCAATTATTTTAATACCCTTTGAAGAGATACCAAGCTAATAAGGGCTTCTACCTTTTCTATCCCTCATTTACCCTTGAAAGGTTGGACAAACCAAGACATGTCAAAATCTCCATCTCAGCTTGTTATATCTACAAAAGGAATTGAACTAAATGTTAAAATAAAATTGAAAAAAAGCAAGACCAATATAAAGTTACTTTACACTTACCTTAGTACTTGACCTCCTTAAGAACATAAGGGGAGTCAACTCATAAGCATCAATTATTAACTTCGTTTATTTAAAAAAGTCCACTATTATGTCCTGAGTACCTAGCTTGTCTTCATTTAAGAGATTGATATTGGCTTCTTAAAAAACATCGGGTCCATTATTTATTTCCCAAACCCCCTTTATTTTTTCTATCAAAGAAAGAGGCAACTTTATATTGAGCTCAAGCAGTTAGCAAAAATCCTTTTCGTGGGATGAGCTGTCACATAGAACCAACTCTTATCATGTGGATGTTTCTTCACCACAAAAAATTCTCTAAATAAAGGGACAGTGGGAACTAATCCTAATTCTCTACAAAGAATAATAAATCTTACCATGTATCGAATAAAATTTGGGTGAGCTTATTAATAGTTAAATTGTAAGATAAAATAATCTTTACAATAAGAAAATGTAAAAAAAAAAAAAATTAAGTTTGACCATTATAGACTTCCAATCACCCAAATTTTATTAAAGCCTAAGGGAGTGGTGATCCAATCATCAGAGGTTGACATTATTATACTGTATCTTTTTGCAAGAAAATCAAATTTGACTTTTATTGCACAAGCATGATGAACAAAGCACAAGTTAAGGTAATCTTCGAGGTTAACCCTACTTTTTAAGCTCTGTATCACCTTCTTTGGGGTTATACCTAAGAAGTAGGGGTATAGTAAGAAATGAGGTCTTTATCATCATTTTCAGAAACCTCTATTTCTCCTTCTTTTTTACCCCCTCCTTGACATGGTTAGACCCTTCCACTTGCTTAAAGCTCTAAGCCTACTTGGTTCTAAAAGCCTCATTACCTGACGACTTAACTTGTAAAGAAAGAGCAAGCCCTTGAATCTAAATAAGGGTAGAGACTTCCACCACGTTGAAGAAAGAAAAAGTTGAAAAAAAGTCAGAAAACTTTTTAGACTCAAAGAATGAGTAAGAGTTAGACTTTAAGCTCAAATTATTGGATCATTAAGAAAAAGAAAAAAGATAAAAAAGATGAAAATGTTGAGAATGATAAGGATTATTAAAAGGCAGAGTAAACAAAAAAGAAAAAAGTCAACAAAAAGAGCCAAACTAACCATAGCTATTGGAATTGAAAGATTCTATAGGTCAAAATCAATTGTGGTAAAGAGCTCATCCATACCATGATATACCTATTCTTTCTTTACTCAAGCATTGTCTTCGATCTATTTTTGGTCCTGAACAAACATTGGATTTAACCATTAAGCAACTTGATGATAGTCTCTTTTTATAATGACAAAAGAACCTGATTATTTGAACAAAAAGCTTTATGGTCAAGTTGACCTCTCATTACTTCCACCTTAAAGTTATTAAATATGTTAGAATCAGAATACATAATGAAAGGAAAAAAAAATGTCTCAAAAAGTTTGAGAGTAAAAAGGTCAGATGAAAGATGGCTAGAAGTATTAGAGGTCTGTTAAATCGAGTCGGCTTGAGAGCTAGAAGTATGTGAAGTGAGGCACTAAGGCCCTAAAAGGCCCTTTATATAACCAATTTAGAGATCATATGAACATCCTAGATTAAGCCACATCATCATAATAGATATTGAAAATGACCCTTTGCATTCTCAGCCTTCATATATTTAACTGCCAAATTTTTTCTCATTGATAAATGTATATTCAAATAAATTTGCACGAAGAGCATTTTGGTCATTTCAACACTACTTTTACTATTTAGAGTAACATATCGCCACATCAACCATACATTCATAGCATGTTAAGTTCCTCAATGGCTCAATATGAAAGAAAAATCACAAAGACTCATGTCAACCATCGAGATAACGAGATGATTAGTGAATTATGAATATCGCAAAATACGATGTCAACCACACTAACCCACGTCGGTAACACCACTACGAGACTAACCAGTGTTGTCCTCATTTGCCACTCACCGCCTCAGTTAAATGAGGTCAAAATAATCATCAATATAAAAGTTTTTAGAGCTCACACTCAAGTACTAGTTCAGTCTTACCAAGGATGGATCAAATTGGTCTCATTTAAGGTTGTTAGCCAGATACCTCCCATTACTCAGCAAGAGATAGAATGTTAAAGGTATTTTTAAGTTCAAAGGATAAAAGGATTTTTCTCCCATTAGTATAAGTTAGCAGATAACTAAAGGCATTTTGGACTTTTCGATCGAATTGACGTGTCAGGTTGACCTGAATTCATGAGTCCACATTAGCTCAGCCACTTCATTGAGTCCACATGTTAGACCCTCAAAGTGCTAACTTGGCATGCCTTAAATGAAGAGTCAACTACCACATTAGCTCAGACCTACTAGGTCACCCCTAACCATTAAGGCTAACCTTAGATAGTCTAAACTACCTGCAACCTCTATCTTACAAGTATAAATAGTACCATCAAAGTACTTTTCAAGCATCTTACCTCTTCATATTCTTTGTTTTTTCCTTCCTATTTCTTAATCGACCACTAACTTGAGCGTCAAAGCATAAACGTTGAAATCACTCTCAACCTTTATTATTAATTGCTATATTTTATTCTCTCTTATGATTTCAAAATTTTATCCTTCAAGATCAACTCGACATAAACAATTCTTATACCAATGAATCTTATTAAATTGCTAATTCCTAAAACCATTCTTTATTAGAAAATTAAAAAGATGAAAAAAAAACTATTCAAAAAAAGAGAAAAAAAGCTTTGGCTAAGCTCAGCCATCTCGATTTTCTTTTGGGCTTTTTTCAATTTCTACGTTAATAGAATTGACTTCAAATCTTAGCTAACCTCACTTTGATGACCATTATAGTATATAAAATATTAATTTAATAATAATAAATATTAATTAAATAAATTTAATAATATTGTAATAATATTTAATTATTATTTAATTATATTAAATTAATATTAATTAATATGAATTAATTATCTAATTAAATATGTATGGACAAAATTAAAATTAATTAAATATATAAAGACAAAATTATCCAATAAATATTATTTTCAATTTATGATGAATTGGAAATGCAATTCTTAAAGGAGAGTAAAGAATTGCTATTTTTTGTTTTTAAGGAATTGACATTTCATGGAATAGTTATTCTTTACTGAAAAAATGGACCAAACAATGATAAAAAAGAGTCATGAAAACAATGGGGGACGAAATTGCAATTCTTCCCAACCAAACATCCCATTATAGTATATAAAATATAAATATTGTCTTTGTTTTGAGTAACCAAATCAAGAAATTAAAACCTGAATTCTTAAAATGAAGAACAAAATTAGACAAATAAGGAATAGGAATATGATGAATCCAAAAAAGAAGCATGATCCAAATCCTGATCGTGACCCCAGAAACATTGCAAATAATATTACAAAGTACATTATATAAAAAAATGAAATAATATAAAACTTAATCAGTTTAATACAAAATTGGATAGTCCTCTTTGTATTTTGTGTATATTGTATACGTAGTGTAGTCAAGACAACATCACATCATTGAAAGAATAGTTATTAAAGACGAAAATATGTTCATTCGAGTACCTTTTAAGTTTTAACGGTAAAAAAATGAACAATAATTAATGTAATTTTTATTTTGTTCATCCGAAATCGAAACAAATAAAGTCAAGACTTAAAAAAAAATTCAACACCATTGGCACTCGTTTGTTTTTTCTTTTTAATATCATGAAAGGTCTTTAAATTATTATTTTTTTAGGTTAATGTTACAAATGATTTATATATTATAAAAAAATCTAATATGATATTTAAATTATAAATATATTAATTAATATGATAATCAAAAAATTATTTATTCATTACGTATCATCATTTTAAATTAATTATTTTACAGATAGATATTATATTAATTAATAAATTTATAATTCGGATACTGCATTAAAATTTTTTTAAATTCAAATACTACATTCAATATTTTATTATAATTTAAAAATTATTCATCACATTAACTTTTTTTTTTAATTCTAATTGGTCCATTCAAAAGTTTTTGTTACAATCCTACCATTGTCCAAAAAAAGTTATCACTAAAAACAAATGCCATTAAAATTCAACATTGAATTATTGTGCGAAAGAAATTGCTAAGAAACATTTGGCCGGTCTACTTAAACTAGGCTGTCTTAGTCTTATCGACCAAAATCTAGAAAATTTTGCCTTTGTCCATAATATGAAGATGTTATATTTTTTAAGTTTCTCCTTATCAAAACTCCAAAGAACTTAGGAAATCACACACACAAGTATGTCTTCCTTAAAGATAATTAATTGCTACAAGGGTTTAACTAACAAGTACCCTTTAAAGTTACTATATAAAGTAATTAATTTTTTAACATATGGAACTTTAAAACAATAGTTGTCAACTACTCTATTCATTAAAAACTAAATTACTATAAATAGAATCTTAACTAATATTAAAAAAATGCTCTTAGGGTACTTATCTGCAAAATTCTAAACCCACTTTCAAATTGATTAAAAATCAAATCGTAATAAATTTTTTTTTTGTGCTAAAATCGTAATAGATTTTGAGAATTAATGCAGTGGGAAATTAAGTGGAGAATGAGAAGGAATTTGCCCAGAATTTTTTTTTTTTTTTTGGGTTTTTATCATGGTTAATTAAGGTGAGGAGGATGACACAATTGTGTCGTTTGAATGAGAACATCCATAAAGATATATAAAAGCTGTCCCCAATTGGTTTTAATGGGGACAACTCAGCAATGTAATGTAATTTACGTCTTTCTTCTTCTCCAGAATCTTCCTCCAGAAGCTTCTAAGCATTTCCTTTTCCATATCTTTCTTGGTTATTGGTGTCTTTCTTCTTCTTCGGAAGCGTCTTCTCCAAAAAACTTCAAAGCATTCCCTTTTCCATTTCCTTCTAAAAATCCCTCACTCACGATTGAGTATTATTTTCAGTGTGGTGGAGAAGGGTTTTGCGAGAAGAGGTTTTGTGATTTTTTTTTTTAAATAAAATGAAAATCCCGTAGAAGTTTCAAATCTTCGACTCCGTTCCAACGTAATACAATAAAGCTATGAGAAAGGAAGAGGAGGTATTGGAATTTCTCTCATGGAAAAATGTGTGTACGAAGTTTGGAAAGAAAGTAATGTAGGGATGTCCTTTTCTTAAAATTTTTTGTGGTTTTCTATCTAAATGCTTGGTTTTGGCATCTGGGTATTGTTTAGATTTGTTTAATTTGTAGAAAAATTAGTTGGGTATTGATTGGTTTAGTGGGATTTTGGGGTTTGCGTTCTTAATCAATTGGGGTTTAATTAGTTTTTTTTTTCTGCTAGGTGAATTTTTTTTACTATGAATTATGATACTTTGAAAATGGCGAAAAACATGCAAAAAATAATGATTTTTTTACATGTTTGTTGATTTATTTTGCATTGATGAAGTTAGGCTAAGAGTTGTGATTAAAGATGCACAGTGAGTTTTTATGCATCAGCCTATATGCATGTGTTTATGGAGCTTTTTTCTTTGCATGTTTTGATAGAGATTTTGCTGGATATCACTATTATCTTTGTTTGTATTTTTTTTTATGAATGCATGAGTTTTTTATGGTGTTTGGTGTTTGAAAATTGTTGACATATATATAAATTTATAAGTTACTTATAAGTAATGGCCAGCAACATTCAGTTTAAGCAGCCCAACCCAAGAAAGCAATTTGAGTAGTTGAATGCTTGTCTTTACCTCTAATGGATCCCTGCAGATGACCACAACTTTGGAGGGAATCCTGATTTTCTCTTCTTGCAGGTGGATATAGTTTTCCTAGAAATGGTTGCATTCAGATAAAGTACTTTATTTTTTGATTATTTCTGATAAACATTTATAAATAATGGTTTAATAGTAATCGTTTTGATAGACATGCCCATCGAGTGGCTGTTAAGAAGTCAGATTTTGATAGTCATCAGCATAATGTGATAATACTTGGTTAACTAATTTTGTGTAAGCAAAATTATACTGGTCTTCATTCAGATAAGAAAAAAAAAAGGTTTATTTCAATTCAACTTTAGATTGTAACTGATTTGAAATGGGAATATTAATTGCTTAATCGAAGATTATATGTTTCTATAAAAATATGATTGAAACTTTTAAGCTTTTGGTTTCCTTAGATAGTATATACACTGTTCATATCCTAACTACATATAATTTATAAATAAATTGTAGGAGAATAGAATAGTGATGTGTTTAATTAATCTCAATTTTGATTTGAAGTTTTTTTTTAATTAATATTAATATATATAATATATATATATTATGGTTGAATTAAATAGATTTGTGTAAATTTAGCTGTATGCCCCATGTAGAGTCTGATTATTACGCTCTTTAGTAATCTAAACCATATGAGTTAATTTGCCTTTTTTCTTTCAGCCTTTTCATTAATCGATCTTTTATTTTCATTCAACGTTATGTTCTCAAAAAAAGGGTTATTGATGGTAGCTGAAGCCTTGAATCTTTTCCCAATTAAACCGTATATGTCTACTTTACCAAACATCCAATTGTTGAATTTTTCTGATCTTACTTTGTTAATGAATTACAACGGATACAAACAAATTGTTGTCCTACAGAGCTTGGAGACACATGCAAAATAAGGAATCATAGAGTCAAGAACCAGAACGTTTAACCTGAAACCATCTTTGCACAATCATCCTCACAAAAAGAATTTAAAGGAACAAAACAGTTATCTGAATTTTTTTTTTATTTTTAAAATTTTTTTTTAAGGTTTTCTAGATAGATTGATACTTGGATAAAGAAGGAAAAAAGAAAAGAAAAAAAATGGGAAGGCTATTTGTAATCACTCTTGAAGAAAGCATTTATGGTTGCAAGCACTGCCATATCCATCGTGCTCTGCTTGATGACATTATTTCTAAGGTTCTTCTTTTTGCTAACAAAATCAAATGATCTGTCTCCACATTTTTTTCTTCTTTCACGTGTTTCTTTCTACATTGTTGCGTGCTTTGTGAAATACATTAGTTTCTTTTTTGGGTTATTTTGTATCCTTGGTTCCTTCGTGAAGTTTTGTTGGCTTATCTAAAATTTGTAAATATGTGACTAATGGATCAAAAATAATGAAAATGATTGAACCCATCATCGGATTTAACTGAAACAGATTGATTCTTCTTTAGGTTTGGTTGTTGAAGTTTTTCTGAGGGATTCCATTTGTCATGGTATTTCCCCTTGATAATAGAAATACAGCAGAAACGTTGCACATAATATTCAATTGTAATTTTTTTTTTTTTTGCAATTATGGATGTTACTTTGGAATTAACATTTACTTACAACTTTGATGGATGAAGAAGTCATTGGGATGAGAGAAAGTCTAAGAATCATCACGACTGTCTCATTGAGAATGATTGCCTCTTTCAATTGTATGGAGGCTTTTAGTTGGTGCTAGAAAATAAGTCACTACTAAGTACTATATAACTTCCTTTCTATTTTGATTTTGTATCAATTCCTAAATGGACATTGACTGGTTGAATTGGGGGTTATTCGGTTTTATGGCTAATATGTTGTTTGATATTGTAAATTTGAAACATAAAAAAATTGAGACAAAAGGAAGAAGTAGAAGAAGTGATTTGTACATCAGTCTATCATTTTAGTTTGAACATTCTTGTTATATGTTTTAAAACCACCTTACCCTCTTTTTCCTGACTATTAATATTGATTTTATTGTGATACAGTTTGACTGGTTCCAATGTCCATAGACTATACGTAATTATCATCATACGAGGCTTCTTGCATAATGCATACACTAACAGCAAAGCTATTTTGTTGCTCGATGGATGAAAAAAATGAGAGATATGAAAGTGCGGTGATATTGTCAATAGCCCTTTCCTTACTCAAAAATCTAAATGGATTTTCTGTCTTATCTATCTCTTCATCATAATCACGCTCTTCATTGTCCCATGTATTATGTCAGCTATTGCTTAGCAACACAGACACATACTAACCTCATCATTTACCTGTGTTTCAGTTTTTTCACTGTAAGCATGGAAAGGCTTATTTTTTTGATAAAGTGTAAGTGTTTCATTGTCCTATACCCTATAAAGTCAATTTTTGCCTACTTACAATGTTGTTTAGAAATATTCTTTTATATTCAAAAATCATGCTCATGTTTTTCTACTATATTACCATATATATGCTTTCTTTGCTGCAATCAATGAAAGCTATGCATTTGTAAGGTCTTGATTGTGGTATGATATGTCCTTTTATTTCCTTTCTGTTTATTTGCATATAAAAATGAATGAAATCATCTTATTTCTACTAAATAAACAACTAAAAAATCAACAATTTGAACCAGTCAACTAGTTGCTATTCTAGACAACCCACTGGCAAACAGATAGCTAATAATCAATAAGTCGGTCATCCTTTTCTATGATTTGCCTTCATTCTTCATATTGTTTGTTTAACATCTAGATTATAAGTGAAGCATAGTAATTGTTACAAGAATAACCATCGAGTAGCCAAATGCAAAATGCCAATGATGGATTTGAGTCTTGGGGCACGTTTCATTACTTAAATCATATGCATTCTGCAGATACAAATGGTTCAAACAATGTATTTTCTTTCTTAATGCATAACGATGTGAATATCACAGCAGGAGAGGAAGCATACCGCATGATGATGATTAAAATGCACATTGTTTTTGATAAAATCTGTGTTGGGTGTGGCTCAATTGTGGGATGGAAATATGTAAAAACTGGCTTAGCAATTTTGAGTTTTGCTGGTTTGATTTCTTTACAAGGCTTAATTGCATGAATTAATTTCATAGAACATTTTTCCCTTTTGCTAATTGTGTGAATGAGTGTAGGAGTCTACACATGAGAAGACTAAGAAGTACAAAAAGGGAAAATTCATTCTTGAAAGGTGCCATATCACTGTTTCTTTTGGTTGCATGCAATATTTCAATGTTCTCAAATGTCAATTTAACTGTGGAACATGATGTAAATTAGAAATTTATTGATCTAGGATCTTCCATTTGTTCTCGAAGCTCTGTTTCAGGCTCGAATCAATGTAAAAGTTTCCATTTTGATATTGATTTTGTCTATTTTTGTTGGAAAGTTGAGGCATGTTTTTTGAATTTTTGCATGGAGAGCAGTGATTTTATTTATTACTTTGTGGAAATTACTATGTTATAGATGGAGAAGGATTGGGGAGGATCTGTCAGCATTGGCCAAGGAGGTGGCGAGGGTGGAAACCATCCGAGCATATGCGGATGAGGGTTCTAAAAGACCATAGCTTATTGGAATTCTGAAATGCTTGTTGAATTTAAGAAAGGCCTTGAGAGTAATTACTATTTATATTGTTCTGGGATTTCAGTTGTCCTGACTCAATATAAAAACATGTGTTATAGTTGTTCAATGGTTGAAATTAAGTTAAAACTTTATTCATAATAGACTCGGTTTAATTGATGCTTTTACTGTTTTTTAATTTTCTTGCAAAAAATGAATAGAAAGCAAAAGATAAAGAAAAAAACAATAGAAACTAAGCAGTCTCCAGACTGCAAGGAACTGCATTTGATTGTATATGTTAATAATGTATTAAAAAATTTAAAGGGTAAATTTGAGAAAATATTGTTTTACGGTCAGTGGACAGACGAAGTTTCTAGATGTCGTAAGGGGAGAGGCTTCTAGATTTGAAAGGAGAAAAGAAAAAAGAAAGGAAAACAAAAAAAAAAGGGGAGAGAATGATCGAAAAACAAAGCAAAAGCTTATGGACATCACAACCGAAAAAAATTAGAAGAGAGAAAAGGGGAGGAAAAAGAGAAAGGGAAATTGAAGAAAGAAGCATGATTGGATATAACAACAAAAGGAGGGACTCCATAAAGAAACTCATAGCACAACACACCAAGACACTAGCATCATGCTCTATGCTTTCAACTGTGGTGAACAAAAAAAGAAGTGAAACTTAGTTTTGTCTTATGCTTACTGTTTTGGATAGCTATGAAGTTTCATTTTTTAACCTAGAACTGCTCGATAACAAACAAGCTAAACTAATAATGAAATGAGAACTGATGGAGCATTACAGCTAATCCCTTGATTCTAATTGTGCTAAGCAGCAGGACTTGAAGTATGCGAAAAAATCTTTAAGTTCTAATTTCTCTTTCATGCAAGGTAACCAACGCACTGCTTTGAATTTTCACGAGTATTTATTTATCTTTTCTGTTGCTTTTAATTATTACCTTTTCATTGCTCGATTCAGATGTACGTAATTTGGATTGGATTAATCATATTTTTAGTTGCTTTAAATTTACTTTAGGTGGTCAATTTTGATGAATTTAAATGCTTTAAATCATGTCTTGATATAGTAATTTCTCATTATCCTCATTAATTTGGCATGATTTTTCCCATGAGCATTTTAGTTTTTATTTGCTTTTGAAAGAACTGTCTGTATTTTAAATACATCTTGTTATTATTTTATATGTTTAAATAGGTTTACAGTTTATATGTTTTAAGATAATGAGAAGCTACGATTACACTATTGAAAGGTTCTAGAGCTCAATCTGCAGAAGAGAAGCAGAGGCTATTCAAATTAACGAGAGAATTCAATTTTAATCAGGAATTTGGGTCAGAACCATACACATCAACTACCCAAAATTCAAGAAAGAAGCACGATCGGATATAACCATACATCAGATGGGTTCTATTCTCAAGAGTTTAGGGTGGATTTTGGAGTTAAGCTTTTGGATCTTCATGCTATGGATGATACAGAGCTTTTGTCTAAGGTATGATTATAGGAAACTGCATATAATATTGTAGGAGAGTTTCACAATCGTTGATTGCTTGAAGTTTAGATTGATTTCATGCAACTCTATTATTTTTCTTTCATTTTTGTGATGAAATGTTAAGATAGTTCTGAATGTTGTTTACTTTTAATACATTTTTTAATTCAGTTGAAATTTTATTTCAATTTAAGTTTAGAAAGCATATTTTTCTTTTTCCTTTAGAAATAAATTTTGATTTGATTTATTTGTGGCATGTTATCTTAGAACCTTTTGAGCCATGCTCGGTGAAAGCATTTTAAGATGAATTTAATGTGACAATTAACTGGCAACAAAAAAAGCAAAGTTATGCTGATGCCTCCACTGCATTATTCTCTGCCAATGAAAATAAAAAAGAAATCAACACATAAGAAAAGCCCTCAGCGAAGCAAGGGTAGAAATCTAGTAGATTAAATTTCAGCTGCTTAATTGGCGACAAATTCAAGGTCTACTACTTTCATTTGAGTTTGGTTAGGTGAAAGCGCCTTGCGATTTTATTATGAAATTTTTATGTATAGAAGTCTTTTTTCATTGTCACATTTTTTTTTTTAATAGCCAAGTTTTCAATGTGGAACCATTGATCATTGTGAAGTCGAATTATAGGAATCATGTGCGACAACTGCTAAAAGAGTCGACTCTGGACATGAATACAAGTTTATTGACAAAAGAGTTGTAGACTATGAATTTTGCCCTACACATGTTCATATGGGCCTTTAAGTGCAAAATATCTTTCACTTGTGCTACTTTCCGTTGTTAAAAAGGGAATTTTGTATTTCAAACGGACTCTACTGTTGACATAGGAGCAATTTTCATACAAATGAAAAACGTACTATTTTTTTGGATTGGATAGCTGTTGAATGGCTTATGTTCTAGAAAGATTCATGAGCAGCTATACATGGCTCAAAATGTTTGTTCAAAACTCAGCCAGATTCGTTCATTTTCATTTAGGTCAATTTAGTTTCAATTTAATATTAAAATAATTTTATATAAATAATTTAATTTTTTAATATTTTTAATTAAAATTAACTAAAAATTAGTTATTTAATAATAAAATATTTTCAAAAGCTAGATTAAATTGGGCTTGAGCTTAAAATTTCTACCAACTCGTAGACAAGTCTCATTTATTTTTATACACAGACAATGCAAGAGTACATAGTTATTTAAAAGATATTGCAAAGTAATTATTTATATAAAAAAACTGTCAATATTATTTAAAATTCCCATGGGTCTTTGAAAAAAAAAAAAACTTGAGATATAAACAATTGTCAATTTATTTGATAATATATTTAATTATTGTCAATTTTTTTATTGATTTTTCTCTCTATATTGAAGGGTTGTTTTTTTCGTCTCTATTTTTAGTTTTGTTAGGGGTTGTTTGATTTATGTGCTACCTTATCTTGATGTTACCTGCATGCATTCTCATTGAATTGTTTATTAACTTGAATATAATTTCGAATCCTATGCTATGGATTAGTTTCTACCCAAAAGAGTATTGTCCGTTTTTTGTGTTCGTGTTAATTAATTAGAAAAAATTAACACTATAAAAAATCTCAATAATATGGATGGCATAGATGAAATTTTTTCATTGAAAATTGTCAATGAATTTTCAACAGTTAATCAATAGAAATTTGAAAAAAAAATAGATTTTTTTTTACTAACAAAATACCGATAGAATTTATCAATAGAAAATTATTCATTAATATTTCATAGGTGATGTTGTTGTAGGAAATTGGCATAGGATTTATTAACAAAAAAAACCCATCTATAATCCGTCTGTAAATTTTTTAACGACGGATTACCGATAGATTTTTTCCATCAATAAAAAAAATTTGATTAAAATATTTTAAAATATATTTTTCAAATTAAATTGGGAGGGAAAAAAATTTTAATTACCAACAAATTTTGTTGATAATCTGTCTCTAAAAAACAAAATTATCAATGGATTCCATCAATAATCTATCATTAAAAGTGAAAAAATTTTGCATTACCGACAAAAGTTTCATTAATAATCCATCGCTAAATCCTTTAAAAGAAAAAATCACATTCCACTTTTTCTATCTTCCTCGATTTTGAAATCCCTTACTTTTTTTCTCTCCTCTCTTCTCTCCTCTTTCCTCTCTTTGTTGCCGTTGGTGCCTCATTCTCCTCACAGTTAGCCCGTGAAGACTCATCCACCCTTTTAACACGGCTGTGATTCCACCTATTCGTGAACCACCATCAGCCTCCCAATCCACCCCATTTCTCCAAAATTTTGTCTTGCTCTATTCGTGGATCATGCCCTTCTTGCTTCCTTGCACAAATACTAAGTTGAAAAATGTAAATATACGTTGAAATTTTGTGTATTCAAACTAATCTATGTTGAAATATTGTTGTTTGGTTAGAAATGTTTTTTTTTTTTTGTTTATTTAAACTAGAAATAGGCATTTATGTGATTGCGTTGAACTAGAAATAAAAATTTTTGTATTTGTGTTGGAAAATAAAATCTCAATATCTAACTTTAAACCATACTTGTGTTGAAAAATTTGTGTTGAAATTTTGTGCTATTAGACTAAATATGTGTTGAAATTTCATATTTTGGCTTGAAATAAGTATTTTCATTTTTTGTTTATTTAAAGTAGAAATATGCATTTCTGTGTTTGTGTTGAAGAATTTGTGTATTTGTGTTGGAAAGCAAAATCTCAATCTCTAACTTTAAATAATATATTATTGCATATATACTTGTGTTTAAGAATTTGTGTTGAAATAATTCATTATTGTTGCTTACTTTCTTTGGACTGAAATGGGCAATTTCTTTTTCTTTTTATTTGAACTTGAAATAGACATTTCTTTGTTACCGCAATAAAAGCATAATCTCAAAGTAAAATTTTAAAAATATTTTGAAACTTTAAATAAAGTATTATTACATATGTACTTAATACAATATACTAAGAATTATATTTTTTAAACCTTTATGATGATGCAATGATAGACAAAGATCATCATTGGATATATTCTCGTTTAGATGTAAATAGATACATTAGTCAAAATTTCTATGATGGTGTAAAGGAATTTATTGGATATGTTTATTCTCAACCATACTTTGTAAGTAATGGGAAGATTAAGTGTCCTTGTACCCTTATGGAAGAATAGATAGTTTTTAAATGTGGATGATGTGTGAGCACCTTTATTATAAAAAGTTTATTCTTGATTATATGAGTTGGATCTCACATGAAGAATTAGAAGTAGGATAACCATCAACAAATAGGGATACCTTTGAACAAATTAGTAAAGAAGAATAGAAAATCCATATACTAGAATGGTTATAAATGCTATCTATCTTGATTTTGGGGTGAATGCTTCTCACGCTAGTGATGCAAGAGTTGACAAGAAAAATTTAATGCAGACGCAATAAGCTTCTATTCTTTGTTGAATGATATGGATGAATAATTATGGTCAGGTTATATAAAACATACAATCTTATTTGCTATATTGTAACTTTTAAATTGTAAATTAAAATTTAACATGAATGAGTCATGTTTTGATCATCTGATGGGCATAATGAAAGATATCTTGTTGATGAATGATAAATTACCAAAAAACTTTCATAAAATGAAAAAAAAAAAAAAGGATGATGAAACTTTGACTTGGTTATAAAAAAATTCATGTATGCAAAAACAATTGCATGTTGTTTTATAAGGAAACAACAAACTTGACATATTATTTAATATGTGATCATCCTCGATATTTAAGAAATAAATCTAGTAATGAAAGGAAAAATATATTTCTTATAAAATCTTACACTATATCCACTGATACCGAGACTTCAAAAACTTTATATGTCAACTAAAATTGCTAAATATATGGCATGACATGCCTATAATCAAAGTCATGATGGTATATTTCAACATCCTATTGATGGTAAAGCTTGGAAACATTTCAATCGCAGTCATGAATCATTTATACTTGAAATTTGAAATATAAGATAAGGATTATGTGTTGATGATTTTTGTCTATTCGGTCCAAGTATGAAACCATACTCTTGTTGATCAATAATAATAGTGATGTACAATTTGTCACCATGGTTGTGTATGAAGAAAGAATAAAGCTTGTTAAATATGGCCATTCCATGAAACAGTAATCCAGGTTAAAATATTGATGTTTTCTTGAAACTTTTGATAAATGAGTTAAAAATATCATGGTACTTATGATGCATATAAAAAATAAAACTTTCATTTGAGGGCAGCCTTTTTTTGGACAAGTAATGATTTTCTCACATATGGTTTATTGTCTGGATAGAGCATTCATAGAATTTTATTGTGTCCTTATTACATGGGACATGAAAAGTCTTTTCAATTGGCTTATGAAAAGAAGCCTCATTTTTTCGATTGTTATTGTTAGTTTTTGCCTCTTGATCATCGCTTTAGAAGGCAAATACATAAATCTACAAAAAAATATTAAACGTGACTCCCCTATTATTTCATTATTAGGTGAAAAAATTTTAGCTTAATTAGATAGCTTTCCTATTGCACATTTGGCATGAAATGTAATGATAGGAAGTTAGTTGATTTTGGTGAAAGTCATAATTAGGTGAAAAAAAATATATTTTAGGAATAGCCCCATTTGCATACCAATCTTATTCAGCACAATTTTGATGTGATGCGTATTGAATGTAATATTTTTGACAATATCTTTAACACAATAATGAATGCTAAGGGTAAAAGTAAAGATAACATAAAGGTTAGACAAAATCTTAAGGTATATTGTAACTGACCCGAGTTGAAACTAGTTAAAAAAAATATGAAAGTTTTATGCCTAAATCTTTTTACACTTTAAGCAAAAAGTAGAGAAGAGATATTTGTACATAGATTAAACAATTAAAACTTCTTGATGGTTTTGCGTCTAATATAGCTCGATGCATAAACATGGCTAATTACAAGTTTTATGAGATGAAAAATCATGATTGTCATGTTTGCATGCAATAATTGCTTCCAATTGCCTTTTGTGATTTGGTGTCTAACTTCATTTGTGAGACAATTATTGAGCTATCTCATTTTTTTAGAGATCTGTATTCTACTAAATTACATGTAGATCATACAAAAGTGTTAAAAAAATCATTGTACAAACAATTTGTAAATTAGAAAATATTTTTCCTCTAAGGTTTTTTGTTTCTATAGAGCATTTGCCAATTCATTTGCCTAACGAGACAAAAATTGGTGCACCTATTCATTATCGATGTATGTATTCATTTAAGAGGTAATATATTTTAGTTGTTAGACATTAACATTGATTAATTTAATTTTTCATCAATAACATTTATGTTATACTATGATGATTATTATGTTTCTTTATCATCTCAAGAAAAAATACACCAATTGAGCATTTGTTGAAGCATCTATATGTGAGGCACATGTTATCGAAGAGATATTTACTTTTTGCTCATTATATTTTGATCCACATGTGTTAAAAAGATTGAATCATTTTTCAAGAAATGATATTAGAAGAGTTGTGGAATTTAAGGGATGGTTTTGGGTATTCACTCATCATGGCTGAGCATTAGATCCACAAGATAAGTTTTAATGACTATTAGCGAATGAGCATACCATGACACACTTAAATGTTTTATTAAATTGTGAAAAGATAAATCCTTACATTGAGTAAGTATTATGTCAACTGTATAATGTATTGTTTCTAATTAGTTTTTAAGTTTTTTCTAATATGTAATTTACAATGATAAGATATTTAATGACTCGATAATAAGAGAATTTGTAAATATAAGTGCTGTAAAGTTGGAGAAAGCAGACGATGTAAGATTTTCGCAATGGTTAAGATGATTTTTAAGTTTAGAACATAATAGTATATACGAATAGAAATCATATTCTCATATAATTAAAAGCAATGATCAATTTTAATGTTTTACGATTAGATAGGTTGAAGAGCAAAAGGGCAAAATTGATCATTGTCTAGTTAAGATAGCTTATGGCCTAAGACACATGGTTAGTTGTTTCAAATGTTAATTTGTGAATGATTTTAAGTTTCATACAATTAACTATAGTCAAACTCAAAAGATAATGAATTATGGGGTATGTGTGAAAGAAAGTTGTTGCAATGATTATAAGCATGACTTTTAAGGTATTTTAAAAAATATCATTGAATTAGAGTATTTTAAAGTAGGAAATAAGGTTATACTTTTTAAATGTCATTAGCTTAACATGGAGAAGAGAGTAAGGGTAAATTTCTATTGTGGTTTTATTGAAATTAAACACAATTCAATACTTACTAGTAATAAATCATTTGTCTTAGCTTCGTAAGTACATCAAGTTTCATATATAAGCTATCCTTTTAGAAGAAGAGATTGAAATTATTGGTGGGCAGTCTTCAAAATAAAGGTCAAAAGCGCATATCGACTAAGTAATAATGATAGATATGAAGAACAAATGACTAATTTAAATGAAGACGTATACCAATAAGTTGAAGTTTTTATTCCATGAAATACCTCATAAAAACTTGATAATTCTACAATTTTTGTTGCTAGTGATTATAATGAAATAGATTATGAACAAGTGATTTGAGTAGAAGAAGAAAAAAAATGATGATGATGATGATAATGTTGATAAAGAAAAAGGAAAAAAAGAAGATGATGATGATGATGAAACACATGAGTTTGCTTATTCTAGCAATGATTGTTATATTAAGTATGACTTTTAATGATATATATAATGTGGTCAATATATGTAACATTAAATATAATAATTGATTTAGGCTATTTTAATTATAATGTTTTAATATGTTTATTTTTATATTTTTTCTTATTTCATCTAAGATTATAATACTAAAGTAATATTATTTTTTTTTTGTTTATGAAATGTCTATGCTTTATATGACAGATATAATTGGATGTCATGCAAAAAATTCTATTCACTAAGGTGGTTCTACAGCAAGATTGATGAAAAATGATTCACATATTGGGTAATCAATAGCACTGATATAGCATGATCCATCATACAAGTCATTTCATACCAATACAACATGATTCACGATACAAGTCATCTTTAGTATCAATACAGCATGATCCACTTTACAGGTTATCTTTCGCATCGATTATGGATGATCCATCGATGAAGTATGACGTAAATCCATCATTCACCAATGAACCACCACTTTAAAAAAAAGGTACAACAAAAAGGCAAAGGACTAAGAAAACAAACAAAGGCTTAACAACTTCTATAGATCCAAACAAGCGGTTGGGGATTTCTTCGCTAAAAGAAAGATATGACATATTTTTTACTATTAATTTTTTCTTAGTATTTGCTTTTGAAAGAATTCGTGTAGTTTAACTAATCTTACTAACAAATGGATGTTGATAGTTATTTTGAGCAATCATTGGTTAGCTTAACAATTTTAGGAATAATTCAAGCAAATTTTACTGATCTTTGACCAACACGAGGTAAAGTTCATAGGCTAGTGAAGTATTGATGTTTGATAAATTTAAGGTAGTGAATATTTATTTTTTGAATATATTTCTATTTGATTTGAATGAAAAGTTTAAATTTTTATCAACAACTTATTGTACTCCTATTAATTATGCTAGGAAAAATGTCAATGGGCTGAGTCAGATGATGCTCTTATTCAACTAGCATGGAATAATATTTTTAAAAATCAATTAAAAAATTTGTTGTCCAATGAGAGAGAATTAGCAATGAAAGAACATGAAGTTGATAACATCATATACTACAAAGGGACAGAGTGAAAGTGGATTATAGCTTTGATTTGGGATGTTTTCATTAAGAATGTATGGAACATTTCGAAATGGTAAAACATCTTTACCAAAACCAAATGAAATCATCAAATACAAAAAAAAGATAGATTACGAAGCATACTGGCTGCTCGATTGCATTTCTTGTTTATAAAAGGATAATAGTATGATTTTTTTATGAGTTATTTTTATTTTCATATGTTAATTTTATACAAATTTTATTGTTACATATTTCATTTAAATGTGTCTAAACAAATGCAATCACTTGAATTGCAATGAGAACCCATATTTACAAAAGTTTTGAATCATACTCACAGATGTTTAGGAGGACGTGGTGATTTCGTTGACAACAAGTTCAAAATTGTCAGTGTATGTGACTTTCCAATGACTTTGTGAATACTTTCAAATTGCTGTCTTACTTTATTGAAAAAGATAACATGTATGTTTTGAAATGCAAAAACTTTGTGAAAAGTGATGATGTGTAACTTGCTTTATGATTCTGATTGTGTATCGTAATTATTGGTGAACTATCTTTATAGTATATTATAATGAGATCACATTTATGAAAGGTAAAAACTATTGCATATTTACATTGTGATTCTAGTTGTGTATTGTGATTGTTGATGAAGTAGATAGTGTAGTAATTGAAAGCCTTAACATTGTAAAAAATTTAGTATTGAACCATATAGTGTTTTGTGCTTGTTAAGATGCAATGAATTTGTAAATGTGAAAATTATTTTGTATTTTGCTTTGTGATTCTAGTTGCATATTGTGATTGTTAGTGAAGTAGATAATGTAATAATTGAAAACTTAAACATTGCAGGAAATTTAATATTGAACTATATATTGTTTTATGCTTACTGAGATACAATGAATTTATAAAGGTAAAAGCTATTACATATTTTGCTTTGTCATTTTGGTTGTGTATTGTGATTGTTGATGAAGTAAATAGTATAGCAATTAAAAGCCTAAACATTGTAGGAATTTTTGTATTGAACTATTTAGTGTTTTCTGCTTAGTGAGATGCAATGAATTTGTAAAGGTGAAAACTATTACGTATTTTGCTTTGTGATTCTAGTTATGTATTATGATTGTTGATGAAGTAGATAATGTAGTAATTTAAAGCGTGAACATTGTAAGAAATTCAATATTGAACAATATAGTGTTTTGTTCTTATTGAGATCCAATGAATTTGTGAAGGCAAAAACTATTACGTATTTTACTTTGTGATTTTCGTTGTGTATTGTGATGGTTGATGAAAGAGATAATATAGTAATTAAAAGCCTAAATAGTATTTTATGTGTATTGAAATACAATGACTTAGCCAAAGGTAAAAACCCTTACGTATTTAATAATCAAATTTAACGTTGTGAATTGTTTGAACTTATCTTATTTTATTGATTTATACAGGTAAAATGGAATGATAAATGTTTTAAACTTTTTGTAGGAAAACTACACTGCTGCATTAGCTCCGAAATATGGTGAAGACTTTTTCAATCATCTAGATTTCAATCCATAACATGGACTGAAGCTATTGGAGGGGTTAAAGCTACATGCACTCATGTATATAGCTTTGGATCTATAGATAGATTTAAGGACCTATTTTACTCAAGTCAGTCCATTGTTGCAGTAGCAATGTCTCACCTGTTTGTGCTCCATCATTTGTGCCTTCTCAGCATCCTCAACCTCAGATACAAGAATAGATAATGAGTTGAGAATTGAGTTAAGGTCTTTCATGGATCAGATGATACAGTTGATGGGGTCTAGATAATTTTCTAAACATAATGACAGCAACACAGATTCTGAACTAAGAGATGCAGCAACATAATGACATGTTTTTTAGGACTTGTATCATTAATTTTATGGATGTTATGAATATTTTTTAGTACTATATTTTACAAATGTTAGAGAAGTTAAGAATATTAACTTTATAATTTGAATTGTTTTATAAGTTATTTTATGGATTTGATATGTGGATTTTATATTTTAATTAATAATAATAGAAATAATAAGGTTCTTAAATAATTACACATGCTTTACTTTTAATTTACATGCTTTTTAAATAATTATAGATTAAATTAATTAAATTATCAATAAAATTATAATTTTATAGATAGATTTTATTAATAGAATTTCATTATTCCAACATATTATTGATAGATTTATCGATGAAAAATCACCATGTAATGATCGACTATCAATCTATTACTGACAAAATTTATCAACAAAATTTTTATTGACAGAAAAATTTTATCGATAAATTCCATCGATAATTACTTACAAAAATTCAATGTTACTAATGGAAAGGCATTTCTAGCTTATGTACTATCGACAGACTTTTTTTGTCGATAATTTCATCGATATTACCATTACCAATGTAAAATTGACTAATACCGAAGAAAATTTTCATCAATAATGGTGATTTTTTTGGTAGTGTAACTTGAACTTTTAATGATTTTTTATCGAAATTTTTTGTTGTACGGGCTCAGTGCATTTTTTTTCTTTTTTTTTTTAGGGATAACACTTTCAAAAAGATAAATTTGAAGGTTGAAATGGTAACATTATTTAGATTTTCATGATACAAATATAAGCTACTAATAATTAAAAATGACTACTCAAACGTCCAAAAGCACTTGGTTGGGGGAGAGAAATTGATAAGAAACATTCTTGCAATCTCTATATACAATCCTTACTTGGTATCATCAACTTGACAGTGCATATTTTTCATAAAAGGGAAATTGATAAGAAATTCCCCTTAAATTAAAGAATTCAGTGTCATGCAAAATTTGTCAGTGCATATTTTTCACAAATGGTTTAAATTAGACATTTTTTTGTCTAAGTTAATTCGAGAATTGAGAGTCATGAATTATAGGCAATGCACTTTTTTAAATTTAAAAATTTTGTTAACAATAAAAAAATGAATAGTATTATAAATACCTGGAAAGAAAGAGAAATAAAATTAATGGTAATCATGTATGTAAATAATGTAAATTTTATAGATTAATAATTATATTTTTGAATCTTTCCACTTTTTCTTTGGCAGAACAATTTTTTACCAAGTTTTTAAATTGTTTTCTTTTCTTTTTCTTTTTCTTTAGGCAAAGTCAAAGGTGTCCCGCCCCAAAACCAAGATGCAACATGACCATATTACCTTGAAGTAAACACCAAAGTAATACGAAGCTTTCTCTTTTAATCATTTTAAAATTCTTCAATAAACTAATATAGTCTGTCAAGTAAAATCTATTTCTTTAATCTAACTAATGATAAATCTTTATATATCCAAATACAAACCATAAAAAAAATACAAAACTGTTTCATCAAATCTCATTTGCCAACATTGTCTCCCACGACTAAGTAATCTTTCCTATTTGATCTTTTAACTTTTCACAAAACTAAGCAACTTATCACTTACTTATCTGTAAAGAAAAAGTAAAGGGGAATGAGCAAACTATAGCTCAGTAAATATAAGCTCACACACGTTATCGGATCAAACATCGTTTTCATACATATCATATAGATCATTCAAAACATTCATCAAATCATAATGTCAAAACATTTCAAAGATCATCTTTCTATCAAACATTTTGTAAATTCATAAATCAATATAAAAACATGTCAATTCATAAATCATTGCAAAATATGCTACCATTCAAATATCGTAATCAAACCAAATCATAGATCATTCATTAAAAATTATCGTAAATCATCTTTATATACAAATCATGGATCAATCTTTAAAATCATCATTAATCATCATTATCATTAGTTTATCATTAGTTACGGTCACTGCTATAACCCGTGACACTGATCATATCGATAATTTCATCCTCATGATCATTGCTAACTATTATAACCCACTAGCCAGGGCCTTACGCTAACTATTTTAACTTGTTAGTCAATGTCGTAGAACTAGTTCTGGTGTCGATGATCCCACTTCCCAGAGATGTAAAAACGTAACTATCATAAAATCATTCTTTAAACAAAAATCACTTTCTCAATTCATTCATAAGCATGATCCATCATTTACATAGCAAAAATACAAAATAATCATATGTTTGATCCTATTTCCATATATCAAAAATAAAGAAATAAAACATTTATTCATTTGGAAACATACATATATACATAGATTCAAAAACAAACAAAGTGTGTGAGATTCTACTTACCTCCTTTCGATTCCACCATTTAGTTTTTCCCCTAAAATAATTAATGGTCTATTCAAGATCATTTCAACACATCAGAAATTAATCAATCCTTTTTTAGACCATTTATACAAAAATCAACTAAGTTACACAAGGGTTAACTCAACTAATTAATACTGACAGCATGAGCTCCTTTCACTAAAACAATCATATCTCAAGATATCCAACTTAGAATTAAGATTTCTTTAATACATTAGAAACTAGACTTGATAAGCTTTTTAAACATATATGGCCCATCTCATGATTCCTTGTGGATTAATCATAATAATTTTTATAATCCACATCATATGCTGCTGCCAACAGCCTGTACATCTTCTAATAAAAATTATGCATTTATTCATAGGAAACTCCAAATTCAATTTTGCTTATTTCATTAGAAAGTAGACTTAACAAGCTTTTCAAACATGTATGGCTCAATTTTTAATTCCCTGTATAAATTTAAGATCATTTTCGCAATTCAACTCTAATGCTGCTGCCTTATAGCCTGTATATCTTTAAGTAAAAATTATACAACTCTTCATAAAAAACTTGGATTCGACTTCCGTTTATTTCATTAGAAAGTAGATTTAACATGTTTTCCAATGATATATAATAATCACAGAAACAATCTATCCATTAATATGAAATTCTATTTTAATTTATTATTGTAGATCATAGCATCTCATCCAAAAACAGAATTTCTCCTTCAATCTTTAAAAACTCAAATCTCCACTTTCAGCCTTTAAACTCCATTCAATAATCATCAACAAATCTTAAGAACATGAAATAAATAAAGACCAGTAATTTATCCAAATAGATCATGAAGATTAATAAAAGATTTTATAATTTTTTTGGTTTTTCTCTCAAAACTTCAACTCCAAATAATAACAATCAATATAATATTTTTTCTTAAATAAAAAGACGGCATATACTCACCTTGAAGGGATTAAATTTATTATAGTCTCTGATTTTGAATTGTCAACTTAATTTTTTATATTCTTTAACCTCATGGAAGATGAGAAAGAAGAACTTTTATTTCTTTTCTATTTCACGATGGTTAAATTTTCTCTCATATAATACTTCAAGCATTTTTTTTACTAATTAATCTCTTAATAAATTAATGGGCTTTAATATTAATCTAACCTAATTATCATTTGGGTTGGGTATTACAAAAGGTCAATTACTTATGTTCGAATTAATCAGGCGAAAGTTCACTGAAATTCTATGACTTTTTTTTTTTTTTTAAACATGGAAGTCTTTGTCATAAAAGTTCAAAGTCATTACCAAATCTATTTTTTAATAGGCAGTTGGTGATCATTAAAAATGCTCTTATTCCACACAAATCAATAAGCTGAAGAGCAAAGATCCATGGGAAAGAAGAATAGGAACAAAAAAAATCAATGGAAAAAGCGGCTTGATTCAAATCCTGGAAGCAGATTGTCCATTTCCCTTCTAGATGTTAGAAAGTAAGTACCACTACTGTCATCTTTCCTTCTTAATTTTTATTAGTAAAGCAAGTTGATTTCTAGTGAGAATAATTTGATATTTTTACAGGGAATTGGACTCTGAACAAAGGAATGATGATATTATTAGTAGTATGGATGATGATATACTCTGCCATATCATTTCTTTTCTTCCTTTTAAAACGGCTGTCCAAACCAGTTTCCTTTCGACCCGATGGAAAGATCTATGGAAGAGGAATTTTCCAGTGAGGAAAGGAACCATAGATGATACATTTATTGCAATTTCAAGCTTTCTCCATGGTTTTTCTGATCAATCCCAGCAACCAAGAAGTAATTTTGGGTTCCAATTCAATTTTGGTAAAGGTAGTTTCCTCTCAGCTGCTGGTGAACCTAATAAAGCACTGCATCTTGATTTTTCCAATGTGAAGCATGAATTTCCATGGAGGTTTGATTGGTTGCTGGAGATCAATGACCCAAGCTACAACCACTGGTACAATTTCTTGCTATCAGACTTTGATATCCATACTCACCGACCATCACCCTTTATATTCAAAGTAAAAACCCTTCACCTAGTATCAGTTTCTTACCTTTCCAGCGAGGCAATTTCTTCTATGATGTCCAATTTCGAGTTTCTTGAGAGTTTGGCAATAGAAAAATGCAATGGCTTAAGATCTTTACGAATAAAAGCTGGTAATCCAAGGCTTAAAAAATTAACAATCTTGGATTGCCAACAATTAGAATCTATCCATCTTAAGTGTTACATTAATTTGCAGTCACTACGATATCGAGGAAAATTATTGTCTTTTGAATGTGACGATCGTGGCTCATTTTGGTTTGGGCATTGGTATAATGCTTTCTACCTAAAAGATGCCATGCTTGATTTGAGACAAGGCCCTGGCTATAGCAACATTAGTAGTTGTGGATTTAAGTCGATCTTTAACCGCATTAAACGTGTTGAATCTCTTACACTTTGCCGATGGATTTTTGAGGTATGTTTCAACTATAACCTGCCCATTATTCTAGAATAAAATTTCCAATTTTTATGTGTTACCCGTATTCAACCTTTGATTACTTTTGATGTACTTAACCTCGGCCCTTAGGCTCTTAATTTCTCCTTTTTTCTCGTTTCTTTTAGGCATTGATCTGCCCTATGCTACCGTTTTCTCATTTTCTCTGGGGCTTTCAACTCGTACAGCTAAAAGAGTTATGGTGGATTGATTATTCAAAGGAGAGATACAATAGTAATGCCTTAATTTCCTTTTTGAAGCTCAGCCCTCGATTGAGAAGACTCTATATCACAGTAAGTCATCATTGCTTTAACAATATTGATTGATGCTATATTACTCTCTCCATAATTAAGCAGTTGCAAATCAATTGTTGTCAATCAATCGCTCTGAATTTTGCGATTCCAACAATTATACCTTACAGGTTGATCCTAAAAGCTATAACAGGACAAATACAACTGAGTATTCAGTAGAAGCCGCGTGGCTTCCAAGATTAGAAGATCTCAGGGTTGTGAAATTGGAGGGATTCCCAAATGAAAAGGAAGAGATTATATTGGCAAAGAGGCTGAAACAGGAATTCAATGTGGAACCACTAATTGTAGCAAAGTCAAATTATTTGAATTGTGTGAGACTTCTTGTAAAAAAACCTAATGATGATGATGAGCTGCTAAAGGAAAGGAAAGATTCATACAAGTTTATTGAGACAAGAGTTGAACATTTGTATGATTTATGCCCTAAACATGTTCACATGAGCTTGTAAGAGAATTTTTTGCTTATGGTTTATTTCTTTGTAAGATTAAGGGAAAAGATATAATGTGGTTTTATTTTGTTTATTTCTTAAGTTTATTGAGCATGCAATGTTTTTAGGATTAATTATCGAATGGAAATACCTTTTAGGAAATTATCTGAAATTAGCAATAATCAAAGGTCTTCATTTTAATTAAAAAATGCCTTTAATTTATTTTTTATTTCCTATCTAAGGTAAAAAAAAAATGGCATGTTAATAAGATTCTTGTTCAAAAATATGCCAACCCTTGTAGGATATAAAATAAATTATGCAAGCAACAGTCAGCATACAACTCATGCAAACTGTGACTCAATGATTTTTTCTTCTTGGCATACAATTGGGGAGAGAATTAGTAATTCCTTTAGACTTTTTTCTTCTTCTATCGAAATAAAATGTGCATGAACCAAATTTGTCACAGAAGAACAACGGTTATAATTGACAATTAATAAAGCAGATTACCAGTTAACTGGCAGCACTGTCAAAATATTAGCTGAACAAAAAAGGAAAAAAATCTACAATCAAAACAATCAAACACTGAATTCAATTGAATTGGCCTTGGAAACCCAAGATAACCATAAAGTAGCTTTTGAGCTCATTAATTTTTTTCAATAATGACTTGAATTCACACAGATAACACCTAATACTTAATTCAATTAATTTATATAATTATTTTTTTAAAATAATAACTAACAAATCTAAAATTTAAATCTTAATATTTATAAACTTTTTTCTTATTCTCACTATGATCTCTTTTGTAATATATATATATACACAAAATTAGTAACTGCAGGCCCGTACTTTCTTGTCTAATTTCCCATATTCAATCTGATCCATTTTGGGATTAATCAAACTTTCTAACAGGGAATTGGGTAGTTAAAGAAAGCATAAAGAAGAGATTTCCTAGTTTGTTTACCAAACTACCGACGTCTCGTAACTCAACAGAAGATGTTGTAATTACTATACTTTTTGGAGTTTATTTATAACAATATTGATTGGTGTGAGGCTTTTAAGCCATAAAATTTTCATACGAAATACTTCAATTATACGAAGTAAAAATAACTAAAATTGCTTGAGGTCACATAGCATTACTCTTGATTGTAAAGATCAAGTCCAAAAGGAGACTATGCAAATCAAGTTTCTGGGTCGTACATAAGTGCACTGGATTTTACAAGTTTTCCTGGGTTTGATTACCTCTCAGTAGCCAACAATGAGGGTTGGCGATTGTAAAGCTGAATTAAGTTTATAAGGTTTCCTGAAGAGCGAGATTCGTGAGATTGATCATCGCTGGTGGGGTCTAGCGACGGATACCAAGGGTTGTTTGTCAACTCAGTCGATGTTCATGGCTGACAAGGAAAAAACTTCTGTTTTTGTAAAGTTGGATTAAGGGAAACCTTGAGTGTGAATTAGGTATTCACACTACAATGTTATTGACTTGTTGATTTTTTTTAATTAGTTTTAAAATTTTTTAGTATTGGTTAAATCCCAAATTATTTGAATTTGTTTGAATCTTACGAATTTTAAGAAAAAAAATTAACTTTAGTATATTTGTATTAAAATTTGAATTTTTTATAAAACAAAAGTTTCATGATTTTTAATGTTAAAAAGTAAAAAAAATAATTAAAATAATTTTAAAATATAAAAAAAAAAAGTAATTTAGGTATTTAAAAAATAGAAGAGGATATAAATTTGAAATATATCAAAGGAAATATAGACAAAGAAAATAAAATGGAGAGAATGATATCATGTACCATTGAAGTTCAATGGGATTTGCTTGGATCTTGTAAGGCATGTAATATTTAATTTAAGGATAAATTTTAATTTTTTAAATTAATTAATTCAATTTTAGGTATAATTTGGGTTTGTAAATTTAAACTATTTAAGATCTAAGGATACAATATAATAAGGAATCACATTTTTTAATATAGTTAAATTTAAATTTAAACAATCTAATATATTGTAAGAAAATCAATTTAAAGAAAATAAAATTCTTGATTTTAAAACTTTAGAAGAGTATTTAATTTTTTCAATTTTAACTCGTTTGTATTAATACAAAGAGATACTCAGTGACAATTGTAGAAGTAACTGAAAGAAACTTAAAGCAACTGAATTACCCAATTCCATTTCATTGGAAACCATTTTCTTCTTTTGGCCAAACGGGAACTATTTTTCTTGCAACTTTGCAGCAGAAAATGACAAGACCAACTGCCTGGTTTATTATTGACAATTTCAAACAACATTTCCTTGCATGCTTTCGCATAATCGGAACAATGACTACGTTGTAAAATTAATTGAAGTCGCTGTTGCTTGTGATTTTTGAATTTGACTATAGTTACAACTAGGCTAATCCAATTGAGAAATTTGTATACAAAAGCACACAATCACATAAGCAAGTGAGATTGATCCTATAACCACCATTTGTACCATCCTCCCAAGAAATCAATCATAAAAGAGGGGATTCCAAGAGCTCCAATTTCAATCCTCCAAATGCCAGGGTGAGTTGTGATCTTTTTTTTTTTTTTTTTTCTCAAATTCTTTTCAATTTGAGCTATAAGACTGGTTTAGCTTTGAAACAGGAGACTTGCCATGGAAGTAAAAGCAGCAGATTTCATCAGTAGTTTACCAGATGAGATACTTTTCCACATAATTTCTTTACTTCCCTTTGAATCTGCTATCCAAACCATTTTCCTATCTATCCAAACCTGAAAATCATTGGATGCAATGGATTGGAATCCTTGAGCATTGATTCTGATACAAAGCTTTTAAACTTAAACCATATTTGATTGTCCACAGTTGAAAACTCTCCGTATTAGATCCTATAAACTTAGAACTTTTTTGTATAGAGGGCAATTTCCTTGGTTTTGGCCTGAGTTTCATTTCAACCTGGCAAATGCCATGCTTGATTCAAGGCAAGGCCCTGGCTACAGTACCTTCAAAACTAGAGATTTGGATCGAGTCTTGCTGACAATAAAGAATTCTGAAATTCTTACGTTGTGTAAATGGACATTTGAGGTATGTTATCTTTATTTTTCTAATTCTAGTTTCAAACTATGCTTTTTCTACCATAGTCATGATGAATAACAAAATGAATTACTTTATGTTGACTAACTATTGAATGCAACTAAATTGAAATTAATCAGAATTTTCTTTTAAACACAGGCATTAATTTGTCCATTATTATCATCCTTTCGAGCCAATTTTCAATTTTATAGACTAAAGGAGTTGTGGTGGATTGATAATTATTAAAGGGATTAGGCAATAGTGATGCTCTAATCACCTTCTTGAAACTCTGTCCTTCCTTAGAGCGACTCTTCGTAACTGTAAGTTTAATTTTCCCTTGACTTTGAGAGACAGAGAACTTGAATTTCTTTATTTTTTTGGTGCGTTTGTTCTGACATTGAGCACATTGCTAGTATTTGAATATTTGACACTTCATTTAATCATGAATTTGAAAGCAACCTTAAAATTAAACTCTTAGAAAGGCAATAAAATTAAGCCTGCAGTTCTACTTAAATATGCTAAAATTTTGATCCTTTTAGACGAATTGTGTACTGATTATTGAGTATGCAGATTGATCATAAAAGCTATGTCATTCCAAGTGCAGCCACACTTTCCAAGCAAGTACATAGAAATACAAAATTGCAGCATCTCAGACTGGTACAATTGGAGGGGTTTGACAATCATGAGGATGAGATTTTATTCGCCAAGCATCTACAAGATATTATCGTCCTGGAACCATTAATCCTAACAACATCAGATGGGATTTGTTTCCAAAATTTGACCAAGGTTCCTTCACATGAATCTCACCAGCCAGAGGATACTTCACCAATTACACAAGAAAGTTTTTTTACGAGTCTGTTCCAGTGAAAAACATGGATGAGTTATGTCCCAACCATGCTCACATGATCAGTATGTAGGGCCTCAAAATCACAAGTTTCTCTGATAAAGTTTTCATTTCCAAGCCAAGAGGGAACAACCAAATTAGTCCTTGAGTAAGATGAAGTCTGATTCACAAGGCTACCAATATTTATGATGCACTTTTTTGTTACACAAATTCTCCGTACACTTAAAACAGAAATAGACATAGTTTAGTAAGATTATGTGAAATATGCATCTTTTTTTGCCTTGCTGTGTTGAAAATTTCTAAAGTTGGACCCTGCTTAAACAGGAACAATGAAAGCATATGAGTCTTCCCCGTTTGATTACTGGGAAAGTAGAGAAAATGTAAAAGGGTGTGCTACAAGTTCACAAGATTCATTGATTCCCTTTAAGCTCACGAATATAAATGAACAACGTGAAGCTGATTTTTGCAGTCACCATAATCCTTGTTGTTTTTAGTCTTTTTATTGGTTCATTCGATTATGGCACAAGTGTTGACTATGATAATATATTAAAGCTTAAAATCATGTAGTATACATTAAAGAATAGGGGGAGTCACATCCATGAAATTTATCCAATTTATTTTCCTGATCATAGAAGTTGAATACTTGAATTAACTGGTAGAAAGAATTGAATCTGAGAACAGAAGCATATATTATATCAAGCAAGACTTTTAGTGGGGATAATACTTCAATATTGATAGTTAATAATTTGATTTATATGTCTGTAATTAAGGGGAAATAAATTGAACAAGGAACTAGGAATTCAAAGTGTTAAAGGAAAAAGTTGACAGAGTTTTGAATTAGCCAATCTTAGTTTACTTGATATGTTTATTACTTCCCATGAGACTGGTCTGAACTGTGAACAATTATTCAATAGTTGACACAGATTTCCAGAGAAACAAGAAAATAAACTGAACTTTTAGTCAAGAGAGCCAAGAAGACCTTATACACTCCTATAACAGAAATCAGACCAATCAACTACAAAAAAAGCAAAGAAATGTTCAAACTTACAATTTCATCTTCATGTAAAATGTCATAGAGAAACTTTAATTAACCTTAATAGGAAACAAAATATTGCTAATCATCATTGGTTTGAAGAAGCTGATGCCATGATTAATGAACTTTGCATTAAATTTCAAGCCCGTTAAAAGCATGTGAATTTTTTTTTTCCAGGGCTACATTATCTGAGTTTTGTTAATTAAAGTCTCAGGTTTGGGCCTCCACTCGTCCAAGTTGCTATAATTGAACTGCATTAAATTGTCGAAATTTGCCTAGTCTGAAATGTATGTGTTTTTTAATTCACATTACGCAGACAGATAATTAAAATTTTCACTAGTTTCTTACTAATTTGCCGATAGCAAACTTCAGTGCAACACCAAAGGTCAGATGTTTCAACTTACAAAAACCGTCACAAACAGGGCAAATGCATAAGTCATTGATGCAAGTCCAGCTGTTGTGGTTGACCCATTATAGGTTTGCTTGTATGCTAACAAAAAGATTAGCCATTAGTTACAAAAAGATGGCATAGCATATCTTAAAAGAACAAATTATAATGGTCATTTTGAAAAGTTCATTCTTGTGCAACTGCTTTTTCTGGATCAGTGGAAGTTGTCTTATTAGAAGTTCATGACCAATCCAGTTTATTGTCTACGTAGCTTGAAGCCCTTCAAATTGTGGGAAATTAGTGCTCATTAACTACCTTTTAATCTCTTGATGATATTCCTCGGTCAATTTAAATGGAAGCTTTGAGTAGATAGCTGAAACAATCATGGACTAGAATTTCTTGAGACAGATTTCCCCACAAACAAATAAAAACCAAGAGAGCCAAGAAAATCTTATACATGTTGGGAATATTGACTCAAATCACATAAGAGATTTATTTGAGATTTGTCAGATATTGCTTGATGGACAAGAAGACTTGCAAAAGAAGAATTTCAAGAGAAAGAGGATTCTTAATAGGTAAGTTTGACTTGCAAGAGAAGAATTTTAAAAGAAAAAAGATTCTTAATAGGCAAGTTTGACTTACAGGAGAAGAATTCTAAGAGGAGAAGGATTCTTAATGGGCAAATTTGTATGATTATAAATAGGTGAAGTCTCTAAAGAGTTAGGTATGAGAAAAAGATGTAAGAGAGTTGTAGGATTTTGTGGGATAGACACCTCATAGGAGTATTGGGGCTCTGGGTGTGTATGTTTGTTTGTGAGTAGACTAGAGGAGATTGAGAGGGTCTACATAGGTATAGTGTATGAGAGCATATAAGTATGTGTTTGGTTATGTTGAAAGGGTGCACAAGGGTTTTGAGTTTGTGTTTGTTTGGGTTGAGAATACTTCATAGGACTAGAGGAGATTGAGAATGTCTTATGAGTATTGATTGTTGAGTGAGGTTGATGATTTGATGTATGTTTGTAATTCTCTACAACTAGTGGATCTTGTTTCTCATCCGTGGATGTAGGTCAGTTGGACCGAATCACATTAAATTATTGTCTCTTGTGTGTTTGATTTATTGTTTGATTTTGCTTCCACTGGTGTGATTGGATTTGAGGCTTTTAGCCCAACAAATGGTATCAGAGCTGTGGTGTTCCTCAACAAATGGTATCAGAGCTGTGGTGTTCCTCAACAAGTGGTATCAGAGCTGAAGGTTCGAAACGTGACAAGAGTTGAAGATTCAACATGTGGAAAAAGTCGAAAGTTCGAGACGTGAAAAAGCTGAAAGTTTGAGATGTGGGAAAAGCTAAAGGTTTAAGATGTGGGAAGTGCTTGGTTTGAGATATGGGAAGAAGTAAGCTTAGAGGAGCTCGATTCAAGAGAAGAGTTCGAATTTAAGATTGAGGATTGGTTTGTATAAAGCGTGAAGACACAAGAGAAGATGATTGTGAGACTTTCATTGCAGGTGGAGCCAAGCATGTCTAGCATGAAGACAGATGATTAATGGAATTTGAGTCAAGGTGGAGATTGTTGGGAATATTGACTCAAATCCCATAAGAGATTTATTTGAGATTTGTTTGAGACTTGTCAGATATTGTTTGATGAACAAGAAGACTTGCAAAAGAAGAATTTCAAGAGAAAGAGAAAAGAAGAATTTCAAGAGAAAGAGAAAAGAAGAATTTCAAGAGAAAGAGGATTCTTAATAGGTAAGTTTGACTTGCAAGAGAAGAATTTTAAAAGAAAAAGGATTCTTATAGGCAAGTTTGACTTAACAGAGAAGAATTCTAAGAGAGAAGGATTCTAATGGGCAAATTTGTATGATTATGAATAGGTGAAGTCTCTACAGAGTTAGGTATGAGAAAAGATGTAAGAGAGTTGTAGGATTTTGTGGGATAGACACCTCATAGGAGTATTGGGGCTCTGGGTGTGTATGTTTGTTTGTGAGTAGACTAAAGGAGATTGAGAGGGTCTACATAGGTATGGTGTATGAGAGCATATAAGTATGTGTTTGGTTATGTTGAAAGGGTGCACAAGGGTTTGAGTTTGTGTTTGTTTGGGTTGAGAATACTCCATAGGACTAGAGGAGATTGAAAGGGTCTTATGAGTATTGATTGTTGAGTGAGGTTGATGATTTGATGTATGTTTGTAATTCTCTACAACTAGTGGATCTTGTTTCTCATCCGTGGATGTAGGTCAGTTGGACCGAATCACGTTAAATTATTGTCTCTTGTGTATTTGATTTATTGTTTGATTTCACTTCCGCTGATATGATTGGATTTAAGACTTTTAGCCCAACAATACACTCCTATAACACAAATTTAAAACAAACTACAACCACAACAAAAGTACAAGAAATCCAAATTCAACCCCAATTTCACTTTCCTTTTCCAATTTTTTTTATTCCATCTTTGACCTGAAAATGTCAGAGAGAAACTTGACCCTTGACAGGAAAGTTCTTAAAAGTCACCGGTAGAAAGAGGCTCATGGGAGCCATTACCGATGAAGATGTTATCATAGACAATGGCAGCAATGGCAGCCCCAATCAATGGACCAAGCCAATAGACCCAGTGGTTAGTCCAGGACCAGCTAACAACGGCAGGACCGAAGGAGACTGCTGGGTTCATCGAGGCACCATCAAAAGCACCACCAGCCAAGATGTTGGCACCTACAATGAAACCAATTGCAATTGGAGCAATAATTCCCAGATTTCCTTTCTTTGGATCCACTGCTGTGGCATATACCGTGTAAACTAGGCCAAAAGTCATGACAATCTCAAAGACAAGTGCGTTCCAGGCGGATACACCAGAGGATAGGGAGAAAGCTGATGTTTCCTGCAGTCGATCGTGTCAAACAAAATTAAATATTGAACAATATTACTTGACATTTTCATACTGATCATAAAGAAATTAAAACAAAATAGACTTGATAAGCTCTAATGAAGGAAAATGATTGACCAGCTACCATTATAACTGAGAGCGATGACTGAAACGTAACCTGCCACTAATATTATAGATATTTTTTACATGAATGTGCAATAATTTCAAAGGTTTTAAACTATGCAATAAATTTCACAAACCTGTTTGAACTAGGTCCAGCTTCCTCTATTTTTTTTTTTTATCATAACTACTAATATAATTTTAATCACCGTTCACAACTATGACGTTTGAGTAGATCCTGCATGTTTGAATGATGATGAATTGAAAATAATGGATTGAAAAGTAATGAACAAGAGCTCAACTCATTAGAACTTTTAATCGTTTTGAAATGGTAAATATTGTTATATACTTATATATGTGTGAAATCATGTCCAAGTTTGAGGGTAAACTGTCCAAATTAATATAACTGCATTAAATTGTAGAAATTTCCTTGTCTGAAGTTTCAAGATAATTAAAATTTTAACAAGTTTCTTACCAATCCGCCGGTGGCAAACTTAAGAAGCAAGCAAGCCACGACTGAGCCTAGCAACTGTGCAATCCAGTACAAAATGCCTCTCAACAAAGTAATGTTGCCACCGATGAATGCCCCAAAGGTCACAGCAGGGTTAACATGCCCCCCTGATATGTTTGCACCGACCGAAACCGCCACAAATAGGGCAAAAGCATGAGCCAATGATGCAGCTACAAGGCCGGCTGGTGTGCTTGACCCATTATCGGTTAGCTTGTCTGCCAACAAATATCAGCCCATTAATAATCATTGTTTCAACAAATTCAGTTATTTTTCTAATCATTTGATTAGTAGCTATGACTCGTCATATTTTAAAGCATAAATTTTCACACTAAAAATTTTTTGTATAATGTCAAAAAAATTCACTTTATTATGAAAAACATATAAAATGAATCACTCAAATAATAACAAAACACCCATCCAAACAAATTTTGAACACGTAATTACATGAAATGAACATTTTATTTTTAGCAAGACATAAAAGATATTCAAATTAGAGATCTTACTGAAAGCCATGCCGGACCCTTCTCCAGCAAATACAAAAATAAGCATAGAAAAGAACTCCGCCAAAGCCGCCTTTATAGCATCCGGCTGGCTCGCCTCTCCCGGTGTTCCAACCGCAATTCTATTAAGTGGCATTTTCTCTAAAATGATTTCTTTTCCTCAGCCTAAGTTCTCTCTATTACCAATATAAGTACCAAGAGATATTTCTTTCTCTTTTGCTTTGCAAGAAAATAGCTCTCAAATTTGAGTTAGTGTTGAGTAAGAGCTTGCTTCTTATATATATACCTAAAATAACGGCCAAGGCAACCGTAATGCAGGTATCCAGAAAAAAGGACCACAGTGGAAGAGTAGGGGCCATCTTTTTTAAGCCACATGTCGGTGCATTTACAGCTAATAAATGGGACCCTTGGTTGCCACGTGTGTGGTTGTGATTAATTGTTAGCCACTGAGAATTTGGCGAAGAAGAGATCTGGATCGCCGACCAAATGATGTCGTTGGACCCGGATGATGATTGTGTGGTGTGTGGTCCCCTGAAAGTCTCGTACAGTGGCGCGAGATGGGCGGCCGAAAACCGACCATTTGAATATTCAAAACCAAACGTGTGAATTGTGTGTGATTGTTGTGAGCCCACGAACATACGCTTTGATAGGCTTTTGGTGTGTTGTAAATGGGCGCACTAGGATCCAATCATTCTATATCATTATTTTTTTTCAACTTCGAATATGATATGTGTTTCCGTATATTTCTTTTTTGAATTTATTTTTTATACATTAAAATTTGGTAGAATATAATAATATTTTTAAATTATATTTTTGTGTCTTTAAGAAAAACATCTCAATTATTAAAACATGAGATTTTAATTTGATAATCTTGAATTTAATAAATTCTAAGTTAAGCGAGATGGAGTTAAAAAAATGAAAAAAAAAAAAAACTATTTTTATTATGTAATCTAAAATTGTATGTATACTAACAGACAAGTTGCCCTAAAACTTCGTTGATAATCAAATCCGTGACGTGAGACAAAAAGGTGAGTTGATGAATTATTACTGGCCTTTCACTTACTTTGATTGCTATGGTTATCAAACTTAGATGTTTGTAGAGTTTGTTGATAGATTATGTATGTAAAATGTGACGGAGGCAGGCAGGCTCTCTGGCTTTATGTCCGATAAATGCAAAATTATTGGCCAGCTCCATATATAGGTTGGCTTGACCACGTGATATTAGATTTAGGAAAAAGATACCAATGAAGTACATTTAAATTAGTAATTAATCTTTTATCTTTGTATTAAAAAAAAAAGTAAGTTTCTATCTAATTGTGGTATTTTCCAAAATGAACAAAAAAAAAATTAAAAAGAGAGCCAACCAACAATTAAAAAAGTAAAACAAAAATCAACAAGAATTCACTTTAAAAAATCTCATATTTTGAATATTGAAAACTATTTGATTCGATTTATTCATTGATTTCTTTTTATAGTATTAAAATTTTGCTTGTAGTTGTAATTTTATTTGTTTATATAATTTTTTAATAAAACTATCAATAAGAACAATCTTTTAAAAATCTCTATCTTATTACAATGGTTTCATAAATTAATGTTAATTTACATGCACTTGAAGAACTACCCTAATTTGTCAAAATTTCAATTTAAGTTTCAAACCTTATAATATCAAACATAAACATGTTTGAATGGAATAAAAAATCCATCCAAACTGAAACATTGGACGCCGACACATCGATGGCAAATGTTACATCACCCCCGAAATTAATAAGCTGAAAATAGTAGCACAATCTTATCATATTGGACCGACCATTTCCATTAAAAATAGCTTCTCCTACAATCAAAGTTGCATATTTGTAATAATTGAACTTGTCCCTTAACGTATATTTTTTTTTCTTGACTGACCCCACCCAATGATCATTGTCCTTTAGTTAAAATTTTTTAATATTAAAATTTTGTAACATCTCAATTCTACACTCAATTATTAAACATCGGCATAAATTTTTCCATTCAAAAATTAAAAAAATAAAAGATCTTAAGTTTTGAAAACTAAATCTTACCATGATCTTTCAATTGAGAGACAAAATTTTCAACTTTCAACTTTTCTTTTATTTGGATTTTTTCTCTTTTCTTTAATCCATAACATTAATTTTGGTAATTTACGTATGAACATTATTCATTCGTTAGAGTGCCATGTGTAAATTTGTGATTGATCCTTTTTCTTTTTTTTTTGCATTTTTTTTTTTTTTTACTTTTTTCCTTTTAAAAAATTAATTCATTTTCTAAATTAAAAAATATATATTTGTAAAGATTGTATTTTTATATGTGAGACCAACTTATATCAATTTTTCACTTTTCATTTTTTACCCTTTTTAATTTTTCTTTTCTAAACAAAAAAGTAATTAATATTTTTTTAATTTTTTTAACACACTTAAATAATATGCGATCTACAGTCCTATTTTCTTTGGCTATAGCACGTCATTTTTTTGGGTTTTACACTTTTACTTTTTTCCTTTCTTTTTTTGTTTTTCAAAATTTTTTTTAATTATTTAATAAATACTTTTTAAAAGTTATAAAATTATATATTCTTTTAAAAGATTTTTTATATTTGAAACCCACTTATATTAAATTTTTTTCTTTTTTAACTTTTTTTGTATTTAAATATTTTAAAAATTTTGATAAAAAAATTTTTTATTTAATTTTTTCATAAGACACATTTGATACTAAATTTACATCGTGTGTTTTTTTTTCCTTTTTCCCTTACTGTAATTAATTAAAATTATTATAATGTTTCTCTTACCACAATTATGAAAATACCTCTTATATTATATTTTACTAAAATTATTATAATACCCTTTAGCCATAATTACAAAAAAACGAAAAACCTTTTTATTTCTTTATATTATGCATCTCCTACCATAATTAAAAAAATATTTTTCGTATTATAATTGATCGAAATTACTATAATACCCTCTAAGTATAATTACAAAAATACTCTTTTAATTTCTTCATGATTGTGCATTAAATTTTAACATTTATAATAATATGAAATTAATCCCATAGAAATAATCATAATGTCATTTTAATTACATAAGCATTGAATTACATACATCCAAATTGATTGTAATACCTTTCTTTTTATGATTAACTAAAATTATGATAATACTCTTTTTAACATAATTATTAAAATACTCCTCTTATCATAATTGATCAAAATTACTATAAGGTCCTTACAACCATAATTATGAAAATGCCTTCCTACCATCATTTGCTAAAAATTACTATAATACCCTTCATACTATATTTATGAAAATATCTTTCATTATAATTTGCCAAAATTATATAATACCATGTAACTATAATTTTGAAAATGTCATCTTACCATAATTACGAAAATATCCTCTTACCATAATTATCAAAATACTCATTATATTATAATTGGTTAAAATTATTATAATACTCTCTAAATATAATTACAAAAATATATTTTTAATTGCTTTATAATTACGTATTTAATTTTTACATTCATACAATAATGTGAAATGAATACCCTTAGAAATATCATAATTCTCTTTAAATTTCTTGATAATTGAATTACATACATTCAAATTGACTGTAATGCTTTTTTTTATAATTAACTAAAATTACTATAATATCCATTTTAGTATAATTATTAATACCGCTCTTACCATAATTGGTCAAAATTACTATAATGCCTCTAAAACCATAATCACAAAAATATCTTCTTACCATAATTATAAAAATTCTCCTCATATTATAATTATTTAAAATTACTATAATACTCTCTAATCATAATTAAAAAATATCATTTTGATTGCTTCATATAATGCCTCTCTTACCATAATTACAAATATATCCATCATATTATACTTGATCAAAATTACTATATTACCTTCTAAGCATAATTATAAAAATATCATTTTGATGGCTTCATAATTACACATTAAACTTTAACATCCACATAATAATATAAAATTAATCATTTTAGAAATAATCATAAACTCTTTTAATTACTTGATAATTGAATTATATGCATCTAAATTAACTGTAACGCCTCTTTTTTTATAATTAATAAAAATTAATATAATACCCCTCTTAATATATTTACTAAAATGCTCATTTTATCATAATTGGTTAAAATTAAAATAATATTCCTATGATCATAATTACATGAACGCCATTCTAACATCATTTGTCAAAATTAATATAATTCTCCTCTTATTATAATTAATAAAATATTGCTTATATTATAATTTGTCGAAATGATTATAATATCCTCTTATTATAATTACAAAATATTTTTTTATTATTTCATAATTGTGTATGAAAATAAAAAAATTTGTAACTGTAGTCGGATAATTTTTTTAGTTTCTACTAAAAAAAGTAACATGATTTTTTATATAAAATCTTATGAGCTTTTAGTTCAATATCTCTTGTCACAGAGTTTTTGAGCCGAGTATTATAGATTTTTCGTGAGATTAGCTTGCGTGAAAATTCTATGAAAAGTTATATCAACTTATATACAAGCCCGATATTTTGTTTTCATAATTTCTTTTAGATTCGATTCTCCCTTATTACTTAACATTCATAACAAGCTTGAATTTGTTTTCGGGATTGTGAAAGCAAATTCAATAAATCGGAAAAATAATTTGGGGCCTAAAAGTATTAAGTGGGCTCTATGGATTCTGAAATTGGATCTGAACCATTATTTTTAAAGCAACAGACAGAAATTCCTCAAACTGAATTGACCAAAGTTTTCTTGATTTATAATGTTTGTTCATTTTTTTTTTCTGTAATTTATTGGTTGTATTACTCTATTTATTGAACAGTACGTATGGTGAGAATCTATTGGAAAATTTTGAGATTCAGCTCTAGTCAATAATTATTGTATCACCCTGGAAATGGCGAGGAAAATCTTTGGATTCACCTCTACTTTCAACTGGAGCTAATCCAATATATCATTACTGAAGCAATAAAGTATATAAAGAAGCTTGATATACACAATGAATGGAAAAAGGTCTAAAACGGTAGTTTTAAAAAAATAGAACATTCATGGATTACCCTTCCTTTTAGTTTTAGATCATATATATATATATATATATATATATAGGTTTATTTGACTATTTGTACTACGTAGTTTGAGAATAGAGGTCTGAATTTGAAATCAAATAATTCTTCACAAAAATGTTATTAATGTGACGACAAAGATGTTCTTTTATTTGAACCAGGAAAAAATGAATTATCAATCAAAGCACGCGCCACTCACGTGCTACCAGAAAAGGGTAATAAAAGAGCCGAAAAGAAAGGGAAACCAAGTCCCCAGTCCCACTATCCATCAAATAGGAATCAATATATCCCATACTTTGTGAGAGGCTACAGCTGCTTCTGCTTCACATTGTCATCTAAACTACATGGCAATGTCTTCAGTTTCATTCAACTGTGTTCCAGCTACCTTTACAAAGATGGTTTTTGCTCTCTCATCAGCTGCTGCTGTTAGCTTTGCTCTCCATGTTTTTTTCTCTCAAAGCTGATTCGGTTCTTTCTTCTGTTACTGTTCATATTTTCCAGTCAAACGCGTCACATTCCAATGAGCTAGCTCTAACTACTGCATTTTCATTGCACAACTCTGTCACATACCCCAAAGTGACCACTTCCGATGGAGAAAGTAAGATATTTTTCATGACAAACACTAACATATCCTTTTTCTTCTTCTTTTCCCACGTTGTTTTGAGAGAAATTGTACTCCATCATGGCATGAAATTGAATATAACATATTCATGGAAGCAAAAACTTGATGCCTTTGTCTCATGTTCTTACTTTTGATTGAATCTTAGACAATTGCACGAGAAGATTGTTGCTGTTGGGAGTTGGAGCTGTAACATCAAGTTTACTTCCTGCAACTTCCCTTCTTGCTTAAGGTCCTATAATCTCTTATAGTTGCCTCAATAAAGCATTTTATGACCTCAATTCATGTAAATTATATCAATGCAACTTTTCTTGTTTTGGTCATTTGACAGAGATACCACAAAACTATTAAATTTTTGTTGACATTCCTGATGGGTACTACCCATCAGATTGGAGGGTAAGTTGTCTTAATAATAGCAAGTTGAAGCCTTAGCTTTTGACTGCAAATCCCCTATATGATATCTGTTTGTTGCTTTTGTTAGGAATTTGACTTTAGGGGACATGATTCCGCATTTAGGGACAGATTTCTTCGACTGCAAAATGTAAGGGTGAGATTCATACCAACTGATAAAAAAGACATCCATGATTTGGGGCCCATAGAAGAGGTAAAGAAATGGCATTCTTTTCCTTGCTTTCCATAAGTTTTTGGAAAGAAAGAAATCGGAGTTTTACAAGGTTTTTCTTTGTTTACAATTTGGTGAATCATGTTTATGCTGCGCCAAATCAAATGGTCAACATACTTGATATGCAGGAGGTTTGTCCAAAACACATGCAACTTTCTTTCAGTTTTATTGATCAGAAATCAATCTAGCTTAGCTTTAATCGTTGGCCTGACAGTTTCTTTCATGGCTATCTTCTAAATGCAGAGAACAACTGATGGAAAAAATTATTACATCTTTGAATACGAACTCACCTCTCCTTTGCTATGCTAGTGCTTCCTTTGCAACAATAGTCATTGGAAATGGTAAAGCATCCATTGTCTCAAAATGGCTATCTTCTAACATTTGTTGGAATGCTAATCCTTGAATAATAGCTTAGCCATAGATAGACAAATCAGTTGCCAAAAAGGTTTCATTTGATTCAGAACATTATCAGTACTCTTGAAGAAGTGAAGTACAAGTAGAAAGATTTTCTTGTTAAAGCTATCTGGCTTGCATTTCTTTCTAGGGAGATATTACACACTAGTTGTGGGAGCACTTGGAAGACGGTGAATGGTTCGCAACAAGCTGAAAGTGGTGGCCGACTCCTTCATGGTGCTTGACATCTGAAATGCAGTTTTACAGAGCAAGGCAATCCTCAAACCTGTGGAAAGATATACAAATAAAAACCAACTCTTTTCATCGTATATCGCCGGAAACAGTAGAGATTCTCTCTTGTTTTAGCATCACCAACCAGAATTATTACTGTTCTTCTTCTTCCCCTATTACTACCATCCATTTCTTGGGTTTTGTAAGTGAGGCTTCCAGTGTTAATCAAAATTTTCTAGTACCTTTTTTTTTTAACCATCATTGCTTTGCAAGGCATAAAATCTAATAGATATTTACCTGAACGTGAAGTAGCAGAAATAATGGCAAAAGTAAAAAAAAATTGTAAATTATCCGCATATTTATTTACAGAGATTACAACATTTTTTTTCCTCTTCTAAACTTTCTTTGAGTAATCGAAAGTTGAAAATTTTACAGCCAAACACATACATCATCCAGGCTTTGGTGAGATAAGAGTTGCAGAAATTCATAGAAATCAGGGGCAAAACCTGAAACCGGAAAATCCCAGAAACACACCTCGATAGGACTAAACTTATCGATCCCTTTTTCTAATCAATAAACAAAATTAATATACCATGGAGACAAAGCACAGCCCCAATCTAATGCTGCTTGCCACCGTAAAGAATATGGATCTAACCCTTAACACCCACCCAAATTCCAAAACCCCTAATTCTAAGCCCTACTTTTAAACAATGTAACTACAGCCGCTGCTATGCCTACCCACCCTCGATCATTGTCACATGCTCTTGGTTCACCACCCATAGAGAACATCATTACAAGCTGCAGCATCCCCATTTGTCCTTTCTGATTCTGGATTTTTCAACCAAGAGATAGTGGCAGATCCAGCAATTCATATGGGTGAAATGAGTACTATACAGAAGAACCAATGTAAGTTATAATCAATCGTAAGCCAACCTAAACCAGCCTGTGCTGACGCACACCCCTCCCAAAATGAGGTTGCATTAAACGAACATACAAGCCATTTTTCGCTACCAAAGAATCATGCGTCCCTTCCTCCACAATTCGACCACCATTGAGTACTACAATGTTGTCAACATGCCTCATCATTGCAGCTCTATGGGCTATCAAAATGGTTGTTTTATTCCCCATTATCAATGTATCAAGTGCCTCCTGCACCACTCGGCTTGACTCAGATTCAATGGAGGAGCTAGCTTCATCCAATAACAAGATGGGAGCATTCTTCAGCACCACTCGAGCAATAGCAATTCTTTGTTTCTGTCCTGCGGTCAAATCCACACCCCTCATACCCACATGTGTGTCATAACCATGAGGCAAGCTGCTGATAAAATGGTGAGCATTAGCTATTCTTGCAGCCTCTTTTATCTCAGCTTCACTAGCATTGTGCCTTGCATATATAATGTTTTCACTAATAGTAGTTGAGAAAAGAATGGGTTCCTGTTGAACAAGACCTAAGTGGTTCCTTAACCACCTCAAATTGTAGAGTTTCAAATCCCGCCCATCAAGTAGAACCTGACCAGCAACTGGATCATAGAATCTCTCAATCAGTGATATTATGGTACTCTTCCCGGATCCTGAAACTCCAACAACAGCTACAGTTTGTCCCCCATTAACTTTAAGACTGAAATTGCTCAATACCAACATTTCAGGATGAGTAGGATAGCAGAAATCAACATTTTTCAACTCAATGCTTCCATAGATATGAGGTGGTTTCAATGCCGAGTTATCATCTGGCTCAATTTTAGGGACTCGATCAATAATTTTAAACACTGAAGTGAGGGATTGCCGCCTTTTAAGTATGTATGGTGCCAATCCAAATGGCTCCACCAGTGCAAAAGTTGCAAAAGAGAAAACCATGTACTCCTTGAGTGCTGTAGGCAGATCCATATAGCCTCTTTTAACAGAGAGTGCGGTGTACCAAAGGAGAAGAGCATTGCAAGCAAAAAGAAGAAACTGCGAAAAGCCAAATACAAACCCTATTGCCATTCCATGAAAGAAACTCTGTTTCAATATTTTCTTCAGCTGCAGTCTGTAGAGCTCCATTACCTTATTACCAGCACAAAATGCTACAACGGTGTAAATGTTTCTCACCGCATCCTCAAGGACCAATGATGCCTTCCTATGCATCTCTTGGATTCCCCTAGAAAATCCAGCAAGCCATAATTTCTGCAACATTTAAGTAGGCAACTATTCAGAAATTTGGATGAGGATGAGGACAATTCCATCCAAATTCAATAAGAAAGGAGAAGGCAAAGATACAGAGGAGAAAAAGAAGCAGAGACAAGACATGGAACTGATAACAATTAACTAAGAAGCCCAACTCTCCAGAAACTCCATGTTTGCAATAAAGAAGTGAAAACCAAATATTAAAAAAAAAGTAGGAATATGCAAACCTGTGCAATAGCAGAGACAGTTAGAACTGGCAAGGTTGCAAATGCCACGAGTGCCAACCGCCAATTTAGCAACATCCCAATTAGTATAGCAACAATAACAGCAGCACTATCCTGTATAAATATTGAAAGTCGGTTGCTAAAAGCAGCCCGTACAAATGTAGCGTCATTTGCCAATCGCATGGACAAGGTGTCAGCACTATTATCTTCTTCATCAAACCATCCAACTTCATTGTGCAGCATTGCTGTCACATAATAGGCAAAACAAGGTTAACAATATTGCATGGAATTCAACATTCCAGTAAGTTAGTTATAGCAAGTTGAAGATTCAGATACCTGAGAACATCATTCTGCGAACCCGTTCAGTCATCTTTTCCCCCATAATGCCAAAGTAGAAGTGTTGCAAAAAGTTGGCAACAACAGTCACCATACCCATACAGGCAATTATCAAACACCATTTGTCTACTTCATCACGTAAGTGATGGCGTTCCTCACGCCTATAATATGCCGTTACTATCAGAGCAATAACATAAGCAAGAAGTGGATTGAAAGAACCAAAGATTGCTGCACCAATGCTTCCCAATACAGCATAGAGCCACTCTGCAAAACTAAGCTGTGCCAACCTCCAAAAAGATGGAGCTTCCCTATGATGTACATCCTTTGCTTCCTTAACTTTCATCGGGATGTCATCGGAGTGACTGTGAGGCCGACTAAAAGTCTGAGAATGGGAACGTTCACTTTTAGGATCCGATGTCAGAAGGGGTGATACAGGAGATTCTGGGTCTGAACCATTTGATTTCTGCTGCTGGATAGACTGAACATCAAGTTTGGGCAACTCGGGCAGTCTCATTTCGAAGCTATCCTGCCTCCTAATTGAGGGTTCTTTATCACCTCCATCAACAGGCAAGCCATTTTCCAACATTTTCTCTGGTGGTGGACTATGAGCTTTAGGTGATTCTTGTGAGTTAAAAGCACCATCTTGTGGCCGAAATACACCAGGAACTCTTTGGAGAGATGGTGATTTGATCAACTTTGGAGATGATGATTCTTGGAAGCTGTGAACCGATGAAGAATCCTTTTCAATTTGGAAAGATGACGTTTCCTTATAGTTCCTAACTGGCATCCTGAAAGAAAACAAACAACATAAACCAGAATTTAGAATTTAGAAGCAGAGGAGCATTTTTTTCAACCTAAATGAACAAAAATCACTGACAAGAAATAGACTTTCAAACATTGAATTCCAGCCTTCTTAGTAAAAGGATCCAAAGCTGTAATTACCTCCTTGGAAGTTTTATGGCCTCTTCGCATTTGAGGAGCTCTGCATACAAGCCATCAAGGGCTAGTAACTCATCATGTGTACCCATTTCAACGAGCTGACCTTCCTCCATTACGGCTATATAATCAGCATTTCGTATGAGACTAAGACGTCGAGCTATTATTATAGTCGAACGTCCCAACATGAGGAGATCTAGAGCTTCCTGAACAGTTCTTTCGGCTTCAAAATCGAGTCCACCAGTAACCTCATCAAGCAGAAGGATTGTTGGGTTCAAAAGCACTGCTCTCGCAATAGAAAGTTTGATTTTCTGTTCTTCCGTCAATGCTAAGCCAGCTCTTCCCACCTGCAATTCACAGTAAATGATTTCAACAAAAAATGCCATAAATGAGAATAATCAAGATGATCAGTAAGATAAGCAAAACAAATATCTTATTTTTCCATATTTCACCTGTGTCTCATATCCTCTCTCAAGCGAGCTAATAAATGTATGTGCATGTGCTATTTTTGCAGCTTCTTCAATTTGATCAAATGTAGCATCTCGACCATAAGCAATATTATCTTTTATGCTCAAACTAAGTAAGGCAGGTTCCTGAGTTACGAGTCCTATTTGGCTTCTCAGCCACTCCAACCTAAGGTTTTTAATATTATCTCCGTCTAGAAGAACTTCCCCTGCATCAGAAAAGATAAAATTGTTTAAATAATGAAGGTTGACTGGCCACCAATGATTTCAAAACCTTAAATGGCATGCCAGTGCAATGTGATATATAAAATAAAAGACCATAATACCTAATGTAGGATCATAAAACCGCTCCATGAGCGGGATAATACTACTTTTTCCAGAGCCATTTCTGCCAACAAGGGCTACAGCCCTTTTGGCAGGCACAGTGAGGTAAAATCCACTCAATATAGGGATTTCAGGTCGAGACAGATAACTAAAATATACATTCCGAAACTCAATATTTCCTTGAACAGACGGAAGAATGTTCCCCTCCTGATTAGAACCAGAAGATGACCAGCTAATCATCTCAAAAAGTCTATAAGCAGCAATTCGCCCTTGGTCAAAGGAATAGAAATTTGTTGCTGCTTGGTTCAGCCCACTGCACAGAAAAGAAGATTAGTGAGACAGTAGAGATTACATGGAGCAAGAAAAAAGGGAGAAAGTGATGCTTACAGGCCACTTAAAATTACAGCAAATAGAGCTGTTATGATTTCACCACCATGAGCTTTGTCATTTGAGACCAGGAACCTTCCAACCCAAAGTTGTAAGGCACAAGAACATATTGCAAGCCCATACGTAAATCCAAGCCCAAGCCCTTGCACAAGACTAATCAATATACCATATCTCAAAGTTGCTTGCAATGAGGTTGCATAAGAATATTTGGCCAAAGTTTCATTTGTAAATGCATACAAGGTCCTAATGTAAGAGACTGCCTGCAAAAAAATGAGAACTATATGTACATTAGCATCACTCCCACGCTGTGCTTCTCCACACAAAAGGCTAATTCTATGGAGAAAGTGAAGTTCAACTTAGAATTCTTGTCACCATTTCAACAAATTCAACACTATTGAACCCAGAAAGGCATAATATGTACTATGCATGGATTATTAAGAAAATATCTAGTGCAAGTTTTGCCTAGCTTCTTCAGCAGCTTCTTTACTCCAGAAAGCACAAGTTGGGTTCAAACAGAGTTCTAAAAAATTAGTTTTAGCTACTATAAAAACTGAAAATGAGCTTTGGAGGGCTAAAAGCTGAAGCTCAAAGTTGGAACTTCTGGCAAGAATCTTTAGGGAAAAGCTGATTGACAAGTTTAATAGAAATTTCAAATAAACAAAAGATATTCCTTGTTAATTCAAATTATCTCAATTTGACAATACTTTTGGAAAGCCACCAGCACTTTTTCCCACAACTCCAGCCTGGCCAAACAGATTCCTAACAATAAGCATCTAAAGCTCCCTATGAATATTATATTAAGTAAGAATTGGGAGGTAACTTTACCATCATTTCTGTTTGGGTTAATGTCATGAATGGCCCCTAAACTATAGTGAAATATTCAATCTGGTACTTGAACTTTAGAAAGGGTACCTAAATTATAAATTTGTAAACTAATGTGGTACTCAACCCCAATGTGGCTAGCTTCAAATGATGAAATGTGAAGAACAAACAACCCTCTAAGTACCACATTAGTTAACATATTCATAGTTCATGTACCAGATTAGAGATTTTTAAAGTTCAGATATCACATTGAACATTTCATTATAGTTTAGAGTACATTCGTGACGTTATCCCTTTCTATCTCTACTACAAACAACTAGCAAAGTTTAGTTTTGTACTCATTACTCAACTCCTAAAGTGATCTCATATCTCCAAAGAACATAACCAAAGGTCCTTAGATTAACAGCCAGTTCAAACAAACTCATTACAATTAAATGTTAATGGTAACTGCACTCTTAAACCAGCATCTACCATTTGGACAAGTAATTCTAAAAAGAACATTACGCAAGTAGCCAACTTATATTCACTAGAGATTTATATTAACAAAAAGTAAGACGGGTTGAAAAAGTGGATACAAGGAGAGAAGAAAAACCTGTTCAGCAATACTAGCAGCCTCAGCATAAGCATCTTGAATGTTCTCAGCAAGCTTATGAAGAAATATATTGGATATGCCTCCAGCAGCAACAATTAATGGACCAGTGGCTAGAGTTATGAGGGCAATTTCCCAACAGTTGATGAAACCAATAATTAGACCACTGAAAAATGTAGCCATGTTATGAATGTAATTCCCAACCTGTATCATCAAAGGAATATTAGAATTAGAGTAGACATTTGTAAGGAAGTCCCATGAAAGAATAAATTATTAGAAAAGCAGGGAAACCCACATGTGAAGCAACATGTGACTGAACATACTTTTTCACTAAGAGCAGACTGGATAAGCAGTACATCACTCAATACTTGGCTCACTATGTCCCCATTATTCCCGTAAGTATCAAAAAAGCTCATATCTTGGTTCAATAATACTTGAACATATCTTGACCTGATGACAGCAGTCTGCCGCTCTCCCGTCAGAATCCAGCATGAAACCTCTATTACACAGAAGTCAGCGACAAATGGCAGAAAAGACGCATCAATTGGAAGAAGACAGAAATGAAGCAATAACTGATTTTGCTATAAATCAACTTACCAACCCAGCCAGCAGCAAAAACACCCACAGCAATATAAACAATAGTGGAAGAAAGCTGCAGAACAAGAATGAAATAGTTGGTGGTGTGCGCAAATACAAATCAACAGAATGTCTCAAGGAAACTACAAATGATAGTTTCTTATACCAAGCAAAAAGGAGATAAATTATACAGAAATTCAAGCCTCAAAATATGGTTTTGCTTTGCTCCATCTGATTTGCACATTATATTACTAATTAACACCTCTGAGAATAAAGGCAATCCAGTGTTAACCCAGAAGATAGAGAGTTTTTATATCTTCGTAGTAACGATTAAAAACAAAATATTATTCACAAATAAGCAGAGAATACTTACATATACTCAGTTTACATGCACGCATTGGGAAATCTACATGAGAGAGAGAAAGAGAGAGTGTGGCTACTTAACCTGATGTGCCCGGAGCATCTAACTTGTACTACAACCAAAATGTGGTGGTTTGATTTGAAATTAACTACATCATTACACATTAAAAATTCCATCCTTTTTTGTTCGCTACCTATCTTATCCCCCTCCCTAAACTTTCGGACAAATATGAAGTCTCAAATAATTAGATAATCACATCCTTCACTATGTAATAATATGCTCATCTTTTGTTATAAGGATGTCTTGCATCTAGAATGTGGAAGAAAGACCCTGTCTCCAACCTAGAGGGAAGAAAATGTAGTTAAGACTAATGTTAAGGACCATCCACCCAAAATACCAAAGCAGCAATATCCTACTATGACATTTCAGAATCCCATACAAACAATAACCATTAATCGAAATAACAAAGATTTCCAAAATATCGTGCTTTTACACCACAAAAATTTCCTGACAATCCACTTCTAAGCTAAATCTCAGCTGCCAACTCCTAATATTTGATGTGAAACTACCACCCCCATTTCAGATGTCATATTAGGAAACATCACTCAATCCATCTAACAATGCCATTCCGTAAATAAATAAATCAAGCTGAAAAGCCAAAAACTAATAAAGCAGTTCATTTCATTGTATTGCCACCTAAAATAGAAACAAGTAAATTCTCTCAGAGCAAAGTTCAATGCTAATAGCCTCATACTTAACTCTCCTCTTTTGATCCTAAAACAATAAGACTAACTCCTCCCCCCCCACTCAAAAAAAAAAAAAAAAAGATAAAAGAACTTGATTTTGGCAATTGCAAACACAGAAACGTAAAAGTCTAAAACCCATTTCAAAATACACTGTCAAGAATGACACTGTTATCCAACATACGCAAAAAAAAAAAAAAAAAAAATCAAGGGAATTGCTTCAAGTAGAATCAAAGGTTCCATCTCCCTTAATTTTCCCAACTCTCTAAAACTAAAACACCATTAGTTAACTAAACTCCAAAAAATGCGAACTCTCTAAAAACTGTAAAATCCAAATATTATTATTCTCAAAAATTACAAAAAGCATAAAATTAGAACTCTACTTCAATTATCAAAATTATCAACTAAAATACTAAACTAAACCTTTAAAATCCTCAAAATGAAGGGTTTTACTTCCTTAATAAAAAACACTAACCTCTTTAAACCTCTCAAACTGCGCATCCAATCTCTTCGGTCCCTGTTCTGGCGGCCCAATTCCAAGGACCTGAACAATCTTCGCAAAGTAATGCAAGTAGACAACGAGAGCGGTCCCATGAGCTGCAGCAGCAAGCGATCCGACGATCATGAGAGCCCAATCAAGCCTGTCAGCACAGGCAAAGAGTCTCGAGAACGGGACGGCGGCAGGAGGCGGCTCAATCTCCTCCGCTCCTCCATCTCTTCCTCCGCCTCCAACTGCGCCGCCGCAGCAGCAGCAGCAGCTGCTTCCGCAGTTGTATCCAAGTATGGCGACGGCGATTCCGGCGGCTCCGAAACCTCGGAGACTGGTGTCAACGGTTGTATGTGAGGTGGAGACCACCCGAATAAACCTCTTGATATCATCATTTTCAAAGAAAACCCTAACCCTAACTCTCTTTTCTTCTCTAAATTTATCAGAAACTTTAAGCGGATCTGCTAAATTCAGAGACGAAAAACATTTTTTTAAAATTAGATTTTCCTTTTTCTAGTTGGTTAAAGGATCGGGATTTTATTTAATATGGGGTTTTGTTTTTTCGGTGGAAATGGAGAGCAGGTCAAACAAGGCGCAGGAGACAGAAGAAAATGAGAAAAAATGCAGTCACTCACAGTTACATGAAGCAAAAACCAAAAAAAAAACGCCTTTTTAATTTTTTTTTTGTGGCCTTTTAATGATTCCATTTTTGTTTTTGTTAACGAACCAGTGCCAGCAAAGCGATTTCGATTTTTCTTGTTTTTCTTTTTTCTGCTTTTTAATTAATTAAATTACACTTTCACCCTTTTATCTTTCAAGTTTCCCACGTTACATTTCCAAGTTTTTGTTTTTGTTTTTCTTTTTCAAACATATTCTTATGGCCAAAACATTTTCTTCAAACTTTAACACTTTTTTTTTTTTTTATGTATCCCGTCAAATAAAGCTTAAGAGCATTTTTATTTTAATTCTTGTTAACAAGTTTTTTTGTTTATTTTATTTAAACAATTAATGGTAAAACTTCTAAATTTTAGGAGAGAGTTCATATATATTAGAAATTTTTAGCTGTGCTTGGCTACAGCTTATTTTTTTATTTTCTTAAATGTATTGCTTGGTGCTATTTTAAAAGTTAAAATATTTTTTTTTTATTTTTCTCTTTCTTCTTTCTTATTAGAACATGATCTTCTCTCTCAAACCAATTTTCAGTTGTCGAAAATTGTTGTATCGATCCCCGTTTGTCATTAACATTAGAGTTATTTTCACTCCGATCACCACAGATCTTCCTCAACCTCCTCAAACAATAGACATCATTATGAAATGATGTCTATTATTTTATTTTATTCTTTTGTGTTATTTATGTATTTGTTGGTTAAGTGGTATGTTTTTGCATTGCTTGGGTTTTGGATTGATTGTTTAAGTGATGTTGTGGTGGTTGATGGTAGTGAAAGTTGATGGTTTAGAATTTTTTTTTTTTTTGTTGATCTAATTTTTTGCAAATCTGATTTGTGAATTTAATTTTTTTTAGATATGCATATTTGATTTCTTTTATTGATACACATTCATTTAATAATTTTATTGATTTATTGCATTTATTTTTAATCAAATAAAGTTTAGAAAACTTATAAAATTTAAGAAACTTTTTTAAACTTACAAACTTGTTTGCAAAATTTAAGTCTTCCGACTTCTACAAATAAAATAATTTATATATTCCTGTTTTATTTAAAAATGTAAGTAAAAAAAATTATGTCTTTTCAATGTCACGATCAAATTTAAATTTTACAAATAAAATATTCAAATATTATCCATTTAATCATTTTTCATTGACCTTGTTCGTAATTCTTTTAAAATCTTAAATTTGCATATTTCATTAAGCAAACATATCAAATTCGAACAATCAATAGTTAAAAGTTTACAAAGTTTAACAGTTAAAATATTTTCTTTGCCAACGTGGAATCCACGATGAAATGGTGATACATGCTTTAAGGGACTGTCAGAGAGCAAAAGATACAAGGCTTTCGATTGACGTGGACAGAATGTGAACATGCAGAAGATAAGGGGTGGCTCACCGGTTTAGCAAACTCCATGATAGTGAAAGCTTCGAAAAGGGGCTTGTTATCTGCTCGGCTACATGGCATAGCAGAAACCTGATAGTGAAGAAAGATGAATACAGATCTACTGAAGGAACTACTAGTTTTGCTCTTAACTATCTGCATGAATTCAAGGGATGCCAGAATCAAACAGAAAGACAACCGGAGGTTATTACTGGTTTGTAACTGCCACCAGCCAATATTGTTGAAGTCAATTTTGACAAGGCTTTAAACCTCACAGATGCATCGGGAGACATTGGGATAGTGGCGCGTAACGATAAAGGGGAGGTTTTGGGGTGAGCTTCTAAGCGAATAGAAGGTGTCAGGAATGCTGTAGTGATCGAAGCATATGCTGCTGTGGCTGGAGTAATTACTAATTAATGAAGGTTCTTTCATTCTCAATAAAAAAAAAAAATCATCTTCTTTAAAAATCTTACTAGAGTTTGAAGCATTTAATATCATGGGAATGTATCTTTTACATTGATATTTATATATTTGTCATTTAATAGAAAATTAATATACAACTTCAATATTCTTTAATTCAAAAAATATGTTTATTTAAAAAAATTCCAAAGATATAAAATAAATATGAAAAATTATAAAATACAATAATAAAAATTTTTAACTCAACAATTGAGATTAATAAAATAACATATATTTTTAGAATATATTTAAAATAAAAAACTAATTAAAAAATAGCACATATGTCATTATTATGTTAACTTCACTTGGAATTAGATTTATTCAATGGTCAAGTTATTTACTTAAACTCAAAAGTTTATTCAAGTTTTGAAAGAATTTGAATAAAAAAATAAAACTTTTTAAACGGGTTTGAATTCAATTTTTAGATTTATTTAAATTTTGGACAAATCTTGAACAAAAGATTTAAAGTTTGATTTCAACTAAACCCAATCTCACATATATAAGTTTTTATTTTTATATATACGTGAATTATATAAATTAATATATATAAATTAAAAATAAAAAATATATATTTATATAATTTTTAATTTTAATTTATATATATGTGAATTAAATTTAATTTTATTAAATTAAATTTAATTATTTTTTTAATTTTTATTATATAAATTAAATTTAATTGGCTAGTTTAAATTTTATTTTTTAATTTAAATCGAACCTAAAAAAATTTTAAGGCTCAAAATTTTATATCAAATTAATTTATAAAAATATAAAAATTATTAATATAAAAAACCCGTCTCATAATCACTTCGATTTGGGGTTAAAAAAATTGCTGATTAATCAAATTATTTCTTATATATAATGGTGTTAATTTACCAATTTCTTCAATACGGGGGGGTAATTTTGGAAATTGGGTATGGGAAGATCTGTGTTGGTGTGTGTGAACAGCTGGACCTTTGCTTGACATTGATTATGTCATCGTGACACGTGTGTGTCTGTGTAGTGTACGGGTAATTGTAAAAAAAATTTAAATATTAAAAATATTGTATTATTGAGACCATGGGAAGACAGAAGAGACGCAGACATCATGGTGAGGGGGTGAGTCAGCTTTTTTTCCTCTGCCAGTCCATTTGCTCTGTTCCCTTCGCTTTTCTTTCTTCTCTTTTATTTGCCTCTTTTGTTTCTCGCTTTTGCCATTTGGGTCTATTTCTTCTAATTTCTCTCACATTATTTACCTTTAAAGCAATTTGTTTTAGTAATCGGTTATATGCCAAGCTGGATTTGTGTGATCGATTCTTTTAATTAATTTTCTCTTCTATTATATAAAGGTCTTGTTTTTTATATAAAAATATTAAGATACATGAGAATTAATCGGTTGGTAGGAAAAAAAAGGTTTTATCACTTAAAATATAATCTTTGTGCAAAACATTTTCCTGGATAAAAGATTAAATTCAAACAAACTATGAAAAGCATCTTTGCACTAAATAAAAATGATATTTAGCAATAAAAATTTTATATTATGTTGCAAATAATTGTATATAAAAATATTTACAATAACTTTTATGTATATTTTTATTGCAAAAAATAGTTTATTATACTCATTGCTAACATAAGATTTCTATGTTGCAAAAAAGTATTGTGCAAATTATTGCAGGGTGTTGCAAATAGTATTATTATACAAAACATTGGCAACAATTTTGTATATATTTTTGTAATAAAATGTAACGAGTACTACCTTTTTCCAACATAACACTATTTATGTTGCAAAAAATTATTTGTTTTCTAACATAACACTATTGATGTTTAAAATGAATTTTTTTTTGCAGTGACTACGTTATAAAAAATATTAATGTTATGAATAGTTAAATTATAATAAAATATTCAATGTGTATTAAAATTTTAAAAATTTTTATTGTGATATTTGAATTAAAAATTTATTAAATAATAAAGTATTTAAAAGGTTATTTATTTGTCTTATGCCATCATATGAAGTTAGTTATGTCAAAAGTAAGTATATAGACTTATAGTTCAAGGATCATATTAAAAATTTTTAAAATTCATATATCAAATTAAGTATTTTACTATAATTTAATGATTATTCATAATATTTAATTTAAAAAAAAAAAACTCCAAAGCTTGTTTGGAACAACAATTTGTGCAACTTTCAATGCACCGATCATCAATTAGTTGCAGTGATAGCCCTTCCAAATAAGCTATCTTATATGTTTTGAAGTTCAAATTTGAATTGTAAATCTTTTAAATAAAATTTTAAATTTTAATCGTTAGTTTCTGCTTAAAAACTCAAATTAACAATTTCGACTAGGATTGATCAAAATTATTTAAACATAAAGTTTTATCAATAAAGCATATCTTTCTAAAATTGATAGATGTGTTAATAAAATCTATGATTTGGAGAAAACATTGAGAGTTAGATAATAGGTCCCATGGTTGCGAAATGCATGACAGAGAAATACAGATTAAGGTTTTTTTTTTTATGTCTCTATTAATTATGAAGATTTTGGCTTTTAGATTTTCGTAGACTTTATTGTTAAGAAAAATGGGGTTCAGCCTCATGTAATTAGTTTTGGCCAATTAAAAAAGCCTAAAGCCTTTTTTGTCTTTGACCTAAGAGAGCCCTACTTAATAAAAAAGAAGAGGGGGCCGTGTTTAAAAGTGAGAAATAGAGGTGGTGCCAAAACCAAGGGAAAAAGAAAGCTAGAAAAATAAAGAGAGAAGGGAGAATTAGTAGAATGGAAGTCGATCTATGATTCAATTGAGCTAAACTTTTGTCAGTAAGTTTATGATTCAGAGTTTTACATTTTGAAGAGTTGAGATTGGATTTGAAGCTCTTTAAAAACAAATTTAAGATATATTTGTTGAGTCACTTATTTGGTAAAATTTCTTCAATTGTCCACTAATTATTTATTAGCTCTAGTTTTAGTTAGAAGTGAACTTTGTATATCTATTATTTGATAGTAAAATTTTTCTAGTGGTTCGTAGTTTTTTCTCTATACACTAGAGGGTTTTTCACGTAAATATGAGTGTGTTTTATTTTGCTTGCATTTTTTATTGTTGATTATTGTCTATTGTTGTAGGTTTATTATATATATTACTTTTGTGTTGTTGTATTTATTGCTTTAGGCCTAATAAGTGATATCAGAGTAAGAGTTATTTTTAGACAATGACACATAAGCAACCTAAGACAAAAATAAATTTTGTTTAAGATCATAAAAAGTGATATAAGTTCGATGATAAAATTGATAACATCAAATTATTCAATTTGAAAGCCTGTGATGAAAGATCATTTATACTATAAAATTTTGTATGAGTTGGTGTTGGGTAATTCGGTTAAATCAGTAGATATAAAAGATGAAAGTTGAAAAAAATTAGGTAAAAAATACTGGCTACAATTAAAAAATGAGTTGATATCAGCATGTTTCATCATGTAGTGCAAGAGACAGATGCCCACACTATTTGAAAAAAATTAAAGGCATTATATGAGAAGAAAATAATCATGTAGTGCAAGAGACAGATGCTCACACTGTTTGAAAAAAATTAAAGGCATTATATGAGAGAAAAACATATATGAATAAAGTTATACTTGTTAAAAAGCTTGTAGCTTTACAGTATAGGGATGGATGATGAATTACAGAGCATTTGAGTAATTTTTAAGATATATTTAATCAAATGACTACTATAGAGCTTAATATGAATGATGAAATAAAGATATTTTTCTTTTGGGTTCATTGTCAGACAGCTGAAATGCTTCAGTTGTGATTGTTCTTAATTTAGCTCCTGATTACAAGGTGACATTGAAGATGGTAAAGAATAATATGTTTAATGAAAAAACAGGTAAAAAGATTTATACATTGGGAATCAGGCTCTGGTCATAGAGAACATGGGTAAAAATATCAACAAAAGTCAAAATTCAAAAGGCCGTAATAAGTTTAAACATAGATCTAAGTCCATATATAAAATGAAATGTTTCTATTATGGTAAAGCAAGTCATATAAAAGTGATATTGCAAAATCTTAAAGTAAGAGTGAAAAAATGAAAAAAGTAAGAGTTAAGATGATGGTAATATTACAGCAATGAATTTAGATAACGATTCAGTTACTTTGATTTGTACACATGGTAATTGTAATCATGTTGGTGATCTCAACATTGAAGGGATAGTTGACACAGGAACGGTATATCATTGTGTTCCTAAGACGAAGTTGTTTATAACTTACAAAGTATGAGACTTTAGTTACACCAAAATGAGAAACAAGAATGTGTTGCAGATTATTGAGATTGATGATATTGTTGTATAAACTAATACAAGTTGCATATTGACTTTGAAAGATGTCAGACACATTTTGGATATGAGAATAAACTTACTTGCTATTAATATCCTTGATAAAGAAGGATATGAAAGTTGACAAAAAAAGGATAGTGAAAGTTTCTTAAAATGATCTATGATAGTTGCAAGAGAAAAATTATATTGCACAATATACAAGACAATGATGCAATTAAATGACAATAAGATAAATGCCATTGAAGATAATGCTTCAGCAAATATGTAGCATAAAAAGCTGGCACACATGAGCGAGAAGGGGTTATAGATTTTGGTAAAACAATTTTTCATTACCTTGACTAGAGATATATCTCTTGATTCATGTGATCATTGTTTAGTTGACAAGCATCAGAGAGTTTTTTTTCATAAGAGTTATCAGAAAAAAGAAAATAGACTGAAATTGATTCATTCCGATGTCTTTAGTCTTATTAAAGTTGAGTCATTGTATGGTAACAAGTATTTTATTACTTTTATTGATAATGCTTCACGTAAAACTTGGGTATATATGTTGAAAAATAAAAGCTAGGTATTGTAACATTTTCAAAAATTTTATGCCATGGTGGAAAGGATGACAAAGCTACCCTTGAAGTATATTCAGACTGATAATTGTGAGAAATTTACATCCAAAGACTTTGAAAAGTACTGTTCAAAGCACGAGATTAGGTATGAGATGACAAAACTTGAAACACTGTAATATAATAGTACAGCTGAAAGGATGAACTACACAATTGTAGATAAAGTCAGATGTATGTTGAGGATGATAAAATTATCAAAGTCATTCTAAGGTGAAGCAATTGACACAACTTATTATTTGCTTAACAAATCACCATCAATTGTTTCGGGTTTTGACATTCTAAAAAGGATGTGAACATGAAAAGATGTTTCATACTCTCACTTAAAAATTTTTGGGTGTAAAACATTCAAGTATGTGCCAAAATAGTAGATGTCAAAGCTTGACAGTAAAGCCACAATGTGTGTTTGTAATATATAGTGATGAAAAATTTAGCTATGAAGTATGAGATCTAATGAAGAGAAAAGCGGTCAAAGTAGAGATGTGATCTTCCATAAAAAAAATTATAATAGACATTGAAAAAAATGAAAAAACTATATGGGTTATTATTGAGTGTGATGTTTCAACACTTACAGGGGTTCAATAGAAAATAGCCATAGATGGTGAAAATGACCAAGAAATATAACTTGAGGATATGAATAAGCCAGCCACAATTTAGTGATAAGTTAGATTTAATTGGTTTTGAATAGGAAGAGCAATTCTTTCTACCTGAGAGTGTTAAGCAAGGTGAGTAATCCTCTACACTAGAGAGTGATGAGCAAAGAAAGCTATCTTCGACATTAGATAGTATAGAGTCTCAGCCTAGGAGATCTACTGAGAACACGGGTCATCTATTAGGTATCCAAGTTTAAAATTTATTTTAGTTACCAGTCAGGGAGAGCTAGAGAGCTTTTAAGATGTGTAAACTATTTTGTATAAAAAACACTGGTTAAAAGTAATGAAAAAAGATATGAAGTCATTTCAAAAAAATAATATATATGCTCTTATTAAACTTTCAAAAAGAAGGAGGCCATTGAAAAATAAATGGGTGTTTAAGCTAAAAAATGAAAGTGATAAACTAGTGAGATACAAAGCTCGATTAGTGGTAAAAGATTTTTTCATAAGCCTGACATCGATTTTGATGAAATCTTCTCTCCAGATATGAAGATGAGTTTCATTCAAATGGTACTGAGATTAGCAATTAGTTTAAATTTTGAGCTTAAGTAACTTGATGTTAAGACCGTATTCTTGTATGGTGACTTATAGGAAGACATTTGTATGGATCAACTTAAGGGTTTTAAAGTAAAAGAGAAAGAGCACTTAGTTTGTAAATTGAAAAAAATCTTGTATAGCTTGAAATAAGCTTTGCGATAGTGGTACAAAAAATTAGATTCTTTTATGGTGAGTCATAGCTATAAAAGAATGGAAACAGATTCTTGTGTATATGTAAACAAATTTTCTGATGGTAATTTAATTATTCTCTTATTGTATGTTGATTGTGAGACAAGATGTTGGTATGATTTGCGGGTTAAAAGAATAATTGCCTAAATCCTTTGACATGAAGAATTTAAGTTCAACAAAGTAGATTTTCGATATGAATATTATTCGGGATAAAAGACTTAAAAAGTTATAGTTATCACAGAAAAAATATGTTAAATGGGTGTTTAGTAGATTCAACATGCAACATGCTAAATTAGTTAGCAATTCACTTACCAACCATTTTCATCTGAGTAAGAAATCTTATCCGACGATTAAAAAAAAGCAACTAGCTATGTCTAATCTTTTTTATTTTTCTGCAGTCAGTTCTTTAATGTATATTATGATTTGTATATGGCCTGACATTGCTCATGTAGTTGATGTAATGAACAGATTTCTTTCTAATCCGAAAAAAATTCACTTGGAAGCAGTGAAATAAGTTTTCAAATATTTGAGGGACACTTCAAAAATGTGCTTGAGTTATAAAGTTTCATAACCAATTCTAGAAATGTTTATTGATGTTGACATGACAGGTGATCTTGATAGTAAAAAATCTACTTCAGAATATTTATTCACTTTTACATAAAAAGTTGTATCTTGATGGTCTAAGTTATAAAAGTGTATTACCTTGTCAACTACAGAAACTGAGTATCTTGTAACAACTGAAGCTAACAAAAAAAATGTTTAGGATAAAACATTTTTTTTCTTGGATTGGGGTTGAATAAAAAAGAGTATGTAGTATCTTGTGATAGTCAAAGTATTTTAGATTTGAGTAAGAATACCATGAATTATGCTAGAATGAAGCACATTGATGTTATATATAATTGGTTACATTCAGTGATTAAAAAATAGCAGATGCTGTTAAAAAAAGTTCATACTAATAAGAATATAACAGATATATTGACTAAGACACTTTTTAGGAAAAAGCTTGAGCTCTATAATAGCTTGATCGAAATGGGTTTTTTGACCAAAATAAGTTTCAAATGAAACTACTATGGTAATGAATCTCTTTCTAATGGGGTTGGAGGGAGAGATTGTTAGGAAGAGTGAGATCCAACCCCATGTAATTAGTTTTGGCCAATTAAAAAAGCCTAAAGCCTTTTTTGTCTTTAACCTAAGAGAGCCCTACTTAATAAAAAAGAAGAAGGGAGTTGTGTTTAAGGTGAAAAACAGAGGGTGGTGTTAAAACAAGGGAAAAAAAAGCCAAAAAAGTAGAAAAAAAAAAGAGAATGGAGAGTTGGTTGAACAAAAATCAATTTATGATCCAATTGAGTTAAAATTTTATCTGCAAGTTTATAATTTAGAGTTTTACATTTTGAACGGTGGAGATTGGTTTTGAAGTTCTTTAGAAACAAATCCATAGTGTATTTGTTGAATCACCTATTTGGTGAGATTTATCCAATTGTTTCTCTAATTATTGATTAACTCTAGTTTTAGCTAGATGTAAACTTTGTATATTCATTATTTGATAGTAGAATTTTTTTAGTGATTCATGATTTTTTCCTTCTACATTAGAAGTTTTTTCATGTAAATTTTGGTATGTTTTATTTTTTCTATATATTTTTTATTATTGATTATTATCTATTTTATGGGTTTATTACAATATATTACTTTTATGTTATTGTGTTTATTGCTTCAGGCCCAACATTTATTATTACTCGAAATGGTGAAGTGGTTTAGCATACATGATAGGGCTTGAAGTCGAAGTTCATTCAAAAGAAGAGACAAATAAATATATGAGTTGAAGTTTGGTGGCTTTTGGCATTAATTGTAGGCTCACAAATGAAAATTTGAATCCTATAATTTGCAATAGGAAATTTACCAATGAGCATATGTTATTTCATGAACCCTATCATTTCAAATGGAACACAACATAATTTTTTATTTGCCCTTAGAGTTTGACTTAATTGTTTCATTACTTTTGTTATGTTTAAATCTTAATTCAAACCACAGTTTCACTATAAAAATTGATTAAATTAACTCATTAAAAATCCACATTTCTAATTATATTTTCAGGATTTTTATGTGTTTTTCATTTTCTATGATTAAGAATCTATTATATTAATTTTAGGCAAATCTTAAGACTAGTATCGGATTTAAAAATAAGACATTGAATGAACTTAATATTCAAGGCATATATAAAACCCAACACCATTTGTATAATGCATTTGATATTTTGATTATAACTAGTATAAATTGGGCAAAATTTAAGATCATTTATAATTGTTATCTTTAGATTTAAGTTGATCAAAATATTGATTATACTATAATTTTAATTTTTTTTTTTAATGCGAAAGGCATATATTTAGAGAGAGGAGAATAAAAGATTGTTTGATTTCTTCAACCATAGACAGCACAAAGCTGATTTTTTAAAACTTAGAAAAAAAGGCAGGTTGAAGGATATGTGAGAAAACAAAGAAAAATTAGAATGCAATAACTTTCATTGAATTATTATTATTATTGGTTTGCTAAAATGGATGAACTAATCTTAGAAATTTTCTTGGTTGACTTCAAACCCATTTCCAAAGTTAAACAAACTCCAATGAACTCATTACTCATCATCTCGATGAAACAAAAATATTATTTAAATAGAAAAATAAAAAAGCTAAATTGTGATTCCAAAACCTGTATTGATACCCGATTTGATCATTTTTAATTTAAGATGTCTAGTATTTGACAGCATTAGTAGATAGATTGGAGCACATGGCCTATAGCCATAAAAATAATTAAAAAGAAGGATAAAAACTTTGGATGCAATTAAAATCTAGCATATTTATTGTTTTTTTACACCTAAATCATTCATTGTTTTTTAATTTTTTGTAAAGCACTCGATTCATTATTTGTAACTTGTATTTTGGATAAATAATTAAGTACTTTTCTTGATAAATAATATGACAGAGACTAGCATCATGGAATTCAAGTCAAGATAAATTGAGCATTGGAATCCAAACCCCAAAATGAACAAAAACAAAAAAAGTAAACCAAATTAATTTTTCTTTCTTTTCCTCACCCCCCTCAACAACCCCCCCCCCCCCCCCGCCCAAAAAAAAAAAGGAAAAACAGCATAAAAAAAAAGGTGGGTCCAAATCCAACAAACAAACCTAGCACACAAAAGCCTTTATATGTGTGACATTGTCCAAATGCTAGCAAAGCCACTTACACAGTGTCTGGATGGATAACAAAGCAAGACCCGGACCAAAGACAAACTGAATTTCATAAATAAGCTCTGAAACACAAAAGCACCAAACAATAATTTCTACTCTCCTTTTGCTTCTTTCTTTTTTGAGCTTTTTTTTTTTCTCCTTTTTTGCCTTTTCATTAGTTCATGAACTGAAACATAAAATTATACAATGACAGCTTTGCAGAATTCCGTGCCTTCTCTTCATCATACAGTGTCGTTAATTCCTTTCCTCAGGCTTCTTTTCATTAACGTGTTAATATGTTTGTTTTCTGCACTGGGTCATTTTTTCTCTACTTTTGATTGGATATGAAAATGGTTGTGGCTATTTTTTTTTATAGAAAGGATTGCAGAAGCATCATCACGCTGCATTTCTTTGCTGTAAAAGAACTGTTTCTGTTCATGTAAGGGCTGAGCAGTCATCATCAGCTGCTGCTTCTTGCAGCTCTTCTCACTTTCAAGGTAAATTTTGTTTGTTTTGAATTTTATTTTCTCATTTCAGTATCTAAATTGTGGTTTAATGATTGATTGTTAATGCGACAAGACTAAAACTGTTTAGGGGTCTTTCCAAACGTTTTTTTAAGCAACATTTTTGGTCACATGAAACTAAAAGTGATGAACAACTGAAATATAGCTTGGTAGTTGCAAAGAATTCAAAGATTGTAGAAGGATTGAACTTTTCTAGGAAAATTTTGGTGACTAGAAATGGAAGAATTTATTAATATCAGCTGGGAAGTGGCATTGTTAGAATGGTCAATGAGCTAAGGACTGATGGCATTCTGTTCAATTCTTGAAAGTATTTCATTCAATAGTTGTGGAAGATTCTGTTCTTGCGAAATCTATTATTATGCTGAAGGTCAGAGTGATGAGTGATAACTAAGTCATTCTGTATTATGTTGTGCATTGGTTCCAATAGTGCAACCATCTCAATGCCTTAAATGTTGGAAGGCAGCCTAATTTTCTTATCATTTATGACTGCACTAGTTTAGTTCAGTTTTCTGTTCATAAGAGGTTGACAAGACTCTATCTTCCTGATAACTTGCAACTTGATATAAAAAAATCTATGAAATTTACAAGGTGTTTGTATACAGTGAAATTTAAAAATTTTGTGAGCAGGCTATATCCGTTTTCTTTTCCTTTGAAGTTCTCTTATTCTTTAATTTGCAGATAGTTGTGGGAGACGCCAAATGATTGCTGCTGGCATCACTGCTCCTTTGGTTTCAGTTGTTGACAGAACTCCTACTGCATGTAAGTATATTCATTTTTTATATGTATAGCTCATTGTCTATATGTTGTTGTTTCCTTCTTCTCTGGAAGCATTGAAATCAATTCCACGAGCTGTCATGCTATGTGTTACTTCTTTGAATAATATTTCCCGATATCCTAAGAGGAAACCTTTGATATGGTTCAGTTGTTGCAGAAACTAAAAACGGATTTCTCTCAGTCACAGACAAGAAAGATGGATACTCATTTCTCTATCCATTTGGGTGGCAGGTATCGTTTTGTGCTGCTTTAGCGTTTTATTCTCTACTCCTTGTCTAAATCTTGTGAATGTAAATTTCTCATATTTGATTTGTCAGAACCAGAATTGACAATGATTAGTCTCCCTTGCAAGTTGGCAGGAAGTAGTTATTGAAGGTCAAGACAAGGTATTCAAAGATGTTATTGAGCCATTAGAAAGAGTCAGTGTGAATATGATACCAACCAGCAAACAGGACATTCGAGACTTTGGGCCCCCACAAGAGGTTTGCCATGAATTCTATATTAACATCATATTTATAAGATAAGAAAAGTGGTGTTAATATTCTTTCTAGGTTTACTCTTACAGATAAATTCTCATTCTAAATTCACACAGGTAGCTGAAACTCTAATCAGCAAAGTTTTGGCTCCTCCAAATCAGAAAACAAAGCTAATTGGGGCAGCAGAGATTTGTTTCCTACATTGTCTTTGTTTGCTGTAAAGCTGGATTTGTTCTTGCAAATATTTGGTAATCATGCTTTTTATATATAATTCCTTTCCTATGCAACCTGGTGTGAGTTCATTGCCTTTACTTTTTTTGGTTGCATTTCCTCTATTACTGTCATATATTGGGACAGAGTTAGTTCAATTTGGAAGGACTAAGTTAAAATTGTAAAGTGCTTAACATACAATCTGTTTCCCTAGTATTTTACTAGGAGAGGGTATGATTCTATTGGTTGAGTAGAGTGAATGACTGATTACAGGGATGTATACAGTAAAGATTAATATTTTCATGGGGGTAACGATTTTTTTTTAATAGTCTTCTGTATTCACTAATGTGCCTAGCTGAGTCAACATTTTTTTGGCTTTCCATTGAAGCTGTCACTCAGAATTGTACAAAATCTATATGACAATCTAACGGATCTACTCTTCTTTTGGACTTCCTTGCATGATATTCTCATGGACAGAAAGTATTGTAACGTCCATCCTAACCCAAATAGTTTCAGGATTCCATACAAATAAATAAGATCCATGCAAATATATAAATAATAATTTTAAAAATTCAAGTCAAAGTTTTTTCTTTACTTTTTCTCATTATTTTCAATTCAATCACAATTAATAAAATAAAATAAAATAAAAAGATAAAAAATAAATTAAATCAAAAAATAAAATAAAAAGAACAAGAAGAACTATATCAGGTTAGATCGGACAGTAGATTGACACATGAGTTGTCATGTGTCAAAGTGCAGATCTAAGGTCCTTAAAACAATGACGTATGTTGCTTGTATAAAAGAAAAAAAAAAATCAAATTTTCTTAGTTTTCCCCTCATCCTCTCTTTAATCTCATTTTTCCTCTACATTGTCTTTAAAAGCCATTGAGAAATTCAACCCAATTTCCAGAATTCGACCGAAATCCCACGATTTGACAACTAAAAATTCAAACGATGTCAAAAAATTTTGGGAAAGTTTCCCTAGAATTTTCTCTGAAACCAAAAAATTGGCTGCTGTGAAATCTTCCAACCACCATAAAACCTACTGAAAAATTCAAAAGCTCTTTGAAAAATTCAAGGAAAACCTAGAAATTAAAACATACCTAGAAAAAAAACCCAGAATCTTCCAAACAACCTATGAATCAAGTCAAAAACTTAAAAGAAAAAACTTCAAACAGATTCTAAAATTCCTAAAGATTAATTTCAAAACCCCAAAAATTTGAATCAAACTTCTAGAACCCCAAAACCAAAAACCCAAAAAATATTTATTTGCTTGAACTATTGCTTATTGTGTGGTTGCTTCTTTGATTGCTTGTTGGTTGCTTGTGCTTTCTGATAGTAGGGTTAGGGTCTTTATATAGGGATTGAAATTCCAAACTTATTAGGAGAATCCCTAGAATTAAATCTGTTAAAAATTTTTTCAAGTTTTTTTCACTAAGATCTTTCCTTTATCGCTACCTTGATATTCAAGTATTTCCAAAATTAATTGGTCTTTAAATTTTCAATATCAACAAGATCTAAGAAATCATAACCCAAGCTTTCTTTTTGCAAAATTTAATCTTGGTTTTTTCTTTTATATGTTTTTTGATTGAATAATAAAACAAGTAATAATAAAAACTAACAATAGAAACTAAAAAATAAAAAAATATTTTTAAGCTTTTAATCTTGGGCCTAAAATTCAACTTCACAATTAAAACTCAATTACAATATTACATCCTATTATCAAAATAAAAACTCAAAACCCATTTAAGTGCCAAAAAAAAATTTTCAGACAAAATGTGGTGTCTATAGTTACCACTCTTCGCTCATTTTCTGTGAAATAAAAATTATACAAAGACAAAAGATATTCATTTTGTTCAAGTCAAAAAAACATTTGTCATAATATAGAGATCCACAGACCTATAGCTAGACTTGACTTTAAGGAGTCCTCACTAATTTTTTTTGCAAATGTGCAATTGGTTACCTAATTAAATCTATCATATTTTAAAGAAAAGTATTGAGCTTGACTTAGGTAACTTTAAATAGTAGATTAATATCTATGAAATCAAGATTAGGTCCGTAGTATGGTTACGTGTAGAAAAGATTATAGTACCCTTACAACGCCCATCCAAAGGATGGTACCGATTTGATTTCGTATTATCCAAAAAGCCTTAAAACTTTATCAAATAATTAATTATTGGAAATTACTCTTAAAATTACTCAAATATGTTGAAAGCAATTTAAGAATATTTTCTCACCTCATGAGTATTCAAGAAGATTATTTATCATGCTTTGAAGAGGTTCTATCATCGGATTTATTTAATTTTTAAATAAAACTTTTATTCATCATTGAAAAGAATTTAAAATCTTGATATCGAAAATTCCTATCTAAATTCTCTAATATGTTGGCAAAATTTAGAAAGGATTTTTTCACCTAAGAATTTACATAAAAATTACTATTTGCAATGCCCTAAGTAATTCTATTATCAGATACTCAAAAATCCAATTTTATAAAAAAACACTTTATTTTCAGAATATCATTTAATATGTTGGTAAGATTTTATGTTAAAATTTATCCTCTAATATATTGGTAGAATTTTATGAAAATTATTTCTTTTTTTTAAAAAAAAACTTAACATTTTTTATAAAAAATTATAAGGTTTTCCAATATATTGGTAAAACCTTATTCTTTCGAAAAAAAAATAAAAATAAAACCACAAGCTCTTAACATGTTGGTATAGCTTTAATTTTTTTTAAAAATTTATAAGGTTTTTCAATATGTTGGTAAAATCTTATTTTGAAATGAGATTGCAAGCCCTCTAATATGTTGGTAAGGCTTTCTTTTTTTTTTTTTTACACATTTTTATCTAACACAATAAATAAATAAAATAATAAATAAAATACAAAGTAAAAAAAACCAAAAAAATACCATATAGAGTTTGGCTCAGCTTTAGAATGTGGCTCGACTCAATTCCAAATATGATTCCATAGATGGCTCGACTCAAAATAGCTTGGAGTCGGCTTGAAATTGGCTTAACTTAGTTCACTGTTCATAAGGCCAAATGACATTGTTTTGCTTAAGTATAAATAGCCCAAAAAAATAAAAAATTTTCATTTCTTCTTTATTTCTTTCTCTCTTTTCAGATTTTTTCCAAACTTACTCTCTCTTCCATAATTCTCAACCACCACTACCGGTCATGGTTTCAACGTTGGCCACCATACTCCACCATCATTTGGTGTTTGATGGAACTTAAATTTTCACTGTCACATTCTTTTAGTCTCCTTGTCTCATATTTAAACTTAAATTTTTGAAAATTATCCACCGATGGCCTAGATTTGAAGCCAAAATTACAGTATTCCATCATGATTTCCACTTCTTGTCACCATTCAATCAAGTTGATTTTTAGGTATGTCAATCACCTTTCATAGCTCCACACTTCCACTGTTTTAGATCTCCCAAAACTCAATTGTCACCGTGAACCGATTATACTGTCATTGTTAGAGGAGTGCCTTTTTTTCCTATTTTCTTTCTTTTTGTTTGATTCCTTGTTTTTTATTTTGCTTCATTTCTTTCTTGGATTGGCACTGGTAGTGTATAGGTTTTTAGTGGAGAAAGGATTTGGGTGTGGTTGGGTATTGGCAATGGTGTAAATGGTGGTTCAAAGATGATGGGATTGTTGTTTGTTTGTGGTTTTGATAATTATTGGTTATGAGAGATTTTTGGTTGTTGATTGTTATTAGTGTTTGACTACCTCTGATGATTTTCGATCTCCAAAAGCTCACCATCCATCGTGGGTTGTCACCGACACTGACACGGCCTAAATAAAATTTTTATAAACTTTTGTAACTTTGCATTTATTGATATTTGATTGCTACATTTTTTAGGTTTGATGATATTTTGCTTGCTGTCTTGTGATGTATTTGCTGATATGAGTTGTATTGCTTGGCTTTGGGATTTTCTTAGTTTGAATTTTGTTGATGAATTTGCCTTAGTATTTGTTGCTTTCTGTTCAATGTTTTTCATGTACTTGTTGATAGCCCCTCACTTTTAAATTTTATCTATGACTGAAATCTTTAAAAACCTAAACTACATGTTCTTCTTTTCATTTTTGATGAATCATCTCCAAAACTAAAAAAAAAAAAAAAATTGCTAAAAATTAACCCAAGCTGAAAACTAATCACTTTAGTTTTTTTTCCTTTTTATTATTCCCTCTTGAGTTTTTCTTATTGATTTCTGTCTGTTTTTTTATGTTTTTAGGTATTTTTCACTCTGATTTCCTTTGTTGTATGTTGCTTGTAAGCTATAATTCCATTTAAAAGGAAAATTTAGTAGTCCCATTTTGGTTAAGATTGAATTTGTTTCAACCAAAGCTAAAGATTATTCCGAAACTAATCTATATCTCTTATGTGAAGTTTATCACCGATATCACCAAAGGATAGCCTTACTCAGATTTCAAACTTCAAATTATTTGGTTTTTTTTTTTTTTTTAAATAATCAGATAATATGAAAATATAACTAAAGATAAAAAAAATAGAAAGGAAAAGGATAAACAAGATGAGAAAATTAAAAATGAATATAATAAAATAAAAGAGGATGAACAAGATAAAAATATTTTCAGATAAATACAATACCAATTAAAGTAAAAAACAAAATTCGTTAATTAGGCTTGAATCGCGTTCAAGCCTAACTGGTTTGGGCCTCGGACTAAATTAGGTGTCTATAGCTGCCTCTTTTTGTGTATTTTTTATGAAATAGGAATTGTGCAAAGATATACATCCATTACATCCAGATATGGCTTAACAAAACCTCGAAACTTCAAAAATTCACAATTTGAAGTATTCAAAAGCTTTGCAATCTGACAATTTGCAATGCAAGTTAAAACTCAAAGATTCATAATTTGAGTTCAAAGAATCAAAATTTTGAAATTTAAAGGTTTGCAAATCAAAAATCTGTAAAGTTCAATGATTTGTAAGGCTTTTAGATTCACAAAAATTTTCAATGTCACAAAAATTTTTAAATTTGCAAGAATTTTTAGATTCATAATAATTTGATTCTCAAGGATTTTAGGTTTGCAAGAATTTCAAATTCACAAGATTTTCAGATTCGCAAGAATTTTCATATTCACAAGAATGTTCAGATTTGTAAGAATCTGATTCATAAGAACTAAATATTGCAAGAATTAGATTTGCAATACTCAAAGATTTGTTAGATTTTGATTTCGCAAGAGTTTGATTCGCAAGAACTTTTAGATTCACAAGAACTTAGATTTGCAAGAAAGTTTCAAATTTGTAAGACTCAAAGATTCGTAAAATTTTGAAATTCATATGGTTTTAGGTGTGCAACGTTTTTAGATTTATATTTAAAACTCAAAGATTCTCATTTGAAAATTCTTAGAAATTATATCCAAATCATTCTCAACATTGAAAATACTCCTTAAAAAGGCTTTACAACTTTAAAATTCTAAACATTTTCCTTATAAAATAGCATCTTCATAAGCTTTTTTCAAAAAGTTCAAAATTTTTTCTCAAGAAAATTTTCAAATTTTCATCAAAGAAAAAAATTTGTATATAATAAATGTCATGATAATGATGCAAATGCTTTCTAAATGATGCATATACAACAATCCAGATTTTCACAATAATGCAGATGCCATATTCTAAACCATGATTCAAATGTCCACCACATGATGCAAATGCATGACTAAACAAAGATTTAAATATTCACCAAATTATGTACATGTATTGTTCAAACAATAATACAAACATAATGCATGTAACGCAAATGTCATTAAAATCAATGTCATAAAATTCCAATTAATTATGGTAATAAAGTTCTCAAGACTCCACTGTTTCACATTTTTTTTTTTAGCTTCTCAGTAGTAACAATCTCAAAACAAATTCCATTCATTGATCCACATTATTTCTATTATTTGATCATAACTCATAGATTATGTTGACCAATCCATCACCATATTCATCACTTGGTCACCCTATTTTTCTTTTCAAATCATTTTTTCAAGTTTCTTCCATCTTTTTCATTTCTTTTTTCTCTTGCCCGTATTATCCTGGATTTCTTTTCAAAGGAATGTAGAGATCTTTTATGGATATTGTCATTCATTCATTATCATTTCAATTTATGACAAATATAATGTAATCATATATTTTTTCGATTTATTCTAGGGTTGCAAAAATGAGAGAGGATAAGGTGAATCTATACAAGAGCAAGTCAGGTATAAAAACATATAAGCAAAGGAACAAATTCAAAGCATTTCACTAGAATAAGTACTTGAATGGTATAACAATGTCCAAACAATGTCTAAACAATGAATATTCAGACAATTTTTAATATTAATCCAAAATTTTTTCAAAAACTTATTCCATTGACTTTTGAAATCATTTTAAGCTCATTAAACTTTGCCCCAATTTTGAAAGATATTCAAATGATATTAATCTTCTATATATTTAACTGCCTATCTAATTTTCAACTCATATGTTTTTTTACCCAAATCGTCTTTTCAAGTTTTCAATTTGAGTTTTCCTTTTCTCTTTTTTTTTTTTTTTTTCCTTTTTTCACATTTTTCTCATTTTTCTTATCTTTTCATTTTTCATTTTTTGACTTTTTTCATTTTTTTCATTTTTCATTTTTCACTTTTTCACTTCATCCATTATTGATATCTTCCACACATCAATCTCAAAAATATAAGAACATATCATAATTCCATCGTTCCATTACAGGCATACCCAGCTTAATATATGATAATTTAATTTGAACATTCACATTTGATCAAAATAGACTTTTAAGGTTTGTAATATAGGCTATTGTAAAAAGGTTATAAAAAATGAATAAAATTGACTTAAAACATATGTTTAAAAGGTTCAAATGAAGGGATCATTTTTCATTATGTGATGCAACTTGGCACTTTGCCTCATTCCACATCATTTTACTATTTTTTTTATTTCATTCATCTTATTTCTCACAAAAGAATTCTTATTATTTTGTATCAAGTCATTTGTAGCATTTATTTTTTATTTTTTGTAAAAAAGGTTCTTATTTCTTTTTTTTTTTTTTTTTACTCTCTAACTTTGAGATCTTTTGTAATCTTTTACTTTTTTTTTTCATGTAAGTTTTTTTTTCAAAATTTTTCTCCTAATGTGAAAGGTGATCCTTGGTTGGAGTTCTTTAGAAAAAAAAATCATAATAAGCCTAAAAGAGGTAGTAATGGATAATTTTATTTTTATGACTGATAAAAGAAAGATGACCACTCTTTATCTCAAATGTGAATACTTTCTTTGACAACCATTTATTGAACAAAGATAAACTCATGGATCATTTTAAGACATGTCCATTTCATTTTTTCATGAATGATATTTGTTCACAAATTGCTACTTTTGCTTAAATAGTCTCCACAGATCAATATAAATGAGTTTTCAAAGTTAAATCCTAGAATTATTATTTATCATTGTCCAAACATTCATTATTTGAAATTTAAAAATTGGAATAAAAGGATATGAAAAATAACAAAAACATAGAATACTAGCTTGGATGAAAAAGAAAATGTAATGAAATGCATCAACTTGCCTTTTATTAAAATAATAAAAAATAAAATCTTATTAAATAAAAAAAATTCTAACATTACTCTAAAAGAAATCCTAAAATGACAAGCAACTTTCAACCGGCCTTAACATCTTTATCCTTCCTAAAATTATACCCATGTGTGATCAAGTGAAGTGTTTTTATTGACATTTGACCCCTCTGATTTATCAAAGCTTATCAAGCTTTTTCAGATCAAACTTTGCACCTTGTGCTTGAAGGTAGGACAAGTTTTTATAAAATGACCTACGTTCCCATTATGATAATTACATGTGGCATTAGCATTATAACATTTGGGATATGATGGCTTTAATGGTCTAAAATAACTAGAGATACCAAGTCATTTTTTACCAGTATTGGGAATAACTCAATGTAAGTCATCGGTATAGGATCAATGTGGTCTCTTTCTTGGTTATTTCTAGATTTTTTTAAAATCATTTGCTTGGTTGTTAGGCCTTGAAACTGATGTAGTGATAGGACTAGGCCCTATATGTAGGTGTTTGACAAGTTGGCGGTAAGTTAGTTATGGAACAGAAGGGTAAGAGATTGGTGCAACATGATTAATGGCTAGATAACAAGTAGGATATCCTAACTGAGGGTATGGGGCATAACTTCTGAACTATTGTCCTTCAAAACTTACAGCTAGAGCTTCACTTTTTTTTTCTTTTAGACATCCTACCCTTATTTGTACTGTAGTTTCTCCTTATTCAATCTTGCCACTTTTGATGGCATTTTTAATAATCTCTCCTAAAATCACAATGTCAATGAAATTCTTTGTTACATTTCCTACCATCTGTTTATAGTAATGTGCCTTTAGGGTACTAACAAATAATACCATAGTTTTTTTCTCAATCAGAGGTGATTGAACCTGGTAGCTATGTTTTTTCATCTTCAGACATATTTCTTGAATGACTCAGTTGCCTTCTTCTCTAAACTTTGCAAAGAGAGGCAGTCTAAAGCCATGTCCATGATGTGTCGATATTGGGTAATGAATGCCTTTGCCAATTCTTACCATGAGCGGATAAGGTTCTATCTAATTAAACATATCATGTCACAGTTGAGCCACTAAAGCTGTCTTGGAACACAAGCATCAATAGCTTTTCATTGTTTGTATAAGCATCCATTTTTTGGTAGTACATAGTGATGTAAGTTATCAAACACTTTATACCATCATACTTTTCAAACTTCGAGACCTTGAATTTTGATGAGATTACAACATTTAGGACCAAGCAAAGGTTGATTGCATGCATGGAGCCATAAAAGTCTATCCTTTAACTGCTCATAATTTCTCCTCCTACAAGTTCATCTTTTGTTCAGCTTTTGAGCCCTTTAAAGCCATAACTACCTTTAGCTTCAATTTTTTTTTTCTTTTTTAGATCATCCAGGTTAAGAACTTGTATTAATTTTACTCTATTTTTTGTAAAGGCATAATTAACATAACTTTGAGTTGATGCAAAAGGCATTCTAGGGTAGGTATATCTTGTCGGGAATGAAAATTAATGTGGAGAAATTTCTTGAGTGGACTGGACTTGAAAAGGACCATACCCAAAGGGTATAAAGGCTTAACAATAACCTGTGACGGAGGGTCTTTAGGGTTGGCTTCTTCTTTCACAACTTTCCTTTTATTCAACTTGTTTAGGGCTTTTAAAATCTTGCTTGACTCCCTTTTGAGTTTTTTCTTAATCTTTCTCTATTTTTTCAAGATGATTTGCATTTTTTTGCTTTATTCGTTTGGCTTAGGCTAGAGTGTTATATTGATATTGAATAGGTTGAATTGGATTCTTGGATGGTGGAGCTATCTTTGAACCTTGAATATCACAATTAACATATTCATATTATAAATTTTTTTTTCAAAACCTAACTTTTTTAAGGATCCTATATGCATGAATGAATGAATGCATTGAATGCTTGACACAACAAATATGATGCATAAACACATGAATGTATGTACAACAATGTATGAATAGATAAGTGAATGCATGTGCTAATGTTTATCATATTATAATGCATGGATGAAAGCATTGTTAATGATGGTATAGTAAAATATGACATGCAACAACTTAACAATAAATAAAAGATCAAATAAAATTTCGCATAAAATTGATACAAATGAAGTTTAAAAAGTTCACTCATATGTCTTAGATAAGGTTACATTCTAATAATGGGTAGACATGGCTCTAACCTAAGGTTGGTTTCTTATGTTTTACTACATGTGGTTTGGGTTAACTCTAAAGGTTCCCAAATTATTTCTCACATAATTGTCCATTATAGACTAGTAAGGTGCTCTAATCCTTGCCCATTATAGGTAGACCTAAAAATTTCAGACACGACATGGTGATACGACATGAAAATGACAAGAAAAAAACTATGTATGTGTTTTAAAAAAATATGTATCATGTTTATTCATGTTGACATGATACAATTCATGTCATATATGTGTTAACTCGTCCAAACACATGACACAACACGAATAACATATTTAATTTAATCTTGTCATACAAATACACGTTTAATATGTTTAACACATTTAACACATTTTTTATATTTATTTTAATTTAATATAAACATATAAGATTATTTTAATTTTTAATCTTTTAATTATGAGACTTAATTAGCTATTTAATATCATATGAAAATTATTTTAAATATTTAATTATGATACTCATTTAATAATTATTATAAAATTATTTTTATGTTAATAATATAAATACAATATGAATATTAATTTAGTCCTATATATTATTATTTTATTCTTTAATCTTTAATAGTTTATCATTTTTAATTTGATATTAAAAATTAATATAGTTATGTAATATAAATTAAAATTAAAATATATATATTAAATACATATTAATCGAGTATTAAATTTTTTGTTTTTTAATATGTAAGTATTTTTTTATATTATTAATATGCCAAATTTATTAAGTTCTAAATGATAGATAGTTTATAATTATTTATTATTTTAGTCATGTCTATTCGTATATATTTTTGTTTGTCATATCTATTCGTGTATATCCATACTATTTTTATTTATTCGTGTCGTGTTTAAATTATTCGTATTAATTGTGTCATGTCACATGTAACACGTATATTAAACGTGTCATGTTTGTGTTTAGGATTTATACATGTTTTATAATTCATGTCATGTTGATATTTTAATAATTCGTGTCATTACACATATCAAACATGACACAAGACATGACATAAAAACACGAATTGCCAGGTTTAATTATAGGTTACAAGAGAAAATGGTTCAATTTGAGTGAGAGTGTTTGTTAGCACAGGCAGAGATAAGAAATCTCAGGAGAGCATAGGTATTTTACTCTTTCCTAAGGGACGAAACTTAAGTATAGAGCTCATGTCATACAGATGTAAGTAAATGACAGAATATGGTATAATTAGAAACAGATAAACAGTCAAAGAAAAATTCTTAATTTTAACTTAGGCTTTGGATAACATGAGTTTACTAGCCTAACTCTTGGTATCCCCAGTGGAGTCACCAAATTGTCATAACATATAGATTCATAAACCTATAGATAGACCTAACTTTAAGGAGTCACTACTAATTTTTTTTTGTATAGGTGTGATTGGTCACCTAACTTAATTTGTCTCATTTTAAAGAAAAGTTTCAAACTTAACTAAGATATCTTTAAATGGTAGATTCATGGCTACGAAACCAAGACTAGGTTTAGGAGTGTGGTTACGTATAGGGAATCTTATAGCACCCATACAATGTCCATCCAAAAGATGGTACCAATTTGATTTTGTGTTATCTAAAAAGCTATAAAATCTTACCAAGTAATTAATTTTGAAATTATTCTTAAAATTAATCTAGTATGTTGATAATAATTTAAGAGTATCTTCTCATTTCAGGAGTATTCAAGGAGATTATTTATCATACTTTAAAAAGGCTCCATTTCAGATTTATTTAATTTTTGAAAAAAACTTTTATTCATCATCAAAAGGAATTTAGAATTTGGTTATTGACATTTCCTATCTAAATTCTCCAATATGTTGGTAAAATTTAGAAAAGATGTAGTCACCTGGGAATTTACATAGAAATTACTATTTACAACGCTCTGAGTAATTCCATTATCAGATATTCAAATAAACAATTTTATAAAAAAAAAACTTTATTTTCAGAAATATCTTCCAATGTGTTGGTAGAATTTTATGAAAATTATTTTTTTTTTTTAAATTTAATTCTTTTTATAAAAAATTATAAGGTTCTTCATTATGTTGATAAAACCTTATTCTTCTAAAAAAATAAAACCACAAGCCATTTGATATGTTGGTATGGCTTTAATTTTTTGTTTCTTTTGAAATTTAATTATTGTTAAAAATTTATAGGGTTTTTCAATATGTTGATAAAACTTTATTTTGAAAATGAGATTGTAAGCTCTCCAATATGTTGGTAAAGCTTTACTTTTTTTCTTTTAATTTTCACACATTTTTATCTAACACAATAAATAAATAAAATAATAAATAAAATACAAAGTAAAAAAAACCCCAAAAAATTTAGCGTGGTTTTAGAATGTAGCTAAGCTTAGCTCCAAAGATGATTTCACAAGTGGCTCAACTCAGAAATGGCTTCGAGTCAACTTGAAATCGACTTAACGTAGTTCATTGTTCATAAGGCAAAATGACATCGTTTTGCTTAAGTATAAATAGCCCTAAAAAATCAAAATTATTCATTTCTTCTTCTTTTTCTCTTTCTTCAAATTTTCTCCAAACTCTTTCTCTCTCCCATGATTCCTATCTACTATTGTCAATCATGATTTTGTCATTAGCCACCATACTCCATTTCGTCTGGTGTCTGATAAAGCCTAAATTTTCACAATTGCTTCCTTTTAGTCTCCTTGCATCATATCTGAACTCGAATTTTTGAAAATTATCCATCGATGGCCTAGATCCGAAGCCAAAGTTGTAGTATTCCACTCACTTCTTTTCACTGTTTGATCAAGTTAATTTTTAGGCGTGTCAATCACCTTCCTTAACTCTACACTTCCATCATTCCAAATTTCCCAAAACTTAATTGCTTTCGTGAATTGCTTACACTACCACTACTGGAGGTGCTCCATTTTTTCCTTTTTTCCTTTTCTTTGTTTGATTCCATGTTTCTGATTTTGCTTTGTTCCTCCTTTGGATTTGCGTTAGTAGTGTATAGGTTTTTTATGGAGAAAGGATTTGGGTGTGGCTGTGTCTTGGCAATGGTTTAGAGATGATGAGATTGTTGTTTGTTTATGGTTTTGATAACTATCGGTTAGGAGAGATTTTGGCTATTTATTGTTGTTGGTGTCTGATTGCCTCTAATGATTTTTGATCTCTAAAAGCATATTGTCCGTTGTGGGTTGTCATCGACGCTAATACTGCCTAGATAAAATTTCTATAGACCTTTGTAACTTTGCATTTTTTGATATTTGACTACTGTTTCATTTGGGTTTGATGATATTTTTCTTGTTGTCTTGTGGTGTATTTTCCAGATATGGGTTGTATTGCTTGGCTTTGGGATTTTCTCAGTTGCAATTTTATTGATGAATTTGCCTTAGTATTTGTTGCATTTTTGTTCAATATTTTTCATGCGCTTGCAAATTGCCCATCGCTTTTAATTTTTATCTCTGATTGAAATCTTCAAAACCCCATACTGCATGTTTCTTTTTTCATTCCTAATGAATCAACTCCAAAACCAAAAAAAAAAAAAATCTAAAAACTAACTCAAACTAAAAACCAATCACTCAAAATTTCATCTATTTTTTATTGTTCCCATATTACTTGTTCCTCTTTTTATTCCTAATGAATCAACTCCAAAACCAAAAAAAAAAAAATCCAAACACTAACTCAAACTGAAAACCAATCACTCAAAATTTTCTCTCTTTTTTATTGTTCCCTCTTGAGTTCTTTTTATTGATTTCTGTTCGCTCTTTTGTGTTTTTGGGTTTTTTTCACTTTGATTTCCTTCATTGTCCGTTGCTTGTAAACTATAAGTCTATTTAAAAGGAAAATTTAGCAGTCACATTTTGGTTAGGATTGAATTTTGTTTCAATCAAATCTAAAAATTATCCCAAAATTAATATATATCACTTTTGTGAGATTTATCACCGATATCATCAAAGGATAGCCTTACTTAGATTTCAAACTTCAAGTTATTTTTTTTAAATAATCAGATAATATGAAAATATAACTGAAGATAAAAAATAGAAAGGAAAAGGATAAACAAGATGAGAAAATTAAATAATAAAATAAAATAGGATAAACAAGATAAAAATATTTATAGATAAATACAATACCAATAAAAGTAAAATCCAAAATTTGTCATTTGGGCTCAAATTGAGTTCGAGCCCAACTTGTTTGGGCTCTAGAATAAATCAGGTGTCTACAATATTCTCAAAGAAAAATTGAAAAAGCTCATATTCTATAGAGGTTTTGAAACTTTAGAAATTTAAAATACTCCCTTTCAATAAAAGTTTTAAAACTTTGGAAAATTTAAAAGGCTCCCATTTAATAGAAACATTGAAACTTTAAAAATTCATAACTAATAAGCTCCTTCTCAACAGAGGTGTTGAAACTTTAAAAATTTACAACCAAAAAACTTATTCTCAACGGAGGCGTTGAAACCTTAAAAACTTGCAACCAAAAAGCTCTTCCTTAACAGAGGCATTTAAACTTTAAAAATGGACAACCAAAAAACTTCTCTTGAGCAAGGCATTAAAACTTTAAAAATCAAATCTAACAAAGAGGTACTCAGAGGTTTTTAGGATCATGGCTTAAGGTTTTATAGATCATTCTCATTTTCTAAAATGCTCCTCCTTAATAGAAGCATTGAAACTTTTAAAAATTAAAATCAAATATTCTTAATTAAAATGATTTCTTTCATCTAAACAAATTGTAACCTTATCATTAAAAATCACCTTCAAATTTCTCTTTCTTTGTACTTCTCAAAATTATTTCAATCTCAAAATCTAATTTCTCATTCTTACTTTCCAAGTATATACATTGAATAAATGCAATGCAATGAAAAGATTTTAAAAAAATCTTAACTTCGAATTCAATCTCAAAATTCAAAGTTTAATTATTTTCCCTTTTTTCAAGCATGCACAATAAATGCAATGTGCTCAATATGATGCATATAAAATGTATGAATGCAATGTATGCAATGCAATTCATTTATCTCTTTAATTGTGGCAAATCAAAAAGTTTTCAAAGCTCTTTCCTTATCTTTTCACCTTCTTTAACTTTTCAACATGGGCTACCAAACACTATCAAATAGTCTTGCGAATTTTGTCATTCAAATCCAAAAATTTCTTTTTACAACTAAATCCCAAGGATTTCATTTTGAATTGCTTGGAATTGACTTTTTATAGACCTTTTCATCATTTTTTATGACCTTTACTATTCTCAATCTTCTTTTTTAAGCAATGTGGAGATCTTTTATGAATTTTTTTCATTTATTCATCATTATTACAATATCACAATAAACATAATGCAATCATGCATTTATTCTATAAAAATGGAAAGAAATAGGCAAAGGGAAATATCAAAAGGTATTTATTGAAAGAAATAAATTTGGTAAACAAAAGGACAATGATCAATCTCAATGTTTGAATGGGTGTCAATTATCTAAGTAATGAATATTCCAACAATCTTGAACAATCTAATCTAAATTTTTTTTTTCAAAACCTATTCTAACGATGATCTTGACCATGTTGAGTTTTATTAGACTAACATTGCCCCCATATAATGAGATCTTTAAATACTATTGTTCCATCTTTACATCCAAGCTACCTTTTTAAAATTTTAATTTAGATGCCTTTTTTGACTCAAACAATCCTTTCAGATTTTCGCCTTAAGTCCTCTTTTTTTATTTTTTTTCATTTTATTATTTTTCAAGCAAAATATTTCTTCATACCATTTGAGTTGATTCTGTTTGGTAATTCACCACCACCCATTTTTGCTAAAATCAGTGCACCACCAGAAAAAAGCTTTTTTTGACCACATATGGACCTTTCCAATTTGACATCCATTTCTCTCGATTGGTATATTGGTTTGGAAGAATCTTTTTCAAAACTAATTTTTTCTTGAGATCATCAAGGGTGAACTTTCTTATCATGTGCTTATCTCATTCCCTTACGGTATAACTGACCATGGCATAATGTTATCATTCTTTTTTCTTCGATAAGGTTCAGTTGTTCATAATGATTTTTAACCCATTCTACTTCTTCTAAATTAGCTTCCATTAGAACTCTCAATGAATAAATTTTTACTTCAATTAGCAACACAGCTTTCATACCATAAACTAGTGAGAATGGAGTGGCTCTAAGGGATGTCCGTACTAACATCATGTAAGCATGTAAGGTAAGAGGTAACTATCATGCTAATCCTTGTAAGTATTAGTCATTTTTTCCAAAATCTTTTTTATGTTCTTGTTATCAACCTCTACTGCTCTATTTATCTTTAATTGATAGGATGCAAAATTATGATGCCTAACATTAAACTATGCACAAACTTTATTTATCATATTGCTATTCAAGTTCTTAACATTATTAAAGATGATCATTTTTAAGAGTCTATATCAACATATTATCTTTTTCTTCAAGAATTTACACACCATTGCCCTTATGACACTAATATATGAGGTTACTTCCACCTATTCATAAAATAATCTATCATCACAAAGATAAATTAATGCCTATTTAAAGCCTTTAGGGTAATAGGTCCAATCACATCCATGTCTCATGTTGAGAATGGCTATACAGGGGCCAAAACATGCAAATTAGTTATAGAGGCATTAATCTTACCTGCATAAATATGATATTTGTGGCATTTCCTCATATAGTTGGTAAAATCATTTTCCATTGATAGTTAGTAATATCATGCCCTCATTATTTGTTTAGCAGTCATATTACCATTTGCATAGGCTCTACAAATTCCATTAAGCACTTTTTCAAGTATCCTTTTTTATTTCAATAGCTTTTATACATCTTAGAAGCATTTTATCTCGATTTTTCTTGTATAGTATTTCTCCATCAAGAAAAAATCTTATAGCCATCTTTCAAATGATTCTTTTGACATATTTTATTGCATGTTCAAAATACTACTGACACTTGAGGTACTGCACAATATCATGGTACCAAGGTTGCCCATTAATTTTTTCTTCAATGTTTGAATAGTGTGCTAGTATATATTTTGCTTTCAACTTGATAGGTTGGATTTTACAATTCTCATTCACTTTTATCATGGCAACCATAGTGGCCAATGCATTAGCAATCTAATTTTCTTTTCTAGATAAATGTTAATTTAAATTGCTTAATCAATTCAAAAAAGTATTCTAGTATCAAATTAGCTTGGCATCTCTTCTCTCCCATTCCCTACGCAAATGATAAATTCTCAAAGCTGAATATCATACACGTCTAATGTCTCAATTTTTATTTCAATTTCATCTTACAAACCCATAACACATATTTCATGTTCAGTTACATTATTAGTGTAACTAAAATTCAATCTAGCTATGATTGGGTAATAATTGTCATCTGCAGATACCAAGATTACCCTAATTCCACATTTAAAAACATTTAAATTCCTATCAAAAAATATTTCCATGATTTCTTATAGACAACCTCTTTTTCAATAGTCATTAAGTCTTCATCAAGAAATTCAAACTTCATTGGCTCATAATCATCAGCGGCTTGATTTATCAAAAATTTTACTATTGCACTTTCTTTAATCACTTTTTGAGTCACATAGACAATATCATACTCTAAAAGCATGACTTGCCATATAACGATATTCCTAAATAATGAAGGTTTCTGAAAAATATAATTGAGAGGATCCAATTTTACAACAAGCCAAGTTATAAGGTATAACATTTACTGCCTAAGTCTTTTAAGTTATCTAAGTTAGTACTCAACACATTTTCGCTATAGATGTATATCTTGCCTCATAGTTAGTAAATTTCTTACTCAAATGGTAGATGGCTTATTATTTTTTTCTTGCTTCATCATGCTGCCCCAGTATAGTTCCCAAGAAATTTTCATTCATCGTTAGATACAATATCATGTGTTTCCCATAGACTGGTAGTACCAGCATTGGTGGACTTGATAAATAGATTGGCAATACCAACACCAACACCAGTGTATTTGCTAAGTATTCTTTTATTCTTTTAAAAGCCATTTAACATTCATTATTCCATTCACTTGGGTTATTTTTGCAAAGTAATTTGAAAATAGGATCATATTTCAAGGTAAGTAGAGAAATGAAATGAGTAATGTAATTTAATCTTCTTAAAAATCTCACTTCTTTTTATGTTAGTAAAGAAGATAGATTCTGATTAATACGCACCTTATTTGGATCCACCTCTATTCTTTTTTCACTTACTATGAACCCAAACAATTTTTTAGACGTTGCACCAAAAGTGCATTTATCTGGATAGAGCTTATGCTGAAATTTTCTTAGTTTTTTGAACAATTTTATAAGCTTAGTGACATGATCCTTTCCTTTACGAGATTTAGCTATTATATCATCAACATATACCTTAATTTCTTTATGCATCATTTATAGGAGAAAGTTACCATCACCCTTTGATATGTAGCTCCAACATTCTTTAGTCCAAAGGGCATGACTTTGTAGCAGGAAGTTTCTTACATTATTACAAATGTCATTTTTTCCATGTCTTAATAATCTATGTTATTTTGGTTGTAGCTTGAAAACCATCCATGAATGAAAACATAGAATGCTTGGTAGTGTTATCCATAATTATGTCAATATGAGACAATGAAAAGTTATCTTTGGGGCTGGCTTTATTCAAATCTCGATAATTTACACATATTCTGACCTTGCCATCCTGTTTAGGGATTGGACTATGTTAGCCACCCATTCAGGATACTTGGTTACTTCTAGAAAACCAATATATAGGTTTTTGACCTCTTCTTTGATTTTTAACAAGATTTTGAGCTTCATGCATCTTAGCTTTTATTGCAATGGCTTGCATTCAGGCTTTAACAATAGCTTATGCTCTATAATATCAATATTAAAGCCTTAGCATATTTTTATAGGATCATGCAAATATATCCATATACTCATGAAGCAGTTTTATTAACCCTTTATTATCATTTGGTGACATTGTTATGCCAATTTTAACATGTTTTTATTTTCTCCTTCCCGTAAATTAACCATTTTTAAAGCTTCTTAGTGTGGTTCAATTGGTTCTTCTATAGTTCAATTAATCTCATTAACTCAAGAGGCAAAGTATAGTTATTTGAAGCTTTTTCATTATCAAATTCATTAATATGAATAGAATTTTCAAAATTGCATCTTGGATTATTATCATGATTACCTCACATTCATTATTTAAAAACCTAAAAATGGATGCAATGGAAAGGGTGTAAACAAATGTATATGTAAAAGAATAAAAAAACAAAGATTGAAAGAGGAAATATAATGATAAAGCATTATGCAAATCGTTTTATTAGAATACTAATGGATAAATTAGCCCATACATAAAAGATACGCCTAATGCTTGGGCTAAAGTAGCTAGGGTTTGACTCACTATATTACTTTTTAATAGGTTCAAGGATAGCAGGTAACTTTATCATTTTTCAAAATTTTAACTCAATGTCTAGCAAAGTCAAATACACAAATGGCTTCTCTTTTTATCTTTTAGTTGCTTTATCATTCACCATCATAATATGGAGCTTAAGAAATCTTTCTTAGATTTCATGTCATATCCCCATTAGTAGCTTAAGATACGATAGGGAATAACCAAAATTTCATTTTTAGGTTCATATCCCTTATGATTAACCATTTTTCTTTTTTTTCTTGGTATTCAATATCTTCACCTTATTTACCCTTGTCAGCTTATACCCCAAGCCACTTCTATTCTTATTATCTAATATCCTTGAAGGTCTTTTTGTTTCTTGCAAACTCCCTTTAGTCCTATCCCAAGGTGCCAACCTTTTTTAATAACTTGCTTAATGTCATGCCAATATTTGCAAACAAATGAGGAGCATAAATTTAGATATTTCCCTCACATTTATTTCATTGATCAATTCAAAAGATTTGTAAGAGCATTTCAATACTTCATTTATTACTTCAAAATTTGGAGTGGATAATGGATATTTCACCAATAAATCTTCTTCTTTAAAAAAGCAAATAAGATAGCAATCAACAATAAATTTAACTTTTTGATGCAAAGAAAAAAGGACAATACTTGTCATGTGAATCCACGGTTTTTCTAATATATAGCTATATGTCAGAGAGATATCCATAACTTGAAATTCAACATTGAAGGTGCATGGACCAATGGACAATGGTATTTCAATATCTCTCAACACTTTCTTTCGAGAACCATTGAAAGCCATTACTATCATATGGCTACTTCTCATATAGGTTGAATCAATAGGTAGCTTAACGAAAGTACCATTTGGTATAACATTGATTGAAGAACCATTACTAATAAAGATATTGGCAATGTTATGACTTTTGCACCTAATAGTAATGTGAATGGCTTTTATGCTTTCTCATCTTTTAAGAGGTATCTCATCATTGTTGAAGGCTATGTAATTTATGCCAGTAAATTTTTAGCAATATTACTAACCTTTTTGATAAATATGTTGTGAGACACATATGCTTAATTCAAAACTTTTAACAAAGCATTCATGTGCAACTTTGAAGAAAGAAATAGTGAAAGCAATGAAATCCTTATAAGCCTCTTGTTCAACTGTATTCACTATCTTTGATTAACTTTAAGAATTCACATGCTTTTTTTTAGTGATTGATTTTTGGTACCCTACATCAAGATATTCCATAAGATTATTTTTATCATCTTTTTCTCCTTCTTTACCTTTTCTTTTCATGCCTTTACCATTATCTTAGGTAAGTAGCATCGCCCATTCCTAATCATGCCCTTTATTGTAGTTACATTTATAGTGTCTATATTGGTAGGGGTTTGACCATTCTTCAATCATTGAGTTACCATATCACAATTGAATTTTCATGGTATTGCCTTATTATTTTGATATGGAAAAGGACTTGAGATTTTAATTGTCACAACTCGCTTTAAAGTGAGCATTTCTTGGCTTTGAGTTGGCTTATAGAAAATTGTGAAAAGTTTGACTAAGACTTCATGAGATTTATCCATCAATACAGTTACCACAGTTTTTTTGAGCCCCTCATAAAATTTGATTTTGAAAGCATCCATCATCTTTTGTAATTTCTGGCAAAAAGCATCATAGTTCTATATAGAGTGTTCTATGGCCTCCATGTAATATTGCAAGATTATCATCAATCAAGCTTTTCACAACAAACTTTGTGACTTAAAGGTATTAGACGAATCATGTTAGCCTTCATTAAAGTGTCAAAAACTTCATACAATGGAGTCATGACATCATTAACACTTATTTTAATGTAACAGTCTTTATCATCATGTATAGCATTAGTTATTCCCTTAGTAAGATTTGGCATTGGATTTCCATTGATCTTTAGATATCCCGAAGTATTAAAATTCAATAAACCAACCTTTCTCAGATTTCACACTTGTATTTCAAAGCAAGGTAGTTTTCAATTAAGTGGCCTATATTCCCATAATGGTAGTCACATTTAACATTAGCATCATACCATTTTGGGTGAGATGGCTTCAAAGGTTTTAAATGGACATGTGCTATGAGGTGAACCTTTACCAATTGAGGGAACAACTTAATGTAGTTATTAAGTATTTACTGACCTTTAAAATATTTAGTTTACTAATTTGGTTAGGTTATGAGAATGGTTGCAGGACCATGCATAAGGGTCATCATTTTACGTTTAAATTAGGTTGATAAGCAAGTGGTGTGGGTTGATAAGACATTGCGTGTGGAATGGTAATGGTCGTGGTACATTAGGTATTGAAGATATCTTTTGAATTTTTACCTTTCATAAAATATAGCCTGAGCATCAACTTTTTTATTTTTGGATATAGTTCATTTTTTTGCATAAAATGTATTGCTACCATCAAGTTTCACATTCTTAATTGCATTCTTAATTATTTTCCTAGAAATTACCATATCAATAAAGTTTTTGGTAGCATTACCTATCATTCCCTCATAGTAGAGAGCCTTGAGAGTATTGACAAATAGGACTGTGGTCTATTTTTCAATGTGTGAGGGTTAAGCCTGAGTAGTTACATCTTTCCATCTTTAGACATACTCTTTGAAGCTTTATTAGCCTTTTTTCCCATGTTTTGTGAAAAATATCTAGTGCCAAATCTATGATATACTTGTATTGCACAATAAAGGCCCTGGCTAATTCCATCCAACCACAAATGTGAAACCTATCCAGTTGTACATACCATCTAGTAGTAAAACCAATGAGATTATCTTGAAAGACATGAATGAATAACTTGTCATCATGTATACATGTAGCCATTTTATGGCAATACATTATGACATGTGTTATAGGGCACTTAGTTTCATCATATTTATTTAACTTAAACACCTTAAATTTTGGTTGAATTGCCAAATCAAGAACTAAGCATAGTCTCGCAACATCCATTGATCATAGAAATTTATCCTTTCAATAACTTTGAACCTTTCTTTTATAAAGTCTATCTTTTTTAGAGTCTAAAGTCTTTTTTGGTATCTGTTGTGTCTATTTTCAACTCTCCCATTCTTTTGGATCATCCAATTGGAAACTTGAGTTGGATTAGATGTTTTAACATTAGGAGTAAGAGTAATATGTCCTTAAAACTACTTAGTATGACAGTGGTGGCATGTCAGTATGCATATATGGGTAGCCTTTAGTAAATGGCATTTAATGTTGGGCCTTTTGATGCCTATGCTGGGTATGGGCAAAAACTAGAGGGATACAATAAATCACTTTCATTTTAGACAACCAACTCTTTAACCATTTTCTTCCTCTTGTTTAGATTTTTATCAATTTGACTATATTTTTAGTTGTTCCTTCAACTCTTCTCGTGCTTTTTTTAATTTTTAGAAGTGGAGAGCATTCTTTTCTTACATGATCCTAGCTTAAAATCGAGTGTTGTAATGCCTTAGATTGTTCGAAGATTGAGCTACCTTGAATCTTAATTTACCATAATTTTAAAATTAAAATGACATATTATCATGCATATTTAAAAGATATTTACGAAATCATCCTATTTTAGATTGGTTATGTATAAGAATGAATCAATGAATGCAATAAAAAGTATTTACCACATAACAACTGTTAACAAAAAAATCTTTATTGAATTAAAAGTTATTTTTAGCCAATTACATCCATGAAATGTCTAAAGTTTATTATGGAAAGAAATCCCTAATTTATCGATATTGGATATACTTCACTAAGAAAATCTAGTAGTCTTTGACCATATGCTCCAACTGGTGGCCCCCTTGTCTTTCACGTTTCTAATTTTTCTACTATATCCTTAGCTTTGTAAGTAGCCACAGTGATTTAGTCAAGTAGGCACTTTTTGCTTGCTCACATTCCTTATTCAAAGTCCTCATTTGTGTTTTAATTTCAACAACAATCCCATTAACATTTGGATGTGCTTTTATGCCTCAAAAAGTTCTTTTTCAATTTCTTGCTCTTTTACTTGTACGTATCCATTTTCTTTTAGGAGTTGTGCCAGCTCATAAGTGGTGGATGATTGTGTTATGTTAAGGTCAGCAAACAAACTCTTCCATTCATCTCTTTCTTATTTAAGTGCTTGAACTTTTTTTATCCATCATACCCTTTAATTCCTTTTAAGCTTTTTGTTTTCAAGATCCAATTCATCAATTTTAGCTTAGAGCTATCCTTTAGCAGTTTTAACTACCACTAGTGGGTTATGAAGTGCTAATTTGATTAGGCCATTTAAGATTGTTTTTTATGAAATACAATGTCTTTGCCTTGCCTAATAAGCCATACAAGGTTTTCAAGGATAACCTCATTGACTGCCTCCTTTTGCCTTCTTTTTTAGGCACCTTTCATGCTTACATGGCCTTAACTCTTCATGAAGGCATCAATTTTAGCATATGAGAACTCCATCTTACTAAGTCCAAAAGTGGCTAGGATAAACTATTGATACCCATACTTTTTTATACCATGATAGAAGAATAACTTGTTGTTCCCCAAAGGCCAAAAAGATGAATTTAAAGCTTATCTTCACAACCATATAGCACTAGTCCATAGGGCACCCAAAGTACTCTCCATAACACATCTTGGCTAGTGAGCTTGTGCAAAAATGAGATCCATGCTTCCTTGGATTTTTGTGCAAACCATTCATTCTTATAAAATTCATTGATGAAAGTGCTTGAAGTAAAATATGGCTCGTGAAATTTACTTTCATTACTCTTAATATGACTTTTCATCCAAAAGGTCCCTTCTCTATTTCATCGTAAATGATTCAAATATCTGATAGTTTCAACCAAGATTGTAGGGGACATGATTGATTTGATAACCAAGCTTCTTGAAAAAATCCACCATTGTGACATCAATATACCCTAGGGCCTTTAGAAATATCATCATCCCATAAAGAACCAATGCCATCAAATCCATTCCTATTTCAGTGCCCAAATGCTTATATATGAGATCATGAACAATGGACCAAGAAATGCCAGTACTTTCACCCTTTCCTTTTACCTTAGGTATCAGTAGCTTGAACATCTATGGCCATCAACTAAGTAAGCTTTTTTTGATAACTTGTCTTCTTGTTCTTTAAATATACTTTGTTAGGATTAAAAATGTCTAAACAAAACAAGGTTGACTATTCTTTGGCACCATATCAACTTCAGTGAACATAAAGTGTGGATATGAAAAATCTTAAAACTGAACCATAACTCGAATAAGGCTATCATTAACAGTGACTAAGAAAAGTAGTGCAAGATCTTCAAACTTCTTTTGGAAGGCTTCCTTAATAATGACATCCTATTAGTTTCATATGTTAACTAAATCACTAAGATCATTTCTTTTAAGATAAAGATAAATTCTAGCTAGAAGAGCAGACATGTAATCGGTTGGCAAACAATCACTTCCCTTAAGTTAAGCTTCTTAGACTTCATTTTCATGCCAATAGAGGACTTTGTTAGGTTTTCTATTAATGTAATCAAGATTCTTTTTGTTAAAATTATTTTATGGAAGCACTCCTTATTATAAATCTAATGATGTAAATGCATGTGTATATAATAAAAGAAAACATTAGTAAATACAATATATACAAGGAGCAAAATATAATTTTACAAGTAAAATAGTAAAAAAAAAAAGTCCTTTCATGGATCCTATTTTAAGATTTTTTATACAAAGCGGAAGGCAGCGCTTTAATTTAGGTTTGGATCCTTAGGGTTTGTTTACATGCTAGATTTAAAGGTTTGACAATCTAAAAAAAAAGGTCCTTTCATGGATCCTATTTTAGGATTTTTTATACAAAGCGGAAGGCAGGGTTTTAATTTAGGTTTGGATCCTTAAGGTTTATTTACATGCTAGATTTAAAGGTTTGACAATCTAAAAGCTCTCAAATTGTTTCTTACATCATCATCCATTATAGACTAGTAAGGCACCCCAATCCTCACCCCCCATTACAAGCTCAAATGAAAAGGGTTTAATTCGAGTAAGAGTTTTCACTAGCTGACATAAAGGTTATTACCTCATGAGAATTTAGGTAGTTGCTCCTTTCTAAGAAATGATAAAACTTGGGTTTAAAACTTATACATGAATGCCTGTATAATGTGTGTGAAGGAACATACCAACCCACATAATCAAATAAATTGATACACATGAAAAATCAAAATCTACAAAATATACAAATAAATTAGTATGCATAAAAAATCATAAGCTACAAAACAAACAAACAGGTTATTGCACATGAAAAATCATAAATAATTACATAGTAAAACCATCAAAGCAAGGCTTAAGGTAACACACAATTAACCAATGGCTTGACTTTTACATTCCCAAGTGGAGTTGCTAAACTATCATAACATTTAGGTTCAAGAACCTGCCCATCAGACATAAAAATATAGTCATCATTAATCTTTTTTACCTAGGTATTGGTCACCTAAATGAATCTATCCTTTTTAAAGTTATCCTAAGCTCAAACTAAGAGTCTGTAAAAAGAATAGGTTCTGGTCTACATCAATAGAACTAAATTCAGGAGTCGATTATGTATAGGAAAAGTTTCGAAACCCTTACAAAGTCTAGAATTGGTACTAAATTAATCACACATTATCTTGTTCAAGCCTTAATCAAATATGGTTTTAATTAGTTTCGATATTTAAATATTGAAAAAGGTCTTTAAGCTTTCACTAAAAAGAATTTTACCTCACCTTAAGAGTATTTAAAATAAACTCGTTATTCACTTGAAGAGACTTTGTCTTCGGATTCATTAAATATCTTATGAAAAATCAAATCTCAATTTCTTTTACTTATTTACGAAATAATGTCATACAAAATACTAAAATATCATGGAAAAATAATAAATATCATACAATAATATCATAATTAATACAAGCAAAAATAAAATAAAATGATGCAAATAATTCATGCAAAAACATCACAATAAAATCATGCCAAAAATCATCCAAAGATATCATGCAAAAACATCATAATCATGCAAGAATAAATAAAATTCATATCATACAAATATATCATAATAAATCATACAATTAAATAAGATCCATGCAAAAAATTTCATGCAAATATATAAATAACAATTACAAAAATTCATGTCAGTTTTTTCTTTTTCTTTTGTCTCATTATTTTCAATTCAATCACAATTAATAAAATAAAAATAGAAAATAAAATAAAAAGATAAAACACAAAAAATTAAAAATCAAATCAAATCAATCAAATTAAAATAAAAAAATGAAAAAAAAACATGTAATCAAGTCGACTCAAGTTAAAGATAAATTTATTATTTTTTAAAATTTATTAAAATATTTATGTTGATCACTTTTAAAATATTCTAAACTCATTGATACTATCAATCGTCATAGAAATTTAAAGAAATTTGTCATATTAGAACCATTTGTATGTCTATATTTGTCTAGTAGCAAAAAAAATGATTTCATTGACTTTTTCAAAAAAATTTAATGACATGAAATTTCATATGTTACAGTCTCATATTTTTATTAAAATTTTAACAATGATTAATGAAATGGATAGATTTGAAATATTTTAAAAAGATAATAAATTTAAATTTTGAATTAGATCATGGGTGAAAATAATATATTACAAAGAAATCATGAATGATTGGGACATTTAACACAAAATTAATGAGTTAAAAATACTGCCTATTAAAAACCTATATTTAGTGATCTTTCTTTTATTAAAAAATGGTCAAATTATGTCATTAACATATGTACTCATAAAATTTGAGATTTAATCTCTTTAATATAATTTATAAAAATTCAGTTCTTGTGTAATATTAATTTGATAATGTTAATCTAGCAATTAATTCTATTAATTTTTTTTTGTTAAGTATGTTGATGTGATCGTTGATTAACTGACATGATTGTTGACTTTTATTTGCATGACATTTTTGTTGTTTTTAAAAATGATGTGGATTTAACAACATGCTATATGGTATAGAATAAATCATGTAAATATATCATAATAAACTTACAAATAAATAAGATTCATGCAAAAATATCGCAAATATATAAATAACAATAATAAAAATTCATGTCAAAGTTTTTCTTTTTCTTTTTTTTTTTTCATTATTTTCAATTCAATCACAATTAATAAAATAAAAGTAGAAAATAAAATAAAAAGATAAAAAAATTAAAAATTAAATCAAATCAAATTAAAATTAAAAAAAAAAACTTGTGATCGGGTCAACTCAAGTTAAAGGTAAATTTATTATTTTTAAAATTTGTAAAAATATTTATGTTGATCACTTTTAAAATTATGATAGTGTAAATGTATCTTAAGAATCCATTTTTCAATTATTGCTTAGTGCATGCTGAAAAAGATAATCTTAAGAATCCACTTTTCAATTATTGCTTGGTACATACTGAAAAAGATAATGTAAGACAATGTAATATATTTATTCATATTTTATTTTCAATTATAATCTTTAAAAATAATTTTTACGTCCACAACTTTTTAAAAATATTCTAAACTCATTGATATTGTTGATCTTCATGGAAATTTAAAGAAAATTGTCATATTAGAACCATTTGTATGTCTATATTTGACTTGTAGCAAAAAGAATAATTTCATTGACTTTTTGAGTTAAATTTAATGACATGAAATTTCATGTGATATAAACGTCTCATATTTTTATTAAAATTTTAACAATGATTAATAAAATGGATAGATTTGAAATATTTTTATAAGATAATAAATTTAAATTTTGAATTAGATCATGGGTGAAAATAATATATTACAAAGAAATCACGAATGATTGAGATGCTCAACGTAAAATTAACGAGTTAAAAATATTGCCTATTAAAAACCTATGTTTAGTGGTCTTTTTTTATAAACAAAAAAAATTAATTAAATTATGTCATTAATATACGTACTCATAAAAATTGAGATTTAATCTCTTTAATATAATTTATAAAAATTTGGTTCTCATATAATATTAATTTGATAATGTTAATCTAGTAATTAACTCTATTAATTTTTTTTGTTAAGTATGTTGATATGATTGTTGATTAACTGACATGATTGTTGACTTTTACTTACATGACATTTTTGTTGTTTCTAAAAATGATATGGATTTAACAACATGCCATGTGGTATACAAATAAATCATGTAAATATATCATAATAAACATACAAATAAATTAGATTCATGGAAAAATATCACAAATATATAAATAAGAATAATAAAAATTCATGTCAAAGTTTTTTCTTTTTCCTTTTTTTTCATTATTTTCAATTCAATCACAATTAATAAAATAAAATATAGAAAATAAAATAAAAAGATAAAAAAATTAAAATTAAATCAAATCAAATCAAATCAAATTAAAATAAAATAAACATGTGATCGGGTCGACTCAAGTTAAAGGTAAATTTATTATTTTTTAAAATTTGTAAAAATATTTATGTTGATCACTTTTAAAATTATGATAGTGTAAATGTATCTTAAGAATCCATTTTTCAATTATTGCTTGGTGCATGCTAAAAACAGATAATCTTGAGAATCCACTTTTCAATTATTGCTTGGTGCATGTTGAAAAAAAAATTAAAATCAAATCAAATCAAATTAAAATAAAAAAAATTGTGATCGAGTCGACTCAAGTTAAAGATAAAATTATTCTTTTTTAAAATTTGTGAAAACATTTATGTTGATCACTTTTTAAATTATGATAATGTAAATGTATCTTAAGAATTCGTTTTTCAATTATTGCTTGGTGCATACTGAAAAAGATAATCATAAGAATCCACTTTTCAATTATTGCTTGGTGCATGCTGAAAAAGATAATGAAAGACAATGTAATCTATCTATTCATATTTTTATTTTTAATTATAATCTTTAAAATTAAATTTTTACATCCACAACTTTTTAAAAATATTCTAAACTCATTGATATTGTCATCATAAAAAAAAGGTAAGGAATTTTATGATCCTCCCTTAAGAGAGAGATAACAAAAGGCTAGAAGCCTTAATAGAGAAAGAAGCTATACTGCACTGAATATCTCTCGTAAGAGGATTTTGATGCAAATCAAAAGAAATCCTAACTTTAGATGGCCTAAGGCACTAAGATAGAACACAAGGCGAGACCCGATAAAAAAAATATGCCTTTCACAGGGACATCGACCGTAATACCGAAGATTGTATCAACCTAAAAAATGAAATTGAAGCTTTGATAAGGTGAGGTTAGTTGAAGAGATTCATGGGATAAAGAAGACAAGACTAGCTTAAAAGGGACTATAGATATGAGCACAGAGCACCCATTCAGGACAAAGAAGAAAGAACAAATCAGAGAAGAATGGATGCCCGAGAAGAATAGTTGAATTAAGAAAAAGGCTGAGCTGACAATAACAGGCCAATTGTTAGGGTGATTAACTTGATCATAGGGGGTAGCTCTACCTTGACAAAGAGAAAGTTTAAATCGGGCATGGTAATGGTAGTAAGTACCTCAGTTAAGAAAGAAAAACACTAAAGAGATGAGCCGATCTTATTTAGCCCAAAAATATCTGAAGGGAACCAATACCCATACGATGATGCCATAGTGATCATAGCCTTGGTGTACAACTACGTGGTCAAAATAATCATATTTAATAATGAGAGTTCGACCGACATTATATACTACGACTGTTTTAAGAAAATAGGGATTAATAATGATCAGTTGAAATTGATCACTACCATATTAGTAGGGTTTGGAAATGAACAGGTACTTGTAAAAAAAACTATTAAACTCTCGATCTCTTTAGGGACCAAACCAAAGACAATCACCTCGATCGTGGAGTTCATGGTAATGGAGATCTCATTTGCCTATAACATAATATTAGGCCAACCTAGCCAATCTATTATACGGCTTGTAGGCTTAGCTCTACATTTGAAGGTGAAATTCCTAACATTTCAGAGGTTGGAGAAGTTTGGAGAAACCAATCCATGACATGGCAATGTTATGTCACAATAATGAAGGATAAGACTGGAAAGTAAGTAGGCAGCTCGGTCAATACCAAGATGGAAAGTAAAAAAGAATCAATACAGAGAACTAACAAAAAATAGGAATTTGTTGACAAGAGTACAAAATGTAAGACTGATATGAAATAAATGCACTCTTAAGTCGTTTTGAGCTACTGAGCCCTACAAAAGTTTAATTTTGTTCTATTTCTTGAATTTTTTGAGGCAATACTAGAAGTGATTAAGCTCTTAAGCCGATGTAAAAAATTGATGTTACTTGGATCGTGCTAACACACACCGGCCAAAACACAACATTAAATGAAGAATATACTTCACCTCTATTAATGCATTCAACAAGTTGTTTAATATATTAATCATCACGTCGAGATCGATTTTCACAGGAAATGATCTTTACCTAATAGAACAAAAAGAGATAATCGATCAAATACTAGACTCAAACGCAAATCAACTCGAGCCAATCAAGGACCTAATGATACCTATTTTAGCTACAATCAGATCGAAATATTGAAAGAGGACAAGGATAAAATAGCCTTTATTACTGAGAAAGGCCTTTACTACTACAAGGTCATGCCTTTCGGATTAAAGAATGCAAGGGTGACCTACCAAAGATTGGTAAACAAGGTTTTTAAAGATCATATCAATCATAATATGAAGGTATATATAGATGACATGATAATTAAGAGCAAGAGTTTGATTGAACATCTAGAAGATTTTAGAGAAACTTTCAACACTTTGAAAAAGTATAATATGAGACTTAATCCAAGCAAATATGTTTTTGGGGTTACATTGGGCAAGTTCCTCAATTATATGATCAACCAAAAGGGGATAAAAGTGAACTCCGAAAAGGTTTAGAGGATCCTAGAAATGAAGGCACCAACCTTAATAAAGGAGGTGCAGAGGTTAATAGGTAGAATAGCCGCACTCAATTGATTCATTTTAGATCAACAGAATGATATCTACCATTTTTCAAAATTTTCAAGAATGTCTTTAACTTTAGGTGGACTCACCAATGCTAAAAAGCTTTTGATGAACTCAAAGAGTTTTTATCCTCCTCACCTATACTGTCTAAATTGAGGACAGAAAAAATATTGTAGTTATACTTGGCCAACATAGATCAAGCTGTTAGCTCGATCTTAGTCTAAGAAAAAGAAAAAAAATAATGATCAATCTATTTTGTAAGCAAAGTATTGACAGGGCCTAAAGTTAACTATAGTAATATAGAAAAACTAGTTTATGCCATTGTTACCTCGACCAGAAAACTCAAGTCATACTTTCAAACCCACATAATCTATGTCCTGACCAATCAGCCATTGAGGTAGGTCTTACAAAAGCCTAAAATGTCAAAAAAGTTAATCAAATGGGCAATAGGGCTCAATGAATCTGATTTGCACTTTTTACCTAGATTGGTATTAAAATCACAAGTGCTGGTAAACTTCATAGTAAAACATACCTCAGTACAATTGAAAGGATAATAAAAAAAAAAACCTCAAATAAAGATTATTGAAAGCTCTATATTAATGGATCTGCTACAAGCTAAGATGAAAGAGTCGACCTTATTCTGATCAATCCAAAAGGGCTACGGTACCCATACGTCTTGATATTCAAGTTTAATGCATTTAATAATGAAACGAAATATGAAACATTGATAGTCGACCTAAGGTTGATGACTGAGCTGAATATTCAACACATAACTGTTTATAGCGACTCCCAACTGGTAGTTAGTCAAATAAATAGAGAGTTTGGAGCTCAGAAAAATGGAATTCAAAAGTATCTCGATAAAGCATTAGCTTTGGTAGTTGGCTTCAAGAAAGTCAATGTGAAAAAGATACTGAGGTCAAAAAATTCAATAGTGGACTCCTTATCTAAGTTAGTTTCAAGAGCAGTAATAAAAAGCCTAGACCAAGTCTTAGTAGAGGAACTAGTGCATAAAAGCATTGAAGATAAACTCATGGGATAGGTCACAGAGAAAAAAACCTAGATGATGCTAATTAAAGCATACTTGACCATAGAAGTGTTACCTGATGAAAGAGTCTGGGCTCAAACACTGATGAGAAAGGTTTTTCGGTATACAATGATAAAAAAAAAATTATACAGGAGATTTTTTAGCCTACGCTACTTAAAATATGTTAATGAAAAAAAAGCAAAGTATTTACTAAAAAAAATCCACGAATGAATATGTGAAAGTCACTTTAGACCTCGATCTTTGGCTTATAAAGTGTTGAGGCAAGGTTATTACTGGCCCATTATCATGAAAGATATAATCAAACTAAAGAAGAAATGCAACAAATGTTAAAGATTTACCCATGTGCAACATCTCCCCTCAACCAAGCTCACTCTTATCATCAGACCATGACCATTCATGATATGGGGAATGGATGTCTTTGGAACATTCACCCCAACCACAGGTCAGAGAAGATTCATCTTAGTAATAATATATTACTTCACAAAATGATTGGAAGCCAAAGCCTTAGCCACCACCAAAAAAATGCAAATTGAGAAGTTTGTATGAAAAAACATAATTTGCAGGCTTGGATTATCTCGATCTATAATAACGGACAATGGCAAACAATTCGATAATCTAAGGTTTAAGGAATGGTGCTCAAATCTTCACATCGACCTCAAGTTCATGTCAGTTGCCTACCCTCAGTCTAACAGGCAAGTTGAAGCTACAGATAAAATAATATTAAAAGCTCTGAAAAAGAGGCTCAACACAGTAAAAAGGAAGTGGGTCGATGAACTACTGAGAGTTCTGTGGGCCTTGAGAACAATCGTAAAGGTACTTACTGGTGAAACCCCTTTTCACTTAGCATTTGAATATAAGCTCTAATGCCAGTTGAAATCAGCCTGCCAAGCTTAAAAGTTGAATTGACATTGGAAGAAAAAAAGAAGAGATGCTTAGGACCAACCTAGACCTCACCAAAAAACAAAAAGACATAACCCTAACCCGAATTATAGCCTACCAGTAAAAGGTAGCTAATTATTATAATAAAAAAGTCTAACAGAAACACATCAGGAAGGGTGACCTAGTACTTAGAAAAGATAAAGCTTCAGGGTTAGATGACCGAGGTGACAAATTAGCTCTGACATGGAAAAAACCATATATTGTTAAAGAGGTTGTTCATGATGTAACCTATAAATTATAGGATTTGAATGGCAATGTCATCCCAAGGACGTAGAACATAAACAACCTAAAGGTTTATTATCAGTAGCTTGGTATAAACCATTCTCACACTTGTACTATTTTATGAATGGCACTACCACCCTAAGTATGTGAAATACAAATCAAACCCATTACCAGTAGATCAGTACAAACTGAGCTTACACTTGTATTATTTTGTATGCGTACACATGAATTAAACTATCTTCGATAAACTTGAGTTTAAGTGATTCAAAGAAATCTAACCTAAAAATTGTAATTATGTTCGTTTGATCTAGACAGTCCAAATTATTTGCCCTTAGATCGGTTACCCAATCTCAAACTTGTGCAAATAAGAAAAAAATGATGGTAAAGCCGAGTTGAAACTTAAGAAAATTTTTTTTCCATTTCATTATAACAAAATACATTGACTGAAGTATATGAGGGCTTTACAAAAAACTAACCTTAAAGTTAAAAATTTACAAAGTCAAAAACAAAAAAAATTATAAAAATCATTCATCAGTAGCAGTAGTGGTGGAAGGAGTACTCTTATTAACAAGAATAGAAGGATGATCTTAGCTTCAATGACTTTCATATCTTCTTCCTCTATCCCAATGGCAACCTCTAACTCTCTTTCTAAGACCTCATCTTCATTCTCTTATTTTTCTTCCTCATCCTCGTTGGGTTGATTCTGACAAGGCTTCAATTTGATATTATTGATGTCAATATCAGAGAGATCAAGATAAAGAAAAAAAAATTTTGAACTATACGTCATTCTTGGCCAACTAAAATGTTCTAAGCATGTTTTCTTTAAAGAATTTTACCTTTACCTAGAGACACTCATCAAAGGCTTTATACTTCTTTATAGCCTTAATTTGCAACTCCTCCTCTTTTTTATCTCGAGCCTCTAGTTCGAACCTTAACCTTGTAATTTTAACCTGAGCATCATTAATTTTTAGCTCAACCTATTGTTTCATTGATTCAGCTGAGGCCCTATCTACCGATATAGCTTCCAATTTTACTGTCAGCTCATCTACCTTTCTCTTCAGCTCAACCTCCTTCTTATAGGACACGTTGAGGCTTGATTTGACATTGCCCAATGCCTTTGAGCTCTTCTTATGTTGCTTGACAAAGACAGCCATATCTCTTTCAGCCCTCAGCATATGTCTTATGACAAGATAGGCATGATGGAGGGCTAATTGTTGTTCTCCACAGGTTGAGGTGGAAACTTCTTTTGGACTGCACAAAAAGACCTTAGACTTAGAAAAATAAAAATAAAATAGTAATAAAAAACTAAACTAAGGTTAGGAGATACTTACTAAAAAGAAGAACTACGACCTTTCAGAACCTCCTGGCAACGTCAAGGTTGAAGATAGGGTCATCCTTTGAAGCAAGCTCTAACCCCACAAATATCTTTTTTGAGCTAAGCCTAAACACCCTAGCTTCAGGGTTCTCAGGAACAGGGGACAAGATCTCTACCTGTGGCCTTTTGGTTGGAAGGGATGGTGTTAGTGCTGACGTGGAGGATAGGTCTTAACTTGGCCTAACTTTTGATTTTTAACCTAAAAGAATATGGAGTATAGCTATGCTGATCACTTTGTCTCCCTCATGGGATAAGACCCCGAGCTAGATCTTTTTTTTTCACCTTTGGGCTTTAGGGAATACTAGTGTAGTGTAACATCAAAGTCTTCCTCAACTTCAGCCATATCTACAAAATTAAGCTAATAGTTAGATGAAAAATTAATTTAAAATAAAACTCTACGAGGTTACCTTAAACCTACCATAATACTTTGTCCTATTTATTATTTCTGGGGAGGTCACCCCCTGAGCATCAATAACTAGCTCCCCATACATGTAAAATCTAAAATTTTTATCTCAATCGAACAGATTAGAGATAGAAAGGGCTACTAGTGTCTCTAAAAAAGAGTCAGGTGTACTCCTTATTTCTTAAGCCTCAACCTTGGGTTCACCATCTTTATTAGCCTTTTGCTAACCAAGGCATAGAAAAAGTAGCTTATAATTCTTTATTGAACTCTGGCAATCGATGAGAATCTTTTTATTTGACTGAGTTGTGATATAAAATCACCTACTATCACTAGAATATTTTTTAAAAAGAGAAGAACTCCCTCGATAGAGGAAAAAAATGACTAATATTTAGCTGTTGACAAAAAATAATAAAAATAACTATGTACCGAATAGAATTTAGGGTGAGCTAAGTGATATTCAAATTATAATAATTAAAAATTGAAATGAATAAAAGATGAAGAGGAAACCTCAGACCAACCATGAACAAATCTCAATATACGTAGAGTCGATGTGGCTCTAGTCTATCAGTGACCTGGTTTGAGGAATTTAGTGTTATTATACTATACCATACTATGGAAAAAAAGAAAGTGGTACCCAAAGCTTAAACGTGATGAGCTGAGCACATGTTAGGACTATTTTTTGGATTTGTTTTGCCTTTTAACTTATTCATCACGTTCTTATGGATCACATCAAGGTCACACAGAGTATATAAAAGGACCTCGACGAGTTCGTCCTACTTTATAAGACTCTTCCCCTCGTGTCACTTTCTTAGGCTAAGGTGTTATCTTCCTCTTATTTCTCATCAAAACCCCTCTAATTAGAAGAATCTAACTCTTGCGTGAGAGATAGACCCCAAGGAAGAATAGTAGATGAAAACAACTCGATCTTGAAGAAAGAAAGACGAGATGAAAACCCATCAGGAGAGGGCGAGATGTCAAAAAAAACTAATTGAAAAGAGAGAGTAAAAGTGGCGGGAAGTGGAGGAGATTGAACCCCAAAAGGAAGAATGACTAAAAAAGAAGGAAGGAAGGTCAACTATAGAAGATGGACTGACCTGAGAAACAAGGAAAGCAGGTGGATTTTGAAGTTCAAAGTTTATCTAAGCACACAACTCTTCAATGCTCAAAACTTGCTCGCCTCTTACCTGAGCATTCTCTTCATTACGTCGCTACCCTTTTTCAGACATTGAATTGAACTAATATGCCATATTTGTATGTTGCAACCTTTAATAACAAAGGGGATTAGGTTATCATCCTATTGCTCTTGCTAACCTCCCCTTACTCTACCCTATAACTCTCAGCCCTTCTAGAAATTATACTAAAAGACATGGTAGAAATACATACCAAAGTGAGTGTAGAAAAAACTTTAAAGATTAGAAAGTTACTGAGATTGAAAATTTTAGGTTGGATTGAGAGCAAAGAAAGCAAAAGATGAAAAATTGAAGCCTTACCAACCTTTTATATAAACGCCTATAGACTAGATGGATGACACGATCCGTGCCACATGTAGGAGAACGGATAGGTAGATATCTTTTTATCTTCTTACCTCCCACTCAAACAACATTTCTCTTCATTTAATATTGTTAAACTAGCCTAACTGGATGAACCCCAGATAGGACTGACTGAACCGAAATACCGTCAGGGATAAACATAGAGCTCGGTTCACTTTCAAGGTCCAAAATAGAGGCTCAAATCTAAATTTTTGAAAAAAAAATATAAGTCTCACTACAACCAGACAAACTCCAGCAATAACCTTGAATCACCTAGACAATTATCACTTCAATAACTTTTAAATCTAGTATGCACTTAACCCAAAACACACATGCGAAATTGGATAATTGCCAAGTTGGATTATGGGTCAAAACTAGTCATCGTCTAAAACCAACCTTCCCTTACAACGTCAGCTTTTGACGAACCATGCAGCCAACCTACCCCACACTAAGGACGTCGATAATAAATTTGGTGATCTAATACTCAAATCGTTTGATAGGGAGACAAAGTGTTAGAGGCATATAATGGTCAAAGGGCATAATGATCCTTTTCACTCTCAAAGCCTTCAGCAGACAATTAAAGATATCTTGGTCATTTGTATCGACCTAATATGTTAGGTCGATCTGACATGGTCAGTGCCACCTCAACTTGGCCTTATCCTAATTGTCTCCTTTGGTCTCCCTCAGCTTACCTATAAATATAAAAACTCAGGCACCATGAAGCTAGGTTCATCCAATTCATCTTCCCTCTCTTTCTTACTTTCTCACTCCCTTTTCGATCTAATCCTTACTAACTTACATGTCGGAATACAAATGTAGGAAACATCCCATGCCTTCGTCTCTAATTGTCTTTCTTTTCTACATTTATAAGAATACTCTTAAGTCAGAGCTCGACACCAATAGCTTGCTTCGTCTAAAATTAATGTGGGTAGGCTATCGTTTCCTAATGGGATAAAATGAAATTTATCATTCTTACTTAAATATTTTAAATTGATGCAAATTTATTATTATTTTAATTTACATAAAAATTTAATAAAATATTAATTTTATTTACTTATTAAATTTTTTTACTACTAATTTTTAATTAGATTTGTCTATGTACGGGGTTGGGTTAAGTTCTTCTCAATTGATATTTCTAAAACTCAAGTTTGAGTCGGGCTACTCGATTTAAGTTGGTTTTATTATTAAATTGTTAAAAATATTTTATATTTTAGAGTTGAAATATAATGAAAAAATTGCACTCCTTTTAAAAATGAATAGTAAATTGATCTACGGTCCTAAGCAGAGTAGTGTTTGACCCGTATCCCTTTGCTAATTAATAAAGTTATATTTGCCTTTCGGGTAAAAGAAATCTCTATATATAGGTTCTTTCCTCCCTCTCTACATTATCATCCGTTTATTCTTTACTCAGCTCTAATCTTTTCTTGCAAATTTCATCCGTTTTCAGTTGCCAGAAAATTTGCTGCATAATTCATTATCCTTATCATTACGGATTCGAGGATGATAGAGGCTGCTCACGTCTTGTATGAATTAATTCAAGAAGATCCCTATCTTTTTAAGCGTATTGATCAGGTGCCTTTTCTTGATACCCCATTGCATGTAGCAGCCAGCGCTGGGAATGTTGATTTTATGATGGAGATAATGAACTTATAGCCATCATTTGCAAAAAACCTAAACCAAGCTGGGTTTAGCCCCATGCACTTAGCTTTGCAAAATGACAGAATCCAAGCAGTGCTTCGTGTTCCTCAAGGTTGATAAAGGCCTTGTTCGTCTTAAAGGAAGGGAGGGCCTGACTCCTCTGCATCATTTAGTTCGAATTGGAAACCTTGATCTTTTGATCAACTTTCTTGAGGTTTGCCCTGATGCTATTGAAGATGTGACTGTTCGAGATGAGATTTCCATCTTGCAGTAAACAACGACATGTTTGAAGCTTTTGAAGTCTTGGTGGGGTGGCTTAAAAGGAGCCGCCATGAAGCTGCCCAACGTTGGGAAAAGGAACTACTGAGTTGGGAGGACAATGAAGGTAATACTGTTCTGCACACTGCATCTATCAGAAATAGACCTCAGGTATGCTAATTGCTAGCTATTTCATTGAATCCAATTGGCTTATATATATATAGATATAGATATATGATAAAATAGATCTAGTTTTATGAATATTGTTGATGGGTAATTGGATTTGGTGCGTTTCCAATTACCAGGTGGTAAAAGTTTTGCTGGAAATTTTGTGGTAAAAATTTGGAAGGATTGACTGCTCTGGATATCCAATCACAACGCCAAAGCGATGAAAGACAACTCGTAGATAATAGAGGTTATGGATATGCTAAGCAAAGCTGGCGGTTTGCGTGGTTCCTTGCTTCCCAATAATCCCAACTCTTCAATCAATTACATCAAATTATTCAGATCAAAGATGTCTTATTTTCAAAAATTTGCCACAATCGCAGCTCGTGGAAAGAAGGCTATTTCAAATGAGATGCGTAACACATTTCTAGTAGTAACTGTGCTAATTATAACAGCCACTTACGACGGCTCTTTGAACCCTCCGAAGAAGGCTGAGGACAATAATCAGGGGGGAAATTTTACTGATTTAATAGATGTATCTTCCATGTTTTGGTTATACAACATATCTCCTTCCAAGTCGTACAATCTGTTTGTTTCTTCTCATAACACTTTCCCTATTTGGTAATTGCCACATGCTATTGGTAGCCGTTGTCTCATGGCAACTGCAATATCTATATCCTCCAAATTTACAATTATCCTATCGTGGTCTCTCCATTGTGAATTACTGCTTGTCAACGTTAATAGCTGCCCTGGTGGCATCCCGGATTGCCCGTTACTTTTTCCGCAGGTTTGTACCAAGAAGAAAGATTTTCTGCCTCATACAAATTGTTTCCTTTTTGTTTATTGCTTCTTGTATTCCTAGTCCAGCTCTGCTAAATGCCCAAACCACATTAAGGTTTTACAGTTCCCTTTAATGATCGTCATGGAATTGGTTCCCTTGATCTCCTCCTCGTATATTTAGCTTACCGATTTCTAGTTTTGGTAGCCCAATTTGAGAATGCTGTTGTTTTAAGTGAAAATTTTGTGTGAGTGGAAATTTGCTTCTTATGTGGCAAACTAGTGGTTCATTGAAGTCCCAAGTCCTAAACAAAGAGGCAGATTTCTACTAGTTGTAGTGGTTTTCTATTTTATTTTGCTTTGTGAATATAAATATGTATTCTTGTAAGATACTTGATCAAAAGCTAGACAGCTCTTTACTTGTAATTTTACAATATTTTCCTGTAACAACTTTGTTAAGGTTTATCTCAACCAATATGTGGGATATTAAACACCATATATGCTAGCTGACATAAATCTAATAGAATCTGTAGGAAGAGAACAGAGAAGGAAGAGCAGAAATGCTAAAGAAAAAGAGAGCAAAAAAGAGCGGAAGATTGATTAGAGAATTTTTCTTGTTCATTTCATTACATGAGCGTGCTAAATAGCATGTTGCCAGCTAGTACAAAAAACGGTTTCTAAGCAACCATCTGGCTATTGGTTTTAGTTATCCAAGGTCATCCTATTCGTAACTTCTCAAGCATTTTGACTTTCATCCTATTACAAAAATCTTTGTTCTAAGCAGGGCTCTTCTGCTATGTTTGGAGCCTTGGCCTTTAGACTGTTAAGCCCCATGCCCCTGACCCAGGTTCGTATCATTGCTTCCCTCTTTTAGGGCAACCTTGTCCTCAAGATTCAAAAGATATATCCTCCAATTCCATGTAGTCTCGTGCAAGCCGCATTCTTAAATTGCGCGTCATGGGCTTTTTGTAGATGATCATAAACTCCATCTTCATTCCCACCATCCTCATAATGCATGTCACTAGCTTTTTCATTACCATCATCCATCATCCCATTAAACTCAATGCTAGCTTCCTGCCATTGTTTTCAACTTGAGAATCAGATTCTTGCCGATCAATATATTCAACTAGATTCCTTTCTAAATTTTCTATGACATTCATTAATCCATAGGTCCCACTTCTCTTATCATCTAAGGGAGGATGGTCATAAAATGCTGCACCAGCTTCTTGTAGATTACCATGTTCTGCAGCTTCATTCTTAAGATATGTAACATTCTCTCTCAAATTAGACCACACGTGGTCAGCAGCCTAAACCTTCATTTAAGACCACAATTAAGTTGATTACGGATACTTTCATTAGCCAAAAGCTCATGGCAAATGTCCCTTCTAACCCATGTACCAATATTTCTTTTTCTCAAAGTCAGATTTGAACAAAATAAATGATATAGAACTTGCAGCCACTTTACAAAGAAAATTTTCTTCATCGAATCCACCATGACATGAATAAAAATCATAGACGCCAAGACATAACCTAATAAAACAGATCAAGCTTCGGATCTAAAGGTTTTATTTGGAACTTTGAAACTATTTATTGACACATAAGTTTATCCACTGAATCAAACACAATTTTCTAGGGTGATAGTACAGCATAAGCAGATGGATCACTTGTGTGATCAAGCATCAAGAACATTAGGCAACTTCATACGTATGGTTTGATATAAACCTTCAAGCTTCTATCCCAACATCGTCAGCCTTGGATGCACCCAAACATGGATTGGAACAATTTGCTTACGTGGGTTCCATAAGTCAACTGTTTTTGATAATTTTGGCATTGTTACGATATCAAATATGGTGTGAAGAATAGAAGATGGCAACAACCTTTTCCATGATTCCAAAAATCCAAGCATTGGTTCAGGGTTCCTAGGCTCGCATATGTTTGTACCCGATATTCTCACAATTGGCAAAAAAACTTCTGAAATCAACTGAGAATATGATGTTGTTACATCCTCCCAAATGTCGTAACTATCCTCTCTTTGCAATACATCCTTCCATGCTGATATCATCTCCATCCCGCATGATGGATTTTCAAGAGGATCCCTACCTAAAACTTTCTTATACATAGAGGCAAAGTAAATGAACATGCAATGCAGGAGAAGTTACATAGTTTGTAATTATCAGCATTTTTCCTTTGCAGATCCTTAAATTTCTTTGTAAGAAACTCCAACATCAGTATTGTAGTTACTGCAGGCTATCCTTGTCTATTGGTCTTACAAAACATCAATTTCTAAGCCAAAATTAATCTTCTCAATTGGGATCTCCATTCCTAAATTACCTCTTGCAACCATACATACATCTAGATTTGCTAGAATTTCATCAAATTTAGTAGCCTTTCCTTGATCTTCAACCTTAGATAGAAAAAGAATGTTAATTCCATGCTCTCCTAGCAGTTTTTTGACCTCTACAGGGTCTGAATCTTTACGAACAAAAAACAAAGTAATCATATTTATCTTATGTGGAAAATCCCATTGCAGGATATCCTCTTTTTCCTTCGTTGGTAAGGTTGAAAAATCAACCACAAAGGCACCAATATAGTCAATAACCACAAAGGTACCATCAGTAATATGAAGAGCAACTATGCCCTTGATTGAAAAGTCAACACGTTCAAGGAAATTAATAAGACTGATGAGGCACTCCACTTGTTGCTTTTCAATTCCTTGTCCTATAATAGCAGGTATAAACATTTCCAAAGAAGGCAGGTAAGGCCGTGGGCTAATTCCACTCAGCAACAGCAATTGTAGACTTGCAATAGCTCCAAGAAATGCTAAGAAATGATTTTGCCCACCCACAGCATATGAGGTCAACATGTTAACTGGCTAAATAATTAGATGACACTGATCAAACTTAAGATCAACAGAAAAGACAACTTTTGATCGGGCAACAATGAAAATCCTAGGATGCCAAGTGAAATCAATATTCAGTCGTGTACAAGTCTCGAAACCACTCGAATAATCCCATAAAACTCTTAACTCACTTCCTTTAATATAGCCTTTGGGTTTTTGACGATTAACATCAAACTTCAAATCAAACAAGAATAATGCACCATTCTCTAAGGAAACCATATTTTCTTTAAGTAAATGTGGCTTCCAACAAACCAAAACATTCTAAAAAAATACCCAACAATAGAATCACCTGAAATTTCTCTGAACTCATCCAAAAACTTAGAATCGTTGTTCGAATTTGACAGTGGTGGCTTGTCGATAAAGCTCCTGAACCTCCTGTAGTTGCTCCAATGCATCGATTTTCTCTGACATCTGGTGTGTTTTCGATGACCCAAGCTCTACCTACTGTCTGTTGGTGAGTCATGCTCTACTGGATTGATGCTCTTCAAACTCTCCCATGACAGTCTAAATGGCGCTTGGATGACAATGTTCTTTCTAATCGAGCAACTTGAAGTTGTAGATCATGAATAGAAGATCTTTGATTGTTGATGATAAAGGTCAAATCAGAAAATTTATTGTCAAAGTTGGATTCAAGTGCATATCGTTGGCCAAGTATTTGGACAGTGAAAGAAGAAATAAGGTAGC